>OX465121.1:10806931-11406931 GCA_949987565.1 Luidia sarsii
AGGGAGAGGGAGAGGGAGAGAGCGGAGAGGATCGAAACAAAATTACAGAAGAGACAGAGAAAATAAACAAATGAGAGAGGGATGAGAAAGAGATACAGAAAATGCATTCCGTCTTTGAGAAAGGTCCTGCTAGGATCGATCCGTCAGGCCCTCCTTATGTTTAACATTCGCCTTTTGGTCGCTTGAATCAGTAAGCAGTTTGCAGCATTTTTGCATAATAAATTTTACAGAATGTATAATTATTAGCTCGATGTCTTTCGCCGTCAGTGAACAAGGGAGGTCTGGATCCGTTTATGCAGGCCTGTGTGTCTTCAGTATAGCCTACAAAATCTTGCAGTGGTCCTCATATGTTCTGACATTATGGAGCTCTAGATATTGCCATCAGTATTTGTCCAGGTACTATGCGGCTTTTGTGTGGAGTCCCTCGGGATGCTAGCCCGTTGACACGGATGTCTTCATATATTCCCGACCACCCAATTGTCGTCAACCACCGAGAGCCTGGAAACAAGGCTAATCCCAGAAGTGCCTGCAGTAATTGGGCTGGGATTAAAATGCACCGCAACGGTTCGCGGATAGTCTTGTCTCAAGGGGATTGTTTTTTTCCCTTTTTTTCGGCTCAAGCACATCCTGATGAAGAGAGGGGACATACGATGGGACTGTGCGCTGTTGTTAAACGCCCATTACCGCGCGAGACAGCACTAATTAAGGGCATGCTTCTTCATCTGAGCAGAATCACAAGGGACGAATTGTCATTTCATAAATTGCACTCGTAACGATGGATATATGTCCGTATAATATAAATGCGCCTTTCCACTGTTACTGTAGGGGACCCCAAGTTCCAAACGATAATTGTTTCCGAAGGAATGATTATAGCAGACCGAATCATTAAAGCACGTTAGATGAACGGGAATACCTCATCTACAAACCTCCGGAATTGCTCTCAAATATTCAAAACTAAATTTTAGAAAACCTTCAAAAAATATCACAAAGTGACAATTTCCTTTTCCATCTTTTTACGATTTTTATTCCACATAATGCTGCATTTCCTTGTCCATAGAAATTATGATTTTCCGCTCTTTTCAAGAAAACAAAACGTGATTCAATGGGGTTACCTCTGTCGATTTGCTTCAAACTGCAACGTGATTTGACAATAGGCTACCGAACTGACAATGGAAACAAAAAAGGCATCGTTCCATCAGTAGCCCTCTGGAATTATGATCACGATCGCTTTATTTATACACAAGGTCAGATCTTCTTTGATGAGACGTCTGTATTGAGGACGGTACTGCCAGTGTGGGCGTGGTTTGAGATCCATGCACGGACTGCCTTTGAAAATAATGCATGAATATTTCTTAAAATTTAGTGGGCCTCACGTTTCGATCCTAGCAGGACCTTTCTCAAAGGCAGAGTCACTCTGCCTTTGAGAAAGGTCCTGCTAGGATCGAAACGTCAGGCCCACTAAATTTTAAGATTTGCATTTTGGTTATTTTAGTCAGTAAGCAGTTTGCAACATTTTTGTATATCACCATAAATATTTCTACCATTGCTGCGCCGTTTTCAAAGCCTCCTTTTTGTGCTCCCCGTCGAAAATTTATGTTTCAGCTTCATGGAACTGGGGATAAAACTAGAAAATATTGCTTCATCTATTGTGTAAAAGACAAGGCTGCTGTTTCTACATCCTAGCTGTATACCAGGTATGTTATGACAGTAGGTCCTGTCAGTGCATGTATTCTGCTGCAAGGTAGGTTATGACAATGGGTGATGAGAAAATAAAGAAAGAGGTTTGTTTTGCAGAACCCCGCTTCATCTATTGTGCTTAATCAACAGTGCAATATATACAAGGCTGCTGTTTTTCCATCCTAGCTGTATACCAGGTATGTTATGACAGTAGGTCCTGTCAGTGCATGCATTCTGCTGCAAGGTAGGTTATGACAATGGGTGATGAGAAAATAAAGAAAGAGGTTTGTTTTGCAGAACCCCGCTTCATCTATTGTGCTTAATCAACAGTGCAATATATACAAGGCTGCTGTTTTTCCATCCTAGCTGTACCAGGTATGTTATGACAGTAGGTCCTGTCAGTGCATGTATTCTGCTGCAAGGTAGGTTATGACAATGAGTGATGAGAAAATAAATAAAGAGGTTTGTATGGCAGAACCCCCCCCCCCCACCCCACCCCCAAATACAAATAAAAATACCTCCTCTTATTATGGAGACGGGGAAATATTCATCCTTGGGTGATTCGGTTGTGTTTCTTTGCCGTTTTGACAACTGCGAGCAAACGTCGATATCTTTGGTTCGATGATAAAGAGAGAGAGGGGGACAGGGGCAGATAGGGGAAGAGAGAGGTGGAGAGAGAGAGGGGAGAGAGAGATGGAGAGAGAGGGGGAGAGAGAGATGGAGAGAGAGAGAGGGGAGAGAGAAAGAGAGAGAGAGGAGAAAGATAAAAAGAGAGAGGGAGAGGGAGAGAGAGATGGAGAGAGAGAAAGAGAGAGAGAGAGAGAGGGAGAGAGAGAGAGCAGAGAGAGAAAAAGAGAGAGACAGGGAGAGGAAAAGAGAGAGGGAGAGAGAGGGAGAGGAAGAGGGAGAGGGAGAGAGAGAGGGGAGAGAGAGAGGGGGAAAGAAAGGCAGAGAGACACAGAGAGGGGGAGAGAGGGGAGAGAGAGACATAGATAGAGGGAAGAGAGAGGGAGAGGCAGCGAGAGGGGGAGGGAGAGGGAGAGAGAAAGAGAGAGGCATAGAGAGGCAGCGAGAGGGGGAGGAAGAGGGAGAGAGAAAGAGAGAGGCATAGAGAGGCAGAGAGAGGGGAGGGGGAGGGAGAGAGAAATAACATTTGCAGATCCTTAAATGAGAAGGAGGATGAGGAAAATAAAGCCTGTTCAATTTATCTCCATTCCATCTTTGCTCGACAATTCGATGGGACCCTTTGGCACTTTAAAATGGCGCTCCACCATTGTCTGTCTCGCCGCTACATTTCACCATCAGACGCAGAACATTTTGATCGTCCATTGCAACCTTAGATGCTGGCGAGGTAAGGGGCGGATAACTGAGGATTTGGGCGGACTTAGGAGCTCAGCATTTTGTTCATGCAATTTACACGACATAGTCAGTCAGAGTTCTGTATTGCTTCTGAGGAAAATTCATCGACAACTGAGCCAGCTCAGTAATATTTCTGATCCAGTCTAACATGATTATGCGAGTACAAGCCATGATTATTTTTCGACTGAAATTATGCATGTGGAAAGGACAACCAATCGCGAATTTGATCGTGGTAAATCTTTTTGAAAAGTCGATGTAAATGCAGTGCTCCATCGACCAGTCAACATAGCCAGGAATATTGATGGAGAGCACTTGGTCCATTACGGTGAATTACTCACACACTCGACGCAAATCTATCATCCCCGGCACTCGCTGGTTTCGCTTCTCTCACCGTCTGTCTTCGCCGGCGCTGGATTTTGTGAATTCACGTCCGTCGAGTACTTGCGATCGTGATGAAAAACAAGCCCGCTTGATATTGGGAATAACGAATGTTATGCATTTCGTTTCTTCCCTCTCGTGGACTCGCAAAATACTTCAGGAACAGAGGACTGATGCATGAATAATGGAAGGGAACATAATTATGCAAACAAAAAAATAATAGGACTTATAAGGCTTGGCATGTTGGGTGACACAATATAGGAGGGTTTGTGGTGACACCACGTATAAGGTCTCTTAAAGAAGAGGTATGGTTATGAAAAGAACACCCAGGCTCTTTTCAGAACCATTCCCCTTCTCTAAGAGAGGTGTCACTGCAAACCCTCCTATAATTATGTCAAAGCAAATTTAATTTAGATTTGTTGAGAGTAAAATATACACCCTTTTTCATTCTATATATACTAACGCGGAAATGTCTACCTAGAAACATACGTCTGTATATGTACAGAGTGTATTTTCTTTTCTTGGCTAAGATCGACCTAGTTTGCTAAAGACATGACGAGCTGAAAGGCTATTCCGTTTGGAATCGAGTAAGTTTGAGGAAGAAGAAGAAGTCTAAGAACAGGAAGAAGAAAAAGAGGAAGAAGAAGAAGGAAGAGGAGGAGGAGGGGGAGGTGGAGGAGGAGGAGGTGGAAGAGGAGGAGGAGGTGGAGGAGGAGAAGGAGTAGGAGGAGAAGGAGGAGGAGGAGAAGGAGGAGGAGGAGGAGAAGGAGAAGAAGAAGGAGAAAGAGGAAAATGATGAGGAGAAGAAGAAGGAGAAGGAGGAGGAGGAGGAGGTGGTGGAGGAGGAGAAGGAGAAGAAGAAGGAGGAGGAGGAGAAGTAGGAGGTGGAGGAGGAGAAGGGGGACGAGCAGGAGGAGAACGAGGTGGAGGAGAAGAAGAAGGAAAAAGAGGAAAATGATGAGGAGAAGAAGAAGGAAAAGAAGGAGGAGGAGGTGGTGGAGGAGGAGAAGGAGGTGGAGGAGGAGAAGGAGGAGGGGGAGGAGGAGGAGGAGGAGGAGGTGGAGAAGAAGGAGAAAGAGAAGGAGAAGGAGTGACCGACTCCTGTTTATGCACTGATACAAGCAGAAAGAACACGCTTGCAGTAATCTGGTAATCCGAGCATGGTTTGAATCTGTGGGGAAAGTGAAAAGGGCGGAGGCAGAGATGCACTATATCTCCGAGTATTTGGTCAAGGGGAATTGCCTCGTTCTCAGGGTCTCGCGAGACATTGAAACTGCCCCGACGTGTGAACACAACAGGTTCGGGCTGCCGCGCTCGCTCTTGGGAACGAGTCGATACTCGCTGGTCCCCTCGGTCGCTCCGCACGGTGCCGGGCGAGGGAGAGGAGAGCCGGGGAACCAGTGGGGCTTGCAACACATCCTTGTAATACAGAGCGCGTGGGCAGTGTCCCGGTGCGGGCAACTTGGTTACGGTGAGGAGAACGCATTGAATTACACGTTGTTTCTTAGGGCAGAGGTCTGTGGAACGTTCGATATTTAGCCGCAGGCCTTGACACGCCGATATCTACCGCTCGGGTAGAGTTGTGTCCGGGAGAGAATCCGATGGAAACGGAATCGAAATGAGGATTAAATGCCGGTATCACATCCTCATTATTCGTGGAACGTGTGGCGTATAAAATGCCAGTGTTGGTTAACAGGCTTCTCGTCTTAAAGGCGTGTACACCTTACCCAATTGACCCTGCATAATACTGGTTCTGATAGTATACCAACGCTGATACCGATCGTGGAATACGGCCCACGAGAAAACGAGAACAGAATTGGAACAAA
Organism: Luidia sarsii; assembly: GCA_949987565.1. Taxonomy (NCBI): domain Eukaryota; kingdom Metazoa; phylum Echinodermata; class Asteroidea; order Paxillosida; family Luidiidae; genus Luidia; species Luidia sarsii. The sequence continues at coordinate 10,812,172 of OX465121.1, forward strand.
GGGAAAACACTTCTATTTCAACTGTATAAAATGAAATCACAAAACGTCGATGGAACACAGACACAAACAGATTTTCCCGAATACTTCGTTCAATTATTGGACATCCCGTTTAGATATAAAAGGTGTAGATATGAAAAGTGTAGATATAATAAGTTCTGTAATTTTCATCCCAGGTATCATCACCATCGTATTAACGGCTATCCTTCCCGACAAGACCGTGAAGCATTCACATTAAATGCTTATTTTGGACGTCTTACTCTGCTTGCAGACAAACCGTAGAAGACTCACTATCAGCGAAGGAGAGCAACTTGTTTCTCCAGGTTATAATTATGCAAATCAGCGAGTAACGGCAGAGGACGAAACCCATAATGCGTGCTTAAGGAAAGAGAGCATTTTGATCCGGCTCTATCCAGGCACTTGCAAGAGACCTTTAAGGGTAAATTTCCTGCTGTCTCGCAAACCCCCTTTTTTTCCTCGTTTGAGAAGATCATTCCGTGCCGGGGGGTATATTAATCCCGTGAAGTTCATCGGGGCAACTGTTCCCCCGCTCGGCGGAAGGGAAAACAAGTCTCGCCTCCCTGAGCTGATCTAAGGGATGTAGACAGTTGAGGCCGTCTTAAAGACGCATCGTCCTTCTTCTCTTGAAGGAGGAAGCAAATCATTACGGAGGAAGAAATTGCATGACGTCATTATCATCAGCATCGAATAGGAATGATGTTCGCAAAATCACGATTTACGAAGACTCTTAGATCGAAAATTATAATGTTATCACTCAATGTGCCAGTTCATTCCCTATTAATTATTGTGCCTATAAATGATTCATTCTTTGCGATGTACATTCTGTGGTATGTGCATATTGTTGATTGATGCTGTGGAAAAGAAATAAACTAAACTTAACAAAACTAAACTAAACTAAACTAAACTAAACTAAACCAAACTAAATAGGACGATGATGTGATCTGTCATAAAATATCTATTTGTTTAAATGCATGCGCAAAATAATGTAAATCTTAAGGATTTTCTTCCACCGATCAATTTACCATTTTCTTGCTTGCTTTTTTTTTGCAAATCTTTATGTATACTAGGCCTATCATGTTTGGCCCTATGTAAAATATTACCAATATGAAACACTTTTCGTGACGTCATTTCTTATTTTGGTACCTCGGTATTTTTGTATTAATGATTACGAATAGGCACATGATTACGAAGCTGTATATCAATATTGGTAAAAAACGATATTTCCCTCTCTGGTCTCGTTTGTAAATATTAATGATTATTCGTGATGTAACAATAACAAAAAAATAGAAATGTTGGAGACTGATTTAAACGCCCCAAATCCAGATCTCAACAAATTAGAGGGCCTGACATTTGATTCCTAGCGGGACCTTTAGGGAGACAAATCGAAATGTCAAACCCTCTTACTCTTGCTTAGCTTAGCGTAGCTCAGGTGGTAATAGCACTGGAATAACCAATTTTCCCGAGTCCGCTCAAATTTCCATTGCCATTTTTCAAATTGTCTAAAATATCCCATCCCGCGTCCCTTGACTTTGCTTAATACGCGATGAATTATGAGTGATACCTTGACTGATGCGCACAGCAGGAGACCTTAGCCCACTTTGTACGAAGCCTTGGTATGGAATGGCCCGTCCCTTTGGCTGCGTGCTAGCCTACGACGCTTCGCACGATAAGTGTGTCAGCGCAGCTATGCAACGGCACACCGTGTCAGGTCTTGCCCACAGTGCTTGAAAGGTCTTTGATTGAATCAACTACATCAGACCACTGACATTAAACATGAACATCGTACCCAAAATAATTATAGAAAAGGCTGGTGGGAACATTGCCGGTACGATAACCACAAAGAGCGGCATTGTCGAGCCTCTAGATTTAATTTAAAAAATCCTCATTTTCTTCCCAATTTCCCGTTTTATTTTTTTTTCTGTTTGGCGTTTGAGTGTGCTCCAAATCCCACTGCTGCAAACTCCCATTGTTACTTTATCTTGCCCTTTTGAAAAAAAAGCATGGCAGATGGTGTTTTCAGTATTTCTGGCATAATCAATTCAACAGACATTATTTTGATAACAAAAAGTTGTGACAGGTGTTATAAAAATTATGCGTGGTTTTTAAAATGAACTATGGATTACCTAATATCCTGAATAGCTTATAATTAACAAAATGATTGCTCGAGAAAACAAAATCGTTTTAGCAATTTTCCAATGAAGTTGAATTCTTTTAGCAAATCCTTCTGTCTGCGTCCAAACGCAATCACCTTTAAAGCAAAAGTGGGTAAAGTAACGCTCCTTTAACCCGACTCAGCCCGTCGTCCTGGCAACACGCCGTCATGGAAACATCGAAGAAGGAGGAGGAGGAGAGGGAGGGAGAAAGGAGGAGGAGGAGGTGAAAATACGGGCCGAGGCAGCCGTGAGAAGCGGCCGTTTATAATAAGATGGAATTACACCCGCCCAGGGCGGTGGGGGTGTTGACGTTCAGATTGTCCATTGAAATATCAATGGGTCTGTTACGGATAAGACGTTGCCGAGGCTCACACGACGTCTTAGATAGCGTCAATGGGCTGCATTGTGGGTGGACGTACGGATCCCTTATTCTCACCTGAAACCTTGACAGACCCGTCTCCGATCTGATGACACTCACCGTGTGTTGATCCAGAGGCGTACACATAGACAAACTGGCTGGTATACTGTATGCAGGCCTCATATACGTGTCTCCCATTCAACCAATCGCCCCTATATAGCATCGAAAGAAAAAAAAACCTATATTTTTCTCCGCTACTAATCATTAACTGTGTCCTAACAGACGTATCGTTTATATTTACCTCTTACACACTAGCCGTGTAATGGATATCTTACCTTTTATACCCGTGACATTTTATGGTTTAAAGAGTATACCCTATACACCTGTATTTTCGCTTCATGCACGGTAGCCTCTGCTCGTCTGTCTTATAAGTGCCGGTCGTGATTCGGCCTCGATACCCGGTGATAAATGTATGCATGCAGTTATTGCATTGGCGCAGACCCAAGGCGACAAACGCCACGATGGATTATGATCCAACTGCCGGCGGAACATTCGCATACTTACAACATGACTGCATTCTCTACCGAGCACGTGTGGCGAAGGAGGGCTATAGATACGGAGGGTATACATCAAGGCAATCAAATATTGAAAAAGACAACTTGCAGTGGCCTTTCAAATCACCGCGGCGGTGTCAGTTGGTGAATAATTAATTTGTGTGTCGTTCCGTCCCCCTCATTGCAAAATTCAAGCAAGCTTGATGGCAACGGACATGTTAAATATTTCTCACCGTAATTGCGGATTGATATCAACTCATTCCTCTCAGTTGTCATCATTACCTAGCATGGAAGTACATTAATCACGGGACTAATTCTAAAGAACCTTTCCCAGAAAAAAAGTAGTTTCAACTTGTTGTTTATATGCACAGGAGCAATGAAATAATGAAGCCCGTTCTGTTTATGCAACGGACAAGTACATTTAAAACAAGATCATTACGACAACCACGTCGTTGTTTATTAATTTTTGAATTTCTACGAAATCAAGAAAATGGATAGTTGAATAATTATATTATTATTAATTAAGCAATAATCATTTAGCGGTTTCAGAACTCATCGGTGACGGCTGCAAAAAACACGCACGACTAAAGGAATCAATTAGTGATTTCGCTGATAAACTGGCCGGAAAATTGGCTTGTGAATGTGCCGACGAATTGGCCTGTCAATTTAACAGTGGATTGGCAATAGGACTGGCCTTTGAATTGGCCAGTGGATTGGCCAGTATTGGCTGGTGAATTAGTTTGTGAAGGTGCCGACGAATGAGCCTGTTAATTTATCAGTGACTTGGCAATGGGACTGGCCTTTGAATTGGCCAGTGGATTGGCCAGTGAATTGGCTTCTGAATTGGTCAATGAATTGGCTTCTGAATTGGCCAGTAGATTGGCTTCTGAATTGGCCAGTAGATTGGCTTCTGAATTGGCCTCTGAATTGGCTTCTGAATTGGTCAGTGAATTCGCTTCTGAATTGGCCAATGGATTGGCTTCTGATTTGGCCAGTGAACTGACCAAAACATTGATTAGTGTCTAGCTTGAATTGATTTCTATCTGTTTTTTTATCCGTAGGGGTGTGGCGCTTTGGCCACCACCGCCCAGCTCTCACCAAGAAGCTCCGGCCCTTCAGCCACTCCAAGAACCCGCCCACCCACTGGTACCTGACCACGCCCACCAGACGCAGAAAGCGACCCACGTGACCTCAAGTGACGTCAGAGCACGTGGCCACCACCCCACGACAAACAACTCCCGCGACTACGCCCCCTTTCCCTGGCCCGTGCGGCAGAACTTCGTGCCCAACTTGTTTCTGAACCACGGGAAGAATTCCACATCGGGTGCCGGCCGGAACTCCGCGGGTTACGGTGCCGGAGATCTCCTGGTCTACCTGCACCACAACAAAGCCGCCGGTACCACCACCAAAAAGTGCTTAACGACCCTCTTCGGAGCCGGAGTGGGTCGGTCGGCGGGCCCGGTGATGAGCAGCCAGAACCGCCTCGCCCTGGAGACACGCTTCGATCGCAACCCTCTCTTCATGTTGCGCAGCCGCCCCAACACGTACTTCGGCGGCTACGCCTTCGGTCTGTGCGACAGATTTCAGAACAGATCGTGCGCTTACTTCACCGTTCTGCGCGACCCGTACGAGCGGAGCCTGTCGTCTCACAACTACTGCAAACGTGCCAGGAGTGATCAGCTATGCACGGCTCAAGCGCCGGGCCGGGTGTCTCTCCGAGACTGGGCCCTGCATCAGGGTAGTTTCTTCTTCCGCCAGCTCCTCTACAGCCCCGAGTTCTGCTCCGACAGGTCACGGTGGATGGACCAAGTCCGGCTGGACGACGTGCCGCACGACTTCCTCACCAAGCGCAAGGAGCCATGGAAGGGCGCCCCCTGTTGGTTCCGACAGAAGCTGATCATGGAGCTGACTCTGGATAGCAGGGAGCGCGAGGCTTTGCTCCGGTACTGTCTGGATAACATGGAACGCTGGTTCGCTGTCATCATGATGGTCGACCACTACGACGAGTCTCTACTCATGGCCCAGGAGGTGCTGAAAATCCCCCTCCATACGCTCTGCGCAGGCAAACATGCAAACCAAGGCTCCTACCACGACACCGACAACCTAGCCGCCAACTCCAAGCTCACTAACGGTACGAAGGACGCCGGTGACTCCAAGAAGGCACGTGACTCGGTGCATGCGCAGTTGCTCGCACTGAGGCAAGATCCGGAAGTGCGCGAAGCATTACGGGCCGACCAACTGTTATATGAAAAGGGATTGGAGATTTTCAACAAACAGAGACAGGTGTTTCACAGCATGCGAACGCCAAAGTAACAATGCTAGTTTTGGTATGATTTTTTTTTGATCGTTTAGGGCACATATTATAACCTATATGACAGGCAGTGTTTATTCGAAACGACGTCAGGATACCGTAATGCCATGGGGGAACTGACTATGGGCGGAAGTAAAGAGCACCGTCATACGTTTGTATCCTTGTGACTCGCGTTCAAATATACCAAGGGTTTCTTGACGCTAGGTGGCGACGCTCGATGCACGTGCATGGTCGCCATCTTTACTTCCGCCCATCCTTTTTAAAGATGGCGGCCTCCATGGCGCCCTCTATGGGTTATATTATGTCTGTGGTTTAGTGGGTGTGTGAGCATGCACTAAATATCTCTAAGGTCTCTTGCCAAATAGATCATCGGTTGGGTATCAGATGATATGACCCGTCCGATGTCGTTTCCACCGGATAGCCATCGTGTATTTCTCACCCCAGAGTCCAGTACAATCGGCTTTCTACCGTGGGAAATTTTATCGGTCGGATGAATTCAACCGGCACTCAACCGATGATCTTTTTGACAAGAGACCTATAGCCCTGCTAAATCTCAATACCCCGTTGTGGTTTTGCCTTCGGGAAGGTCATTGACCTATTGACCTATTGATCAGATATCGTTGTAGATACTGCTCTGCAGACGGAAGGTTACCAGCCAATGTTGCCGATGAGACTGGTACTTAACTGGTACTTGGCTGACCCCTGAACCTGAAATCTAATGGGAACTTATGTGTGTGTTCCCTTAAAAAACCTGAATACAAATTATAGAGAAATCTAATTTTTTGAATTTCGTAACTACCAATGTCATCTAGCGACATTTCCCCATTTATGGGATAACGGCGTGTGTCCATATGCCAGCCTATCAATTGCCTTAATTAAATTTGAATATTGAAGATTTGCAATTACAAACGCGAAAAGTGTAGTGAAAAAAGTGATTATTAATTTCTAAAGTTCGACTACAAGGAGACATAGCGTCGGTCAATGATTGTGTCTTGCCTATCAGGTGTGACGCCTGACCAAGACTTTAGCATAGAAACAAACTATAATGTTACCTTTAATACAACCATGAGCAAGACATAATTAAGCCTATATCCACAGAATCTACTGAATTTACTGACGGCATACCAAGTATCTTTCAAATGGCCGAATACTGGGAGAAAGAGGGTGGGGAATTAGCCTGTTGTAAGGCCTTCAATTTTAGACTACCAGCCAAGGCTGACAAACAGAACTGGGTGTAGTGACAAGTCTGAAGCAAGGCATAAGCCTCCATCCCCAATTGGTGGTAGACTGCCAGCCAAGGCTGACAAATAGAATTGAGTGTGAAGACTGGTCTGAAGCAAGGCACAATCATCTTCCTACTTAACTGTGTACTTATGGTGACATAGCCTTGACGACAAAGGTGCCTGGCACAGAGAACATACTTATGACGATTGTTTTAAATCCGAACTGAAGACATAAATTATATTTTTAGAGAAGCTTTTTGTTGACTGGAAGCCTAATGCCACATACATTTTGCTGTGTTGTCGTTAATTGCTGTGGTTTATATAAATTGGCTAGAAAGAGTAGGTGCTCCATCTACTCTTTCTATGAGAAGGTCAGAGGTCTAAGTTTTATTGGTTCTTCTGAAATTGATTTTGTTTATTTTGACCATTCTTCTTTTCTTGTCATATTGGGGTTGTAGTATATGTTGTGAGTTCTGGTGATCTTTTATCTTCGGTTATTGTATTCTTCATTTGTTGAATTAGCATTTTAATCGTTATTATTGGGATCCTGAAGGGTGAAGTAATGTTCTAATAAAATGCTAAAATTGAGAGCGAAGCAATTGCAAAACTTGCAATAGAAATAGACAGTTAATTAGTCTATGTTTGTCTGTCTGTCTCCTTTATTCCTCCATTATCACTTTGTCAGGCAAGCCTCTTGAGGAAGAAGCCGAATAAGTACAGGAGCAAGACGAAGAGAAAGAGGAGGATTGAGAGAGACGATGGGAAGTAGGAAAAGAATAACATAATTATACGATACGTACGTTGCCCCTTTATTCATAATTCCTAGCCTCAATCATCTTATAGCCTCGCCCTTCGCATCTAGCCTTGGGCACTCTGTCTCCAACAAGCCAGTAATGCGATCTGTATCCGGCTGTTAAACCCACCATGACAGCACAGCTCACTCCGGTATCCTACAAGATGCTTCTCCGACAAGAAAAAAAAATGAATTATGCATTTTGGCCGAGAGAGGGTCCTCCGTCTAGAAGGCTAGCGACGGTGAGAGGCTAAGATTTCGCATAGCAATGGGAGGGCGGGATGGACGAGGTGAGGTTAGTGTAAGTTCCGCGCCACTGGACAAAATTACGTTACCAAAGTGATCTTACGGATTTTCATTAAGAGAGCAAATACCGAAGCTGTCTGCGGTTTGACCGTGTGGCAAGCACACGAAGGGTTCGGGAGCGTGCGCGCGAATAGACTGGGAACGAGGAAAGCCTAGTGACGGTCACGGTCCTGGGTACGAGGCGTGGTTACTGGGAGAGCCAATGGTGATCAGTGATGCAGATGCTGCCCGTTTGGTACATAGGCCGTTTACGAAATGAAGGCTTAGGCTTCGGTCATATTTATCTTACTCATTATAATGTCACATGCATCTAGAAACCAGCATTTGGCCCCAGTTTCTTGGTGAATACTTTGTACTTATCAAGCCAACAAACCTTCAAATTCGGAAACAAACCCTCACCCTTAAACGGAGACGAAGCCTGAGCCCGAGCCTGAGCCTCCATTTCGTAAACGGCCATATCAATCTCTGCGTTTGTTTCCCGACTGAAAATAACCTTGGTGTGCTTGACTAGACTGACAAATTGCACGACCTTGGTAGAACTTTATTAATTAAAAATCAATTAACGAGCTTTCTCTGCATGTTATGAGGGCGCCCTTGAGAATGAGGTCAGGTATATGACCTCTATTACGCTTTTACCATGGACCTCCCCCACAAAAGAGAGATGCTTTAAGGTTGCAGGTGACCGAGTGTGACGAACAAATCTGTAATATAGTGACCAAGATAAGGCTACAGATAGAGCGGAGAGCCAGTAGCATTTAATGTGTTTGCACTAGATTCTCAGGGTGGCATTTTTTCTCTGCTGGGAATGCGGGAAAAAAAGTAGGCACGCTTTGGGATCGATAACCAAAACCCTAATATAACCAGGAACACGACTGATCGATTAGACCACAATGCAATGCGGGATGCTGTTAGCCTTTCTTCAAGTCGCACGTCTTCCATTAATCCCTGTATACACGACAACCCGCCAGGAAACGAACCTTGCGCGGATTTCATGAAGTCTTACGTAAGTTTTAAGTTGTGATTCGTCGTATGGTTTCTGTGCATCACTCATCATGCGATAGGTCTTAGGTTAGAATGGGTGTTAATAACATCGACCACAGGGCTCTCATTCTCAGATAAGGGAGAGGAAAAGCGGCACCAAGTGCGCCTTGAATTCAGTCTACGTATTCGCTTGGTTGAGAAGGAAATGGATTGCAGGAGAGTAACTAGCTACGCCTAATCTACCACGGTTTGCATGGTTTGCATTTACCCAGAAGATGGTCCGGTCAGGTACCGTTATTATATGTCCAATATGCAGGATGGATGAACGCTATCATAATTATGTATAGGAGACAAAGAAGTCGCCACAGTCACACATAATACGCAACAAATAAATGTGGATATTTATCTTGGCTTAAGTTTTGATTTGACAAGCTCATTATTTAACTTGATCAATTAACATAAATAATTGTTCATGAAACTAATAGTTAATAGACACTCCGAATTACGGAGTTTGCAATTTTGCCCCTTTGGGCACTCCATACGTTTTGGTACACAGGAATAGACCACCATTTACATGCATGGTAGTTACATTGGATGTATATGCACATGCATTCCAACAGCACAAAATCACTATAAGTAAATAACAAGCCAAAGCACGTTTCACTGGATAGATTTCCCCCGCCTTACAGAATGGAAGATAACAGGTAGCCAGGCACTGGTAAAATCGGTCATGGAACAGCCGTCGGATCGATCGTCTCGATCCACGGAGTTCAGGTCAGTCGCTGTCCAGGCTGGATGAAGTCATGCCCGATGCTTGAGTATATACAAGGGCCGAGGATAAATGCCCGCTGCCCAGCTAACAATAACAGTATGAGGCAGCCAAGAGAAAGCGTGGTGCTCGAAAATCCTGGCAATGTTCCTCAGCTCCTGGCGGTGCGGCCTCGATGTCCTGCCCACAGTGCTCCGGACACTTCCGTGTGCGGACTGGCCTTATCAGCCACCTCCGAACCCATAATCACTATGAACATCTAAACCGTGAAAATGGGTTGAAAATGCCATTTAGCCGTGAAAAGAAAATTCACCGTGTTTTCACCCCTATTTCATGGAACACAGTTAGCCAAGTCATTTTCACGGTGTTTTCACCAGTGGTCTCCAAGGCCACATTCCTGGTGGTAAATGGCTAGAGGCAATTTAGAAGTATCTGGGAGTGACAGGTACAAGGATACAATACAGTACCTCTATGGAGGCTGGTGGTCCCTACTGGTAATTGAATTAGCCATCCCTCAATGCTGGAGCTTGCCACCCTAGATATTCACGGTCTCTTTAATGACCTGAAGATGTCCTTATCAGGTCAGAGAGGCGATTATTTTCACGGTGAATTCAGTGTAAAATGCATAGTGAAACCACAGTGATTTTTTAGATTCACGGCAAAATGACATTTCCCCCTTTTTCACGGTTTAAATTTTCAACCCCACGGACCAGATGTTTATTGAAGACGGTCCTCTTCTCTCAGGAAGGACGAACCGCAAGAGTCATCTAATAACTGGTCAGGACCCATCACTATACACTCGAAATAAACTAGGAAAGACTAAGACTGTTTTAACATTTTTAGTTTATTGTAGCTTTTACAGATTACACCTTTTAAAAGTCGATTTGGTATCACCGGGAGGTATATTTTCGGTGTTTTTTTATATTGGAACCACTTGTGTACAAATATTGAGAGTAAATTATGCAAAATGTTGATCGTGAAAGAGTGCTTTAGAAGGATAAACGCCTTCGATGGCAGGTGTGGTATTTAAAATACCGAATTCTAGCTAAATTCGAATAAAGATAGGTACAATGGAACTCTTTTTTACTGTGGCTCATAATCTTGTCAAGCTTCGGTAAAACGGATGATATGTGCTTGCCCTTTGACCCATGCTTACTACAAGGGACTGACCCAGGTCATAGTTTCATCCAGAGGTCAAGGGTCAGCTGTTTAAAGATATATGACCCTTGTCGAATGGAACAATATAGTATGGGATACCACTTAAGAGAGGAAAATGAAAAGATTTCCTGAAAAGCTTCACAAACTGCAACAAGCCCTTCTAATTATAGTTTTATCACTGGTTTATTTTTAAACCTTGATATAAGGACTGCAAAAAGTCAAAATTAAAATTGAATAACCGAAGGAAAGGGTGTATACACATAGACTGTACAAGGTATAACATTATAATTAAATAGGTATTTACATTTGACATATACATTTGCATTTAAGATTCGGAAAAAGCCTTTTCATGCCTTGAAAACTCATCATTTTTTTTAACGTAACCATGCCACGTTTATAATACATCTAAATGCGGTTTACAATTTCATTTTAAACATAGTCAAACAATTAAATGGATAAAGGCCTGACGGGAAACTTAAACAAGAATAACAAATGGGAAAGGAATCTTTGACTGGACGTGAGAACTGTGGTTTTTGTCTACCAGCGATCTTACCATCTCAGCTATTCAGCTACGTGACCTATGAGCTGATGCGCAAAATCAGAGGTCTCCGATTCAAGTCCCTGTCCAGTCGATGATTTTTTTGCCATCTTTAAAATTTATTTGAGACATTTTAATGATGTTTTGTTCAACATATATTACTTCCTATGTTTGACGTGGCACACTCCGTCCTGCACGGCCCGTTACGAAACGACTTCGCTTTTCATCACGAGTACCTTTTCATTTGTTATCACGCGGAGATGATTTTTTGTCAGCGGCAGAGGGCGTCCTACTCATTCCAAAATGGCGTTTACGCTCTTTGTGGTCTCTTGGTTCCCAGGCGTGGCGTCCTTTCTGAAGTCATGGATCAAGCTGTGCTGATCACGGGCAGCTCGGCTGGCAAACCCCAGGTTGCATCGATCACACTCGTACAGCTGCGCCGGAATATCTGTCGGTTATTCGAAGATGAAATTCAATGTCATTAATCTTAAATTTTCACAAATCGAAGATCATTAATTTTTCTCTTTGTAGCAAACAAAAGTTACAGCTGCCCTTTTGCAGCATTGCATTTCAAGAAAACTTCGAAGTTTGGAAAAGTTACACAATTTGAATTCTTAAATTTTTCATGACATTTTGTTGTCATACATCTGACGTACTTAGAAGAGATAAAGTCTGAAAATCAAAATGTTTCACTTTGATAAATCTCCTATCATTATTTCAAATTGGCGGATGGATACCGAACAGCGCCCTCAAGAGTCATTCGTGATTCATTGACACAGCGCCCTCAAGAGTCATTCGTGTTTTATTGACACAGCGCCCTCAAGAGTCATTCGTGGTTCATTGACACAGCGCCCTCAAGAGTCATTCGTGTTTCATTGCCACAGCGCCCTCAAGAGTCATTCGTGGTTCATTGACACAGCGCCCTCAAGAGTCATTCGTGTTTCATTGACACAGCGCCCTCAAGAGTCATTCGTGTTTCAATGACGTACCTGGGTGGATGTTCATGTGGAATTTCAGCTCGCATTTCTGCGAGAATGCCTTGCCGCAGACGGTGCACACGCAGGACTTGTCCTTGCCGTGTGTGCGACGCACGTGACTGTCATGTGCCGCGTGCGAGGCAAACGCCTTCCCACAATGCTTACCTGCAAAGGTTCAAAGATTGCAACATGATCGAATTAAAATGGTGTTCTTAAGGGCAATTTTTAAACGAAAAATCCTATTTTTTTCTTAGCAATGAGTCCATAAAGTCCATATGTCCCCGATTTTTCATTTTATTTCAATAAAACGTAGAACTCATGTCGAAAAACGTGCATTTAATGTTAACCTTGTCAGTAACCTTGTTTCAAGCTGTACAAGAAAATACCCGAGTACACTGAACTGCAGGAACGAGACATCGCCTTAGTCTCATGTTTGTACATTTTTTGTACTCCTTGTTCTTGACAATCCTTTTATCAACTCACATTTGAAGGGTCTTTCTCCGGAGTGCTGACGTATGTGCGTCCTCAGGATGCTAGACGCTGTGAAGGCTTTGCTGCAGTACACGCACTTGTACGGCCGCTCCCCGCTGTGGACTCGAATGTGCTTGTTAAGACTCGACGACTGGAAAAGAGACAAACAACAGGTGGTATAGATTAGTACAATGAGAACATTAGAAGATAATGCATAATTCACTAAGATGAAGAAATAGATGGATAGACATATTGAAGTCCAAAAATGATGCTTATTAACAGTAGATATTCAACATTAAAAGGAAAAAAATAAGAAACCATAGAATTTGAAAAAAATTAGGACACAGTCATTTCAAGAAATCATTTTTTATGTTGTCGAATTGAATAATCAACATCAACATCAACATTTGCGGTGACACCATGTATCTCTTCTCTTCCAAGAAGAGTGGCTCTGGTAAGAGCCGGTAACTCAAACCTTCCACTTAGTTTTTCCGCCATGCAAGCCTCCAAGTCTTATCCAATATAAACAAGTTAATTACAAAGACCATTCAGCCCCAAAGATACCTTTCAACTCAATTTGTGCCAGCACTCAACGAATTCTGGTTGTGAATACATTCTAAGATAATGGTGATATACAAAAATGTTGCAAATTGCTTACTGACTTAATAATAATTACCAAAATGTAAATCTTTAAATTTAGTGGGCCTGACGTTTCGATCCTAGCAGGACCTTTTTTCAAAGGCAGAGCCTTTGAGAAAGGTCCTGCTAGGATCGAAACGTCAGGCCCACTAAATTTTAACATTCTAAGATAATGCATGAATTGAATAAAGCGATATGAAGAGAAGGAAAGCAGACCTGCTCGAAATTCTCCCGACCGAGGGAAGCTGATTAATTTGCCTGTCAGTGGTGATCGCGTGCTCGTATAGGGTTACCTAATCCACCCACCCCTGGACATGACCGATTTAATTCTTCTCTCTCCCTCCAGACTACGGATCAGCCACTCACTGCGGGGGTTCAACGATCTCAGACTCAACCTCTGTATTGCTAAAATCATTTCATGATATTTGTGGGTGGTCTTTGAATCGACGCTTTCGATTCGATGTTTTAAATTCAGTGGGTCTGACGTTTCGATCCTAGCAGGACCTTTCTCAAAGGCAGAGGCAGAGAGTTGTATTTAAATTTGGCGTGTTGCTTTCGATCGATCGATCGATCAATCAATCAATCAATTAATCAATCATTCGTTTTTTTATTTTCCACATAAACTAGAATGCACTCTGGGGTAATGTAAATGATGATTATGTGGTTGGGGTTTACTAAAAAGCAAAGCTTGTCGAGTAGTGATCCCCATTTCGGTAATAAATGTGTACAATTGTACTATGGAATTAAACAGACAGACAGAACTTAGCATTAGTTTGAATCTATATCACAATTGCTTTGCAAGAAAATATGTTGGTGTCAACTTTATAATGTGACTGATCTTTACCATGTGTATGGTTATCACATAAGGTCTCTTGTCAAAAAGATCATCGGTTGAGTGCCGGTTGAATTCATCCGACCGATAACATTCCCCCGGTAGAAAGGCGATTATACTGGACTCTGGGGTGAACAATTCACGATGGCTATCCGGTGGAAACGACATCGGACGGGTCAAATCATCTGATACCCAACTGATGATCTTTTTGACAAGAAGCCTTACTAAAAAGCAAACTTTGTCGAGTGTTGATCCTCATTTCGATAATAAATGTGTTCAATTGATTAATGTAAACTAGGGAATTAAACAGAGAAAACGTAACATTAGTTTGAATCTATATCACAATTGCTTTGCAAGAAAATATGTTGGTGTCAGCTTTATAATGTGACTGATCTTTACCATGTGTATGGTATGGTTATCACATGACCTGTTCGCCGTACTCCCTCGCGAGTTACCAAGGACTGGAGTAATCGCAAGGAGACGATCAGTTTTGTAGGCATACCATTTTGCATAAGGGATCTTGTACACCTCTGCATGCAGGCAACCGTTTAAAGGAGGGTATATAAGTTATATCAGCTTCATTATGATATGCATATGAATAAATTTGCCTGGCCGCGCGGGGACACCGTAGGGATTACGTCAGAGAGAACTTTCAGCCAATACCGTGTAAGCGTATTGGCACCCAATTGTCTGGGAAGAAGTGAAACACAGAACGAGTTAGAACGAGATGTAAGTTGACTTATGGGTGTAATTCCCATGGACGCATATAGATGGCAAAATCTTGGCTATCTATAAAGCGTCAAACACTCGGCCTGTACAAACCACAGACCCATCATGTTTGTGAATAAGGCATGAGTTACAGATCGCGCTGGAGAACCCGCTTGCATCATTTATCTGAAATCACGGCCGTCGCAAAGCTGAAGAAGCTCTCACCAACGGGAGACGAGGGGAGGGGAGGGGGGAGAGGAATGGGGGTTCAGACAGTGCCATAAATTCTAGCCAACGTAAACGGAACACGTCTGGTTCCCCTCGGGCGCCACCTTCACACGTCGCCTCGATCGTGCGGTTTTTTCTCCTTCGTCAACTCCGCCGAGATTCGGAAATAACACGCACAACTCGCGCCTTGTAACCGCTAGACTCGTTACTTATGGATAGCTCGCGCATGCGCCCTGCATCGCCCATCAGTCAAATCGAGGATGAGACAAAACTCCCGTTCAGTCCGTGGCAGTAGTGCGAGTCGATGCTTGGCCGGAAACTCTCTGGATATTTTGATAATCGACCAGGAGCTTAAAAGGCATGATAGAACGAACAGTTTAGAAGGGAAATGAAACGGGAACATGTTTTGATGCGAAACCCTCCGTACATTGCTTGCTTTGTAAAAAAAAAAAAAAAAGTGCTTACATAAATGCTGCATGGTCTTTGCCGAGTGTGAAAAGTCTTGCTAGGAACAAATCGACAGGCAGTCTGACTTTGTTTGAAATTTTAATTTGAAATTTGCTTCTCTTTTTATGCAGCAGTATCGAAGCTAAAACTGTGTCTATTTAATAGCTGTCTTCACAATAAATAATTCTACTTTTAACCTTTTTCTTTCGAGTACAAACAGACCTATGTGCCGCGTTTAAGGTGTCTCTAATAACTTGATCTCCCGAATTCGGAGAGGAACCAGAAGACACACCGAGGTCATTAGAACAGCCTTTGACGAGACTCTAATAACCCGTCTCTTCATTATGAAGGCATGAGCTGAGACGAGGCCGCACCGCCTACATTTCTCTTTCAAGATTGCTTGTCAAAGACCGAGGATGATTGCGTCTTGGACAGGCGGCCAGCCTCGCTTTCCGTCTGGAGAACAAGATGTGGGGAGCAACCTGACACTTGAGATTCCGCAACCACCGCGAAGTGATCGAGTGTGCGGGTATGCGGATTGGTTTCTGATCAAGTAAATTCCAAGAGCGGACGGTCATGCTCTGGAAAATACAGAAAGATATTTCTATTTCTCGGATTGTATTCCCGACGGGGAGAAATCTCGTTTAATCACAGCCCCTAGTTCTGGTTAATCCATCTCGTTGGTCACAGGGAGACGCTGTACACCCAAGCTCTGTTTTGATTTTGGTGGGGGTTTTTTTCTTCTTCTTTTTCCCTCCCCCCTGTGGATGTGGGTGAGGTGACGGGACTCACACCGTGTAGACCGAGGGATTGTCGCCGTGGAGCCCCCGGCAGAGTTCGAGCCAACGGCTCGCTTGATTTATTGGCCGCTCGCGTGTGGGGGCAGGAAGGGAGGGAGAGACGGAGAGTGAGAGGCGGAAGGGGAGAGAGAGGAGAGAAGGATCATGAGAGAGAAGAAAAAGAAGAGAGAGAGGGAGAGTAGAGCGAGAGAGAGAGGGGAGAGGGGGATTATGGATAAAGAGGGGAGGGAGAGAAAAAGAGGGGGACAAGAATCAGGAGAGAAATAGTGTAGGGAGGGAAGAAATAGAAAGAGAGGGGAGGGAGGGAGAAAGATAGAGAGAGAGGGAAGGGATAAAGAGAGCCCGAGAGTGTCTATTTTTCTAATATACACGGGTAGTGCTATATCGACCAATGCCTGGTTGTACCCCGATAGGAGCATAATCTCAGACACACCGACATTTTCGGATCCAAGACTTTGGCTTAAAGCCCCTACACAACATTGGTAAGATCAAAAAACAGAAATGTTCACAGATTTACAAGAAACTTATACAGTTTGAAGATGGTTATGGTAGAAACCTCTGAAATATTTCTGTCTAAAATGCTGCATTTATGGAGAAAAGAGTAAAATAAATCGTTTACTTTTCACCCCTAGATGTAAACGATTGTTTTGAACAATACGTTGAATGCTGCATTTTCGCGAAATAAATGAAGCGGTTTTCACTATTATTTTTAGGTTGGCGGATTGAGCTGAAATTTTCACAGGTGTGGTATTTCATGCATATGTTTGATCAGACAACGTATGGATGCTATTCTTTGACCTCGACCAATGTTGTGTTATCCCTTTAAGATCAGGGCTCGTCTGGTTCATCGAGCAGTTGAAACGGTTAATATTTTCTTTAATATAGTGGTATCTAAGTCAATATTTATATACATTAACATCCAGATTGGAGACAGGTGTTTTTTTGTACAGCGTTCGCAGACTATTGCGCTGTTCAGAACCGTCCCAAATAATTATGCACATCATTTTAATGCTCGGAATGACTTACAGGCCTTCGAAGGATTCGGTTGATTGTACAACATAATGGGTAATTAATTCAGATGGTTGCTCCTTTAAAGGTATCACCTTTCACTCGAAGCCTCTGTTGACTGCCTAATTTCACTCATATGACTTTCAAGTACAGTAAAAAACATTTTTTTCCAACAGCCCACTGACCTAGCTAACTAAAATTCACATCAAATCTATCAGATCAAATTGCGCAGTATCCTTGCGTTCGATCGGCGTAGAGGAGGTCAAAGGAGTAAGAAGAGGTCAAAGGTGTAAGAAGAGGTCAAAGGTGTAAGAAGAGGTCAAAGGTATATGAAGAGGTCAAAGGTTAAGAAGAGGTCAAAGGTGTAAGAAGAGGTTAAAGGTGTAAGAAGAGGTCAAAGGAATATGAAGAGGTCGAGGTTAAGAAGAGGTCAAAGGTATAGGAAGAAGGTCAAAGGTGTAAGAAGAGGTCAAATGTGTAAGAAGAGGTCAAAGGTATAGGAAGAGGTCAAAGGTGTAAGAAGTGGTCAAATGTGTAAGAAGAGGTCAAAGGTGTAAGCGAAGGTGTCTGCTGCCACCAAGAGGCCGGATATGTAAAGGTAAAACCAAATCCGTGTAATACCTGGGAGAAGCTCTTGCCGCAGGTGGTGCACTTGTGAGGGCGGTGTTTGTGGTGCACGTGGAGGATGTGAATGCGAAGCCGGTCCTTCTTCTCGAAGGAGCGAGAGCAGAGGTCACAGGGGAACTTCCGGTCGCCTTTGTCCACGCAGCGTGTGTACTTGAGGTGCTTGTCCCTGTAGTCTTTGTAGGAGAACACCTTCCCGCACCGGTCGCACATGTAGCCTTCTTTGTCTGTCAAGTAGAGGTGATAGAGAATCAAGCCTTTGAGAAAGGTCCTGCTAGGATGGAAACGTCAGGCCATTCAAATTATGATAATCGTCTTTCGGTCGTTTTAGTCAGTAAGTAATTTGCATCATTTTTGCATTTTCTTTAGAAAATAAAGGTTAATGTAAACAAGAGCAATAAGCAAAAATGGTGCAAACTACTTACTAACTAAAAATGATTAAAATGGCACTATCAAACATTAGGAGGACCTGACGTTTCGATCCTAGCAGGACCTTTCTCAAAGGCAGAGTGATAGACAGGCCCTGCCAATGAGAAAGGTCCTGCTAGGATCAAAACATCAGGGTCCTTCTAATTGCCTTCTAACGCGTACTGACAGTGGTATGAAGTAAAAAGTGAATAACTTTGACCGCAGAGGAATAGAGAGGCTGAGAGGAGAGGAATTACTAAAGAGGTATCAAAATAGAATGTCAATAATGTTTTTATCAAGGGGTTTAAAACGCCGCATATCCAATTGATCAGAAGGTTCGTTTAATTTAGAGCACGGCTCAGCTGACGTTCGTAGGTTTTAAAGGTCGTCTTTATTCAAATGGTTGTCATAATTATAAGCTGCTTCGCTGAATTACAAAAGGCAACTGAACTGAACGATGTATACGTGGTGATTACACCAAATTCAGACATGAACTCATGAAACTCAATTTCATGATAATGAGCGCAATCTGCCATAAATCAAGAACCATAACATTATAAAAAAAAATCCACAAAAGTTATCAGCACGAGTATCACGAGCTTATATGGAGTATTGAATCGTAACAAATCCCTCTATCACGAAAAGGATTAGCATAAAACAATCATTATCATAGTGAATTATTATTCCCTTGACTATGGAGGCTGACGGGGAGCCAGCGAGATGATCTGCATATGGGAAAGTACTCAGGGTACCATTTAGGCGGGCCAACCAAGCGGCAAAGTGTCCCCAACGACAACCAAATCTCCGCTTTCAACGAGAGGGAGAGAGGGGGGAGGGGGAGAGGGGGAGAGAGGGGAAAGAGGGGGAGAGAGGGGGAGAGAGGGGGAGAGAGAGGGAGAGAGGGGAGAGAGGGGAGAGAGGGGAGAGAGGGGGGAGGGGGAGAGGGGGAGAGAGGGGAAAGAGGGGGAGAGAGGGGAGAGAGAGGGAGAGAGGGAGGGGGAGAGGGGAGAGAAGGAGAGAGGGGAAAGAGGGGAGAGAAGGGGAGAGAGGGGGAGAGAGGGAGGGGGAGAAGGAGAGAGGGGGAGAGGGGAAGAGGGAGAGAGGGGAGAGGGAGGGAGGGAGAGAGGGAGAGAGAGGGGGAGAGAGGGGGAGAGAGGGAGGGGGAGAAGGAGAGAGGGGGAGAGGGGAAGAGGGAGAGAGGGGAGAGGGAGGGAGGGAGAGAGGGAGAGAGAGGGGGAGAGGGAGAGAGGGAACGATAAGGAAGAGGGAGAGAGGGGAGAGGGGAGAGGGGAGAGGGAGAGAGGGGGAGAGGGAGAGAGAGAGGGGGGAAGAGAGGGAGAGGGAGGGAGGGGGAGAGGGGAGAGGGGGAGAGGGGGAGAGAGGGAGAGAGGGGGAGAGGGGGAGAGGGGGAGAGGGGAGAGGGAGCTAGGGAGAGAAGGAGGGAGTGAGATGACGAATTGTGGCCCGAGGATAAACGATGCCTAATCTCTCACTTGGGGGTCGGGCGCCCGACCAATACCCTAATTGTCCTCCTTGTACAGGAGAGCTGAGTGCTGCTAATATCTCTCTCTCTCCGTTTTTAATCTATTATGAAAAATAATTCACTGATCTCAGCGCACGATAGGGCACGTACAGTGGTCCTGTACTCCAACCCAGTGTGGTCGTTGAGAAACATTGAGTGGCTTTAGGGTTAGTATGGGTGGGGAGTGTTATCTCAAATGAAGTGAATAAATGAATTAATGTGGGAAAGGTTTATTTTATTTGTAAGTGGGGAAGTAATGTGGGAAAGGCTTCAGATGGTGTCCTCAGTTGAATTGAAGATGTGATCGAGAGAGGGATTTGTAGGTTGGTCAGCAAAAGCAGTAATTACGGGGACAGCAGCAGCAATATCGTAGGCACATGCAGCAGCAATAATAGTAACAGCAGTAGCAGTGTGGATAACAGCAATGGCGGCCACTGCAGTGACACCATGTGATGATGTGACACTTCTCTTTCGAGAAGGAGTGTGACTCTTCAGACCCACACTCCTTCTCGAAATAGAAGTGTTACATGGTGTCACCGCAAACCTTCCACTCAGTGGTACATTGTAACCACTCAGCCGTGAAAATTCTGGTCTGGGACTTGAGCCGCAAACTTTTGCCTTAATTTCAATATTTTTAATGTTTAATTGAAGAGTATGGCGGAGGACTACAAGATGACTTGGTGCAGTTGGAGGGTTTAGAATTGTTACCATCAGCTGCGGGACGCACCATTAGCAGTGAAGACCGCACTGTGAAAAGACTGATCTAGGACCTGACCCAGAGACTTCTGTCTTCTAACGTTCCATCAATTTTAATATCTTGAATGTTTTATTTGAGAGCTTGGTGGACGTCTCCATACAAGATGACTTTGGTTCAATGAGGGTCAAGTGTGTCCATCAGGTGCAACACCCACCGCGCACAACGGAGACCACACCTGCTTAAATATGTGTCAGGAATAGTAATCGCTCTCACAAGTCAAATTACCAATCGTGTGCGCAGCTCTCCGTATATAAACCACGGGACCATTCTCCTGGGTTGTATATACGTGTGAGCGAGAGAAACGGGGACGGCTGTCCTTAATTGGCATCGGGTGATTACTAATGCATGAGCTGCCGGTGCATTCCACGCTGACACCTCGCTGGGAGATACCGGTAGTAGCTGGGTGGGTGTAGCGGCTCGGCTCGCTGGAGAATTCTTTGGACTATAAGGCATTGTGTGAGTCATTCCTTCTGGTCTGACTCACCTTTAAGGCTATCTCCGTCCTCCTTGCATCCGTCTTCGGCTTTTCCTTTTAGCGAGACGGGAATGCCCATGAACTGGCGATAGCTGTCCCCGTACCAGACCAATAACTCCGTGCCCTGGGGTGGAGGAGAGAAGGAGACGGGGAGGATGAGAGAAAGGATAATCACTAATAATCGAATCAAGTCTACCAAAGCGGCCAAGCTTGGTAGAAGCGGAAGAGATGCATTACTTTTCTTTCAGTCTTGGGATTGTATAGAGCCGTATTGAACAGTCACTATAGGCCGTCAAATCAGCCTGCTATCTCGATCCATAAATTGTGTTCAATCAACTGAGTCTGTTCCCTTCAATTCCAGCCACGCGTGGATCACGAATGACTTCAAGACAGTCGTCTGCAGATGAGTTATCTGCGGATATAAATCACAAACTAATCAAATTTGTCCGTGAATGTGTTTTATCAAGGCGGTGCTTGCAAGTTTACTGCTATCCCTCAAGAAGAGATTCAATTTCCGCTGCCTCGTCTACGGTTTTTTTATTTTAATGGTTCTAATTACGTTCTGTGTCCGCCGTACAAGCCAGTTCGCTGGAGTGTGAAGTGTGAATATACCATTAAGTGCAGGTTTTAATATATATCCGGTCGCATAATTTGGAAGCCTGAAAATATAACCCGGTCTACAATTGATTCTAGACCGCGTCTTTCTGTCTCTCTGACGAGACTCTAGCGACTGGAGAGAGAGCCTAAGGGTCTCTCGCATCGTTCCCTGGCCTCTCAAAGGGTTTTGAAAAGCAGATGTTTGGTTTGGGAGGGTACTTCCATGGATTAAACTAATCTTATTTTCAGTTCGGATCAGACAAATGGATTTCTTGGAGAGTGGACTTCACATAAATAATGAAGGATTGTATTGCAATGCCAAGGGATGGTGAGTTATAAGTTCAGTTTAAATGCTTCTCTGTCGTTCTTATATTAGGCTCTGTAAAATCTTCGTATTATATTTTTCTTCATGATTACAGATGCAGGTCAAATATTCATAAATGATTACGAAGCAACCTAAGAAGAGGAGAGCACGATGGCAAGTTCAAACCGATCTAAACGAATGCTACTTGGAAATGCAAGCGGTATACATCACAGGCGGATGTTGATCAATAATATTCTGCAGTAATATGCTAACATTTACCAACTGCTTAATTGACTAAAATAACCATGAGACGAATATCGAAAATTAGGAGGGGCTGAATTCTCGATCATATCAGGACCTTTCTTAGAGGGACAAAGGCTCTGAGAAAGCTCCTGCTAGGGTCGAAACGTCTGGCCCTCCTAATTTTCAAAGATATTCTGGTTAGAATCTTGAGAAGACTTTGACCAAAGGTGGGCCTGTTCACTGAGAGATTCGCACATCTGATATTTTAACTAGTGCTGGGAATTTTTTTTTTTATTGTTTTGTGTAAAATCGCCATAAACAAGGCTGAAAGGCCACTTAAGATTCAGGGCTAAAGAAAGAAGGAGATAGAGAGGGACTCAGGAAGGCTGGAGATAGGAATTGACATTCCTTCTAAAAAGGGCAAGTTGTGCCGTGTAGGGTTCAGCTGCATCGGGTACGTTCGTGTGGGATTCAACTTGGATCATCAGCATCGTGATGGATATAGCTTTTGCCCACGTGGTCGTGCCGAGCCCCATTGTCACGTGACTGGTCCTCCTCAGCCCTCCCTCATTAATAACGACGATTGGTCTAACAAAGTGTCAGCTTCGAGTGCTTCCGTTTCATTTGTTAGATGGTGTGACTCGCCTACGAGACGATAACAGGCAGGCTGAGAGTCCAGGCGTGTAGGTGTTCTTAACGGCGTAGGGGTAGCCATGCGGCATCGCGCACAGGCTACTGAGTAACTTGCACAAAATGCGCTGGCAATCAAGCTACTGGATATAATTTCACCATTACGTTCGCCTCGGTGGGCTGGGCCGCAGCCAGCGGAAATCCAAAGGTGGCACTAATTTATACCACGGTGGTCGCTCTGCTAGCAGTTTTGCTCCCGCCATCCAGGGAAGTGCAAGGGTGTTAAAGGGAGACTAAGTCAAAGCAAAGTGACTGAGACGCTGACTGGTTGGATGGATGGGTTGACTGAATGTTTGGTTGACTAGTTGACTGATTGACAGACGATTGTATATGATAATTGTTTGCTTGGGTGCTCGCTTGTTCGGGTGTGTTTTGTTGTTGGTTAGTTCGAACGATCAAATAACAATAACGGTTGCAAAGCGGTCGTACGCACTTTCGACCAATCAGATCACTTTATCATAGACGTTCTGATGCGTGCTTGTGGTGGTTGTGGGGCGCTCTGTGACGTCACACGCTCTCCAACCAATCACATCACATCATCACTCCGATGGGGTCACGCGGTTGTTTGGGGTCTGTGACGTCACACGCTCTCTAACCAGTCACATCACATCGATCATCGCTCCGATGAGGTCATGTGATATCGGAGTATGGGACGTCACGCCCTCTCTACCAATCACATCACATCATCGCTCCGATGTGGTCATGTGGTACTTGTGGGGCCTGTGACGTCACACGCTCTCTAACCAATCACAATCGCCGGGGGATCACCTTGGGGATGTCTTTGCAGGCCTCGTAGTAGATGAAGTCTCCGCACTGTGCGGCTATTAGGTTCTGTTCCTTGGCGTGGCGCGCACAGTTGACGAAACACAGCCAGTTGTTGGGGCTGTTCCTCCCGTCCACGAAGTGGCTCAGTTTCCCGTCTTGGAAAATCTGTGGCAAAAGGAAAATGTGAGAACAAAAGTAAGAAGCATCTGGACTTTGTGCGAACCCTTTAAGAAGATGTTGAGCTTTGATGTTGACAGTTTAGAGGGGATGATGACGTTTTGGTCCCAGAAGTACGTTTCTCAAAGGCAAGATGCTTTTAATCTTTGATCTTGCATCAAATTAAATCCTTATTTTAAGGATATTTAAGCTTAATACTTTTACAGCATTTTGCTTAAGAATTTTCATTTTGCATATTATGATGTGATAGAGGTGTTTGGGCAGCTCCTTTATTATTACAAGACGTCTTGAGAAACACGAATAGGGTTGGCACCACATGGCCTGGATACGATTGGCGCATAATCTAGTAAGGTATTGCGCTCGCCCCAGGACGAAATTCCACTCTTACCGGATTTTGTCTTCCCGCTTGAGCGGCTGTTAGCATTTTTAGCTCCGAGCATTCTCTGAAATTCGTCCTAACGCTTATACAAAGAGTATGAGAGCTCACTGCAAACCTAGTGCTATTAATATCCGTCTCTCCGTTACTTTTCACCAATGCAATTCCCCGACGCCCCTTAGGGGTAAAGTTTTCGTCAACAAAATCTCGGTCAATGTGGACAAAAAAGACATCGGGAATTCAATGCTGTGGCACGTAGGCGTAAATGAGTGACTATGGTGTATTTTAACCAGCGCGTCTGGTGAATTTGTTCCACTGTCTTCTGAGTGATCTTAGCTTCTTGATCACCGTCAGGAACGACCATTATGGTTATGAAGACAACGATCTGTCTTTATAATGGAGCCCCTGGTGTTACTGGATAACTATTAGTGGCTTAATTGCTACTGCAGATAACCAGGTCTTGCATTTTGCATCAGGATACCTTTTTGAAATAATCTCGTAGTAATTTGAGCCTCGTGGGGTATTGAGTCGATCACAGCTATCCGTTGGTCTGGGGTATTGCGTATTTGTTTATAATTGAAGGTTATTTTTTTTTTGGGAAAACTGTGCCGATTTCCATCGCTGTGTCGACAATTGGTGGCTTAGAGTGCATATAGCTGGTTAAGGGATACTACAGGGTTATCTTCTCTCCAAGGTTTTAGGCATTAGCTCCGGCAGTTAATTCACTCGCCTCGCTCGCCGCGCCCTTGACTGTTCTAGGATTACTTGCCCTCATGCATATTTCATGAGATCGCTGCTTCGACCGGGCCGCTGGAGATTGGCCCGGCCGACGAATCTCTCACTCCCACGGTCGGCTGCACGGCGTCTGCACGGTCCGTGACTCGACCCGGAGGCTGCACACTGGTCCCGCCCACTCTCTCCCTATCCCTCCCTATCTCACTCCTGCTCTCTCTCTCTCCTGCTCTCTTTCTCCCCCTCATTCTCTCTCCTCTCTCTCTCTCTCCCTCTCTCTCTCTCCATCTCTCCCCTCTCCCTCCCCCTCTCCCTCTCTCTCGCCCCTCTCTCTCCCTCCCTATATCTCTCTCCCTCCCTCTCTCCCTCTCTCTCTCCCTCCCTATATCTCTCTCCCTCTCTCCCCTCTCCCTCCCTCTCTCCCTCCCTCTCTCCCTCTCTCTCTATCCCCTCTCTTACTATCTCCCGCTCTCTCTTCCTCTCACTCTCTTTTCATCTCCCTCCCTTTCGCCCATCTTTCTCCCCCCTCTCTCTCTCACACACTTTGTATCTACCTCTTCCTCTTCCCCTCTCTATCTCCCACTCTCTCTTCCTCTCACTCTCTCTTTATATCTCCCTCCCTTTCACCCATCTCTCTCCCCTCTCTCTCTCACTCACTTTGTATCTATCTCTTCCTCGTCCCCTCTCTCACTCTGCCTCTCTCCTCGCCCCTACTCTCTCCCTCTGCTCTGTTTATGTATTAGGGTGTGTGGGAGTGGGCAGGCGGAACAGAGACACGCTCCACTGGCTTGGCGCGTGGTCCGACTCACGCTCGGCCACCGATGCGGGAAATCGCGTCAAGGCGTTACTTATGGCATAATTTGCATAGGATGTGGGCTGGGCGTCTGCACGAGCGAACGCCAGATGGTCTTTAGCAAGGGCGCCCTCTTCGTAGTGAAGCTTCATGGCTGCTGTGCAAGGCTTCAAATGCCTCAACTGAAGGATAACATTGTTTGCTTGATATTTGGTAGACCGCGAATTAGGTGATGAGTCTTATATAACACTAAAACCGAAGAGAGAGGGAGAGAGAGGGACGAAGGGAGTGAGAGAGAGGGGGAAATAAGGAGAGGAAGGGAGGGAGAGAGGAAGACAGAGATGGAGAGGGAGAGAGAGATGGGGAGAGAGATGGGGAGAGAGAGGGGGTGAAAGGGAGAGAGAGAGATGAAGGGAGGGAGACACGGAAACAGAGAGGTAGAGGGAGGGGGAGAGGGAGAGATTGAAAGAGAGAGAGAGAGGGAGAGGGAGAGGTGCCACATTCGTATAGAAGGGAGTGTGCGATGGTTGTTACGTAACACTCGGGATCAACCGCCAGGGGCCGTCCACCACAATGATTTCGCACATTGCTAAGAAATTCAAAGGCCTAACTTCTCTTTTACAAATTCGACTCGATCCAGCGAACGAACCGGACAAGTACCGATCTGTCTGCTGCTACCAAGAGACGGGATGTATACAGTCTGCTGCCACCAAGAGACGGGATGTGTCTCGTCTGCTGCCACCAAGAAACGGGATGTGTCCAGTCTAAATCTTACCTCCCACATGCAGTTGGTGTCGTCGTTGCTCTTGATCTCGCTGGGGTGGATGATGCGGCCGGTGAAAGGCCCGAAGCGCGCCCCCTTGTGAATGACGGAGGAGTGACAGAACACGCTGTAATGCGGGTATCCTCCCACCATGGTCTGCGTGATTGATATCCCTGGTAATGGAAGATAAGGAAGTAAATACCCAAAAATTACAAACTGCTTACTGACTAAAATGACCTGCAATACATAAATCTCAAAAGATAATGGGCCTGATGTTTTGATCCCAGCAGGACCTTTCTCAAAGGCAAACGAGGAAAAAAATCATCCACCATTTGAGCTCTTCTGACTGCAGAAAGAAAATACCTTTCTTTAAAGTACTCCATAGTAAACTCAAGAGCCCAATCTAAAAAGGGAGAGGGACTGACGTTTCAAACCCAACATTCTGCCTTTAAAAAGGTCCTGCTAGGATCAAAACGTCAGGCCCTCTAGAGTTTTGATTTGCATGTTTGCTATCAATGTTAATTATTAATTAGCGCCTTGCAATAGTTTGGTTGAACCATCAGTTGACTAATAATTATTTAGTTTGATAGACTCTTTCTTGTTCAAACGCGTGTTCATTTTATCACGCTCCACTCTATTCTCTTGGCTATGGCTACGGATTACACTGTGGGCCATTTCTGGCGGCTGCAGCCTCTTGCCATTGGACGCTGTGTACTTTGTAGCCACAGCCACTGCACCATGAGTCTCCTTACCCTCTGGAAAGAGCGTGCAGTCCAGCAGGGACCGACTCGTCGACTTCTCGCTGACCGACTCGGAGGGCGCCCTCTCAAGGCTTTCTGGGCGGGGCTCCTTGTTGGGTTTCACGTCTGCGTCGCTAGAGGGCAGCAGAGGACAGGTTGGCGACTTGAACCGATGATCTGAGAAAAATCAGGAAAAGACAATCAATGTTGAACTTGAGAGACAGGGATTACGTCTGTAAACTATGATTCTGCCAAAGACATTATGACCCTTTTCCAAAACCCTTTTCCTGCTCCGGCTTCGTCTCTGTTATCCCAAAGCTGTAAACACAGGTTGGAGTTCTTTGTTGAAGTTGAAGCTTGGATTATTTTTATCCAAAAGCAGTGTAACATTCAAAACCAAAACCAAAGGCCTCCCGTGTTCATGCCTTGTACTTGAAATGAGCGAAAGAACTGGAGGCAAAGCCGGAGCCTGAGCCTAAGCCGGGTTTTGGAAAAAGGCCTAGATCAGCTATAGTTAGGCCATTGGCAAACCATGCAATGACCTATGTACGCTTTTAAGTTTAAGTAATGACTGTTATTTGAAATTGATCGGGATGGGACTTGAACCTCAGACCTCTGGTTGAACGGGCCAGCGCTCTGGTAACTGTTGGTAAGTATTGAAACTCGGGTTTGGGCCTGACGTGATAGAGTTCTCCGAAGTAGTGATGAAGGAAACCATTTTACCACCTTTGCGAGGTGTGTGCCAGAAAGATGCAAGTAGCTTCACCAATCGAGTCCCCACAACAACGAGCTTAAAACGGAATCTCTACAACTCTTTCCTCGGGGCTGGGCCAGCACTGTCTGTACCTTTGCTATGCATTCATCTCCTCTGAGGAGAACGTGTGCTTGGCAAATAACTTCACTGACATGTTGGCACTTCACCTGAATACGACTGCGTAGAGACTTGACTGCAATTATCGTTAATGTTTCGTGACACAGTGCTCCTATTGTCTGAGGAAGGACCACCTTCCTACGGACCGCCCTCTTACGTCATCGTGTGTGAAGGAACATCACCCGTAGGCGCTCAGGAAAAACGACAACTGAGTAGCAGGTGTAAACTTGCATTTAAACGCTTTGATCCATTTATGTTTATTCCTACCGCCGCAATTCGCGACCGAGCACCAAATGTCATTCTGTGGCGGCACTCGACGCTCACAAAGGATCTTTGATTCTTTCTCTGTCGACAACAAGGTCCTTCGTCGCTTACTGTGAAGTTGCTCAGCCCTAGGGGTTAGCACGATGTCGGCATAAATAAGAAAAGGGGACCAGTGAGTATAGGAGTGCGAGCAGGAATGTGGTTTTCGCTGGTGACCCGAGTGTTGTTGTCGAATGAACGAAGCAGCTCTAAGTTGGATTTTTTTCCGTCACTTTCTTTTCAAGTCGCCGACAAGCTCTTCGGTGGGGAGATGCGAAGCACTTCGCCCTGAATGAGAAGCGATGGACTGCGAAATCTCCTTCTTTAAGCTGTTTGTCGAAGGGATAACATCTCCTTAGAGTGGTATCCCATAGGGTACTGTTTCACCTTAAAGGATTTACCCATCGTCCACTGGCAGTAAGAGGCTGGCTTGTGTAATGTTTTCGTCTCCTTAATGCCCTACCCTCTTTAGCCCTAGACAGTGCCCGCTCCGGGGGTTTGTTTGTCATTAACTGCACACCCCTCCACCCATTGTGCACCTTTGCTAACCCACTGACACCGCTAAGTGGGTTGTTGTGGCGTGCTTTGTGCCCTTCCTCTATGCGGCCACTTGTCCGCACCAATTACGGGGCCCCCCTCCACTCCGGCAATAAATGACACTCCGTAAAATGAGCAGTGTCTACCGCAGAGAAAGGGGCGGAGCCTGGGGATCGCTGAAGGGCGTAGCTCCAGCAACATTCCCCGGGATGTACCGCACCGAACCTTAACCCCAACGCATCCTCGCCGTCCGCAACATCCATCCAAAAATACATCTCCCCCTTCCATCAGCGAAGCATTACGGGACTGGCAATAATCTATTACCAAACAATAGGCAAAACTGCTTCCTGTGTCTGCTAATGGTGGTGAGGGCTTGAGCCAGCCTGTATCATTACCTACTCTGCCTCCGAAATGACACATTTGCTCTTCTTTGAAAAGGCTAGGCAATTACAGCGTTGCACAGAGGCACAGACATTCTCCGACTAAGACGTTAGTAACGCGTGAGTGCGCACTAAGCTCTGCGGAACACGGTGGATATTGCCCGTCTCTGATGGCAGGGCCTCACACAGACCACAACGCTATCAGCCACAACCTATCCCACCCCTATTCAGCACACGTTCCCAGTCTAATTAGCCCGCGCTAATTAATCTTGTTTGGCAAAGACAACTCTTTGAGACGGAAGGGCGATGCACTTCCATGTTTGCTCGTCGAGAGACCGAGATGGAGAGAGCAGAGAGAGAGAGAAAGGGAGAAAGGATGAGAGCGAAGAGAGAGCGTTGAGAGAGAGGGAGATAGATGGAGAGAGAGAGAGAGAGAGAGAGAGAGGGAGAGGGAGAGGGGGGGAGAGAGGGAGAGAGAGGGGAGAGAGAGGGAGAGAGAGAGGGGGAGAGAGAGAGAGAGAGGGGAGAGAGAAAGAGGGAGAGAGAGGGGAGAGAGAAAGAGGGAGAGAGAGGGGAGAGAGAGAGGGAGAGAGAGAGGGAGAGAGAGAGAGAGAGAGAGAGAGAGAAAGAGGGAGAGAGAGGGGAGGGAGAGAGGGTGGAGAGAGAGAGAGGGAGAGAGAGAGTGGGGATGAGAGAGATATAGGGGGAGAGAGAGAGAGAAAGAGAGGGGGAAGAGAAAGAGGGAGAGAGAGGGAGAGAGAGAGAGAGAGCGCGGAGAGAAAGAGGGGATGGGAGAGAGGGAGAAATAGGGAGAGAGAGGGTGGGGGGGATAGAGAGAACGAGAGAGATAGAGGGAGAAGAGAGAGGGGAGAGAGAGGGAGAGAGAGAGAGAGGGAGAGAAGGAGAGAGAAAGGGAGATAGGGAACGTGACGGGGAGAGGAAGGGGAGGGAGAGAGAGACACGAGGAAGGCCACACGACCCTGAGGTACCCATGGTGGACGTGCTGAGTATAATGAGTAATACTTAATGATCTTAATTAGCTGCTATCCTTGCACGCTACATATCTCATCCATTTCCCTTTGTCTTTGTTTTAACCATTTCAACCTTGTGACAAAGGGTTTAATCTCGCTCTTCTCGGGTGCATTAACTCAACGCATCGGTAATATCCAGCGGTAACGGCCTTGTTTGGAGACCGCTAATTTGTCATTTCATCCAATTTTATCATAAGGAGATGCCTCGTTATTGACTGGAATAACGGATATATAATTATTACGTTTAATGAGTTAGAGAGCCTGGTCTTTTTTTAACAGGGAGGGACCTAAACTTCCCTCAAGAAAATCTCTGCCAGGATAAAAATGTCGAACTTTGTCAAAGAGAGAGAGAGAGGGGGGAGAGGGGGAGAGGGGGGAGTGGGGGAGAGGGGGGGGGAGGGGGAGAGGGGGGAGGGGGAAAGAGGGAGAGAAAGAAAGAAAGAAATAGAGTGGGAGAGAGGTTCTTAGTTAGGTTTTCCTGAAGTAAATAAAAAAAAACTGTTGCAAACTGCTCATTGACTAAAATGACCTGCAATATATAAATCTCAAAAGTTAGAGGGCCTGACGTTTCGATCCTAGCGGGACCTTTCTCTTTTGAGAGTTAGGTTTTGAGAGTTTTTGTTTGGAAAAAAATGGAGAAGTTGTAAACACGAGGACAGAGTGGTGGGGTGTCTGTCCCTGCATGGATGGGATAAACACAGTCATTAATAATCACCCAGTTGCCAGTCGGTGAAGAGGTTCTGTCGACTACTTGCCAAAGAACTCAGGAACCATTAATCTGCCGCCTTTGCCCCCACGTCCGGAGGGTAGTGTAAGGGTTAGGTCCAGCCAAACCCGACAAGTGCCTTCGCCTTTCTGCGACTGTCCGTGCTAAGAATGACTAATAGATTCTTGGTTAGGCTACAACGCCAGGAGCGATTCTATGCCCTCTCCCAAAACAGCTTACATACCTGTAGACCGACGGGTTAAAAAACAAGGCGATCCTTGAAGGATAAAGGGTCCTCCCCTCCCCCTCCCCTCCCCTATACCCTCCTCCCCTCCCCTCCCCTCCCCTATACCCTCCTCCCCTCTCCTCCCCTATACCCTCCTCCCCTCCCCTCCCCTCCCTTATACCCTCCATCCCACCCCCTCCTCCTCCTCCGAGGATTGACCCGTCAAATGAACAACCTCATAATCTTCGGTCTTCATCTTTTGGAGCGCGCGCGGCGGACAGCCGTCACGGTGGTCCATGGGCGAAAACCCCCACGGCGACCGGTCGCCCTTTCCCGCTCCTCAGCTCCCCCGGTCGACTTTAATAAGTCTTGAAAAGAAATGAGGGACCGAGAAAAAGACAACGGAGACGAAGAAGCAGCCACAATGCGATGCCCTAGAGCCTTAGGACGGAGCGGGAGAGCGGGAGGGCTAATTCCGTGATTCCTGCTTAGTACTTTTGTTAACACCATTTCGTCGGAGCAAATTGACCGTCAACACATATGTTGGCGTAATAATATGGCTTGACCTTCTATTGGCATGGTAAGGTCGGTCAACAAAACACTTGTTCTCTCTCTCTCTCTCTCAATGTCTCGATTTTGTTTGTCTTGTGCTTTGCCAGGAGAGGGAGGAGGGGTAAGGTGAGAGGCAAATCAAACACGACCAAACAAGGCGTTGTCGTGTTGACATGTGTTTTACAGCAACATCGCATATCATTTGGCGAAGGAAAGTTTGGTTTCTTTCCAAAAATGAACACCTCCTCGTTTCCATGTGTTTGTTTGTGGCAAGACGACAAACCAACTGCTCTTCTTCTGTTGAGGAACGTTTGGCAGATGTTTTGACCAACTTTGGGGAAGGAATGATATGACAAACGTTTCATGGGATGAGGAGATCGCTTCAAACAAACCATAAATGTATCTCTGAATGAATATTATGTGGGAAAACAATTATTTTCTGACGTTTCGATAATAGCAGGACTTGAGAAAGGTCCTGCTAGGATAAAAATGTCAGGATTTTTTTGGCATTTTGGTCATTTTAGTCAGTGTGCAGTTTGGAACATTTCTGCATCTTTTTAAAGTACATTAATCGAGAGGTCTTGGGTTCAAATCCCAGTCCGGTCAGTTTTCTTTGCCAAACGAGAGGCCCACTAGATTTTGAGATTTGCATTTTGGTAATTTTAGTCAGTATGAAGCAGTTTGCAACATTTTGTATATCACTTTATACCAATTTTACAATTATCTGTTAGAAAGCATTTGAAATCAACGACTATTTGGTTGGTATTTTGTTAGTTTTCACCTCACATTTGCTTTCGTTTATTGTCAAATCTAGTGGTCTGTCTCTCGTTTCCTTTAGTGGTTAGTAAAAGTCACTTAACATTTTTCATTAATTTGTGATACACCCTGCCTGGTTTTCCCCCGTCTCTGAATTAGTTGAAAAGATAATCGCGGACACGATGACCGGCCATCCATATCGACGCTATGTACGGTAAGCAATCTGCAGGGACCGTGCTCCGGTCGGAGGAGCGAATCGGTGCCGCCCACTGACGCCGTCGTTTGCAGCGCCGGGCCGGTAGGCGGCTAGCGCGTGGCGTGCGCTGCGCTCCTGCCTCTCAACGCGGCGCGCGTCGGGGGACGAATTAGGTCAGGCGTGAAATGGCCTCCCGGATCTTCTCCCGCTCGTCATACAACCACAGCTGCATGGAGGCCGGGTTGGGGGGGGGGGGGGCGGACCCCTTGTATAAACTCCGCCTCATTGAGGATTTTCAACTTCAGGACGAGACAAGGGATGAGGGGGAGGATACCCCCACCCCTCTCGGTCATTTAGTGAAGGCGCCCGCACGCGCGAATCGTCATCCCGTTGCCAGGCAACCGCAGAGACTATTGAAAAACATGAGGCAGTCGCGGAATTCTGTTAGTCTCGCTCTGGCTGGTTTTCCTTTTTTAAAATGCAAATCAGACCGATTGTCCCATACAGTCCCCCATACAGCCAGCGATCCCTCTCCCTCTACCCCACTATCTCGACCCGCTTGATACCATTATGGATCCTTTTTTTACGGTAAACTCGAACCATGTTTAGCCTCGGGTACAAGCCCAGCTGACGGTGTCGATGTTCACTAGACCAACTCGCTCCGCTTCCAAAAAAAAAAAAAAAAAAACCCCAAAACTACACATCACACACAGACAACATCGACATTAAAATTTCATTTCCAATTCAACACTTTTTTTGGACAGAAATATCATGGGCTGTCTGGAGTGCGCTGTCTGGATGCGGAATTATAACATTACCGGAACTGGGAGTATAATTAGGTAATTAAGGGTCGACTTCTGATGTTGAGGTTTCGCGAGTTACGCTCCAGAGATCGAGCACATTAACGGTGATTATCAACAGGAATCTCGGCAAACATACATCATGTTTTCCTACATTTATTTCAAGGATGATTTCCTATTTGGTAGAAGCCCGCCAAACAGGCATATAGCATACAACTCCTGCAGACTCAATATTAGACCATTATACCCAAAGAAAGTAAACAAGTGATTTATTTTTTACGCAGACTGTATAGACCAAGGAAGGCAAACTTGCTCTTTTCATTTTTCTTCTTGATTAAAACTTTCTGGATTTGAGATTGGTCCTGCTAGGATCGAAACGTCGGGTTCTCTAAATCATCGAGAATTGATCATTTTAGTTTTTCAGCAGTATTCTAAGTAACATTATTTGCATTGATTGAAATAGACCATTGCACTAATTTGATAGTTGAAAACATAATAGCAATACCGAAAATTTCACTAAATTGACTCAAAGTCAGTCTTAGGCTTGACGTTTTGATCCTAGCACAATCCTTCTTACAGGCAGATATGTAGAACATTTTCTGAATGAACGAAATGCCAGAAGCAATTGACATCACACTGTAGTGCGGTTTGTAATCCTGCTTACACAAGGAAGACTTTTCCTGCTTAGCAGATTTCAGGCCTTGCTTACCTGTGTTCTCGTTGATGCGTAGTCCGGTCATTGCGTAGCGCAATCCGCACCTCGCAGCGCTCTGCGAGGCCCGTATGTAGCCGTACAGAACGCTGTCCAACTCCGAGGCCGTGAAGTTATAGACGAGGGGCAGAGGCCGACGAATGTCCGGCGGCAGGGTCAGAGCAGGGTGGATCAGCGGGCCGGCCGGGGAGGGAGACGGGACGACTGCCTGGGGGAAAGCTCGGAGCTCCCGTCCCACTTCGGCCGTGGTGGTCGGCGTGGCGGTGCTACAAGCCAGGCGCACTGGCCTGACGTCTGCGGGCCCCGCGCTGCCGAAGTGGGCGCGGCGGGGAGGCTGGTGGGAGTATTGGTGCAGGGGTATTGGGGTGCGCAGACACGGGTGGCCTAGGGGTGGGGGAAGGTGGGGGAGGGGGACAGGTGAGTGGCCGGGCAGGGCGAAGAGTGCCCGGGATGTCCCTGGTAGGACCTTCATGGCCTCTCTGCCCGCCTCTTCACTTGCTAGACGGTAGGAGACAGGTGTAGCGGGCACGGCACTGATTGCTGGCTGCCACAAGGAATATCTGTGGGTTGAACAATCAATCATCCCTCAATCAATCAATCAATCAATCAATCAATCAATCAATCAATCAATCAATCAATCAATCAATCAATCAATCAATCAATCAATCAATCAATCAATCAATCAATCAATCAATCAATCAATCAATCAATCACCCCTCAATCAATCAATCAATCAATCAATCAATCAATCAATCAATCAATCAATCAATCAATCAATCAATCAATCAATCAATCAATCAATCAATCAATCAATCAATCAATCAATCAATCAATCAATCAATCAATCAATCAATCAATCATAATCAATCATAATCAATCAGCCAGCCAGCCAGTCAGTCAGTCAGTCAGTCAGTCAGTCAGTCAGTCAGTCAGTCAGTCAGTCAGTCAGTCAGTCAGTCAGTCAGTCAGTCAGCCAGTCAGTCAGTCAGTCAGTCAGTCAATCAGTCAGTCAGTCAGTCAGTCAGTCAGTCAGTCAGTCAGTCAGTCAGTCAGTCAGTCAGTCAGTCAGTCAGTCAGTCAGTCAGTCAGTCAGGGAGTCTGTCAGTCAGGGAGTCAGTCAGTCAGGGAGTCAGTCAGGGAGTCAGTCAGTCAGTCAGTCAGTCAGTCAGTCAGTCAGTCAGTCAGTCAGTCAGTCAGTCAGTCAGTCAGTCAGTCAGTCAGTCAGCCAGCCAGCCAGTCAGTCAGTCAGTCAGTCAGTCAGTCAGCCAGCCAGTCAGTCAGTTAGTCAGTCAGTCAGTCAGTCAGTCAGTCAGTCAGCAGTCAGTCAGTCAGTCAGTCAATCAGTCAGTCAGTCAGTCAGTCAGTCAGTCAGTCAGTCAGTCAGTCGATGAACCAATAATTATATCAATAACGGAATTAAGTAAATGAATAAAAAAAAGCAAAAAAGGGTTTTGTTCAATTGATAAAATTTGATAACAAATAATTATATCAATCAATTGCTTGAATCGTTCCGTGCAGTTGAGTCTTTCTCATTAATTGTTATCCAAATTATTTCGAAAGTTCACAGCCAGCTTTTCTCTTATTTGTTTGTAATTTGAAAATAAGAATGCATATAGGGTAGTAGGCCTACAACTTTCCTGTCCCCGCGTATTGATTTGAATAGTCGAACACGAACGGAAGCTCTGAAAATTGGTTCAGTAAATTGGTTCAAAAAAGTCGAGTGACCTCGCCCGGCCCCTTAATTTAGGAGATCTGATGGACCATGTCTAGGACGGCCTCGATCGGTTGTGAGTGTTCAGGGACACCCGTAAGACACCCGCCCTGCCATCCAGGATCACAGGGTGATCGCTTGACCAGCGGAGAGTGACCGCTTTGGATCGGGGGAAGAGTCGAGGGGACACTGGTGAAGCACCGGGAGAGAAGGAGCCAGTAGGCCGCCGGCTCGCTCAGCGATTCACGGCCAGAGCTTCTCGCCTCGTTAGATCGCACAGCGATGCATCTGGTGGATATGACTCGACTCTTGTTGCCGGCTACTCAAGAGCCCGGATACGAGCCCGGAACAAAATTTCTATTCATGGCACTGCCTGCCACCTGTAGGAATCTGAAGGACCTCGTGCATTAATTATGCACTATTTCGCAGCATGATTAGGAGTGGTTATTTTCAGGGGAGTTGCTTCCGAGCGACCAAGATATCAACGTTTTTTTCGCTCTTCTTCGCCGCATATGAACGACCAATCTGCTTGCTGCACGCCTACTGACTCCCAGCCCAACAAGTATAGCGATGAATTACATCCCGTCAGACGATTGCCCAGGAATTAATTTCATTTCGCAACCGATAATTACACCCCAAGGTCTCCCTGCTACAGCGAGTTGCTGGTTCTTTTCACCGTCTGACAGTCAATTCTCGAAAGCCTTGTTCCACTCCCAGACAGTCGGCTGAAAATAGTTTTGTTTGATAAGGCCATTATTCATTATTTGGTTATTTTTGTCTGACGTAGGTTCAGGTTTTCCAAGTCAAGTAGGCATCCCCCCGGCACGCGATTGTCCGAGAAAGTGACACCAGCTTCACAAAGGCGCCGACGGAGTCAGATTCTAACAATACAATCAGCCACAAACTCACCTCTCCCATTTTTTGTATTACGGATTTTTATTGAGAATGCAATCATTTGTCACTAATATTATTATTATGTTAAGTTCTGGCAGACTGTTTGCGGCAAAGTATTGATCGTTTCTTGATTTTGACTTTAATTTCAATGGTTTTACAGTACAAACTACAAACTGATTTTAAAGGCCCTATACAACATTGGTAAAGGTCAAAAGATTGCCACAGTTTGTGTGTTAAACATCCAAAAAGGCAATCCTGCGAAGGTTTTAGCTCAAATGGTTATCTGTGAAAGTAGAAAAATTCCAAAAAGTCACGGTTTCTGTAGTGTAAGAAATAGTTTATAGCTCGCGAGTAATAAACTATTTGTCGATATTTGAGTGAAGATTTCTTGAGAAGTACAGCATCCCAGACCGTAAGATTTCAACATGAGGATTCTATCACGACCATCTACAAACTGTGTAAATTAGAAGGATATCTGTGGACATGGATGTTTTCCGATCTTCCCAATGTTGTATTGGGCCTTTGAGCTTCGGTGTGATATAATACTAGTCGATGGTGAGCGATCTACAGGGGTCATTTTCATAGACCTTGTTAGGCGTCAAAATCTGATCAAGCACAAATACAAATTACTGAAATTAATCCTTCTATGTTATGCTGTTCAAACAAGAAAGTTAACATTACATGAAAATATGACCAGTACATATAATACCTTTCTAGTTTTGTTGTTGTTGTTGTGTACCGGTAGTTGTTAAATTTATTGTTTCTTTTCAAAGTTTCTTTGATTTTTTGAAGAATTTGAAGAATTGGAGCACACATAAAACGCAAAATATTTCAATATAGGAACGTTTGTGGCAACACCGTGTATAAGGTCTCTTTAAGAAGAGGTGTGGTTCTGAAAAGAACCTGAGTGGTAACTCGACGTTCCGGCCAGTATCCTCTGGCCGTCATCGGGATAATGCCTTGAGAAGGGTCACAATAAATCAGAAATAAATCTTGAATTCAACCCTGGTCATACTGGTGGGAGATATGAACTATGGACGTTCTGCCAACACGCGCTGAGTGACGTCACTCTGCATCCACGCCACAGCTACAGACAGGGCCGCCATTATCAACATCCGGGTCCTTTACAAACGTAGCCTTTTCTCAAGTCCCATGAGATGGTGTAATTATTGTGTCCGCGGGCACTTTGTGCAATGCGCTAAAACTATCCGTGTAATTGGCCCAGCTATTGGCGATTGGAGAGGATCGGATTCTTCTCATTCGCCAGATGGCGAAACGAAGTCTCTTCGGCATCGTCATGGCTATTTTCTAAACTCACCAAACCTGAGATTTGTCAGTCTCGTATACCCCAGACTTTCCTGAAGGAGCCCTGATTCGATTATTCAATATCATTGTTTTTCTTCTAATTAAGACAGGGAGAAAGAACAGGTGTCTGCTTGGTGTGCCTAGTGTGCCTTGAAACAGTCTGATGTCACGGTTATAAATCAGACGGGGGAACTGCAAGGCAATCGTGCGGTCTACATCCGACATGAGCAGGCGAGCTTTCCCCTGAGAAATATGAGGAAGGGGCAGGTGTTACAAATTAAACTGTACAGCTTCGCGCAGCGTCCGAAATGTGACGATTCCCCCTCCTTCTCTACCCGCCTCCATCTCCCTCTCTCTTCCCCGGAGTCCGCCTCTCTCGGTCCCTCCCCACCTCCCTCTCCCGATGCTCGCCTCCGTGCAAGCGGTGCCACCCCGTTTGGGTTTATGGTCCATGGCAGATGCCAGGTTTTCTTTTTACATCCGCCTTTTTTGTGGATAATTATTCTGACATTACGGGAGAGGAGAGTCACACAGTCTTCTACCCATTGCTCCTTATGAGTGGCATTGGAGGGCTCGGTATAGCTCTTTGATAAACCTGCTTCATGAAGTCACGTGGGCAGTGGTGATTGTTTTCTTGCACGCTCTGTGCTCTTAGGGCGTCATCCGTTCAATAATGTATAACACTCAATGGGGAAATGTTATCTCGCATATCTGTCTCGTTTTTTTTCAGACGCTTAGTCGTCTGAGGGCCGGCGGATTCTCCTCTCTTTTTGTCCCTGGTTTCGTTCATGTTTTTCATGGTCTACTGCATACGAGGCCCAGCCTATGCGCCCCGTCTATTTGCACATTAAAAACAATGTCTAATGGCGCGAGACGAAGGCATTGTTCTTCTTCTTTTTGGAGGAGAGAGAGGAGGGGGAGGGGGGATGGTTGGAGGGAGATTGAGCCTTTGACGTCTATTGTTCCTGTGAATCCACCAACATTATCGTTGCTGCTCTGGAGGGAGTATCAACAATGTCTACATGTGCGGAGCCAATGCAAATGTCATCCTGACCTTTTCAAATTGAAATCATCGTCTAGGCCGCCTTCCTGACTACCCCCGGGGTACACCGCACCCTTAGCCCTAGCAGAGATCGGCAAACTGGAGAGACGGGATCGAGTCCAACCCGTCCAAGTCTTTCACAGGAGTCACTGCAGTGTTGCAGAGCTTGAGGGCGAGGGGGCTCTAGTTCTAAGCGAGCTTACGATCCATAAACACCAGAAGGTCATTTTGGGAAACAATGAAAACTGCTCGGTATTTTTAAAAAGCAATTTGAAAAATATATACCAAAGAAGACTGGACTTCACCGGGACTTGAACTTTAGACTATTTGCTTAACCTAACAGGGTTCTTACCATCAGAGCTATCCAGCTCCTATATAACAGGTGCCTTCCCAAAATAGGCAACTATCTTTGCCGGAATGAGAGATAGGAATTAACATTCCTTATAAAGGGCAAGATCGTAGGCAAAGGGGGGAAACATGAACCAGGAAGGGAATTCCAGATGGAGGCAGAACGAGGGAAGAAGCTGTTCCGATACCTCTCCGATGAGATATAATTTAAGTTACAGCGGCTACTGCAGGTCGGACACCCAGAGAGTGTTTGGTCCATACCTCTTACAAAAAGGAAGTTAGTGTACTTCCAAGCCTTTACCTTTAATCCTCACCCCCACCATTTGTGCGCATGCGTGTGGCCTCGGACTCAAGCGCCAAAGTTCCCAAGGATTAAACGTGCACAGCAATCTAAAAAAACAACAGCCCGATATAATTCATATGTTTTCAATGCATGGCTTGAAATTGCCCTGAAAACCCCCGAATCAATCGCATGGCAACAGCTGAGTTTATCTTTCAAAGTCAGTGCATTTCGTGAAATTAAAAACTAAACGTGACCAGGCTCTGAGACGATTCCAAGGCCAGGACAAGCACGCATGCCACTAACTAACATCGCTTTAATAAAAAAAGTGGAATATTATTATGAAAAACCCGTCATATCTGCGTGGTACACTCAGTAACTAAATCGATTGCAACTCTCCAAATTACAGCGCAGCACCTGAGCGAATTCCATATTGCATTGTGCTGTATTTTTGGCAGACAATGCACGTTAATTAGCTTCCATTTGGCGAGCTGTACCTAAATGTAATGTCCTTGTTTGGGATCAGTAGCATAACCACGCATTTACGGCTAACTCATTCATACAGAACGAACATAATGGGGTGGGTATTCACAGATATAAACCAATTTGCCTCAAGAATGTAAATGCAATGAGAGTTTAGCCTACTGAACGTATAGGCTAGGACAACCCACACATTGCATTACATTCTTATCGACGCAAAACTATGACCAGTCTCCTTATGGCGGACAGAATATACGAAACGTTGAGCTACCGGCTCTTCTAACAGCCACACTTCATCTCACAAGAGATACAATGTTGTCACCGCAAACCTTCCACTTTATAAGAGTTACCTGCTCTTCTCAGAGCCACACTCCATCTGACCAGCAGAACACCAATATAAAATCAGAAAGTTTTTTTTAAACATACTAGACAAAAAGAAATCTGTATAAATCATGTCACCCACGTGCACGATATCATCAGCATATAGACATTCAATATTATACCGATGTGCAGTCATGTGTCAGTAGGCACAAAATATTATGCGATACACTTGGTGAAATGAAAGTGCTGACGAAAATGAAATTAAAAAATCGAAAGAAAAAAAATTGAAAAATGGCAGCAGACTTTCTGATGAAGGCTCGTTTGCAATTCTCTGAAGTATCACAAAACACAGAGACGTGTAACAGAAAGAAAAAAAAACAGATGTGGATAAACACCTTTCAGCTAGATGATCTTTTTTAAGAGCAGTTTAGAATCGAGAGATGGTCGCGATTTGGTTTCCTGCCGTCCCGACCTGATCCGGCGCGGCTTTATTTATTCATGAAAACGAAGGTTTTTTGGGAAAAATTAATGCATACCAATGACGGGACTCACGGGACCAGCTACTGACACGGATTCAGTTTCTTCCGTTGCCAAGCAACTGTGAAGAAAACCGTGCTAATTCGCCCGCGAAAGTAATTTCACTAATTCACCAATACGGAGCACTCTTTGAGACAAGTCTCCGGCCTATCTTGCCGTGGACACCTCACCTCGGCCGCTAAGGGGTTGGTTCCCTCCCGTGGCGAGCCAAGTGGCTTACCCCTTCCCGTCCATCCCACAATCACCCGCCATCCACTATAGTGCCTTATCACATTACACCCCTGGATGTCCCGGAAAAAACGAGGATTTAATGTATATTATATACACTTCCCTAATCAGCGGGCTGAGGGAAAAAAGGTGAGCCGACAGAAACTCGTCGCTAAAACAAAAGCTAGCAATCTGCAGTCGACCTCCCTCGAACATCAGTCTAATTGTGTAGCTTTGCCAAGTCACCGTGTCGACGCGTCCTGCACCGTACCGTCTCACGGGGATTTCCTCGGGGTATCGTCTTACCAGGAGCGCGCATGTAACACGTTCCGCGGGGTAATTTCTTCCATAAGCCCCCTCCTATGTATCTTTATTCCCCCCTCTCCCTCGATGATCTGGTGACGGCGGGGGGTTTGTGAGTGATTGGCTTTACACAGTGTCGTGACGATGTAGCCAGATCTTCCCTGATTGATTATTTTTTTGGTTCAATATAATGTAGTAATTAGGTAATAAACTGTGGCTGTCTAGGGGCTGACAGCTTGTCTTTTCCCCCCTCCTTAAAGTCCAGTAGACGAAACTGCCTGCAGGTATTAATACGAGACGACAGTCTACATCGCTACCGAGTTGCCGAGACGGTGGACTCGCTCTCTAAGCACCTTGAGCGGTACATCCTCCTGCTCATCCCGGGATGGCAATGGGGCGTGACTCCTTAGAACGAGTAAAGTTACAAGTCTTTATTCGGAAGACGGAGCAAGAGAAAAGGTGACAAGAAAATGAATCCGTCCAAGATCCATCGGGACGCTTCATTTTACGAAATCAGAGGTCCGGAACAATCGATCCTGGTCGGATCTTTTTCAAAGGCAAGCCCAGTATCGAAACGTCGGGCTCTTCAATATTTTCAGATTTACATTTGGGACATTAAAAAGTCAGTACATAGTTTGCAAAATATAGCCTGTGTAATACTGATGCATTACTGGTGCATTACTGGTATATTGCCTGTGTATCACTGCAAGGTGTGTTACTTGTGTAGGCATATTACTTGTGTAGGTGTATCACTGGTGTATTATTGGTGTATAACTGGTATATTACTGGTGTATCACTGGTGTATTATTGGTGTATAACTGGTGTATTACTGGTGTTTTACTGGTGTATTATTGGTGTATAACTGGTGTATTACTGGTGTATTACTGGTGTATTATTGGTGTATAACTGGTGTATTACTGGTGTATTATTGGTGTATAACTGGTGTATTACTGGTGTATTATTGGTGTATAACTGGTGTATAACTGGTGTATTAAATGCACGCCCATTTCAGATTCTTAATTCCTCTAATTTGGACAGGCTGGTACTGCGCCCATGCTGTAAGTTAGCCTTGGGGATTAGGCCGGTAACCTTGTTCTAATTTGACGAGGCTCGTTCCCACTTGGCGCCAATCTTCGGAAGGTGTTAGGGGCTTTGGTGAACCCGCTGTGGTATCGATGAGAATGGTCTGTTACTAGCCCGGGGCTAGCGTCCACGGTCTGAAGAGGTGCTGTTTTTTTTTTTTCATCGAGGGCGTTGGCCCACGTGATGCTACCCCTCCCTCTTCATAATTAAAAAATAATTCCGAAAAAGCGTTCCTCTAACCATGCCAGCTGTTTCACAATCCTTCTGACAGACAATGCTAAACCCCTACGGCGTCTCTTACTCCGACCCGAAACAAACGGCAGAACAAAAAAACAACCACCAAAAACATAGGATATTACGATTTCGACCGGAAAAACAGGGGGACCTAAAAATCAATTCTCTAAAAAGAATCACAGACTGAGTCAGCGCACAGACGATTGCGTCGACCATACGCGCAAACCTCGTCATGCAATAGAAACTGTGAGGAATCCGTGCTTCTGTGGTCGGTGTTCTTTGATTCCTAAACTCCTGCAAACAAGGAATGTTTCTTCCATTGCATCACGAGCGGAATAATTTGAATGTCCGCTTTTCTACAAACTTCCCTGCGATAGAAAGGATGCTCATAGATTATGATGGGTTGTCCTAGCAACGACACTTGTTGGCACAAAGCTGCATGGCCAATTTCATCTCTCTCCTTTTTCTACATTTCTCTCTATCCCTCATTCTATCTTTCTCTCTTCTCCCCCTCTCCTTCTCATTCTCCCCTTCTCTCCCTCTCTTTCCCCATCTTTCTCTCGCACTTTCTCATTATCTCTCTAACCCTTTTCTCCCTTTCTCTCTTCACCTCTCTCCCCTTCTGTCTCAATTTCTGTCTCTCCCTCTCCCACCCTCTCTCGCCCTCACTCTCTTTTTCCTCCTCTCTCTCACTCGCCCTCACTCTCTCTCCCTCCTCTCTCTCTCCCTCACTTATGTCTCCCCCTCATTATCTCCCCTCCTCTCTCCACCACTCTCTCTCCCTCCTCTCTCTCTTCCTCTCTCCCTCTCCCAACCTCGTCCTCACTATCTCATACCTCACCCCTCTCTCTACTTCTCTCTATCTCTCTATCTCTCTGTCTCTATCTATGTATCTATCTCTCTATCTCTCTATCTCTCTGTCTCTGTCTATGTATCTATCTCTCTCTCTCTCTGCTGTAAATTTTGTTTCAATCGTCAACTGTCAGAAATATAGACACGTTAAAAAAAAATTGGCAATCGTGCTAAAAGCTCTTTTTTTTGTCGAACATAAGTACTATCTGTGTTACAGGAAGACCGCAATATATTTAGTCCAATGCAAGCACCATGGGAGTCTTCTGTTCTGTCGTGTCTGTGTTAATACTCGCAAAGATGTTCTGCAAATGAAACACAAATCCCCAAACCCTAAACTCAACCGACTCCTTTTTCCACCGACCATCATGTAATTTTCATCTCTAAGTCTCATCAGTTATGCAAAACGGTTTTAATGAAATGAATACAAACTATATATATAACTAATCCCATGAGATGATTAAGGTACCATAAGTGGCGTGCGTAAATGAATAATCAGCCGTTAGGATCATTAATTTTTGTGTCCATTTAATCTATTAATGTTGTACGGTCATGTAGATTTGACTAATGACAAAATATCTAGCCGAAATGTTGATGATATTCGCTGAAATAAAAAAGAAAGTGCGATACATTTTGCCTAATGAGTAATAGAAATTGCGCAGGAAATGGCGACTGTTTTGGTAGACACCCCAGCTTAAAACCACATTAAAACTCGCTCCTTTTTAAAAGAGAATAAAACAATCATCAGCATTATTCCGATGTCCAAG
The DNA here is from genome assembly GCA_949987565.1 of Luidia sarsii. Lineage (NCBI taxonomy): Eukaryota > Metazoa > Echinodermata > Asteroidea > Paxillosida > Luidiidae > Luidia > Luidia sarsii. The sequence goes on from OX465121.1 coordinate 10,856,841, forward strand.
GGGAAGAGAGAAGGATTTATCGATGTAGTAAATCACCAGCCCAGTGAAATGGGTTTCATAATTGCTTTCATGAACTTAATGATTTGTTTGGTCGTGCTCAGTGACAAAATGATGAAACAGTTTTTCCACTTTTTAACAGCGCAAGCAGCGCAATGCCTTGAGCACAAGGTACCTCTCCCAAGGGCTAACCCGCACAGTATATCTACATTTTTCTCTCCCCTTCCAAAAAGAAGAAGAAATAATCGTTCGTTTTGGCTGCAATCTGGTGCCTCGTGGAACTTGGCTCCGCATGGCACCTGCACCAACTTCCAGTCTTGAAATATCATCAGAATCCGGCCAACTGCCGAAATATAGATTAATACCGCCGAGAATTCAAAGCCGTCTTTCTTTTAGGAGGTACAGCGATGAAATTAAAGCCATAAATCAGAGGTGAGTCACGTGACTCTAAGACCGACCCCCCTCTCTCTACTCCTCCTCATTCCCTCAATAATCGTGGGAGGAAAGAGAGGGCGAAAATCTGGGAGACAACGCGTGTAAATCAGAAGGGAATTGGAAAGAGACGAGAGCGTGTCTGTGTGATTGAAACTCGAAACAGTTGAACGCGTGCCATGCTTGTTCGCTGTGCCGTTACCCTCCGACGGTGTAATAACACACCCAGCAAGACCGTCCACCCAGCAAGACCGTCCAGTCCCATCACACGAATGGCTTCTTGTTTTTGTTCTTAGCCTCGGCTTGGGCTCAGGCTCTGGCTTCGTCTTAGCGTCTTGCCACCGACTTGAGAAATGAAAGCGGTAACAATGTAGGACCAAGTGGCATTTTGACCAGATGGTTTGAATTTTCAAGTGGTAGGTCCAGATTGTTGGTGAGCGGTCGATAATTATAAATGGTATTGGTGGGGATCAATGATCACCCCTCAACTCCTGTTTCTGATCAAATCAGACCAAGCTTCGGGGAATGATTTTACCAAACACTTATTGGTAAAGGTTTCAAAGAGTGGCACGAGAATCGGGAGAAACTTTGCATCGTTTTCATAGGGAAAATGGATTAATACACAAAGAATCAACCACAAAGGAAATCAAAATCTCAAAACCTGAATCAAATTCTCGACGCTTTTTGAAATGCAGAAACGAGGCTGTTCTCTTGATTTCCCTAAAAAATAAGATTTCTGGTAACCGTGTTAGCCTGTATAGTTATCAGTCATTAAGCTGCAATTTAAACACAGTGCTTTCCGGAGGCGCTACGCCAATAATAAGAGATACTGTCACAGATGACGCGTGAATCTTCATCATTCACTCCAATTCTCCGAGTCTCTATCTTCGGAGGGCAAGTTTTAGACACCCTGAGAAAACCACAATGATATCCAGGTCAAATCTCCTACTTTTCAGGTCTTATTTCGTGTGAAGGTGCTCCTCGAGTTATCAAATTCACCACCGGCAATTTGCATGAAGAGATTTCTATCTGATCAAAATGTGCATGGTGTAAAAATGGTTTTGCAATATTTTGACCAGTATTTGACCAATATTTGCAATATTTTGACCAATATCCAATAAGTGTCCAAAAATGACCCAAATGCCTAAATCTAAATATCACAAAATTAGGGGGCTGTCGTTTCGATCCTAGCGGGACCTTTCTCAAAAGCAGAAGACCACAAAAGAGATCAGCTGACGCCCATTTTTCGGGTTGAATCGGTAAAAACCAATCACAAACTCCAAACCTCTCTATCAAGCTATTGGCAAGGGAAGCTCTCTCCAACGTTTAAGCTCAGCATGATGACACAATTCTTGCTATCTGATACCTACTCCTTGCAACATGCACAGATTGCCCATAATTCGTGCATTTAACAGCGCTGTCATTTCCTACTTTGAGGGCAAAGATTGATTTCCTACCAATTTCAAGAGCACCTGTGGGTTCCCACTCGCTATCCTAATAACTGCATCATACATTACCTCCCGGTGATTGCATAAAATATTATATAGGACCCCCAACTTCGCATGTAATTGTCTCATACGTCGTCCCCAGATATTCAGTAATATTATAGTTTCATCTGTGACATGAAAACATGATTTGACCACAAAGTAATACGAGTCACGAAGAAGAGACATTCTCAGAGAAATGTTATTGTATATCCGGTCCCATTTGGGTCTTTTCTTGCAGGAGCTCTCTTCGTATTGCCGATTGTTAGCGTAGATGCCCATGGCGTTTAGTGCATGTTCTCTCGTGCAGCAGCATAAACCGACCGTAAGCGGATGTTGAGAGGATTTCAAGGGATTTAATCCACGCTTTCAGCTTGGATTCATTTTGGGATGAAATCTTTCCTTCTTTCGTCATCTCTGAACCTTGTTAATAGCCATCAATAATCCCCACACTCCATTTAAAAAACACGATCGTGATTTTCTTCTTTTTTTTGGGGGGGGAGGGGTTGATTTGGGCAGAGATATTGTTGGGTTGAATTGTCACCCCCATTCTGCCTTTGCAGCAAACAAAACAATAAAAAAAGACTCGAAGAAATAATTATTGGATATTTTCACAACAATTGTAACAATGAATCTAATAAATCCATGATTTTGTTGTTTAAGTTGTTTGGGAAGATTCCAGTCCTGCGCAAACGCGTAATGCTACTTTAATTTGTGATGAAAATTTTGATAAAGACATGCTTACATTCATGTTGAGGTATGGGAAAACATTATATCCTTAAGACAATCAATCGCTTTATATCTTTTTTGTTTACAAAGCTACGTCTCAGGGAACAATGTTGGTAACTGTGGTTCTTCAAAATGGAAGAAACTTGTATCAATCTTGTTTGGATGTAATAGGGAGAATGTCCACTTCGATCACTTGGTTTTCTTGAATGAAACAAGACAAGCTAGGATGCAGCCTGGATCCTATTTGAGATAACAATCGACCTATTTCGGTTAACGACACAAAAATGCATGTTCGGGACTCGAACCCACGACAATGTCTTGCCACGCACACACCAGTGCGTCCTCAGATCGGCCACCAATGTTGAATGACGATTTCGAAACCAAAATAAAGTTACTGATCATCAATAAGGGGGGCAATGGACACTAAAATTGATCGACACTGGGTTAGGAGAGGAGAGAGGATAGTTCGAACCTACCGTGTGGATGGCAGTGGTGGAGGTAAAGTAGACATGTTGTATCCGTGCTTTGCGCTGTCTACTCCGGACAAGGTTTCCAGACTTCTAAGAGACTAACGGGTGGAAGTTGCAGCGACTTTTCCCTCCAGGAGCCGTCCAGTTTTTGGGGAAGGGTACCCTATCCCACCCTGTGTTTATGTTCAGGACCGAGGGGCGAAACAAAATAAAAGACGAGAAAAAAAACACGCGGTGTTTGAAAGAAAAAAGAGAGAGAAAGAACTAAATTTGCAGACGACTGTGGTCTATCGCTCAAAACATGCGCGCAACAGGTGTCAAGGGTCATGATTTGCATATTAAGCCACGCCCAACGCGTGAAAAACTTGGCCGCCAACGCGCGGCGCGCACTCCCGTAGTTAGAGAGAGTGGCGTCCGCGTCTCGGCCGGCCCTGATTGGTCCGGGTTAGATGACGCGGGGTCACGTGCATGGCAACCGACCGTTTCTCCGCCCCCTCACCGCACGGGGATATCATGGGATGCTGATGATGGGGATAACGAATCAACGTGTTCGTAATAATCGCCCAACCCTCTTTTTTTTTTTAATTTACCGGGAGCGAGGTCGGTGCGTGGTGCGGTAAATCGTTCGTGCCCCTGGACGGCATGAAGAAGCCAATGTCTGCCACACGCATACATCGTTTCCCTTGTTCAAATTTGCACAGGACCCACCGTCCATGCCGAATTTCAAAAGATAAAACAGCAATCGTTCAGACCGACACACCGTGTGTGATTCTCTCTCTCTCCCTTGCTCGTTTTTTCTACTTTCACCCCGTGCTGCCACTTCAGCAAGATAATAGGACAGTCTAGTGTGCTGTCCGCCACCCGTTGTTTTCTATTATCCCTGCGGCCTGGATGAAGGATTTGTAGTAGATTACCATTTTAATTGCTTCAATTGAGCTCTATTGTCAGTTTAAGCACGACAGGTATGACATCCTTCAAACCATAACTACCTCTCTGGATCCGTGTGTCAGTCTTCTCGTCTGTCTATCTCTGTGTCTTCGGTGTGTCTCTCCCTCTCCCCACCCCTCGCTTTCGCTCTCCATCTTCCTCTCCCCAACACCTCCCCTCTCCTCTCACTCTCCCTCTCTCTCTCTCTCCCCATCCCTCTCTCACTCTCACTACCCCCTCCCTCTCCCTCTCTCTCCCTCTCCCTCTCTCTCTCCCCCTCTCCCTGTCCCTCTCTCTCTCTCCCTCTCCCTGTCCCTCTCTCCCTGTCCCTCTCTCCCTGTCCCTCTTCGTCCCTCTCCATCTCCCTCTCTCTCTGGCCCTCTCTCACTCTCACTCTCCCTGTCCCTGTTCCTCTCACTCCCCCTCTCCCTCACTCTCCCTCTCCCCATCCCTCTCCCTCTCCTGTCTCTCTGTCTCCATCCTCCCATTCTTCCCACTTTCTCTGCAAGTCTGTCCTTCTCCGCCTCTTTCCCAATATCTTTCTCTGTCTCTCTCTGTATAACTGTCTGTCTTTCTCTGCCTCTCTCCCACACACTCTACACCACACTCTCCCCTCCCCTCTGTCTGTCTAGTCGTGTCTCTCTCCCTCTCTGTCACCCCATCACCCCTCTCTTTTTTCATTGCCTTTGCCGACGGATATTACCGGCTGTGTGCCGAGCTGCCGGCGGGTGATTGTTCGTCGATGTCCCGACCCTAACGAGCTTTCTATTCTCCTCTGCCTGTTCCGATGAGGCCACCGCTAATTAGTCTTGTTTGCTGAAGGATTGCCCGGGCAAGACACGTCGGGGGCGTGCCTAGCTGAATTGCGACCGCCGCGTTTAACCGTCAAGCCCGGGGCAGATCGGAGGGCTCCTCGGCTCGGTCAGCATGAAAGGCCGGCCCGGCGAGTTTGTCGCAACGATCACGGAGTGCCAAACGAAATCAACTTTTATTTCAGCCACCGACAGCTTGATTTCAACTCGTTAATCATAACATGTATAGTTTTTTCAGGAAACATGGACTACAAACCCACTTCTTTTTAATAAAATGTCCTTTCATGAGTCTACGTAATTAAAACCACGATGCATTAAACTTTTCATTATCACTTTTGACTTCAATCCTTTAATTGCTGACCTCCTCTTGCTCAGCCGTATGTTTGTATGAGTCTGGTTCGAACCCCACAGAAACTGAAGTGCCGAATAGTTCGCGAATTGTTACTTAAAGTAAAATTCATTGCTTCTTAGTTTATTTGCGTGATTTTCTCTTTGCCTGTGCAATTTAAAACCAAAATTGACAATCACATTTTTCCCCATCCAAAAAAGTTTCCTTTTGCTAACTATAATTTATGAAGAGTAAATGCACCTTCAAGTTTGAACTTTATTTCAGTGCTACAAAAACGACTGCAATTTAAGATCAATTTAGGAAGGTTTGCGGTGACACCATGTATAAGGTCTCTTAAAGAAGAGGTGTGGTTCTGAAAAGAACCTGAGTGGTAACTCTGAACCATACCTCTTCTTTAAGAGACCTTATACATGGTGTCACCGCAAACCTTCCTATAATTGTTTCACCCACCATACAAGCCTGAAGTCTTATTTAATTTATGATCACACATACAATAATAGAAAATAATGACAAAATCTAAGTGCAATTAACAGTTTTGAAAACTGAATCAAGATCCAAATAGGGAAGACATAAACAAAAATATTACCACGCTCTAGAAAAAACCAACAACAATGGTCCCGTTGGAGACAAAATCGTCAGGCCATGTTGGGGTTATCTTGATTGGTTAAAGTGATTGCAGTATTGCTCGTGTTTCCTTATGTTGCAAATTCACAAATTGTTGAAGCCGTTTCTTTGTGCTGGTTATCTTAGGGCCGATGCTTTGCCTTCACACCCTTTCCGATGGTCTTAGATGCTCGCCTTGGTTGGGTGGGCCTTCTTGTGGTCTTGGAGTTTAAGTACGGATTGCCCGAGCACAAAGAATCGACAATCTTAATCCTGTTAGCGTAGAGGGTTGGCTATTGTTGGGGAATGCTTGTGAAGAAGATGGGATCCTTACCCGACAATGCCTCGTAGAGAGAGAGGAGGAGGATAAGGCTCATCTGGGGTCTTTGAGAGAGACTTGAAGGGTCAATCTGAGACATTGAGGAAGTTGCCTTGGGGCAAATTGTGCCAAATCTGTTGCGGCGATGGACAAGGGATGCTTTGCTGCACTGATGGCATACACTCCAGGTCCGACACATTCACACACAGGTCGCCCTAGACCGAGACAGTTTCCAAGCAGTTTCGTTGCAATGTTTCCGACTGGAGATCTTCTGCATTTCAGTCTTCTCAAGTCTAAGACATCTGCACTAGAAAGCGGGAGTCGCGGGTTCGAATACCGCTCGACTGCCAGATTTGTTTTTTTTCATCAGGCATCGGGCAAAGCACTGAGCACTCAGTGTTTATCACGTCGATGCACTGGGCGAACCCTCATTAAAATTAATTACATTCTACCTCGACGCAAACATCATGTTATATCGATGACTTCACAAGTATGTCTGACTGAGGTTCGGTCAACAAAAGAAACACGAGTTTCTCGGTACACCTGACCGTAAGATATCTCCTTTGATCGGGAGTGAAAGTGTTACCGAGTTGCCGTGAGCTGGTCAAAGGCAGATTGAGGAGAAAGGTCCTGCTAGGATCGAAACATCAGGCCCTCCTAATGTTTGATATTCGCATTTTGGTCATTATTTTTAGTCAGTAAGCAGTTTGCAACTTGTTTGCATTTTACCTTAGAGTAAAGTTGGCAACATTTTGTGTTCATTAGTCTACCATCCTTTTCAAAGAGGTCAGGTTGTTATTCCCCTTTCCAACCAAAGAAGAATCTTCACGCTATATGTGTGTTTTTGTGCCAAGAGAAACTGGATGGGTCTAAGCTGGTCTCTCGGGATTAAGGACTTGAAAGCGCTTTCCAGTAGGATTACTCGAGCACGCCTGGGCTGAGCGGACGACGGGCGGACTGCTCACCCGTGTGCTACCCACGAGCGGACCAGTGCTTGCACGCTCTCGATCGGCGTGAACTCTCTCGTTTGTTGCATAGGGCCGCACGGAGACAATATTAACTCAATCTCATCCGTTTTTACGATTCGGGGTCTTTGGAGAATAGTAATAATCCTCGGAAATGAATGTAAGGAAATGTGTATAGCCCCTGTACTCGGTATTTCTATCCATATTTGTTTGTCTGTATCATCTCTGCATCTACTTCTGTCTGTATCTGTCTCTGCATCCATCTCTGTTTCTATCTCTGCATGTGTCTGTCTCTGTCTCTGTCTCTGTCTTTGTCTTTGTATCTGTCTCTGTCTCTGTCTCTGTCTCTGTCTCTGTCTTTGTCTTTGTATCTGTCTCTGTCTCTGTCTATGTCTCTGTCTCTGTCTCTGTCTCTGTCTCTGTCTCTGTCTCTGTCTCTGTCTCTGTCTCTGTTTCTGTCTCTGTCTCTGTCTCTGTCTCTGTCTCTGTCTCTGTCTCTGTCTCTGTCTCTGCCTCTGCCCCTGTCTCTGCCTCTGTCTCTGTCTCTGTCTCTGCATTTGTCTCTCTCTGTCTCTGTCTGTACATCTGTCTCTCTCCCTGTCTCGGATTCTCTCACTACATCACTCAATAAAAGGCATTCAAACCTTCAGACCACTTTGAAACCAGATAGACGTGTCAATAATGTACCAAAAAAAACAGTTACCCTTCTGCGACAAACATTAATTCGTAGCCCTGAAGCAGTGTTTGTCTGTGTGTCCGTCTATTTTCTCATTAATTTTCGTCGGTCGTGGTCTTGAGACACTCGTTGTTCCGTCCATGGTGTGTCCACAAAATTATTCTGTCCCATTAGGCGAAGGTCTTTTCCTCAATCACACGAAGGTCCTAGCCTTAGACTCATTGTGCATAATGACAGCACATCATGGTGGGACACGGGGTTTGGAGTTTTATAAAAACAACTATTATCCGCGCAGTTTCAGGCTACAGGGAGTCGGTGACATTTAGAGATGAAGAAAGGTGGCGCTGATGTTTTGTTCGTGACATGGCGCCGGAAACTAACAAAAAGGAATTCGGATCCTTGTCTGTGTCTTTGTACAGCTGAACTGGAAATATGGACTCTATTTTTGTGACGGTCTGAAATGTCATCGGAGTGGGAGACCAGCGGACACGCTCGGATACACACGGCTGCTCAGCCCCCCCCCCCCTCCAAAAAAAACCCAAACACAATGCAAACTCTATACACTTTTGATCCGGTTTGTGTTCAGAGCGCTATTAGCACAATTTTCGAGTCGACTGAATGGAATGGAAGCATTTTGTGCTGGGGCAAAGATGAGTTGGGTTTGAGTAATGGGTACATGAGTTGAGGGTTTGCATGCTGATTCATAATTTAGTATTATTTTGTGCTGTATGATATTGATGATTGAGAGGCAGTATCAACCGGATATTGGGTAGGGGGTGATTGGGTATTGTATGTAGAAGGCAGAGACAGGTGTGTGGGGAAACTGGGGTTTGAATGCAATCTTGTCCTCTTGGCAATTAACTTTGCCGTAAACCCTTGTCAGGGGTGGAGCAGGGGTGCACGATGGATTGAGAGGAGAGGAGAGGAGAGGAGAGGAGAGGAGAGGAGAGGAGAGGAGAGGAGAGGAGAGGAGAGGAGAGGAGAGGAGAGGAGAGGAGAGGAGAGGAGAGGAGAGGAGAGGAGAGGAGAGGAGAGGAGAGGAGAGGAGAGGAGAGGAGAGGAGAGGAGAGGAGAGGAGAGGAGAGGAGAGGAGAGGAGAGGAGAGGAGAGGAGAGGAGAGGAGAGGAGAGGAGAGGAGAGGAGAGGAGAGGAGAGGAGAGGAGAGGAGAGGAGAGGAGAGGAGAGGAGAGGAGAGGAGAGGAGAGGAGAGGAGAGGAGAGGAGAGGAGAGGAGAGGAGAGGAGAGGAGAGGAGAGGAGAGGAGAGGAGAGGAGAGCAGAGCAGAGCAGAGCAGAGGAGAGCAGAGCAGAGCAGAGCAGAGCAGAGCAGAGCAGAGCAGAGCAGAGCAGAGCAGAGCAGAGCAGAGCAGAGCAGAGCAGAGAAGCGAAGAGAAGAACTCACTTCCCCAATCATCTTCAAAACCTTAAACCCTTGATAGACGGTATAAATCGACATCATAAACGACTGACGAAGTGCAGAGCACGCGGTATACACGCGCCCGAACAACCGTCCAAAAGCAACGAACTAAACCCCTCATTTTAAATCATTCTACTTTAGAATGTAGAGGGCCTAAGTTTTGATTCGATACAAAAGTCCTTTTTCAAAGGCTGGATTTTAAACTTTAACGGATAGAATAAAGCTCGATACTATGATAGCGCATACTAGCCGGCTATTGTTACCTAATACGTTTACACAAGGATCACATGCAACAATCCACAAGACCGTTCAATCAACCCACTTCTGGTCAGCACGTGATGAAGTCTGTTTTTGAATGAGATCTCGGGCGGGATCAAAGTGAGAGAACAATCTTCTCGTTACTAGGGTTACCGAACAGACAACAGGCTGTCACGTCCCATTAATTAACTGAAGATTGCTCGAACCGGCCCGTCCTGGGTTAGACGGACCATGTCCAAAAATGTTGGTTTTGTTTTTGACTTCACAGACGAGCCGCGGGCAAGCGTTTCAGTGTTGGCTGTTTTATTTGTTGTTGTTGTTTTTATTTTAGTTTGGTGGATCTTTTTAAGCTAGGATAGTCTCACTCCATAGGCCTAATGTTTACTTCGTTAACCCAGATGTGAAATTCCTCTTGGGTAACCTTTTTCTTCTCCTCCTTCTACTCCTCTTCCTCTTTCTCACCCCCCTCACCCCTCCTCTCCCCTACTGCCCCTCCTCCTCCTCTTCTTCTACTCCCCTCCTGCTCCTGCTCCTTCTATTCCTTTCATCCCTCCTCTCCTTCTGCTCCCCTCCTGCTCCTCCTGCTCCCCTCCTACCTCTCTTCCCTCCTTTTCTCCTCCATCTCCTCCCTCCTCTCCTTCTTCTCCCTCCTGCTCCTCCTCCTCCCTCTCTTCCGTCCTCCTCTCCTCTTCTCTCCCCATCTCCTCCCTCCCTTCCATTCTTCTCCCCCACCTCCCCGTCCTCTTCCAACCTCACTCAATCGACGTAACTGCCCAAATGGCCTCAGGAGACATGGAAGTCAGTACCGGATGCTCAGCGTTGTGAAAGCTTAACCCGGACCAGAAGTCTTGTCAAGCTAGCGGACGACATTATCTCTTTGTAATCATAAGGCACGCGAGCTCGCACTTCCGTGTAATACATTATAGGCCTGTATACAATCATAGAAAATAATAATAACCCGCAATATTAGCCCTTGAATAATGAGCAAAGCACATTGAACCTGTTCATTGAAATCTTCCAAATGTTACATCAAGTGGCAATTACAGTAGAACTCCGTCCCTTCATCTCTCACTCGTGGCCTGGTGTCGTTTTCTCTCAACCCCGGATGCCATTAGAAACAAATTGATATTGGTCACGTGGGAGTGTGGATGAATTGAAGTTGTGGAGCTAGCAAGCAGCTGTGAGTCGTCCGAGCTATAGCAGGGACGAGTATTATGCCCTGAACAAAAGCTGGTGAAAAGCGCTCTATTCCTTATACTCAGCACGGCGGACGTGGATAATGTTTATATTATGATGGATGACGGTCAAACAGCATCCCGACCTATACCAACATGATCCCTCGCTCTGAAAAACGTCGACACAATGTACGACAGAGAGTAGAGAAAATAAGTGAATGTGAATCATGGTAATTATGGTAATAGGTGGAGAGGGGAGATAGACAGATAGATACAGAGAGGGAGAAGGGAGAGGGGAGAGAGGGGGTGAGGGAGAGGAGAGAGGAAAGAGACTAGAGAGAGGAAACAGGAGAGAGGAAAGAGAGAGAGGGATATATAGAGACAGAGGGAGAGAGAGAGAAGAGAGACAGATAGATAAAGAGAGGGAGAAGGGAGAGGGGGAGAAGGGAGAGGGGGAGAGAGGAGTGAGGAAAGAGACTAGAGAGAGGAAACAGGAGAGAGGAAACAGGAGAGAGGAAAGAAAGAGAGGGATATATATATAGAGAGGGAGAAAGAGAGAGAGAGAGAGGGGGGGAGAGGAGGGGGGAGGGGGTGACAGGGAGAGAGGTGAGAGAGAGGAGAGACTGAGGGGGGACAAGGAGAGAAGAGGGGGTGGGGCGGAAATAGGCCACTTGCCCCAGGCAACAAATGCGAGAATAATTGCGTGATATTGATAACATAAACGTCCCCTCCCCCCAAAAAAAAGACCCCCAAAAAACAAAACCCGACAGCTATAGGGTTAAAAAAAAAAAGTGCTTAAATCCTCACCATTCGATTAATTTCATACATTTTGGCTGTGGATCGGAGGAGGAAATAAGGCGTTTTCCGCACCCTCTCATCCTGTTCCATTCCAAATAATTGTTAATTATGTCGAGGGGGTGGCGGGGATTCAGACCACAATGGACTGGTTTCCGTTCCGGTGCGCGGGTCACTGTTCCAGGACATGTGCATGTAATGATTACATCCGGGCCGACTAAAGCCGTCTTGTTTGGGAGAGGGGGGCGATCTTAATTGCCGCAAATTGTCTATTGATCTCGGCTTTGCGAAGCTTGGGTGCCGTATTAGCGCCATGGTGATGACGTCAAACTCTATTGTCTGCCGGACTTTACTCAGATTAGGGCTACAATACTCCAGCCAACTTTTTTTTCATTTTATTTCATTATTTCTCAGATAGTCACAACTGACACAAGCACAAAATCCAAAAGTAAACATAGTAGAAAGAGAAACATGAACACAACCAGTCTGAAAACACACCAGAAGGATTGCCAAAAAGCGAACTAAATCACTTGTAATACATGATTTATCCCGTTCTGCGTTTCTTTCTTGCGTCAATCCGAATGAAGACAAAAATACACCGTGGTGGAATTCGAACACGCGACCTGTTCTTCTCGACAACATCGAATTTGACGTTCTTTTATGCGAATACGTTTTGAAGTGCAAGATTTGATTGAATTTTTTTCTCAGAAAAAAAAGGTAGATGGACAATGTGGCAGAAGTATTCAGTGTATTGCTCTGTGATTTACATTGTACTCACGAGAAATTCAGGCATGGTTGACGTCTTAAAAACCGTCTACTAATAGACGACCTGATAAGATTTGAAGGTTTGCATGGTGGAAGTGCAAAGTTTGTGGTGACACCATGTAACATATCTCTGTTGATAAGACTTGAAGCTTTGCATGGTGGAAGTACCACGTGAACCATCTCTTGTGATAAGACTTGGAGGTTTGCATGGTGGAAGTGGCAAGTGAAAGGTTTTGCTGTGACACCATGTAACACATCTGTTGATAAGACTTGAAGCTTTGCATGGTGGAAGTACCACGTGAACCATCTCTTGTGATAAGACTTGAAGCTTTGCATGGTGGAAGTACCACGTGAACCATCTCTTGTGATAAGACTTGGAGGTTTGCATGGTGGAAGTGGCAAGTGAAAGGTTTTGCTGTGACACCATGTAACACATCTGTTGATAAGACTTGAAGGTTTGCATGGTGAAAGTACCACGTGAACCATCTCTTGTGATAAGACTTAAAGGTTTGCATGGTGGAAGTGGCAAGTGAAAGGTTTTGCGGTGACACTATAACACATCTCTTTTTAGGACTGTGGCTGAAAAGAGTCGGTAATTCAATGTTTCGAGCGGTGTGTACTCTGCCCGTTGTGGACTTCTCGGTAGTGTACTTTAACAGGGTTGTGCCATACAGTAGTGTACTGCTATCCAGTGTTTTTGGTAGATCTGGTCATCACTCCATCATGGTCATAAACTCTTTCCTTCAACCTTTGATAAGAGATCTTTTTCTTTGATGTTATCTAACATCATTACTTTCTTTGATATACAAAAATGTTGCAAACTGCTTACTGACTAAAATTACCAATATGGAAATTTCTAAATTTAGTGGGCCTTACATTTCGATCCTAGCAGGACCTTTCTCAAAGGCAGAGTGACAAGGACAAAACAGATACATGTACACGAAGGAATTCACCTCTTCCTTCGTGTACTGTACATGTATCTGTTTTGTCCTTGTCACTCTGCCTTTGATAAAAAGGTCCTGCTAGGATCGAAACGTCAGGCCAACTAAATTTTGAAATCATTTCTTTCTCTTGCCCCTTTTCCCTTCTATTCAAGACTAGACTTTGAAAAACAGTCAATACAACAAAATGCTGGAAACTGCAAGTCTTTTAATTGATTTTATTTCTTCATCTTGCTCCTTATTCAAGACAACAAATGGGTGGGGAAACACAATGCAAAAACGCAAAAGCAAAAATGCAATTAATCTCGCCGATGGTACACGTCTAAACAATGAATCCAATAAGCAAGCTATCAGTATACACATGTTAATACAATCGGGTGAATGATATAAACTACTCTAATCTACTCTCGTACAAAATTGAGACATTAAAAACACCAATTTGCCAGACTCTTCTTGCTACTTATTAATCAGTAACCACAGTGGAATCGGCCGTTGACTTCACTTGACTTCATGTGCAGATTATTACAAATGGTGGCTGGTTCCCTTGTATTTTTAATGCGTTTGTGTACATCCGAGCACCGCCGTTTACCAGTGCTTGGAACATGACATGGGTGGTGGGGTGGCTGCTACCGACTGTAAGAAGCCTCAGCTTCCGGTTCCGCTCATCACACGCTCCCTATGTGGAGAGGTTTTCCTGAGTGTCTGTGTGTCCTACACTTCAACTGGGTCGATTGCATCCGACTCATCGTTACTTTAGACGCTGAGCGCTGTACAGAAACCATAGATGTGGCGGGTAAGCAGTTGTACATGTAAGTCGTAAGGGTTTTGGAAATTCAAGAATTCTTGACACTAAAAGACAATTTCTGAAGAAAGAGCATAATAAAACAGCCAAGAGTCACTACACAACCCAGTATTTCCACTAAGATTCCAATGGAGCTTAGCAATTTTATGTTCAGGAAATACAGAATCAAATTAGTTACTTAAAGCTTCTTTTGGATCTTCTTTTTGGATCGGCAATACAGAAATGAGGCAGTAGTTGCCATGGTAACTGCAGTGGCACTGACACTGACACTGGTTTGGGGTTTGGGGGTTGGGGGTTGGGGGTTGGGGGTTGGGGGTTGGGGGTTGGGGTTTAGGGGTTGGGGGTTGTGATTGAGATTTGGGGTTGGGTTTGGGGTTTGAGGTTTGGGGGTTGTGGGTTAGGGGTTAGGGGTTGGGGTTTAGGGGTTGGGGGTTGTGATTGAGATTTAGGGTTGGGTTTGGGGTTTGAGGTTTGGGGGTTGTGGGTTAGGGGTTAGGGGTTGGGGTTTAGGGGGTTGAGGTAAGGTTGAGGGGGTCTGTGTTGAGGAAGGAGCTTGACTCTGTTTGGTTTCAGATAGATGCCTCCACCTGTTCCCTAAAAGAAGTCATCATCTTCAGGTGCATCCAGATCCCGGTAATTCACAATGTGCCTCGGATCTCTGCAAAAAGAAGAGTAAAAGAAGAAAACTTGCCCATGAACAAGACGAAAGTATTTTCCTTCATCTACTTGAAATGACGGCATAAAAACCATCACCATGTTTGGTTCTCCTATCCATGAGACAAGTACACAATCACACAAAAATGTAACAAATGAAACACAGAGACACATCGACTTGAGACGGGCAAAGACTAGTTGCTTGTGATAAATATGAAATTAGATCAACGTACTTTCTGGATGATGAGTGATCCCCGCGTTTTGTAAACCTGAAAGTCAAAAGGAGATTGTGAGTGCAATGGCGAGGACTGGGCACTCAATCAACGGAAAAGATGCAGTTGTATCAAAAGCGCCCTCTATTGTCAAATCATCACTGTCCTTTTCTTACAAATTTAAAGCCTGATTTCACATATTATCATAAGTTTTAAAATTTAGAACAGAAAGTTTGATCGAGCCAGGTTTTTTTTTACTGTGACCTCTGGTTTAAAACACCATCTTGGATTCACTTGAACAATTTATTTTTAGGGTTTGTTCTTCAAAATGACGGTCCATTACAAGTGTTGGTGCAGGGTACCAGCCTATGATTTAACCGGTAACCATACTCCCCATAACGATGATGCAAATAGTCAAGAGACAGAAGCTCAGACCTCATTCAGTGGTTGCGGCTATGGCTGTGACTGTGGCTCAGGATGTTTTAAGAGTGTAGCCAGTACAAGCAGAGGCTTTGCTGCACTCACAGGCAGCCATAGCCACAGCCATTCAATTGCTTGTTTGATCGCACCTGTTTCTCTGCCTGTTGAAGCCATAGCCGCCTCGTTGAAAGCCGGATTGCTGCTGGTGACCAAACTGGGGTCCTGAAGACGGAACGAAGAAAAGCGGAGAGGTAAGGTCTCTTGTCAAAAAGATCACGGGTTGAGTGCCGGTTGAATTCATCCGACCGATACAATTTCCCCCGGAAGAAAGCCGATTGTACTGGATTCTAGGATACAAAATTCACGGTGGCTATCCGGTGGAAACGACATTGGACGGGTCAAATCATCTGATACCCAACCGATGATCTTTTTGACAAGAGGCCTAAGGAAGCTGCATCACCAGAGAAACCACACCCAATGCCTTGAGACCTCATCTCTCAAGCTTCCTAGAATTGTCCTCCCCACATATTTCTATCCTGATTTCATCTTGAAAAAGTTATGCAGCTTTTAATTCTTAAAATTTAGTGGGCCTGATGTTTCAATCCTAGCAGGACCTTTCTCAAAGGCAGAGTGAGCAGTTTGCAGTTAGCAACATTTTTGCAACTCAACGTTTCGACCAGTATGCTCTGGCCGTCATCAGGAGATGTATGGATGTCATCCGACTGATCCCTACCTTGGTTGCCAAAGCGGTTATTGCCAAAGTTGCCGCCCTGCTGCTGTCCTCCATAGCCCATAATGGGGCCGGCAAACTGCTGCTGTTGCTGCTGCGGTTGTTGCTGTGGTTGCTGCTGCTGGGGCTGGAAGCCCATGGCAGTCCCACCGCCAGCGGCACCGCTGCTGCCACCGGCACTGCCGCCTTGCAAGTCACCCTGGTTGGGTCGGTCGCTGGTACCCGGAGGCTTCTGAGTAACTGGCTCAGGCATCTGGGGACGATTAGGATCCTTCAAGTAATTGTTGAAGAAGGCAACCTGAACAAGAAAAACGCAAGAAAAATCAAGAGGGTTACATTTTTATTTGTTTGGGTTTGACCGTTAATGCCTCAGTCACATTTGCCACGGCCACGATGGATTATAAAATATCTATGGCCAATAGCAATCCTAGGGTCGCCGCAGAATTTCCACGGTAACATACTGTAGAAGCCATATACGTTAGGGTTGCCGTACAGCGTATTTTTAATTGATGGACTGACTAAAATGACCAAAAAGCGAATATCAAAAATTAGGAGGGTGTGACATCTTTAACTTTATTGAAAAGGTCCTGTCTTTGAGAAAGGTCCTGCTAGGATCGAAATGTTAGGCCCTCTAACTTCTAAGATTTATGTATTGCAGGACATTGTAGTCAGTGAGCAGTTTGCAACAGTTTTTGTATTAACTTCATGTTGAAAAGGAAGTATCTTTAGTCTGAACTGTGACCCAATGAAACTGGCCCTTGGCTGTACACAAGCCTCTCTACTGTCTCCTGCTACTGCAAACTCACCTCCTTCCTGACGTCATCCACCTTGTCACCGTGCTTGTTGAAGACGTGCTTGCGGACAAACTCAGGACCTTTGAACTTCTTCCCACTGAGCGGACACAGCCACTTGTCTTTGCCGATCTCCTGGGTATTGGCCTTGACAAACTTCTCCACCTCCGTGGACATTCACAGTTAAGGAAGCAAACAGCTTCTTCACTCTTGTTTTCTAACACTTTTGAAAGCCATAGCCAGAATTAGGGGGACTGATGTTTTCAGAACCGTTCTCATAGGCAGAATGACAAGGACAAAACAAATAGGAAGGGGAGAGCAATAGGGAGAGGGATAACAAAGGACAAAAGTGAAAGCTGGTCTAGGAGATTGGATAGGGAAAAAAGCCAATTGATCATGTGATACAAGCCAATTGATCATGTGATACAAGCCAATTGATCATGTGATAGATGCTATCCAATCATGTGACAGATGCTATCCAATCATGTGATAGATGCTATCCAATCGTGTGATACAAGCCAATTGATCATGTGATACTGGCTATTCAATCATGTGATAGAGGTTATCCAGTCATGTGATAGAGGTTATCCAGTCATGTGATACAAGCCATGTGATCATGTGATATAGGGTATCAATCATGTGATAGAGGCTATCCAATCATGTGACAGATGCTATCCAATCATGTGATAGTTGCTATCCAATCATGTGATACAAGCCAGCTGATCATGTGATGCAAGCCAGCTGATCATGTGATGCAAGCC
Organism: Luidia sarsii; assembly: GCA_949987565.1. Taxonomy (NCBI): domain Eukaryota; kingdom Metazoa; phylum Echinodermata; class Asteroidea; order Paxillosida; family Luidiidae; genus Luidia; species Luidia sarsii. The sequence continues at coordinate 10,874,323 of OX465121.1, forward strand.
AGCTGATCATGTGATGCAAGCCAGCTGATCATGTGATACAAGCCAGCTGATCATGTGATACAAGCCAGCTGATCATGTGATGCAAGCCAGCTGATCATGTGATGCAAGCCAGCTGATCATGTGATGCAAGCCTGCTGATCATGTGATGCAAGCCAGCTGATCATGTGATGCAAGCCAGCTGATCATGTGATACAAGCCAGCTGATCATGTGATGCAAGCCAGCTGATCATGTGATGCAAGCCAGCTGATCATGTGATGCAAGGATATGACTCAGCATCTTTCTTGCCGAGTTTGACAAGTTCCTCATCGTTGATACTGACGGCGGCATTCAGGAGGGAACACAGCTTGGTCTCAAAGTTACTGATCCAGTTAGTCACTGTCAGAGAGAAGTGGGAAGGAAATCAGATTGTAAATGAAAACAGGAGGGCCTGACGTCTCAATCCTAGTGGGATGTTTCTCACAGGCAGAGGGCTTTGGGAAAGGTCCTGCCAGGATTGAAACCTCGGGCCCTTTATTTTTTTTTAATGTGTATTATTGTCATTTAAGTCAGTGAGCAGTTTGCAACAATTTTGTATAATTATTAATTTTGTAAAGAGGAAGTGTTTGAATAATATTGTTAAGTATCTTTGTTTCCATGTCTGCACGATGTAGCTGAGAATCTAAAAACATGCATATACTCAGTGTTGTATATTGGGTATGTGGGTTTGAAAACAGGTGCAACTCGTTATCAATAGGGGTACAATAGCAGGTTGCATGGGTATGTTGATCACTTACGGTCCTTGTGGGTGATACGGCTGGGTGCATTGTGGCCCCTGGTGTGCATGATGCCGCACCTGTTGGGCATCTCTTCCTCAATGTGATACTGGCTGGAATTGTAATAATCCACAGAGTGCACAATACGCAGGTACACCAGCAACTTGTCCAACACCTACACGACGGCAGGTGGACAAAGATTGGGGAGGTCAAATGCTGCTGATTTCATTACTACAGATTGGATTTGGTACATTGGTCATGCATTTTAGTATACAAAAAAATTATTGAAGAATAGCTTCTTCCCTCTATCAGCCTCTCTTTGGAATTCCCTTTCTGATTATTGTTTTCCCCCAGCCTACGATCTTGCCATTTTTAAAATGAATGTCAATTCCTATCTCCAGTATTTCCCTCTCTATCTCCTTCTTTCCTTTGCCCATAACCTTGAGTGGCTTTACAGCCTTGTTTCAGGCGAATTTGCATTAAAAGAATACACTCCTATAGCTTATCAATCAGTGTACACAAGACCATCCTATCATTGTGTGTTTTAACTCCAAGTCTTAGAAGGATGGAGAGAGCTTTCTGAGGCTCACCCTGTTCAGGTCTTCGTCTCGGAGGAATAAGACCTCCCCACTGGTCTCTTCCCCTTCCTCCTCCGGCTTCGCTCCCATCAAGGCGTCTTCCTCCGCACTCACTTCCTCCACAAGGAAGTCTGTAATGTTCTCCAGGACAGGATTGGACTTGTATTTGGAAGGAATGATCACCTGGTCACAACCAAAATCACGGGGAAAAAAGGGATGTTATTGAGGGCCCTTAGAATCTAAATGGAAGGTTTGCGGTGACACCGTGTAGCACTTGGTGTCACCGCAAACCTTCCACTTAGTATTTCCACCATGCAAACCTTCAAGTCTTACCCAAAGAATCTGTCTAACAAAGGCTGACCAATTTCGCTCTAAACTACCGTAGATAAAATAAGATACAATGGCACTCTTGAACCAGTTGAAAAATTTTGAAAAAAAATAGCAAAGAAAACTTTGAATGGACTGGGACTTGAACACAAGACCTTTAGTTATTGAGGGCCCTCAGAATCTGTCGAACAAAGGTTGACCATTTTGCTCTGAACTAGAAAAAATACAGTCCAACAAAATAACAAGACAGGACAATTAAAAAAAATAAAAAATGGCAAAGAAAACTTGATTGGACCGGGACTTGAACCTAAGACCTCTGGTTTTGCGAAAGAGGACTCTAAGAGGACCATCTGAGCTATCCAGCCCTTAGATGGCGGCCTTCCTAGTCAACTAGTCTTTGCTGGGCATCTTGGGGCTTACCCTCTCTGGCTCCTCTTCCTCCTCCTCCTCCTTGGCCGCCTCCTTCTTCTCCCCCTCTCCTTCCTCCTCCTTCTCCTTGCGCTTCTCCTCGCGTCTCCTCTTCCTCTCGGCAACCTCCTGGGCGTGAATGATGTCGTCCTCGTGATGCCACAGTCGCCGGCTCTCGTCCAGCTGCTGAACCAGACGGGCGGCCAGCTTCAGATCGGCACGGACAATCTTCTTGTGACCGGCGATGCCGCTGACACCCCGGATACGATTAGCCAGGTCACGATTGACCACTGGACTCAGCTCACACTCCCTCAGCTGGGCAAGAAGAGAGAGATTTGAAACAGTCATTCTATTTTCTGCTGCTGCCAGCTAAACCACCAAAAACAAAATCTCCATCCGGCCGAAAAGATCAACAAAAAGTCAAGAGAAAAAAAGGAAAGGATGGGATGTCATAGCTGCCTTAAAGCAAATTAAGAATACTTCTGCTAAAAAAGAGGAATCACAGAGCAAACAACATAGGAATACACATGCATTTCCAAGCTAAAAATCTGAATCTGCTGTCAAGAGCTTGTAAAAAGTGATAAATTTTCTTTCAAAAAAGAGGAATGATTCCTCCAAAATAGGAATGATTGGCAGCTATGGGATGTGACATAATAATCAATGAACATTAGATAACAATGCCGTAAGAAAGCTTTTAAATATTCCGTGGAAGATGTCTGATATGAAGAGGTTATTGATTCCTGAGAGTGGACAAGGAGGCGTTCTTACAGCTCACAGAATCATTTTTCTTGAGGAGGAGGAGGAGGAGATGAGGACAGGGTCTACACTCACCCGGATGCTACTGAGATTCCAGCAAATCTCCTTGATGTTGACGCTCCGGTCAAAGGTCACCCAGCCGTGGCGCTGGAAGTTCCTCTCGGGCTGAGGTTCGGCCAACGCCACCCTCATGAATCCTGGGTACCTCTTGCACAGCTGTGGGGCAAAGAGGACAACAAGAGGATGAGGAGGAGGGCAAGCATGCAGCAGGATCCACCTGTATACATTATTCAAATCCACCACACGACCTCAACCAGCTTGGTGGTCAAGTGGTTAGGACGTCTGCACTAGAAAGCAGGAGTCGCGGGTTCGAATCCCGCCCGAGCTGCCTGAATTGTTTTAATCAGGCATCGGGAAAAGTACTGGACACTCAGAAATACAGACTAAGATCAAACAAAAGCATTTCTGATATCTGAGGAGGAGAAGACTGACCGATATGATTTCCGCCTTGGTGATCATCGGCGAGACGTTCCGGATGAAGAGGGAGTAGGTCTTGTGGAGTGGGCGTGGTGTGGCTTCCTCCTCCCCTGCCTCCGCCTCCTCCTCCTCTCCGTCCTTGTCCTTCAGCTCCCCGTCATCTTCCTCCACCTCCTTGGCCTGAGTTTTCTCGGCCTCCTTAGCTTCCTCCAGTTTGTCGCTGGGTAAGACGTCGTCGTCCGTTCCTGTCGACCACAGAATAAAAACGGGGTGATATACAAAAAGGTTGCAAACTGCTTACTGACTAAAATTACCAAACTGCAAATCTCGAAATTTAGTGGGCCTGACGTTTCGATCCTAGCAGGACCTTTTTTTCAAAAGCAGAGTCACTTTCTCAAAGGCAGAGTCACTCTGCCTTTGAGAAAGTCCTGCTAGGATCGAAACGTCAGGCCCACTAAATTTTGAGAATAAAAACGGATAAGAAAAAAAAACCTAAATGGTTCATTTATGAAATACAATGCAGAAAAAAAAAATGGTGAACAAACCAACATGATATAAAGAAAATGTCATAAATAAAACAAAAAAGAAAGAAAAATCAAAAACAAAAATTCCCAAAAATGACTGAACAGTTTTTGGAAAATGACAGAGAAAAATTATTCTGCCTTTGAGAAAAGTCGTGCTAGGATCAAAACATCAGACCCTCTGCAGTACTTAGGTTTTTTAGATTTGTTCAATTTTGGTCATAATTTTTATCAATTTTAGGTCAGAAATCATTTGTATATCTCTTTAAGAAAACAGATTCGGTAAAAATGGCAATATTATTGTATATAGAGGTTGTCACATGACATCACTTGACTGCCAAAGGCTAATTAGCATGTCCGCAGGAGCGTCCAAGTCCGCGGACGCGCATGCAAATATCGAATCTGAGTATTTCCATTGTTTTGATGATTCGAAGGCGCACGCGTTATGAGTACATCCGTGTGAATTGAACACTGACCAGCAAACAGCATGCGACTGAAAACCTCTATAGAGGTGAGAGGTTTACCAGGAGGTGCAGGATTGTGCTCTGGTTCTGACTCGCTGCCACTGCTGCTACTGCCACTGCTGCTGCCACTGAAATTTTCGTAGTCGCTGTCACGGTGACGCTTCCGTTTCTTGCCTCTCTTCCCCTGCTCTCCCTTGGTAATGAAGACAAGAAACAAGAACGAAATTATACCCTAAACTTAAAGCCCCTACACAACATTGGCCGAGGTCAAAGAATAGCATCCATACGTTGTCTGATCCAACATATTCATGTAATAGCACCCCTGTGAATATTTCAGCTCAATCTGCCAACCGAGTCTCAAGAAAATCGTGAAACCGCTTCATTTGTTTCGCATTCAACGCCGTACTGTTCCGACAAATAGTTTAGATCTCGATGAGACGTAAATGATTTCTTTTACTCTTTTCTCCCAAAATACAACATTTTGGGCTGAAATATTTCAGTGCGAGGTTTCCACTATAACCATCTTCAAACTGTATAAAGTTTCATGTAAATCTGTGAAATTTCTTTTTTTCGATCTTACCAATGTTGTGTAGGGGCTTTAAATCAAGATCAAACATTAGGAGGGCATGATGTTTCGATCCTAGCTCAAATAAAGGCCGTGCAAGGATCAAAACGTCAGGCCCTCCTAATTTTTGATAATTTGTATTCACTTTTTTTTGTCATTTTAGTCAGAAAGCAGTTTTTAGTCAGTAAGCAGTCTCAAAATCAAGAGTTAGAGGGATCAAGTATAGCATATATCTTAATATATTCACAAGTACTTCCAAGGAAATATTTTTTTTTGTATATGAGCAACAGTAGTGTGAATTACATACTGTATTAATCAAGACATTTTGTGGCATAAAAAAGGAAAAAATTATTACTTTTGCTTTGCTGTCTCCGTTTGGTGTGGCATCTTCCTCCGACAGTTTCTCTCCCGGTTCCTCTGCTTTGGGAGAAATTATCTAAGAGCCCAAAACAAGATAAGAAAAAAAACAAAACAGGGGTGAGGCCGCTGGAAAGAGATCATCTTCCGTGGGAATCTTACCGGCCAAACGTGTAAGATGAATAAATATTTTGGCTGCTCGACAAGTGTTTCAACATTTACTAAATAGACAGATTGCGCGACCACTGTTTACATGCCATCACGTGACTTATAGTGGATATTTTTTCATCTCATTTGGCACAGAGCAGAAATGTGTAAAGAAGAATGTGTTCAATATGAGTCTTTTTTGCTCATTTCCACTCCTGTTCTGCACCAAATGAGATGGAAAAATACCCACTATAAGTCACGTGATGGCATGTAAACAATGCTCATGCAATCGGTCTATAAGACAGAATGTTCTCAGCCTTGTATGGATTTGACATTATTAATGTTGCCATGGCGATAATTGTACCTCTCCCGTGTCCTCCTTAGCGCTAGTCTCCCCTTCAGACTTTGTTTCATCTTGGGAAGGGACAGCCTTCTTCTCCTCCTTCACCTCCTCCTTGACCCTTAAAATGAAAAAAAGAAAGAAAAAATATTCATCATATTCTCAGCACATTTAGATCTTGAAATGCGATTTTCAATCCAAGAATGAGATTTGAAGGTTTGCATGGTCAGAAAAGCAGGATAAAGAGGTTTGCGGAGACACCATGTAAATTTTCTTTTGTGAGTATGTGTGGTTCTGAAAAGAACCGGAGGAACTCGACGTTTCGAACAGTGTACTCTGCTCGTCTTCAGGAGAGTTCCTCCGGTTCTTTTCAGAAACACACTCACTCACAAAAGAGAATTTACATGGTGTCCCCGCAAACCTATTTATCCAAGAATGCTTTTGATTTCTTTGTTTCCTGGAAATCACTGAAGGCCAATAAATTGTGCAATTGCAAGTGAGCGCTTCCGCAACAGAGAGATTGACCGCAAGGGTGCAGGGGCCCTCCAATTTTTAGGGTTTTAAAATTGAGTAGTTTGAGATACCAGTTTGGTATAAAAAATAATAAATAAATAAAATTAAGATAAGATTAAAATAAGATTTGCATTTTGGTAATGTTAGTCAGTAAGCAGTTTGCAACATTTTTGTATATCACTTTAATAAAATTAAATTAAAATTAAATTAAAATAAAATCACGCCATTTCCGGAAATCCTGAAATTTCCGGAAGTCTTACATCCCTGATCATTTATACTCACTCTGGTTTTTCCTTCTTGGCCTCCATCTTGCCCCTGGGGCTTCGATCCTGGCTCTGCATCTCGGAAGTCATCCGTCGCCGTGGCGACAGGAACTGCTGATCCAGGACCTTGAGATCGAAGGAGGTTCCACCCTCCATCTTGATGACAGCTGAGAGGCAGATGGAGGTGGGGTGGGGAAAGTTAGGAAAAAAAAGGAAACAAAAAATGTCATGAAAAAAAAAAAGTTGGGTGAAAAAGCTGATTATGCACAAAAGCGTGATACGACTTAAGAGCCTTAAAGGTCACATATCTACATGATACTTGTACTCACCGGCATCTAAGATGCGGCTGATATCGTCAGTTCGGTCCGACTGCAGTCGAACCTTGTCCAACCAGTTACCTTCCATCAGATCCAGAAAGACAAGGAGTCTTTTACGGACAGCCATGACGCTCTCTGCCTTCAGTTTGTTGGCCTCATCTGGGTAATACTTTGTACGGAACCTAGTCACCAAAGGGCAACCGGCCAACGCAGCGACGAGAGAAACAAAAGACGGAGGAAAAAACGGAAGATTAGACTTCAATCCTTGTGTTAACAATCCACCAAAAATACAGAGGAGCAGAATTAAGGTTAAACTTTAGGATAATGAAATGAGTTTGGTTTGGTTATTGCTGCTAGGGTTGTATTTTTCTGAGGTGAACAATGACAAAGACTCAAGTGAAACAACTTCTTGTGGTGTTTGTGTCAAAAATGTGTGTCGTACATGATCAAGCATGCAATGAAGTGATTGTTTTGTCTTCAGTTTTAAAATGACACAGTGGAAGGCTCAATTTAGAGTGGGTGATTTTTTTTAATTTTTTTTTGGGGGGGGGAGGTGGGGGATGGGATGGAAGACGGTAACAATGAGATGCTTGAGTGAAAAGAATGTTTGGTGTGCTGTCAGAAATGCTTACCGCCACCACTACCTGCCTACCTGTTGGACACATGACGCAAGCAACGTGCACCCCCTTTCTGAGGGCAGACCCCGAGAGAGGGGGGTGAACAAACAAATTGGGGAAAGGGCGGTGTTTGTCTTTTCCCTCTTCTAATCTTCATCTTCATCACCATCAGGTTTTCCAATCAACCCCCCTTTTTGTAAAGGGGGGGATGGGGAGCATATCTAATATTCGGCGTTCCGGTGGTCGGTTTTTAGAAATCGGGGAAACGTACACGGAGCCTTAAAGCTAAGAGGTAAGACTAGACAACTTCTCAAGCCCTAATCCTATCACACTGCATTTTTGCGCAGTGGCCCTACGGTTAAATTTATCCTGCGATCCGTGAGAGGTTGATGTGTCCTTTGTAGTCTTTTCCTTTGAAGAAGAGTCTGCTGTGGAGAGATTTTTTTTTTTAAGGCATAATGTGATTCACAAATCCATTCTGGTGTGGAAACTGACTATTACTCTTTCAACTTTTTGAGAAAAAAAAATGGTAAAGAAAACTTTGACTGGACCGGGATTTGAACCAGAGTCCTCTGGTTTTGCGTACCAGCGCTCTTCCATCTGAGCTATCCAGCCCTTAGATGGCAAACTTGCCAGACAGTCAACTAGTCTTTGCCGGGATGGGGACAAATCCTCAAAAATTAAATGCTCGATCGTTTCGATCCTAGCAGGACCTTTCTCCTGAGAGTTCAGGAATTGCTTGGTTAATTCACAGACCTGTGAAACTTTGGAGCAGATATTTCTTAGCTTAATGATTCCTTAAAATCACAAATTCTTTCCCTTTCAATGCAGAATTATTTCCACACCAGAATAAGAGGATTGGATTGAATCAGAAAATAGGATTGAGACAGACAGGAAAAATGAAAAAAGAAAATACACAAAAACAACAAACAAGAAGTTTATAAATTTAGAAAAAATCCTGCAGTAACTTAGACTCAAGACATTTAAAACCTATGGAGCACAATGCATGTCAAGAATGAAACTGGAGAGTAATTTAAAAAAAAGTCAGCCTCACAAAATGTTTGCCTTTTTCCCTCTAAAACTATCCGCAGATGTCTGCCTTTGGAATCAAGAAGGAAGATTGGAAAGCAATAAAGTGAATGTTAGTTTACCTCTAACCCTGTCTAGACCTTCAAGATACCTGCTTGATTTCTAAGCTCAAATGGTAGGAGTGCGGGCACACAGAATCAGAGGTCTTGGGTTCAAGTCCCAGTCTCACAATGCTTTGTCCTATCTTCAGTTTTCCTAAGTTCCTCCCTATCTCCTTCCTTCCATAGCCCTTCACCTAGAGTGTCTTGTTTTGGGCAAAATTACATCAATGAAAAAAGCAAATAACAAAAAATAGTACCCTCCAAGAACGGAACGTGCGTCTTCAAGCGGACCGAACAAGATTCTTCTTAAGATGACAGAGCAATGGAGCAAGTACGTACCACTCTTCCTCCTTGTGGGCCAGGAAGAACTCGCTGAGCTGCGTGCGCTTGAACTCCACTTTGTACTCGTTGTACTTACGCACCGCCTCTGTGTCGTCGATCATGTCGTCCTGAGAGTTCAGGAACTGCTTGAAGCTCATGATGTGAGGGCCGTGGGGGCCACTGCGGCCGTGGTCGTGATCCGGTCCACCCCTGGTCCCCAAAAAAACCCAACAAATTAAACAATGAAAGTAATATAAAAGCATGTTGCTCACTGACTAAAATGACCAAAATGCAAATCTCAGGAATTTCAATGACCTGACGCTTCGAACCTAGCAGGAACTTTCTCAAAGGCCTTTTAGAAATGTGCTGCTGGGATCAAAATGTCAGGCCCTGCTAACCGACCAAACATTTACAAACTCAAAAAAATTAGAGGGCCTGAAATTTTAATCTTAGCAGGACAATTCTGAATGGCCGTCAATGATTGCCTTTGAGCATATTGCAAACTGCTCACTGCCTAACATGACTAAAATCTCAGGAATTTCAAGGGCCTGACGTTTCGAATCCAGCAGGACCTTTCTGAAAGGCCTTTGAGAAAGGTCCTGCTGGGATCGAAATGTCAGGCCCTGCTTGTTGATCAAAATTAAAAATTTATTTCAATGCTGGAAGTACATTTTCTGAATGGCCGTCAGTTTTTACCTTTGAGAAAGATCCTGATAGAATTTTTATTTTTGGCCCTCTAAATTTTTGAGACTGGACCTTGTTTCTTTATTTGACAGTGGTCAAAGGCAATGACAAACCGACAATGACACTAGGAGTGACAATGACACTAGGAGTGACAATGACACTAGGAGTGACAATGACACTAGGAGTGACAATGACACTAGGAGTGACAATGACACTAGGAGTGACAATGACACTAGGAGTGACAATGACACTAGGAGTGACAATGACACTGACAGGTACCTTGGTCCTTGATTGCCGTGATGGGGTCCTGGCATGTGCTGCATGCCTCCCCCTCCCCAGTTGCCGTGGCCCTGCTGGTGACCGCTGTATCCCTGGTTCCCACCACCTCCGCTGTACGGCATATTGTAGCTGTTGTATCCACCACCCCCACCACCACCACCACCACCACTATCCCTGGGGAAAAAATGACAAGCAGATTTTTATCAACCGAAAAACCAATGATAACCAAAAGTACGAAAATTGCAAAAAACAAGAGTGAAATCTACAGTAATTGATTGTGTTTTAATGGGTGGTGTTTCACTGGTGTACCTTTTCTTCTCAAACGGTGGTCTGTGAAGTGAAGTAGAACTAAATTCTGTCTTGACATGTGTTTTTATGCAATTGTAACATTCAGAAAAAATGTCCAACTTTGTGGAAATGGCAACAATGTCTCTGCTACTACCAGGGTCCCATAGAGGGCTCCTCACATTCAAAAATGATAAATTTGGGCTTTTGACCCAACAAAAGGCAATTCATAAAATAAAGGCTTAGGCTCGGGCTAAGGCTTCGGTCATATTTCATATAATGTCAAAGGCATCTACAAACAAGCGTTTGGCCCCAGTTTTTTGTGTGTATGTTACCTATCAAGCCAACAAACCTTCAAATTCGGTGACAAACCACAACCTGGAGTTTCAAGTTTTGGGGACGGGACGGGGACGAAGCCTGAGCCCGAGCCTGATCCATGGATTCGTAACGAGCCCTAGACTACCTACCAGTCCCTCCTCATGCGTTTGGACGGCGGGCTCATGTCCCTTGGAGGAGGGCTGTAGCGATCACGTCGACCACGGTCCTGGTAGTCACGACGATTCCACTCCCTTGGGTCGCGATTATCCCGTCGCCTACTTTAAAGACAACACATCCAGATTGAAATCAAATCACACACAAAGCACTACTGGACACTGCTTTTAACCGCTTCGCATAAGGCTAAGTTTTGACAGAGGACAAAGGAGAAAGCTTGTAGGGTATGATCAAAGGGAAGGGTAGGGGTCAGGGGGTTGGGTAGGGATTAGGTAGTGGAAGAGGGAAACATGATTGTTTTAATCTAATTTCAAATGTTCCCACTCAGTATTCCCTTTATTTGTTTGACTTTACAGAGTGATAAAACTAAACGCAGTGGCTGTTGTTACGGCAGTCATCCGTGTGGTTCCCTGACTTGATTGTATTTCGTCAGCATTGCGGGCTGGTTGAACCAGTCTATTAGATGATAGTCTGGTTCCAAGAGCTAAACATCCTGACAAATACTGTGAAGTCAGGGAACCACTCGGACGACTGCCGTAACAACAGCCACTAAAAGAGGCTTCTCCGATTTCATCTCCTTTGTCTGTTTTTTAAATCTTAATTCTTACCGATCACCCCAGTCATCTCGACGTCTGTTATCACGCTCTCGGCGATCAGTGTAGTCACTTCGCTCACGTCGAAACTTGTCCCTTCGACGACGATCGTTATCATCATCGCTGTCCATTCTGATAACGCCCTGGGACAAATTTGCTCACCAACTGGTCTTTTTAAGCTTCCAATATCAAAAAGGGAAAACAAGACTTTAATTTTTCTTATTTTGACAAATTGTTTCAATCAAGTTTAGACGGCCTTCTATTTGTATCCTAGCAGAGTAGCAGGACATTTCTAAAAAGCAAAATTGACAAAATAATCGTGTCCTGTTTGTTTTTAAATTCGCATTTTGGCCAAGGTCAGCAACATAATGATGATTGTTTGCGCCAAGAAGATTGTAATTCATTCAGGTTTGCCCTCAATATCTTTACATGTATGTGATTGTATAATTTGTATTTGTAACTTGTAAGATTAGTTTAAATTTATTTGATTTAATTTTGCCAGATCAAACCATCTCAGAAATTCAGAATTGAAGGACGTTTCTCAAAACAAGGTTTTCTGGCAAGTTTGAAGTTAACAGTTTTTTATGTCCTGTTACAATTGCAAATTGACGTATGTAGTACTAAGTATGCCTCCTAGTCCTAGATTGAGAAAAATGTCTCCGAGTTTAAGACAGGAAGGCTGATTCGACCTAGACCTATTTGTTTGAACAGGTAATATTTCATTCACTATTCAGTATTCAGTGCAGTAAATAACCTTGTACTTTTCCATTGTATTTCTATTTATTTGTAATGCAATCAACCGTTGTTTTGGCCTCATATCGAAAGCATAATTTACTTGATCAAATGATCCGATTGCAAACAACAGAAGACCATTCTGATGGTAATGTATTGATGCATCCTCGTCGATAGCAATAAGAAGCCCAAATGTCCGGGAAACTAACAAAATAATCGACAAACGGATCGACTTACTCACACTCTTGAGTACTGCCCCAACGCTTGCCCACGCTGTTAATGAAAATTTTGGTGATACCATTTTACTTGTAGGTAAGTATTTTGTATTCATTTATAACAAGAGCAATATCATGAGTAATAATTCTTAAATTTAACATGCTATTGTTTTTGAAAATATGTTTAAAAATCCCTATGACAACATAGGAATCTGAAAATTTATTTAACAATTTTTCTTATCTATATACCTGAATAATTCCCCCCTCCGCGGTTAGTGTACTCGTCAAAATGGCCACACCGCGCCAACGCTGCGGATACAATAGACATGTATGGATAATATTATGTGAAGCCGTAAGCCAATGGCTGCACCATTCTCCTATTGACTTGTACGTAATTTCCAGCCATAGCCAATAGACTAATCTAGCAAGTTGAATGAACCCTGCTACCAGTGCTAGCTGCAGCCTAATATTATACTATTCCAATAATTATGATATAAAGTGATAAACTAAAATGTTGCAAACTGCTTACTGACTAAAATTACCAAAATGCAAATCTCAAAATTTAGTGGGCCTGACGTTTCGATCCAAGCAGGACCTTTCTCTAATACTACTACTAAAAGTACTAGGATCGAAACGTCAGGCCCACTAAATTTTGAGAATAATTATAATTAGTATTTTGTATTTTGACATTTCGATCCTCCAAGCAGGACCTTTCTCAGGAGAAACGTCAGGCCCTCTTCTAATAATTATTTTGATTGTCATTTTGTATTTCCGTATATTTTTTCTTTTTTGACCAATAGACCGATTCGTCAAACATCTCAAAAATTAAACTATAAAACATTGAACCTGACAAGCATGAACAAAAATATATAAAGTGTAATTAATCCTGTCATAGTTCATGTTTCCCACCTTCGTATGATTAGGTCCGTTTTAAGATGAATGTCAATTCCCCAGTTCCTCCCTCTCTCCTTTCTTCCTTGTTAACCCTATAGTCTATAATGAATTGAATATTAATTATTATTATTTATACAAATATTATTTAAATTATCTAAAGAAAGGTCTTCTAAGCCTAGATCGATTCGTCAGGCCCACTAGATTTTGAGATTCCCATTTTTGTTTTTTTTAGTCAGTAAACAGTTTGCAACATTTTTGTATTATCACTTTAAAATTATTTAATATTATTTAAAGCCTAAATTTGGTGGCGAAATTGCCTAAATAAAACAAAAATACAAACCGATATACAAATATGTTGCCAACTGCTTACTAACTAAAATTACCAAAATGCAAATCTTAAAATTTAGTGGGCCTGACGTTTCGATCCTATAGCAGGACCGTTCTCAAAGGGAGAGTGCATTTGTGACCCGGCACATCATAATGAGAATAACCCCCACTTTTGAGATTTTAAGATTTTCTAATATTGTGAATGAGTGTACCATTAGCTTTCAAATGATATCAAAATTTCCTCCAATACATTAACTTTCCGAAAATAAAAAGAAAAAAGAAAATAGATTTTTAATCGAAAAGAGAAGATACTTTGACTTTAGGCGTTGTTTACTCAAAAAGTGTTTTGGTGGGATATTCCTCATGTCGCTGTGCCGGGTGACAAATGAGAAAGGTCCTGCATTACTGGCACATCCTCGTAAAAGTTGGTACCTATGAGTTTCTTTAAGTTGTTTATTATAAACCTGTGGTTTAGGCCCAGGGCCCAAGATAAGGTTATTAATGCCTCGTTGAATCACAGCCCCTCACTGTAATCGAGTAGACCCTGTGCGGTTTGTGCGGTTTGTGTGGATCGAAACGTCAGTCCCACTAAATTTTGAAAAATACAAACCAAGAGGCCATGATATGAATTTGCCATAAAGAGTGAATTAAACCAGTAATCTGTTCCAAGCAATCTTCGAGGCAAAAATTCATGAATTGTCCTTCCAATTCTAAAAAAAAATAAATACTGGAGGGCCTGACGTTTCGATCCTATAGTAGGTCCTTTCTCAAATGCAGAAGCGGCAGATTCTGCCGACCCTTGAGAAAAGTGATGCCCTTCTATTTTTCTATTTGTACTTTGTTTATTTTTGTCAGTAGGCGTAATCAGTTTGTTTGCACGTCACTTTATACCTTTCAAATCAGTCACTCAAAATAAAAAACAAAGTAGGCCTACTCTTAAAGAGCTCTTTTTTTATGAAGTGCAAACGGTTGCATTCAAGTTGCTGAGAAAAAGTGCCTTTAATTATTGAAAACAAAAAATATAGCAATATTAAAATCTGACCCTCAAACAAATCAGTAGCATAGTAATTAAATATAACAGACTGAAATTAATAAACAAACACTTATTGATTAATCAATTACCAACATGCAAATACTTAGACTATAACTTGCAATGGACTGACGTCTAGATTAAGACCGTTCTATAAGACCGTTCTAGAAGTAGAAGGAAGATTGAGAAAGGTCCTGATAGAATTGAAAAATCATGCCCTCTATACTACAAGAAGTAAGATATATCCCGAAATTAACTGCGAGCTCGATGACATAGTTATTACTGTTTAATGCGTGTACTATACGACCATACCTCATGATCAGTATACTTATAGCTGTATAGGCCCCTTTAAGCGTGCATTAAGAGGAGGTCACAGGTCACGACATTCCTTCCATTGATATGCAAATTAGCTCTTCTGCAAGCCTGACGAAACAAATCACATTTGGAGAGCGCTCACAAAATCTCGTCTGCTCTTTCCCTCCAAAAATCAATATAAAATAGTGCCATCTTACTGCACAATTCCTATGGCAAGCAGCACTGCCAAAGTCAAGTGGAGTAATACTACCAAAGTCACTTCCGTGACTCGGCTGTAGTACCGATGAGTGATGCGCTAATTGTAGGCTGCGGCCTATAGCCTCATTACCGTCAATCCAAGTGCGCCGGTCAAAATTTTGTACTCCTTATACTGACCGTGCACTTGACTTGTGAACTTTCTGCTCGTGGATTCGGCGAGGAAATTTCATCTTTTTGCCCTTCCGAATAAGTTTTACTGTGCGCGAAGTTACTCAAATTCAACGAAAACAACTACTTCACAGTTTCAGAGTGCTCGGGACCTGCATAATTCTCAAATTTGGCTGCAAACTGCGAACATTTACACGCCGACGGTCAACTTTTTGTCGAGTTTGAGAAGGCAACAATCCCCATGTACTCTGTCAATTCGTCTGTCGCTGTCTGGATTCGGCAAGGAAGAACTGAGACATTTTTCGTCACCGACCGGAGCTTCGAGGGAGCTTTGGAGGGGCCACCCACTCACCAATCACTCGGAGGACATCTTGGAGGAGCTTCTCGACCAACGCAGCCGGCAGGGCAACCCAGGAAGACCACCGAGTGCCGTCATGGAGGCCCGCCGTGAAACTTTCGCCGAGTGCCCCGACCGACTTCGGAGTTGGCCGCCGGGACACCGTGACTTTGCCGGACTTTGAGGCTTGAACCTCGGCTCGCCCAGACTCCCTCCCACTGCATGGCGCTGTCTGCCAGTGGCTTTGGAGCTAGTTGGTGTTTCTCTACGGTACCGGTGCTTCGACGAAGTGCCGAAGTAGAGAGACCACCCTCTCATAAACTTCAAACAGCATATTTTGACTCTGTTCTCTCGGAACAATCGGTAAGAAACTCTAGAAATGCACAGCGGTGCCTGTGCCTGCCTCCCGTTGAACATTCGTCGCGAGAGACAGTCAACTTTCGGAGCTCAAGCCTTCCATATCCTTTACAGTTAATGAAAGCGGTATTGGTAAGTCACTTTAAAAATGTGACGAGCCAAGAGGTTAGTAAACTCATTTTGTTTTCATAAAATCGTCCAACCTTTTTGTCAACAACAAGGCTCCTAAAATATTGCAAGAAAAAAATATGGCCAGAGCACCTGTCGATATAGTTGGCCACTACATTCCGGTTTATCCTCTAAATAAAATCCGAAATAAAAATTGCACACTTTGGATAGAGAAACGACTGAAATAACGGCGTAAAATCAGCGTCAAAATATGCCCACAAAAATCGTTTCGCCTGCTGAAAACTTTACCGAGACTTCGTAAAATTTAGTAACAGAAAACGATTTCGTTACGCTAGTTCCCGAAACTAAACAGTTCACTCTAAATTACCGTGAACAAAATAGACAAACGGTTGTCAAAAAGCGAGGTTTTCATGTTGTTTTGTTGTCGAAGTCTGTCTGTAAATAATCTCCGTGTGTTTACATCTCTACTCTAGACGTGTGCCAGACATGTGCCAGACGTGTGTCAGACGTGTGCCAGGCCGTGTATTGTGTTCAACGGGTTGTCGTCATTGCCCTCGTTGTGTTGTCCGCCATTAATGCGGTCAGGTCGTCCCCTTGCATGCAAACCGCACAGTCTATGCAGTCATGAGTGGGCATGTTTTGACTGACCAGCCTAATTTGCATAAAGCAAAGAGTGAAATAAAAAGTAGGCGTGGCTTACGCTCAGCGCGCGCCACCAGGCACGCGCTACCCACCTGTGGTATTTCGTAACAATGTAATATTGGCAGGGCGCCAACATTATACACGGCTTATGTCGACGATTCTTTATACATGTATAATGGGTTATATTATAAATAGCAAGGTATATAGATGGCCAGGTGTTTCGAGATTTGTAAAGGCACAAAAAAAAACTTAAGGGATCGGCCAGGGCGAGACAGGGATCGTTGAACTAGAGACAGGGATTCACTCTGAAGTTGAATCATAGGTGGAAAATATTTTAGGGACTTTATACTACTCTGGTAGTATAGATTACTCTCATAAATATTTATTCTCGTTAGTCTTAGTTATTACTGGGGTATTATTTTTAATTAGAATTAAACTTTTTCAGAAATACCTCCAAGCAAACATAACATCCTAAACACAACAAAAACATGAATTCAGGGGCCAGCTTCGACATCAAAGGATGAACTTTGAACTGTCTGTTTATTCTGCTTCACTTCAAGTGAACTGACTCCATCTCTGCACCCAGTCAATTCTTGACTGAAACTTCGAGAATTTCTTCAAGCTACTGAACCCCAATGGTCACTGCTTCATCTGCTGAATAGTTCATCGCCTTGGCATCAGCCGACCTACATGGAACTGAGCAATCACCTGGAAACCAGTCATCTATGAATAGGCCTACGACAGTTGCCAACAGTCCCAGATAGATTATAATTATAAGGTTTAGGATTAATTAATGATTGTATAAATTTATTAATTAAGGGGCAGCGACAAAGCAGGCTTTCAAAGCAGCATCGCGCTTGCAGTTCAGTTAGAGTGAGTGTGTGGTAGTCAGAACTTAACTAGATTAGTAGTAACTAAGTAAATTAATTAGGCTGAGACTGAAGAGTTGATTTTATTTAAAAAATTAACTCTTCGGTCGTAATGTGTGGTTTGGAGTGGGTGTTGAAGTGAGTGTGTTGATGCAGCGCGTGCACACAGCGAGCTAGGCGGCACTGCTCGGGTTAAATTGGGAGATTTTATTTATTATAAGTCGTCGATCGTACCACGAAGAAATCTAAAAAATATTTACAAGTTATAATTCTTTGGCTTTAAAAATCTATGTGATCATAAAAAGAAAGAAAATCCAAAATTTCACATAGGCCTGTAATAAAAATAGGCCTATCGACAATGTTTTCAGAATTGAAAATAATTTATAAAAATTTTATTGACCAAAAATACTTGGCCTGGCGTCTTTGGCCTGATACCTCTTGATAAACATACTACCACTTAAAAATAAATATTTCATCAGTCAGTTTTCTCTCACTTTCAAGTTTATTTTTTGAATTTTTAAAACAAAATTAGATGTTTTCGTGGTATGAACGCCGAATTGTTTATAATTTTTTGTAACTCCAAAACCTCATTTTTTTTAAAAATGGGACTGTGGCACGGGAGACACCGGTGATATACTGCAATTGGGAAACCTCTTCTCTGATGCATCAGGACTAGGATCCAGAAACACCTTTCACTTATGGATTCATGATGAAACCATTCGCCTTGCATGGACCTGCATGGCCATCGAGAACTATTGCTTCGACAGACACCCAATGAACTGTGAACTTTAGAATGCTAACATTCACACAAACACAATAACTGACACACTTTCATAACACTGAACAATTAAATTAATTTAATTTTAATCGGGGTGGGGGTTCAGGTTAGGGCTACAAACGATTATGTAACAATGACTGGTGCATTGTTACAATTGCTGAAACAGGTTAAAATAGTTTGTCTCGCGCCTGGTCATTTGGTAAAATTTACAGCACCTGGTCCGCAAAGTGTTTTGACAATTCCTAATAATTATGATTGAATTTAATTAATGACTTGTGTGATTTTGTTTTATCAGTCCAAGTGGACACTGAGGTTTTTTTTTTTTTATTAAAGTTGATTTTCTCATGGATTGCTAATATTTGACATGGAACAACCACGCGCCCTTCTTGGGTGGGTTGCAGAAAACAAATCAGCCACGCGCCCTCCATGGGTGGGTTGATATTTTATTTAATCAATTATATATTATTTAGGTTGATAGCAAAAATCTGAGAAAAGATGATTTATCTCTATGATTCAACCACGCGCTCTTCCTCCGGAGTGGGTTGATTTTTTATTTAATTAAAACCTCTGCTAATTATTTCGATGGAACAACCACGAGCCCTTCATGGGTGGCTTGATTTTACTTATCTTCTAGAAACAACCACGCGCCCATTAAAAGGGTTGGTTGACTGCCTGGAAAAGTGTGCCAAAATAAATTGGAACAACCACGCGCCCAGTATGGGTGTGTTAATAAACAAAATTTATTATTTTATTGTGCAACGTCGCAAGTAAATCAGCCATGTGCCCTCTCTATGGGTGGGTTGATTTCTGCGGACACTGGTTGCATGTGTTGACCGCATGCCAACACTAACTTAGCCCTTCACGTTTATTAGCTTCAAAGTTATCGTTAGCTTTTAGTCAGCGGCCGACGGGTTTAAAAAGATAATAACTAAAATACACAACATATGCAGTCAAAACAAAGTCACATCACATTAGAGGCTCTAGACGCGGGCATGAAACTACAATGGACTTGATTGAGAACGATTAGACATTAACGTCGTTATCTATGCTTCCCTTCAAAATAACTGATTATCAACTTCACTGCATGGCAAACTCCTCCCAGGAAGAAACACACCTCCATACTCCAATCAAGACTACCCTAGAATTCAAACTTAGACTCCCAGATTCTTCAAGGGCATCCCTACACCTCTCCACCGATGGATCTTCTACAATCAAGTCTTCTATCTTCAAAGATCGACTCGTCCAGGGAACATCTGCTGTAATGTTTACTTTCTGTCAAACTTTTTATCAGTTGTATAATGATTTATTTCTGCATTTGGCCAAAGAGGGCGCTATACAGACACTCTGTTATTAGAGTCAAAATGAAAACAATCTTTTTCTTTTCCTAGGCAGACAAAAAGTGGCCCATTTCCTCTCTGACATCATATTAAATTTTGTGGACTGGGAAGAGAACAATAATTTAGATATTGTATCATCTTCACAATTATAAAAACTGTCCAAAACAAATTTGGATGAAATTTTGCTAGACAGGCATATTTTTTTCATATTTTCATTTTAATTTTTTTTTCCAATCCCTCAATTGCCGTCGATACAACTCCCTCTTTGGTCTGTTAGATGTGAGTTATTATTTTTTATGTAATTTATTTAATTATGCGAGGCATTCACTGCAGCAAAGCGGCGCTAGGATCTGGGCTGTGTAATAGTGTTGGGTGAATGGATATGATGAATGTGTGAACTTAACTAAAGATGCACCCAGTAAATAACCTATTCTCAAACAATGTAAACAATGAAAACGAAGCTGTATTATCGGGACTTGGGAAAACTATTCTCATCTTGTTTCTGCTAGCCTCAAGTATAATACACATGACAGAATAAAGACACCAGACATACTGACCTGACTGACTAAAAGACATCTAAAAGACAGTTTTAACTATTATTATGTACGTATGATTGTACGTACATACTCACATGCTTTTTTTTTGCTTTGTGTATGTTGCAGTTTTGCCCTATAGCTAAAGCATAGGTTAAAAGCAACAGACTCATAACGCTCTAAAGCACGCTTTAATTTTGAGGTTAGCAGAAATGGGAGGTAATTTTTCATCTTGTCTCAAACACAGCTTTGTGAGCCATCAACACTTAACATTAAATACTTTCTACTTTTAAAACAAATTTAGATTTATAATTTGCTTAACTCTTTTCCCCACAATTTTTGGTTCCCCAACAGCATGAATGTTGGCTAATTTATTTATTCTAAAACATCCAAAAGTTATATTAGTATTACTGGGTGCTCCTTGAAGTTGAGTTGTTTATTAATGCTAATTAGGTCAGCTAACTAGGTAAGCTAGGGCTATAGGTGGGTAGCTTTTGAAATCCCTGAGCTCAGGGTATATAGGGTAGGTTAGTTAGGCTAACTAGGTTAGTTAGGTCAGATAGGTTAATTGGGATAAATAGGTTAATTAGGTTAATTAATTAGCTATATTCAGGTGTCAGGCAGAGGACATATTCTCGAAATTCCAATTAAAAACAATGATTTATGTATGAAACTATTGTAAACTAACATGAAATTCAGTGATACAAAAATTGAGGCAAATTGCTTATTGAGTTTTTATGACCGAAATTCAAAATCCTGGGAAAAAAATATAGAGGGCCTGACATTTCGATCCTAGCAGGACCTTAAACAAGTCCAGTAAAAAGTAATTTCCTTGAAACAGACAAAAACATGTGTGACCTTTTATAGTTTTCTGCTGGGCACCTGATGTGTGATTGAAATTTGAGTGTGATGAGATGTGTTGACAGGCAAAGCGAGCAATAAAGCAGCGATCAAAGCAGCGAGCGACAGGTTGGGGTGTCTGGAAGAGCAGGTTGTAATTTAAAACTCCAGTAGCGTATCTAAGGAACTGGTGACCATGGGAACTGATGAAACTGACCTCTGTCCAAATTTTTAAATATAATTCAACATTCATCTTTTTTTAGATTAATGATAAAAACTGATTCATTAGTTTAAAATTCAAGGAAAGTTATTTGCCATTCTGATGAACAAAATGATGGCCAATAATTATGACAATTGGAAACTCAATGTAGGCATATATGAAAACAAGATAAATGCCCCTTTCTAAGAATTGGCACTCATTCCCTAGCATTCCATAGATATGCCTCTGATATATGATCTGAAACTTGATTATAATTATAAGCTTCAAAGATGTCCTCACTTGTATCTGCAAATCCGTCCGCATCCATCTCTTCAATCTGCAAATCCGTCCGCATCCATCTCTTCAATCTGCAAATCCGTCCGCACCCATCTCTTCAATCTGCAAATCCGTCCGCATCCATCTCTTCAATCTGCAAATCCGTCCGCTTCCATCTTTTCAATCTGCAAATCCTTCCGCATCCATCTCTTCAATCTGCAAATCCGTCCACATCCATCTCTTCAATCTGCAAATCCGTCCACATCCATCTCTTCAATCTGCAAATCCATCCGCATCCATCTCTTCAATCTGCAAATCCGTCCGCTTCCATCTTTTCAATCTGCAAATCCTTCCGCATCCATCTCTTCAATCTGCAAATCCGTCCACATCCATCTCTTCAATCTGCAAATCCGTCCGCATCCATCTCTTCAATCTGCAAATCCGTCCGCATCCATCTCTTCAATCTGCAAATCCATCCGCATCTATCTCTTCAATCTGCAAATCCATCCGCATCTATCTCTTCAATCTGCAAATCCATCCGCATCTATCTCTTCAATCTGCAAATCCATCCGCATCTATCTCTTCAATCTGCAAATCCATCCGCATCCATCTCTTCAATCTGCAAAGCCGTCCGCACCCGTATCATCAATCTGCAAATCCATCCGTACCTGTATCTTCAGTCTGCAAGGCAATCCGCACACGTATCATCAATCTGCAAATCCATCCGCACCTGTATCTTCAGTCTGCAAAGCCATCCGCACACGTATCTCCAGTCTGCAAAGCCGTCCGCACTCGTATCATCAATCTTTAAATCCATCCGCACCAGTATCTTCAGTCTGCAAAGCCATCCGCACCCGTATCATCAATCTGCAAAGCCGTCCGCACCCGTACCTTCAATCTTCAAATCCGCCCGCACCTGTATCTTCAATCTGCAAATCCATCCGCACCTGTATCTTCAGTCTGCAAGGCCATCCGCACCCGTATCATCAATCTGCAAAGCCATCCGCACACGTATTATCAATCTCCAAAGTCGTCCGCACCTGTTTCTTCAATCTGCACACCCGTCCACACCTGTTTCTCCAGAGTCGTCCGCACCTACCTCTACTGCTTGGATACCACGGAGCATGGAGCTACATGGAACCAAGTCATCAGTTTCCATTGTCTCTACATGAGAGAAATGAACTATCGTGAACTTTCAATACTAATTTCAACAGACATAGAGATCTCTATAACATTCATTGTCATAATATATTGCAGGCACCTAAACCTCAGTTTAGGGATGGGCAGCCTTTTTTTCATTAAGGCTAGGGACACAGTGTAACAATGACTGGTGCATTGTTACATTACTTGAAATTGGCTCAAATTAGTTGCCTTCGTACCTGGTTATATTTCTTCTCAATTTCCTCATGAAATTCATTTTTAAAATGTCTGATGTTATCCGTGTATAAAATGAATTCGTCGAGTGAAACTTGTCCCTTGAATGTAGAAAAAAAGCCACATCATGGATATGAAACTCCTTATAATTATATGTATACAAATTTAAAACTTTATTTAAAGGGATCAACCACGCGCTCATTAAATTTGGGTGGGTTGAGACAATTTTATTTAAAATCTGCTAGTATAGTCTCAAAGGATCAACCACGCGCCCGTATGGGTGGGTTGAGACATTTTTATTTAAAATCTATACTAGTACTAGTCTCAAAGGATCAACCACGCGCCCGTATGGGTGGGTTGAGACACATTGATTTAAAATCTGCCAGTCTTGAAGGATCAACCACGCGCCCGCATGGGTGGGTTGATAATAATATGACCAGGTACAAAGGTGTCCGCAATCATGATAAGACTTTTTTGGGTGGGGTGGGATTTTTTTTTAAAGAAATATTGAACCTTTAATTACAAAACATTAATTAAACAGACATAACATTACATCATGTTAGGGCAAGCCTGAATGATATGGCATTGAACTATATCGAACTGAACATTGTTCACGTGAACATTCTCATCAGCACCCAAGGAAGAAATCTTCACCTCGTGGATTCTAGCCATTTATTCAAGTTAAACTCCAGGATTCCACGCAAGCAAGATGGACATCGCGTCATGATGACGTCACCTAGGAGAAAAGACTGCACGCTAAAACTTTGCACAAACAAATACTAACTCCCTATTTCATAACATTCAACTACCATAATCTTTTTTTTTTAATTATTAGGGTATTAGGCTTGGGATAGGGTCAGGTAGATTTAGGGCTAGGGTTAAGGTCACAGGGTTAATGATAGGTCGACGACAAGCCTTAAGGCTGAAGATCAGACACTCATGATTCAAGATTCAAGATTCAAGATTCAAGATTCAAGATTCAAGATTCAAGATTCAAGATTCAAGATCAAGATTCATGATTCGAGATTCAAGATTCAAGATTCAAGATTCAAGATTCAAGATTCAAGATTCAAGATTCAAGATTCAAGATTCAAGATTCAAGATTCAAGATTCAAGATTCAAGATTCAAGATTCAAGATTCAATTAGATTCAAGATTCAAGATTCATGTTTTGAGATTCAAGAAAGTGTCGAGATCCAAATAACGGGTTTCATGTTCTTAGGCTTAAGTCTCGATATTCCAGATTGCAGATTTCATGATCCGAAATCCGAAATCCAAAATGCGAAACTCAGAAATTGGTTCTGTGAAATCCGATCTCCGATCTTCGCAACCGAAATTCGATCTCCAAAATCCGATCTTCGAAAAATCGATCACCAAAATAATACCTATCTCCGAAATTCGAAATCTGAAAAAAAAATCCAAGAAAATCCGGGAAAATCCGAAAGAAATCGAAAACATCCGAATACATAAAAAAAAAATCCGAAAAAATCCGGGGAAAAAATCCGGGGAAAAAATCCGGAAAAATCCGGAAAAAAAATCCGAAAAAAAATCCGAAAAAAAACCGATAACAAATCCGAAATCCGAAATCTGAAATACTTTCTTCAAACACCGAAATACAGTCTCCGAAATTCGTTCTCTGAAATTCGATCTCCGAAAAATTGATCACCGAAAACGGATCTCCGAAACAGAAAATCGTTCCCCATTCTCTAATCTTCGACCTCCGAAATTCGTTCTCCGAAATTCGTTCTCCGAAATTCGTTCTCAGAAATTCGTTCTCCGAAATTCGTTCTCCGAAATTCGTTCTCCGAAATTTGTTCTCCGAAATTCGTTCTCTAATCTTCGACCTCCGAAATTCGTTCTCCGAAATTCGTTCTCCGAAAATTCGTTCTCCGAAATTCGTTCTTCGATATTCGAACTCCGGAACGGAAAATACTTCACTGAAATCCGATCTCCGATCTTCGATAATTGTTCTCCGAAATCCGAAATCCGAAATCCGAAATACTATCTCCGAAATCTGTAATGCGATCTCCGAAATCAAATCTCCGAAATCAAATCTCCGAAATCAAATCTCCGAAATCAGATCTCCAACCACCTAAATACCATCTCCGAAAATTGATCTTCGAAAATCGTTCTCCGAAATCCGAAACCCGATCTTCGAAATCCCGAAATCAAATCGCCGAAATCAAATCGCCGAAATCAGATCTCCGAAATCAGATCTCCGAAATCAAATCTCCGAAATCAAATCTCCGAAATCAAATCTCCGAAATCAAATCTCCGAAATCAAATCTCCGAAATCAAATCTCCGAAATCAAATCTCCGAAATCAAATCTCGAACCACCTAAATACCATCTCCGAAAATTGATCTTCGAAAATCGTTCTCCGAAATCCGAAACCCGATCTTTGAAATCCGAAATCCGAAACCCGATCTTCGAAATCCGAAATCCGAAACCCGATCTTCGAAATCCGAAATCCGAAATCCAAACTACTAGTTCGATCTCCGACTTCAGAACCAGCGGACCTTTGCCAATTTTGTTCATGATGTCCATCATTCGGTAAGTTTTGTTTACCAATACATGTATAAAGATCCTGTAAACATTTTCCACTGGCAGACCTATTTTATTTCACTTACCTAAATTGGAAATCAAAATAATTATTTATATACCTCTGTCTTGCAAATAATTTCAATGTTCCTTTTCATCTCTAACAATTTTATGGAGTTTCGTGGTACCGGGATGTTTCTTAAACCTATATTTTTGGTTATGTTAAAAGACACCTTGAAAAGCACCGAGATTTCAAGAAAGAAAAGAGAAAGGGAAGAAAATCGCTAGGATCCGGAAGTAGGGGGATGCTGATCTACGATGCCCTGCTTGTAGAGCGGTCCATTGACCAATCATCAGGTAAAATATTAATAAGAAGGCCTATTAAGAAAGAAACTATTTTCTTTTTGTTTATCTTTATTCTCCCTCCTTGATCCCTGCTTGTTTTGATTGTGTTCTTTCACCGACTTCATAAGAAAACATCAACTGAGTGATTTCATTGATGTTTTAATTCTTATTTGGTTGTTACAGCATAATGCAAGAAGGAAATCTAATGATATGCCTGCAACTTCCAAGACGGACTCCAAGGATGGAAGTCTACTGCTCACGTTGGACGTCGCCAAAGGATCCGGAAGCAGGGGGAAGCTGATCTACGATGCCCTGCTTGTAGAGCGGTCCATTCACCAATCCTTAGGTAAATGAACAGACCAAATAATCAATAAAACAAAACATTCAATGTTGTTGTTGTTTTTGTTTTGATTTTCTGTGTGGCCCCTTTTTTAACGTCTTCATCACCATACTTCTGAAGAAAAAGACAATGCACAAATTCCATCTTTTTAATTGGCCAACTCTAATTGTTCTTCGTTGCAGTGGTTGCATCTAACAAGACGACCTCCAGGACTTCTTGAAGACATAAGTTCAAGAAACGCTGACTGCTGTTGACGTCGCTAGGATCCGGAAGCAGGGGGAAGCTGATCTACGATGCCCTGCTTGTAGAGCGGTCCATTCACCAATCTTCATGTAAAATAATGAGGATGAATCTTTCGGCTAAAATTAGTTTTGTCTATTCTTTATTCCGGTCTCAAAATTAAGTGGGCATGACGTTTCGATCCTAGCAGGACCTTTCCCAAAAGCAGAGTGACTCTGCCTTTGAGAAAGTGACTCTTTGTTTGAGAAAGGTCCTGCTAGGATCAAAACGTCAGGACCACTAAATTTTGAGATTTTCATTTTGGTAATTTTAGTCAGTAAACAGTTTGCAACATTTTTGTATATCACTCTTAAAACCGGTGTTAAATGAAAATTGTAAATACCCACTTTGTGTGACAAAAAGAAAGCAGTAAGTCAATCATATCTTCTTCTTCTCTTGCCATAGATGATTATATGCATGAAGACGACATCTGGCTGTCAAGACAAGCCGTCGATGAAAGAAGAAAGTAAACACAGACGTCCTTTAGGATCCGGAAGCAGGGGGGGATGATGATCTGAACGATTACCCTGCTTGTAAAGCGGTCCATTTTCCAATTCTCAGGTAAATAATTATCATATATTTTTCTCTGGACAGGTTGGCCCAGGAAAGAACGCAACAATTATATGACATTAATAAATTATTATTATTAATATTATTTAATGTTTATTTAGTATGATTATTTTAAAGGCTTGAAGACTGGTCTTTTTTGGTCGGTTTCCAAATTCAGCTATGGCAAATCAGATTGGGAATCGGGTGTAATAATCAAAACAAAAATTAGCAAGGGTAAAATTAAAACAATCCCGATCTACAATTTTCATTTTTTGCTATTGCCTAAACAGTGACTTTAGTGTCCGGCACCATCTCGATCGGTAACGGTAGAAAAATTCTACCGCATACAGAGCGGAATGCACGTCATGTCTCTGAACTTCGAATAGGATTAAAGCATGTAATGATTAGAGGGAGCCAGACTATTGATGTTTACATACAGTAAACCCAAAGGGTATCTATCTCGGTGATGGTTGAAAATGCAATCAAGGGTGAGTTTTTCATTTAAATCGACCATTCGGCCGACATATTTATTGGAATTCTACCCAGCTTGAGCCAATTTCCAATTTTTTATGCCATACAGAGTTGATTAATGTGGGAACTTGCGCTCGATGAGTTACCCAATCCGCAATTGACAATATATTTTTTTAAATTAATTAAAAATGAATAATATTAAAATAATACTAAATGTTATTAATGATTTAATGTAATTAATATAATAAAATACTAAAAATTAATATTACTAGTAATAGTATTAACTATTAAGTTATTAATATTAATACACAAAACAATTCAAAATTGCCAGTTTTTAATTTTAAGTTTTTATAATAAACACACTGTCACTGTGTCACTGTCACTGTCACTGTGTCAGTGTCAGTGACAGTGAGACTAGAGTGGCATTTTTTACAGGTCAACTCGCCCCCTGACAGACTTGCCCACTTGCGGTAACCGTAACCCTCATCCTCGTTTACCGGTTACCAGGCATAACTACCCCTGACCGACTCGGCACTTTTCTGACCCCCCGCCCTTCGCGAGTCGATCAGGGGCAGAGTTGGCAAGGGGACGATCAAGTCAGTAAGGGATGTGTCAGCCAGAAGGAGACTTGACCCGTCTGAGTGTCTTGGACAATGGCACTCTAGCAATTATAGAACTGCTTTCGAATCCTGCTCGACTCACAAAAAAGATGCTTTTGTTTTTCTTTCAGATCTCGGTGAGATCCACGCAAGACTCCTTGACCACAAACCAGTCATCCAGGGAGAAACGCGATTCTTCATCAAGGAATTTGAGGTGATTCTGAAATTATTTTCTTGTTGTCCTCCCCTCTTTTGAAATTCCTAGGATACATCTTTCTCTTGCTCTATGAATACATGTAGGTGAAAACAAAAACCTATTCCTTAGGTAGGCTATATTCACCTGGCAACTGCATTCTTCCTGCACATGCTTTTCAGCCGGTCGCTTACTCTGGTTGGCCAATTTTCATCGCGTGTTGCCGGTTCTCTTGCCCGAAAGGTTTTCCTGCCGAGGTCGTTCGTGAATAACCTTTCAGGCAAGAGAGCTGGCACGACGTAAATGACAGTGTGCCTATCAGAGTAAGGGACCGCCAGAATAGCATTTTCGCGAAGAATGTTGTTACCGCATCAATATTCACCAGTTGGCTTCCTTTTACCTATCCCTTGTGCCTACACTGCTGAAAGGTGGTCATTCTTTTGCCAAAATTATTTCCCAAAATACATTTAAACAATATGGAAATCTTTTCTTTGCCAATTTCTCAATTTCATGAATTCTAAAGTCGATGTCGAGTTACCACTCAGGTTCTTTTCAGAACCACACCTCTTCTTTAAGAGACCTTATACATGGTGTCACCGCAAACCTTCCTATATTGATTCACCCACCATGCAAAGCCTTAAAACTCTTATTAAAGTTGATCCTTTTTTCCTCTAGGGCAAACGAAATGACCGGGAGTACAAACGTCTTGAGCGTATCGACAGACAGATGAAGGAGCTGAACGAGAAAACATTCCCAGGATGCATCAGTCTGATGGAGAAGCACTTTCCAGCCGCAAACGAGAACTGTGAGAAAGATTTCCCTCAAGCAATTTGCCCGTAGTGATTAAAAGTCGAAAAATTGGCAAAGAAAACCTTGACTGAACCGGGACTTGATCCTGTTTACGGCTGTAAATGATTGAATTACTGCTGATTGGCACTAGTTGACTATTTGGAAGTCCACCATCTAAGGGCTGGATAGCTCAGATGAAAGTGCACTGGTACGTTTGGTCTCAGGTTCAAGTCCCGGCCCAGTCAATTTTTTCTTGGCCAATTTTTCAATTTGTTCAAAAGTTTGTTTGACGTGATTAAAATTCTTCAGAAATCATCCACCTAACTTGTGAAACAAAAGTGAAATCGGGTTTACTCTAAGGAAGTAACGCTATCCTATTTGGTATAGATTGTAATCTTTATTCATTATTGTTTTCTTTTCTTTCTGCCTTTCAGTGGAAGTTTGTAACATGATGTGCTTACGGCTCCAGAAACAAGAGGAAGAGAGATTACAGGTATCAAAAAAATTCTCCAACATCTTCAGAGATGAGTTGATACAAAAAAATATTGCAAACTGCTCACTGACTAAAATGACCTGCATTAAATAAATCTCAAAAGTTAGAGGGGCTGACGTTTTGATCCTAGCACAACCTTTCTCAAAGGCCTTAAAAAGAGCGATTGTAAGTTTACTAAGGGTCCAGATGCAAGCGATTCAGATGGACTTTCTAAGAGAACTTGCTCACGAAGTAAACGTCTTGTGGTTTTTTTCAGAGTAAACCCCTGGAGACTGAGAGAAAGAAGAGGGAGACAGAGTGGACTCTCTTCTTGGAGAAGCTGAACCAGCAAAAAGACTCCCTCGACTTGGAGCACCAGAAACGGATACAGGACATGGAGGAACACTTTGAGAAACTCAAGCAAAACTTAAACACGCCGAAATAAAAAAAAAAAGTAAACAAGCCAAGATAAGTGGGCCTGACGTTTCTAACCTAGCAGGACCTTTCTTTGAGAAAGGTCCTGCTAGGATCGAAACGTCAGGCCCACTACCCGGTAAATTTTGAGATTTGTATTTTGGAAATTTTAGTCAGTAAGCAGTTTGCAACATTTTTGTATATCACTTTAAGCCAAGATAAGACTCAAAGGTTTGCATGGTGAAAGAAAAACTTAGTGGAAGGTTTGCAGTGACACCATGTATCTCTTCTCTTTCAAGAAGTGTGGCTCTGAAAAGATCCGGTAACTCAACGTTTCGGGTAGTGTGTACTTGGCCCATTGCCAGTGTCCTGAGAATAGATACATGGTGTCACCGCAAACCTTCCACTAAACAAGCCAAGACAAAAATGCAAACTTCCAGAAAATATTGCAAGTTTGCAACAAGGCTGATTGAAACAAATCAATGCTGAGTATGAAGGGGTTTTTCTGGTGCCATAAGAGAATATTTTATTCTTCCAAAAAACAAAGGATGAGAAAACTTTGTGGTAATTTTTTCCAACAATTTACATATTGGGATTTGAGCCCAATACTTCCTGAAAAAAAAATGCTTTGCAGTAATATATTTTGTTGAATTTACTTTATCTATCACAGACTTCCCTTCTTAGAAATTCACAGTTGTTCAGAGATGCTTCTTTCAAACGACTTTACCAACAAGTTTTGTGAGACTTTTTTGTAGGAACTTTCAACTCGGAGAATGATAATGAGAATGAGAATTCCAATCAGTGGTTTGGTTTATGACATATATTCCAGAGAAATGTATATTATGGTGTAAACGATAAATCTATCTGTAAATGAGAATAAAGGTTGTTTAAATACTGTTTTCCTGGTAGTAGTCTGTATTCTTCCCATGATTGTAATTCCTAAATTTGTTGATACATTAGATGGATTTGGAAGAATTTTGGTTGGTTTGAACAAAGGTCTTTGTATCAAATTTGTATAAAAAGGAGTACAAGTTACAACCCCATTTCTGTGCCCTCAAAATTTCAATATTTATTTGTGGTATGTTGGGATGGAGTTAAGGCTGGAGTCAATTGATTTAATTTGGACATGGCTTCAGAATTAGCTATTTTTTTACAGACATTTGATACAAAATATCACTTGAGAAATTACGCTTATGATTGTCATTCTTTTCTGTATTTATTTTTCATATAATTTTCATGCAGTTCACATAATACAAGGTAGGGTACATTATTGGTGAAGATTAAAAACATTAAAAAATAATTCTATACCAGGAAGCCAATGATGAGGTAAATACTAAAGTTTCCTGAGGAAAAAAAAATCCCACTCACATTAATACTATCATTTTAACAAACTATTTGATTTGGGTTGAACATTGATCTAAAAATCTAAAAAAAATTAGAAGGGTCTGACATTTTGACCTTAGCAGGACCTATCTTAAAGACAAAGATGATTTAATTGTCGAAGTTTGACACCTCCCTCCAGTCCCTTTGATCCTCCCTACCATTGTGTTTGTTTTCCCTAATCTCTCCTCCCTTGGCTGCATCCCACTCCCTCCCCTTTTGTCCTTCCTCTGTCATGTGTGTCAGGGCTTTCCTTCCCCTGACTGTCTGTGTATGCCCTTGTCACTCTGACTTTGAGAAACGTCCTGCTAGGATCGATGTCAGGCCCACTAAAATTTGAGTTTTTGTATTTACTAAAGTTTAACTATGAACGTTGGGTTCATTGACTGTTGGCATTTGGCATGCTTAACCATGGATGCCTATCAGATGCATCTTCTTGCTAAAATCAGGAGCATTGGCAAAGAAAACTTCGACTGGACCGGGACTTGATCCCGAAACCTCTAGATTAACATACAAGTGCTCTTCCATCTGAGCTATCCAGCCCTTAGATGGTGGCCTTCCCTAATAGTCAAATCTAGTCTTTGCCGGGGTGGGGGAGCCAGTCAGAAGCAATTCAATCATTAACTGGTTACCGTATATCTCCAGGGATCACACCCCCCTGCTTTCATTCAGATGCAAACAACTAATTTTTGCAAACAATGAATTCTTCCTCAGTGCAATTCCAGAGTCCATTTCTGAAATCAGGAGGTTTTTTTTCATTCATACATAAAGCACTTAAAGTGCAACATCACAAGAGGGACCTTATCAGCTATACAAAATACCAATGATGTACAATACTTTGAAATAAAATAACCCACATTAAAACCACTGGAGTATTGTTTGGGAACAACTATACCGTTTACCTCTAAATATTATGGACCAAAGTCCCAAATGTTCCCAGTTCACCAAACCGGCTGATTGCCTATATTTGGTAGAACATTTGAACTTTGAGTTTTGAAATTGTTACTATTTTTATAAGACATTCAGTATTTCTAATAAGCATCATAATGTTGTGTGGAACATTTATATAGATCATATTGATATCTTATCAAGGCAGAATCATCGTGGCTGTATAAATCTACTCTGTTCCATGTTCTAATACAATTAACAGGTGCTTTGCACCTGTGCAGGTTGACAAGGATGAAATTCTGCAAGCAACAGCCTGCAATCATTACAGAGTAATAACCAAGTTGCTGTTAATTTAGACCAAACTACTATTTTTTTCATGCAACGGTGCAAACTGTCCAGACTTCTTTCTAAACCTGTATTAAAATTGAAATTTGCATTGTTTCTGGAGGGTAAAAAAGGCCTTATAATCCAGAGCTCACCCTTTACTTTTGTATTTTGGTTACCAACGGGCCACTTGAACGCATTTTCTTTTGGCCAAAAAGTTATTTAGCTTGCTCCAATTTAGAAGACTCTAAAAGACTCTAGAAGTCTTTAAAATCCAAATGGTACAGTAAGAGCTGAAATGTTTTCCTGAATTGTTTCAAGTGGCCGGCAGAAATTTTTGAAACAATCTCAGGATGCCACTCAAGGTCAAGCTCTTTTACTTCTAAAAGTGACTTGGCAGTGTGATTTCAGTTTCACCCCTCGTAACAAAGTTGTTCATTTTAGACCCTGGTTTTACATCAAGAATTGAAAATGAACACACTTTATGCTGAATACACATATTTATGTATAAAGGCAGAGATTATAAATTGCATTCTGTAATTAAGAAAACATACAAAATAAGGCAGTCCTTTCAAAAGTTTCTTGACGATAAAAATTAATTAAGAAAATGCATTTTCTGGGTAAAAATGATGATTTTCAGACTTCATGAGCCTCATAATTTTAAGCCATTTAAGCCTTTCATGAATTTCAGTCCTCTGCAATGTCCTCTTGCGCTTGCATGTGTCCTAAAACAGAGCCCAGAATGCTTGACAAAGGAAGAATAATTCTAAAGTAGACTGGAAAGACGAGGTACATGTATTTCAAACAGTCAGAAAGTTCTGAATATATCTCAAAAGTTATAGGACCTGACGTTTCGATCTTAGCAGGAAAAGGTCCTGCTAGGATCAAAACGTCAGGCTCTTTAACTTTTGAGATTTATGTATTGCAGGTCTTTTTCAGTCAGCGAGTAGTTTGCAACAATTTTTGTATTAACTTTAAGTTCTGAATAGACAGTTGAACGTCGCTATAACGAACGCCAAAATACCGAACATTCGGCTATAACGAACATTACCTTAAGCTCACGATTTTTGTGTACCAAAATGTGGCTGCAACTGCTATAACGAACGACCGCTATACCGAACAATTTTCATGGATCCCAGGATGTTCGTTATAGCGACATTCCACTGTACTCAAGTTGGAGGGACATCACATAATTGGAACACAAAGTATAAAAAAAGCAACCATTCAATATTAACAGAACGGTAAAGTAATTTCAGGCAAAATATTGCATAACAAAAATAAACATAAATGTAGAATAATTCCTCCATGTTGACTAATACTTTTAGAGTCTGATCTATTTCTTATTGGTGAAAAGGTTGGTTTTATCATGTGGCATTTTCCTGTGCAACTTGAGAGAAGTTTGACTAATCTGTGCACAAGATAGCAAAAAAATGCCTTTTGTTTTTGCAAATTGACTTGCAAAACTCTTTAGGAAAAAATGTTGCACGTCATGTCACAAAGGCAATTTTTCCAGCTTTCTTGAAGAAAAACTTCTAACATTCTAACTAGCCTTCTTCTGGCCTTCTAACATTTTTGAGATATTTTTCAGTGGTTGGTACACGTACCCATGCCAGAAAATGTCCTGTAGACCAAATACTAAATTTAACGTAGCTGCTTTTGTCCTAACTATAGATGTACATAAGTACATGGCCTGTTCAATTGCCTTCTTAACTTTTAAAAGGCAGTAGATTTGTAAATAAACCTTTCCCAGCCATTTTGTTCAACTCGATGACATCTGCAAATCTTTCAAGTGCCTCGATACCAGCTCCAACTCTTGGTGCTGTGTCCGAACGGCAGCATTTGGCACAAGGTCAGAGGGATTTATTTGCTTACTCAAGTCGTCAACCGACTTGGACCGAGTGAGGCATTGGACGCCGGGCAGAAAATCAGCATCCAGGCGAATGGATGCCTTCAATAAGTCCGACGATTCACTCTCCTCAGATGGTTCTGTCGTCCGTCTCGGGCGTCCAGTCGGACTGGACGGACTAGAAACTCGCTTAGGGACGTGATACGGCCGGCTGTATCTCGGCTTGACCCTCTGATGACGGTCTACTCGTCTCTCATGCCTGCTTGGCGTTGAGGGGACACTACCCGATGCCCGCAAGCTCCTTGGACCCTCTTGGGTGTCTGAGGCTGAGAAAGCCCTCGGCTTAACGGGTTTGGGGAGTTGACGAGAAGGACCCAGGCACGTCACGTAGGCTGGATTCAGCTGGACGAGGTGGAAGCAAGCAGAGCGGCGCCTTGCTGCCTGTTCCTTGAGGTAGTCCCTGCGGCTATCCGTGACGGAGCTCAGCATTCCCAGCTCATTCAGCGCTGCGTCCAAGTCCATCTCCATGGTGACCAAACTGCACTAAGATGGACAAAAATGGAAACAAAACAGACACTTGTAATAATTGCAACTAGAAGAATGCTGCCAAGAAAAAAAACCTAAAGTGAGTATGAGTCTAGGCATAATTATATTATTGTTTAGAATTACACACTGTATTTAGGTAAACTGCTGAATTCAAACAGTTAAATGCTACTAAAAAATAGTACTAGTTAACATGTTAAAATGTTTGGACTTTGGAGTTACTATGGTACCCAGTCACTGCCAGGACGACAAAAACGTTACGGCAAGATTTTAGGAAAGTCAAGAAAAAACCAAAATCAAACCCCAATTAATGCAGACAATATTCAGCACGTGTAGTCCGAGTAACTTGGACCCGACAAGTCACCCTTTTTTATAGAAATTTGAAATTTGGAGGGTCGGGTGACTGTAGATTGAGTCATATCGAGTGTAGTCACCCGACCCTCATAATTTCAAAATTTGATAAAAAAAAGGTGACTTGTTGGGTCCAAGTTACCTGGTCTACATCATGTATGTAAGAATGGACTACATCATGTATGTGGAATCCAGCATTCTCCTGAAGACGAGCACATTTATACTGTTCGAAACGTCGAGTTCCTCCAGTTCTTTTCAGAACCACACTTACTCACAAAAGAGAATTTACATGGTGTCTCCGCAAACCTATTTATCCTCATCATGTATGTATTCAGATATTACTAATTTAATATTTTGTGTTTCCTTGCTAAGTCTTACTCTTAACCTCCATGGTCTTTGCATCATTCCATGGTCTAATCTGTGGTACTTATGGGAGTGGTGCATAATGGTACATGATGTACAATGTATTGGTACACAGTCATCCACATGATCATCATGTACTATTAAGTATTTTATTACACAGCATTGTTTGTAATGTTAGATTTTTGTACCCCACACAAGGCGGGGATAAAACGAACAAGTAAACAGGTAAAGACAGTAAATATCTCAGATTCCTAAATACAAACCAGGTAAATGGAAGTCCGATATCACAGTCTTTGTATTACAGGCTTAACAACTGGGTCCATGGAACCGCAACACACCGCACACGACTTCGAGTGTCCTGTAAAAAAATGTAATCGTGAGAGGAATTGTCGAGTTAAAAAGTAAACATTTACATGTTATTGGGAAAGGCCGGTTGAGGGCGCTGTTCATAACGTGCCCCGAATGTTCACAGATTTTCCCACGTGAGTAATTCGTTTAGTTCTTAAAAAGTCACATTTTCAACTTGTCATCGAGCGGTACCACTCCCTAAATCAGTTTATTACTTAGAATTAGACTGTGGGGCGTAGACAGAGCCTAGGTGATGTAATGTAGGTTAGTTGTTAACATTTACCAGAGTAATTTGGTCCCAAATCGGTTATTTTATAAAATAAAAAAAAAATGAATTTACACTTACTGTCTGCTGCCTTTAGTTTTAAAGATGCTGTCAAAAATATCCATGGATTTTTCCTCAGAATTCAATGTCTTGAGTAATTTAAAAAACTAACATTCGTCCTATTAGTATTACTGTCTTCCCCCTTCCTTCGTGTACATCACTACATCAGTACATGTATCTGTTTTGCCTAGTTGAGAAAGGTCCTGCTAGGATCGAAACGTCAGGCCCTCTAACTTTTGAAATTTTAAAAACTGTGTGCTTTATGCATGGAGACAATGCTTTACCATGGGAACAGAATCATACAGCTTTTGTTTTGACTCTCAAGGGCTGTGTTAATACTGTACTCTGTACTAGTGTTTACTGTGTAGTGTTAGTGGCTAGTGCTAAACGTTCCTTTGGTCATCTGGTCATGACAAAATGGAATGTTCATTTCAGTGGCCAGTTTCTTAAACCTATTTCTGTTTTGCTGATTGATTATGCTCGTATTAAACTAAGTAAAAAAAAAAATTAACAAGCATTTATTTTAATTTCAGCTCTGCTATGGATCCGAAGATTAGGGCACCATTTGCTGATTTGAAGATTGACTCACATGAGAAGTTGCACGAGGCGAAGAAGAGAGTTGAATGTCACAAATGTGGTTCGTCACGGATGTACTTCTGCTACTCATGTTATGAGTTGATGCCGGCTATTGTTGGAGGTGTGCCAACAGTGAAGGTAAGCTCACGTAATCCCCATCCCCATCCCGATCCCCTTCCCCATCCCCATCCCCATCCCCATCCCCATCCCCAACCCCATCCCCATCCCCATCCCCATCCCCATCCCCATCCCCATCCCCATCCCCATCCCCATCCCCGTCCATCCCCATCCCCATCCCCATCCCCATCCCCATCCCCATCCCCATCCCCATCCCCATCCCCATCCCCATCCCCCATCCCCATCCCGATCCCCGTCCATCCCCATCCCGATCCCCATCCCCATCCCCATCCCCCATCCCCCATCCCCATCCCCCATCCCCATCCCCATCCCCATCCCCATCCCCCATCCCCCATCCCCATCCCCATCCCCATCCCCATCCCCCATCCCCATCCCCCATCCCCCATCCCCATCCCCATCCCCATCCCCAACCCCATCCCCATCCCCATCCCCATCCCCCATCCCCCATCCCCATCCCATCCCCATCCCCATCCCCATCCCCATCCCCATCCCGATCCCCGTCCCCATCCCCATCCCCATCCCCATCCCCATCCCCATCCCCATCCCTATCCCTATCCCCATCCCCATCCCCATCCCTATCCCCATCTAAAGTTCCCTTTTTCATTTCCCCAGCTTCCCTTACAGGTTGACATCATCAAGCATCGTCTTGAACTTGACGGCAAGAGCACTGCAGTTCATGCCCGACTCCTAGCCCCAGACCATGTGACCATTTACACCTATCCAGATGTACCACAATACGAACATACAGAGAAGGTAAACACATAAAGTTTATTCATTATTTCATCTCTGATTTTGTTTTTCTCTGATTTTGTTTTTAATTCCTTTTTACCAAATTTTGATACTTGAAAGTTAAAGGT
This sequence comes from Luidia sarsii, assembly GCA_949987565.1. Classification (NCBI taxonomy): domain Eukaryota; kingdom Metazoa; phylum Echinodermata; class Asteroidea; order Paxillosida; family Luidiidae; genus Luidia; species Luidia sarsii. The sequence continues at coordinate 10,911,989 of OX465121.1, forward strand.
TGACCATTTTCTCAATTTTCTTATTTTTCTTGCTTATACAGATTCTTCTCGTGTTCCCTTTCAAAGATGCTGTATCCCTTGAAGATATTGCCAAAGAGATTTCAGCATCCAAGTGCCGAGGAAAGTGTACACCCGCAGTAGATTTGGAATCTGCCAAAGAGTCCATTAATAGCAATCCTAAATGTGAACTACATCACCAGCATCATTTGGACAACCAGAGGTCTTTCAAGGAAGACGCTAATGGCAGTGAAACACCTGCTGATCTCGATTGGAGTTCACAAGAAACCTTGGACTTAAGTTCTGCTCTGAGGCATAGACCATCTTTTGACAAGCCTCCTGAGCCAGAGACATGTGAAGACTTCAAATCAGATTCAATGATGGATTCTGTGGAAAGACTTCAGCACCGGACGAGCCAATGTAATTTGGCAGCGGACACGCATGACTTCTCCCACCTACCCCCAAAGCACCTGTCTACCCCCAAAGCACCTGTTGTTGAGGACAGCAATGGAGGCTCACAGGAGACAAGGACCAAGAAGGCAGAGTGTGCTGACAATGACAATCCCTTTGAGAGGGTGATTTTCATCGACTGCACTTGGAATCAGTGCAATGTCATAAAAAGCGATGAGAGATTTTCAGGTACATTGACATTTTGATTTCTTATTTAATCTCAGACTCCCAGGCAATGCTAACAAAATAGTAATGAATCTCTTTGCCTTTGAGAAAGGTCCTGCTAGGATAAAAACGTCAGGCCCTCTAACTTTTTAGATTTATGTATTGCAGGTCACTTAAGTCAGTGAGCAGTTTACTAAAGTTTTTGTATTAACGTCAAATAGAAATTTTATGACGTTTAATCTAAAGTGTGGTCAAAATTTTACTAAATAAAATAGCAAATCGCAAAATTTAGTGGGCCTCATTTTTCGATCCTAGCAGGACCTTTCTCAAAGGCAGAGTTTGCAACATTTCTGTATATTACACTAAGATAGCACTTGATGTTTTGATCAAAGCAGGAGCATTTTCTCTTTGAACAGATCCCAGCCAATACTAATGGAACTTGGAATGGTATTGAGACAATAAAGTGAAACATTTTGGTTAGTTATTTTGCACCAATAATTAGCTTTATTTTATTTTTATTTTTATAGGAATGAGAAGAGTGATCATCAAGGATAGAGAGACTACATTTTGGAGGACACAAAAAGGCAAACCTCAAACGTACCTAGCTACAATAGAGGCCATCTACTACTTTCTGAAGGACTTTCACCAGATCATCTTAGGAAAGGAATACGACAGCCAGTTTGACAATCTTCTCTTCTTCTACAGCTTCATGCATGGCCTTGTTCAGAAGACGGCCGAAGAACGGCAGAGGATTGCGACAGAAAAGTCAACGAGAAACAGCGGACAGCAAGACCACCTTGCTTGACTGAGTGAAATGTCATCATTTCTTCAGAGATTGATTCCATTCTGATGCCATCAAACTGACAACTGATCAATATTTTTTTTATTATTCAGACTTTCAAAACTACATGTACCATAATTTCGATTCAGATTTTTACCTTAAGATGACTGTGTTACTCTCTTGTCTGCTATCAGTTTTGAAAAATAGAAAGAAAACTTTGACCTGACCGGGACTTGAATCCGAGACCTGTGGTTGAGTGTACCAGCACTTTAACCATCTGAGCTATCCGGTCCTTAGATGGTAGCCTTCCCTAATAGTCAACTAGTCTTTGGCACACCAGTGCTCTTACCATCTGAGCTATCCAGCCCTTAGATGGTGGCCTTCCCAATAATAGTCAATTAGTCTTTGGCACACCAGTGCTCTTACCATCTGAGCTATCCGGTCCTTAGATGGCGGCCTTCCCAAATAGTCAACTAGTCTTTGGAAAGACCGCTATCTAAGAAGGATGGATAGCTCTGATGGTGAGAGGACTGGAAACCAAAACCAAAGGTCTCTAGTTCAAGTCCGAGTACAGTCAAAGTTTTCTTTGCCATTTCGTTTTTAAATCGTGTACAAGTGTCCTGTCGGATTTTCCTTAATTTGTTTGATCTCTGAATGAATAAATTAAAATCAGTTTTGACTATGGGGATAATAGCACTTTGTCACAGGTATTGATTCATGAAGTCAATTTCTGCCTACGTTTTTATTATCGCCTTTTAAATGAATAAAACATTCCCATTTTTTCTCAGATTTGTAAGTTTTCTTCTCGTGGTTGTCTGCCATTTGTACAACAATGTCCATCATCATTGTCACTGATATTTTTTTTAATTAAGTTTTGAGTGGTTCTAATTAAAAAAAAAAATGATTTAAAGCAAATCGTGATTTTTAAAATCAATCGAAGTAGGAACCATACAAACTGCCAAAATTTTGTCTTTTTAATGGCAAAGAAAACTTTTACTGGAAAAGGGATTTGAACTTGAGACCTCTGGTTTTGTGTACCAGTGCTCTTTTGTGTGTGGAAGGGATAGGACACGCCTATGCTACGCGCATAACACAGAAGTGGAAAGAATTGAAAAGACACATTTGGTTTTGTGATTTATTCCAAACTTTATTTCCTTTCTTACTTTTTCAGTCATCTGAACATGAAGAGCATGTGTCTATGTCTCAAATTCCTCAATGAAAAGCACATAGATTAGCATTTCAGCAAAATAAAGTCCCCAGAAACAAAGTTACTGTGGCAACCGTCTCTGAATCACTGTGGCAACCATCTCCGAATCACTGTGGCAACCATCTCTGAATCACTGTGGCAACCATCTCTGAATTACTGTGGCAACCATCTCTGAATTACTGTGACAACCATCTCAAAACCGAATTTTAAAAATACCTGTTCATGTTTTAATTAAGTTACATAATGAAATCAAAACTCGGCTACTAACGTTTTAAAAGGTAATGATATCGCTGTGATAATAGGCTATAGAATTCGAAAGTATTGAATACAAATTGAACATTTAAAAATCAAAGATTCAAATCACACAATTTGGAGAGACTTACAAAACAAAAATCGTTCTGCTTCTAGCATGGTTCTCGCAAGTTTCGGATCATCTAAATTTTGAAATAGCCCTACATGGATTTTTGAAAAATGGCAAAAAAAGAGACTTGGTTTTGCGTAGCAATACTTGTACCATCTGAGCTATCCAGCCCTTAGATGGTGGCCTTTCCAAATAGTCAACTGGTCTTAGCCAGGGTGGGGGCACCAGTCAGAAGCATTCAACCATTGAGCTATCCAGCCCTTAGATGGTGGCCTTTCCAAATAGTCAACTGGTCTTAGCCAGGGTACGGTGGGTGCGCCAATCAGAAACATTTCAGTGCATCTCCCGGGATCACGTCCCCATTTTCATTCAAGTGGAAACAACTAATATTATTGTTCGGTGATCACACAAAGTGGATGTAGCTTTTTAAATTTAAGTCAAAGAAATAAAGGAAAAATGTTGGGTATCTTTTAAATAATTTTAAAAGATTCATCTAACGATTCGTTTGATTTTAATTTTGAAAAATTGCAAAGAAAATGTAACATTTGATATTTTTGATAAAAGCAGTTTCAGTAATAAATTATTGTATGACTTTGAAATCAGATCACGTAGCTAGAGAAATATCGCTGTCACAGTTTTAATTAAAAGTCAAAAATTCGAGCTCTGTAAAATTTCTATATTAAACACAAATTGTACCGTACATTTCGCGCACGTACCTACTTGAGTACGTGTTTCATGCAACATAAGATTTAAACAAGAATCATTTTTTTCTTCACGTCAAGTCAATTTATTTGATTAATATTTACGGCAAGCAAAATACAGGAAAATGCAGCAAAATAAATTATTGATATTTACATAAGTTTCATCACTTCTGTAAAATCGCTCAATTTATAGCCTTTGCCCAGCCATGGCTATAGCCTAATCATGTCTTCGCTCTTGGGTATGCGTCACTGGTCCCTGCTCAGAATTAGCTCTGCTAATGAACTCTTTATTTTTTAAACTGAAGTAAACAGATATACCGTTTGCCCGACCACTGTTTACATTCCATCACGTGACTTATAGTGGGTATTTATTCATCTCATTTGGCAGAGAGCAGCGATGGGAATGTGGACAATATGATAGTCTTCTTTGCTCATTTCCACTCCTGTCATGCACCAAATGAGATGCCAAAATACCCACTGTATATCACGTGATGGCATGTAAATATTGATCGCGCAATCGGTCTAGTAGGCCAATATTGTTATTGGCCTGCATGCGCGCCCTGCGTTCACGGCGCGCGCCCTGCGTTCCAGGCGCGCACGCGTTTCCCTTTGTTTCGTCATCGTCATCCGCGTGATGACATCAAGGTCAATTCTTTTGAAGCGAATTAATTGCACGGGGCGTATATGCGCCACTCAGCCTTCTCGTCTGAAACCAACTCAACCCTGGTTGTGTTCATCTTGAAGTTGTCCGTGACCAGTCTCAAAAGAACGTTATCATATCCTTCTCCGTAATTCTTACCGATATCCAAGTAGCTGGGCTCTTGTTTTACTCTCACCCAGACATGGTCTGCACTCCAGATGCCTCTGGAAGTGCCTTGAGTTTCCCAAGCGTAAAGATCATCGCTTCTCCTCACCGTGATCTCCGTGGGTCCTAGGTCTGAAATGAAGGGAGGAAATAAAGACGGGAGCTATAGATTGACAAAGATAACAGTTATCTTTGGCCTTTGGGCCCAAAATGTGCTTATTGACACCACCATTCCTTGACGCTTGCAATTTATTTTGTTCATATTATGCGCAATATAATGCTAGTGGCGGATTTACTGTTCTAACTTACGATCATTGCGGAGACCATACGACCTATTTCAGCTAACGATAGATTATGAGTTGTAAGTGGAATTACGATGCATCGTTAGGCTTCTTGAAATCGATCCAGGTTGAATCTCAACAAGCCTTAATTAAGATGCACTGTAACAATATCTATGATGGATAACCCATCGTAAGTTGTGATGGGCTGATGTATGGTTTCTGTGAAACGCTTATCGCCTTATGATTGGTCGTAAGTTACGATTAGTTTGATAAAATCACAGGTATCAGAAAGCTGTTCATTTGGGATCCAATACAATACGGCCTACAAACAATTCATCATGTCTGCGAAATTGATTAACCATTAATTGTTATTGTTATTAGCAGTAGTATCATGTTTCTATTCAAACCCTTTTTAGGAATCAATAAACTTCTCATGAACATAAAAACGCATCCAAACTTACCGATGATAATATGGGTCGAGTCTGCATCGCCACTAAACAGTTTAATGACAAAGCTTTCACTCGGCTGGTTGTTCACCTCCAGAAGATCCAGGGGAGAGGCTAGTTGTCCCTCTGCCGGGAATTTGCCCAACTCTGAAGCATTTGTCTGAAACACGACGCAAGCACCGTCAGAGTAGATCAAGGGTGTCGGTTCTGCCAAAAAAACAAAAAAAAACAAGTTCGGCTCCATTAAAGCCCCTACACAACATTGGTAAGATCGAAAAACAGAAATGTTAACAGATTTACATGAAACTTATATAGTTTGAAGATGGTTATAGTAGAAACCTCTCACTGAAATATTTCTGCCTAAAATGATGTATTTCGGGAGAAATGAGTCAAAGAAATTGTATACGTCTCACCGAGATCTAAACCATTTTTCGGAACAGTACGCCGTTGAATCCTGCATTTTCGCGAAACAAATGAAGCGGTTTTCACGATTTTCTCGAGACTCGGTTGGCGGATTGAGCTGAAATTTTCACAGGTGTGCTATTTCATGCATAATGTTGGATCAGACAACGTATGGATGCTTTTATTTGACCTCGACCAATGTTGTGTAGGGGCTTTAAAGCTTCAACGTGTATAACGCAGTTACAATATGCTTTACCCTGTATTTGAAATACAACTATCCTAGAGTTCATCGCATGATCATTTTAGAATTTAAAAAGTGAATTTTTAAAAGATGACAAAGACATTTTGGACCGGGACTTGAACCCGAGACCGCTGGTGTAAAACACGGTCTGGAATGCAAGTCAAAATCTCTTTTCTTTTGTTTGATTTGAGTTGATGAAAAATAAGGATTCAAATCCCCGTCCGGTCAAAATTTATTTTTGCCAATTTTTCAAATCGAATAATAATGAAGTTAATACAAAAACTGTTGCAAACTGCTCACTGACTAAAATGACCTGCAATACATAAATCTCAAAAGTTAGAGGGCCTGACGTTTCGATCCTAGCAGAACTTGTCTCTGTTCCTGCTAGGATCGAAACGTCAGGTCCTCTAACTTTTGAGTAAATAATGATTAATAAAGATTCTCAAACTGAGTTTTCAGTGGTTTTCTTTTTAGGTAAGGGTGAAGCATGAGCCCAACCCCAATGAAAAAAAAGTAGTTGCATGAGTACAACATACCGAATTGATCGGTTGTCACCATTGCACTGGTGCTTGTAGTTATAGTTGTAGCTGCAGTTGCAGTTGTAGTTGTGAATGCAGCTGTAGTTGCAGTTTTAGTTGAAGCTGTAGCTGTGGTTGCAGTTGCAGTTGCAGTTGTAGTTGTAGCTGTAGCTGTGGTTGCAGTTGTAGTTGCAGTTGTAGTTGTAGCTGTAGCTGTGGTTGCTGTTGTAGTAGCAGTTGTAGCTGTAGCTGTGGTTGCAGTTTTAGTTGTAGCTGTAGCTGTGGTTGCTGTTGTAGTAGCAGTTGCAGTTGTAGTTGTAGCTGTAGTTGTAGGCGAATGACCATCGTCATTCTCCACCACCTGGTGTAGTTTCTGACGTGGTCTGGGGTCCACCCCTCCCAGTCGATAATGCGTGCATTGGGAGGGGTCTGGATCGTTCACTGACCATTCCAAGCGGTCAGTGCTGGGGTCATATCTTTGACCAAGGGAGCAGGTCCGACCAGCGACTGAGAATAGAACAATTATAAACAGATATCACATAGGGACAAGAGTAATATGCTTGCGGTGACACAATGTAGAATTATCTCTTTTGTGAGTATGTGTGGTTCTGAAAAGAACCGGAGGAACTTTAACCATCTCGCTCTCGTAATCCACCGGCACTTATTCTATCATTTGTTTTTGAAAACACTGACGTTTGAACGTTGTGAAAAAGCGGACCAGTTCCTTCTACTCCTCCCCACAAGGTCAGATTATTTTATAAAGAGAGGCCTTTATCAAGATCTTGTTCATCGACTCGGGAGGGCAGGCAAAATTGGAAGGGCAATTACTTCAACCACCGCTTTAATTTTACCAACAAGTTAACAATTTCCACGACGAAAGAGCACCCTTTTTCACACTAGGTAATTAAATGACTGCTAAGATGGAAATTCTAACCATTCAAATTTCAAATGAATATTCTTTGTAACGTTTTTATATTTGCAATAATTAATGCATGTGCAATTCAGCAAATTACCGACTGCTATGATGATGATAAGAATAAAGCACCATTAATTATTAATTACAAAACATAACAGACAGATATTCATATTCAAATGTAATAAGCTAATCCCTTTGATAAGTGCAAGCTAAGTGATAGTACTTACCACAGACGCCGGTTAGAGTAATCAGTAGTAAAATCCATTGGACGTAGAGGCAAAAAGCTGATGTCCAGTCCTGTTCCGGTCTGCCTGTCTTGACCCTCACCATGCTTAACAAAGCGAAAGTAGTTTTTTTTAACGAGTAACAGACACAAACGCTGCTAGCTTCCCTTCCCCGCTTATAAGAATGTCCCCAAAATTTGAAGATGCTAAAATATTGTCTGAAACTCGCGAAAAGTACACGCCATGCAAACAGGTGCGCTGAGACACTCAATTATGAACGCCGAAGATGTAACAGGTGCGTGCATTAAAAACCGACAAACAAGCAACCTTGAGACATTAGCATCCACTGAAGGTATGCGGCAAACTGAAAAACCGACCGACCCATGATTCAATCAATCACCATGGAAACTCTCCAATGCAGTCTAAATTTAATTTTATTCTTTCCTCTTATTACCTCTTAGTGAGTGCCTCCATAGAAATATTATTTTCAAACAGCTCGCCATGGTAACATCACATGCATCTCAAATGCCTAACGTATTCATTCAGAAGAAAAGGGAAGAGGAGGAGAAAGGGGGGGGGAGGGTGAAAAAGAGGTTGAGGAAGAAGAGAAAATAGTCATCTTTTTTTTTAAAGCATCATTCCTGGCCCTAAATACAATTAATATTTTGTAGATTGTTTTAATAGGTTGATACAAATCACTTAAAACAAAAGTACCCGAATAACAATAGAATTATGATGATTAAGGCCTACACTTCTTTCAATTTATCTAGCATGGCGCCACTGTAATATCACCGATTGCTTCTCGTCAAGAAATTGAAGAAAGAGATTATTGTGAAATGTCAAAGAAAAAAATAACTGGATGCCAACTATAATATTATTATTATAACTATGATGCCAACCGTAGAAGTGCGTAGAGAGAGAGATAGGGAGAGAGAGAGGAAGGGAGAGAGAGAGAAAGAGAGAGAGAGAGAGAGAGGGAGAAAGAGAGAGAGAGGGAGAGAGGGGGGGAAGAGAGAGAGAGAGAGAGAGAGAGAGAGAGAGAGAGAGAGAGGGGAGAAAGAGAGAGAGAGAAGGGGGAGAGAGAGAGGGGGAGGGAGGGAGAGAGAGGGAGGGAGAGAGAGAGAGAGAGAGAGGGAGAGAGGGAGGGAGAGAGAGGGGGAGGGTGAGGGAGAGAGAGAGAGAGATCATTCCTTGTTCAGATCATCTAAAATTCCCACTTAGTGTTCTCTGTCTTTTATTTATTTTAACATCGAATTACTTCATAGGCCCTATTTATTATTTTAATTGCTCTTTAAGAACCAGCGGTCCTGTCTCCACGGGAGACATCTTTGACTTTTTTTCCTTCTTTTAATTTCAAATAATCTCGAGAAATTCTTTCAGACTATTCCGGTAAATCCGATAATGGAGAGGTTCATACTATTCCCTGCACGGCAGTGTGCGTTGAGGTATTGCTGAGTGTGTTTACATTGAATCATGACAATAATAGAGTCTGACAAGGAAACCAACGGCCATCGTCTGTCGCGAGGCGATACCATCTACCAATTAGAGTTCATTTGAATATTAATTTCCATTGCCTGATGTCAAGGCTAATAAGGTCCACGTGTCCATGCGAGCAGTCGAGACGATTGTAGTGAGGCTATTATCAATCTAACACGCATCCAAGGAGTGAATAACAAATGCCAAGGAGTCGTGTGATGAATAAAAGTCGGAAATTGGAATATTTTTGTTATAGATTCTGCATTTGGCATCAATTAAGTCAATAAGGAATTTGATGACTCAGTTGGAATTCTGCCTTTATCATTTTATACCTGCTAGTGAAAAGCTAGGCAATATTTAACAAACATACGACCAACGTGGTCTTCAACTTGTTTGGTAAATCGAACCACAATTTTGCGGATTTAGTTCGTCAAAAATCTATCATTTGGGTAGAATTTGTCCAATGCTCTTATATCATGCATACTGCGCATGGATTCTTCCAAACCAAATTGTTGAGACATCCATAGTGCTTCATCCATTTTGCTCACCTCGCTATCAGAAACCTGGCATGTAAATAATAAAAACATTGACTTTGAAACTATACAGATGATAATCATCAGAAATTTGAAATGTAACTATTTAGACTCATAAACACGTGTAACAATATCTAGCAATGATCAGTAATTACCCCCCCCCCAAAAAAAAAAAAAAAAAAAAAAAAAATCGAAATTTGCCGAGGATCATGCATTTTGCTAACCATTTCAATCACTGGAACAGAAAATTAGTTTGCCATCTAAAACTCATATCAAACAAGAGAAAATTAAAGTGACATTTTACGCTCTTTGGTAAAATCACTGTGTCTTTCAAGTGGTACTAGATTCCACAATGATTGTGAATGTTCATGTTGGGACTCTTGTCAAAAAGATCATCGGTTGGGTATCAGATGATTTGACCCGTCTGATGTCGTTTCCACCGGATAGCCATCGTGTATTCTTCAGCACAGAGTCCATTACAATCGGCTTTCTACTGGGGGAAATTGTATCGGTCGGATGAATTCAACCGGCATCCACCCGATGATCTTTTTGATAAGAGACCTTACTCAGTCCCTCAAGGTACTCAACGTGCAGATTCTGCACAAAATGATTCAACTTATATTGACCAAATAAATAAACGAGAGAGAATATAATAAATTAGACTAAATCTTTAAATTTCTTAAACAAACAGCTAAATCCACACACTATTTTAATAATAATGATAATAATGATGATAATAATAATATGAGATTTTAAAACGCAATCAATATATACATAATATTTATTGGATTAAGAATTAGATTATAGTCACTTCATATGATCTATTTTTGTTTTTAGATTATGATGAATTCAAGTGACATGTTACGCTTCCCAGTGAATAGACTGTGTCTTTCAAGTATACTAATTGATTGGGAATGATTGTGGATGTTAATTAACGGTTAGTGCTTGTTGAAGCCAAGTAAACAAAATTAATAGCCCTAACATTTTGAAAAAAGGGAGGATTAGGGCACTTTTTTCTTTATTTGCGGTTTCCAAAACAAATTTGGCCCCTAAAGACAAATGTAGTTTCTGGTCCAATTTCCAGTCATTTTGAAGAACGGTTTGATAATATGTAGGCTGTGCATGTGCGATGTTCAACAACTAGAAACAACGAAAATCAATCAAAATTTCGTTTTATAAAAAAAATAATAAAAAAAAATAAAGAGACAAAATAAGGCGGCAGCAAAAAACACGATTCGGTCAGAGACAAGAAACTAACTATTTTTTTTATCTGGGTGTTGCAAACCTAAATGCAAGGGGAATAAATGCGCCATTCAGCCGCCTGAACTGATTTAAACATAACGCCGTAGATTTCCATCAGGTCTGCATTTTGGGGTACAGTCATGATGACCTCGTCCCTATCTTTACCGATGGTGAGGTAGTTTATTCCTCGGTCTAGTTTCACCCAGACACGGTGGGCTCCCCCGATGCCACGTGGAGCGCTGCCGGTATAACCATCATTGGCTCGTACGCTGATCTCATCTGGGTTGAGGACTAACTCGGACAAAAACAAAAATAATCAACAGATACTGACATCCATGACCAAAATGTGCAACTTTAAGACCGATAGCTGGGCAGAAAATATCTATGTTCATGGACATCACATCGTAAGTTCAACACCCCCAGAACCGATTGCGCGATGTCATTACGTGACGTACTAATTATCAGGTACAAACTTCGGACTATTCTGCATAGATTTCGAGAAAGAGAATTAGCCTCGATCAAACAAACTTGTGCAACAGTCGTCATGTTCTTTACAACAGCGTCACCTTGATATGGGGCCGCCATGTTTGGAGATTGTTTGATACCTAATATTTTTTATAGGTCACCTGACCTATAGGGTGCAGTCGGTCAATTAGATGATGAAATCACTCTTTCCACCGTTTTTCTTCCAGTTTTTTGATTTATCATGGCAACACCCTCATTAAACAAAAAATGTGAAGGTTGAATAAGACACAAAAAATCGAAACCAGGTTGTTTCGTTTTGTTCCTTTCTTCACAATACACGTACCTTAAACCTCAAAGAGCCGGGGGCGGATTCCGTCCCCCCCCCCCCTGTATTTGTTTTATAGCGTCTCGGTGTTTTTTCTTTCTGCATGTTGAGGCTTTATGACTTTTTTGGCTGATTACAATTGGAGGTAACGTTCTCTGACAATAAACATTTTTTTCAGGGCCATGGTATTATTACCTTGACGGATTTTTTTCCATTGACTTACACTACATAAAAGCATAGCATTCAAGGTGCATATTTCAGGAATTATTTTGCATAATTAGCTCATTGATATTGCTGTATGAAATTATTGGTTCTTCGTGTCATTGTCAAATTTATGCACATTTGGGAAATTCAATAAGAACATAGGAAATTCAATTAAAAACAATGAAAAGAAATTAAAAAGGCCCCAAAATGGAACCATGAATAATAAATGAGCTAACTAGAGTATTAGACAAGACATTAATTTTTTTCAAATGAAATTTTACCCAACTGTTCATTATGTAATTCTCTATTACCCTGCCAAATATCATTTGAATCCATCATTGAATGACCGAGGTCTGAGAGGGGGGCGGAATCCGGCTGTAAGATGGTCAAAATAACCCGGCTCTTTGAGGGTTAAACAGGTCATTTTGGTGAATTTGCACTCACTGATTTGGAACGACCAACTTCCATTTGCAGGATACAGCTGCAGCACAAAGCTTTCACCCGGCTGGTTGTTCACAGCCAGACGATTCAGGGGAGAGGCTAGTTGTCCCTCTGCCGGGAATCTGCCCAACTCTGAAGCATTTGTCTGAAACACAGAGCAAGCACCGTCAGAGTTGTCCACGGTTGTCATTTCTGCCAAAATAAACAAAGGACAAAGTTGTCGATTAAAATAACTGGATCAACAAATTGTGTTCTTTTTCACGCGGTCTTACATTGTTGTATTCTCCGCTTTCCCTTTAATTCACGTCTAGCAGATAACATTTTTTTTTTTATTAATAGCAAAGCAAACTTTGCATAGGCCGGGACTTGAACCCGAGATCTCTGGTTTTGCGTACCAGCGCTCTTACCGTCCATCCAAGATGTCAAGCTCATAGATGATTTCCTTCGCACGTAGTCAACTAGTCTTTGCGGGAGTAAAGTGGCCAATGGTATAACAAGCATTGTACGCAGTCTTTGGACGAATAAGAAGGAACTTCACCTGGTTCTTTCCCGTCCTCATTGTTGACTTGATACCGTCGCTCATCAATCGTCACCTGGTGTAGTATCTGCTGTGGTCTGGTGTTCAATCCCCCCAGTTGATGCTCCGTGCATTTGGATGGGTCCTCATCAGCCAATGACCATTGGAATTCACCGATGAAGGGACCAGGCTGTTGGCCATGGTAGCAGGTCCGACCAGCAACTAAGAGTGAAATCGTAAACAGACAAAAAATAACCTCGAAACTCGCGGGTAACGGAAAAGTGTAGATGAGGAGAGGTGAAGAGGAGGAGGTCGTGGAGGATGGGGGAGGATCGAGAATTAAGAGGTTGAGGTCAGGGAAGAGGAGGAGGGGCAGCAGGGGGAGGAAGGGGAGGTGCTAAAGGAGGAGGAGGAGGAGGAGTAAGAGGAGGAGGTGGTGGAGGAGGAGGTGGTGGAGGAGGAGGGGAGGAGTAGGGGAGGAGGGGAGGTGGTGGAGGAGGAAGGGGAGGTGGTAAAGGAGGAGGAGGAGGAGGAGTGAGAGGAGGAGGTGGTGGAGGAGGAGGTGGTGGAGGAGGAGGGGAGGAGTAGGGGAGGAGGGGAGGTGGTGGAGGAGGAAGGGGAGGTGCTAAAGGAGGAGGAGGAGGAGGAGTAAGAGGAGGAGGTGGTGGAGGAGGAGGTGGTGGAGGAGGAGTAAGAAGTCTGAGGGAGAGGAGAAAGACCAGGAGTTGGAGGAGTATGATGAGGGGAGGTGAAGATGAGAGAGAAGGGGGAAGGAGGGGGAGAGGATGAGGAGGAGATGGTGGTGGAGAAGAATGAGATTACTATGAGGGGAGAAGAGGAGGAGGGGAGTAGAAGGTTGTGAGGGAGGAGGGAATGACGAGGAGGGGAGGGGAGTTTCTCTTGCCTAGAAACTTATGATAAATTAATAGAATTAGAGTATTAGAGTCACTAAGCGGTGGCCCATGGTGGAATTAAAACCCAAAGTCAATCATTTCTCTCTCTCCCTGTCCCTCTCTCTCTCTATCTCTCTCTCTATCTCTATCTCTCTCTCTCTCTCTCCCCCTCTCTCCCTCTCTCTCTCTCTCTCTCTCTCTCTCTCTCTCTCTCCCTGTCCCTCTCTCTCCCCCTCTCACTCTCTCTCCCCCTCTCACTCTTGGACTCTCTGTGTGTCTCTGTTTCTCAGACAGTGTTCTCCCTACTTTCTGAACGAAACTTAAAGTGATGAAAAGTAAACAAAAAATGAGATGAGGCATGGACTAAGAAGGCCAGTCAATTTTCACGGGAGTGAAATCATCATTATTGTAGAATTAATGATCTATAAATGTTTTACGAGAAGTGAATACAACATACTGCAGTTGCAGACAGCTCACTGACTAAATAACTTGCAATAAATTATATCAATCTCAAAAGTTAGAGGGCCTGACGTTTCGATCCTATAGCAGGAACTTTCTTTGCCTTTGAGTAAGATCCTGCTAGGATCGAAACGTCAGGCCCTCTAGCATTTGAGATTTATTAAAATAATGTTTTATGCAAGAGGATATACAACGGTAAATTTCATCAAAGATTACATCAAACCTGTATACTGGCATTTTGCAGCTTTAAAACTATTTTTCTTTATGTTTTTCTTTATTTTATGTTTATGTTTTTATACAATTTAATAGCTGTATCAAATCTAGTTAATACAAACACTTAAAGTGATATACAAAAATGTTGCAAACTGCTTACTGAATAAAATGCAAATCTCAAAATTTAGTGGGCCTAGCAGGACCTTTCTCTGCCTTTGAGAAAGGTCCTGCTAGGATCGAAACGTCAGGCTCGCTAAATTTTGAGTAACATAAAACTGTTGCAAATTGCTCACTGACTAAAATGACCTGCAATACATACATTTCGAAGGTTAGAGGGCCTGACGTTTCGATCCTAGCAGGACCTTTCTCAAAGGTCCTGCTAGGATGGAAACGTCAGGCTCACTAAATTTTGAGTAACATAAAAACTGTTGCAAATTGCTCACTGACTAAAATGACCTGCAATACATACATTTCAAAGGTTAGAGGGCCTGACGTTTCGATCCTAGCAGGACCTTTCTCAAAGGTCCTGCTAACCCTAAGACTAACCCTAACCTCAGGCCCTCTATATCAACCCTAAATACCTGTACCACCTATCCCTTGACCTCTATAACTCAACAAGAAAATCACCATGATCGTGGAGTCAGGAAAATTATCATTCACTTACCCAGAGTTGCCAGTAGATTGACTAGGGCCAGGGATAGATGCATGGCGGGTGGTTTTTCTCTCTGGTACCGGCGCAGTTGCTTTGTCCTTTACAGTCCAAGTTTCAAAGTTTCAGAGAAACGACACTTTTTCCTAGCGATTCCTTTTAATAATTGTGACCTGGCACAACGACATGAGAAATATCCCACCAAAACAATTTTTGAGTAAACAACGCCTGAAGTTAAAGTATCTTTTGTTTTGTTTTTTTTGGAAATTTTAAGTATTAGTGGATATTATATTTAGATATCATTTGAAAGCTAATGGTATACTCTTTCACATCATTAGAAAATCTCAAAATCTCAAAAGTGGGTTATTCTTCATTATGCTGTGCCGGGTCACAATTGAAAACGCAGCCAGACCGACCTTAAGAGATTTGAAGTGACGTTTGTCGTCGGGTTGTTGCTAATTATTGCTCTGTGGAATTTCGAGGCAAAACGACCCCTTTCATTGAAGCTCAAACGGTTATGTGGCTCAGCGTTTGAGCTCAGCCTGTACCGGGATGCTGTCGTTCGATCACAAACCAATCGAAGAGAGATCGTGTTGATCATTATTAAGTATCGCTGCTCTTGTTGGATTGTAGACATGCGCAGATATGCTGTCGGTAACGTAACTAATTTCGTCAAAGTCACCTCGCTCCTCAAATCATCTCCCGATCGTGACATTAAGAATCATATACCGTCGTGGCAGATTGAATCACATCTCGATCGCATGACAGTGGAAATAAACATGGTCTTGACAGTGACGTGGGGGGGGGGCTTACTTGGTCGAGGGGATTGACATGTGACTGACAGCCACAACTCGCTCTCTCCTCCCTCTGTCTCTCTCTCTCCTTCCCCCTCTTCCTCTCCCTCTTCCTCTCCTCTCAGCTCCCTCTTCCTCTCCTTCTTCCTCTCCTCCCCCTCTCCCAGTCGTCTCCTCCTCCCTCTCCCTTTCACTCTCCCTTTCTCTCCCCTCTATCTCTCCCTCCCCCTCCCCCTCCCCTTTCTCCCTCCCTGCCTGCATGCCTGCCTGCCTGCTTGCCTGCCTCCCTCTCTTTCTCTCCCCTCTCTCTCCCTCTCCCCCTCTCCCTCTCCCTCCCCCTCCCTCCCTTCCTCCCTCCCTCCCTCCCTCCCTCTCTCCCCCTCTCTCTCCCTCCCTCCCTCCCTCCCTCTCTCCCTCCCTCTCTCCCCCTCTCCCTCCCTCCCTCCCTCCCTCCCTCTCCCCTCCCTCCCTCCCTCCCTCCCCCGCACTTTCCCCCCTCTCTCTCGTCATCATCGAAAACGAAGGTCCATAAACTCTGACATAGCAACACGTACATAAATTGGGGTATAAGGGTTTTTTATTTAACCAATTGAAATAGTATTTCACATGATTTAAGAGATCTGTATCTGTATGTTTTGATCAGCGGATTATCCTTCAAGACAAATCCCCGCCGTCTTTAAACACTCTTATTGGGATTAACTTTAGATCAAAGAAACTTTGACTGGATTTGAAATTTTGAACCCTGCTCTCTGGCTTAAAGTTCCAGCACTCTATCCTCTGAGCTATCCAACCTAATTAGCAGGAGTCTTTCCCAAATTGTCAACTATCTTTGCCAAGGCGAAGTCAGAAGCAATCAGCAATGTTGATTATTATTGAATGACATGCATGGCCAGAAATTACACCAGTCCTTTTGTTTGAACACGATATTTCACTTCTCATTTACTTTCAATCTCGTCACTTTTTGTCGTTCAACGTTCCTTGAAAATAGCTCCGTTCAGTTATTGAATCTTCAAGTGCTTGATAAAATTTATGTTATCCCATCGTGTGTACCCCTTTTAGGACTATTCTATATTTATTGAATAGCAACATGAATTATATACATGATGTAATGCTCAAAGAAAAATGACGAAAATGAATATCATTTCTATTTTTTACAAAAGATATTACATTTGAAATGAGTAACATTTTGTTTTCGTGCACACGTATTTTTTAGACGATTGTCTTGCTTCGTGTGTTTTCTTTTTAGGATTGTTTGCAGAACGGTAACATGAATATTATACTATATATATTATATTATATTATAAGTAATTCTCAAATATAAAGATTAAACATGAATATCATGACATTTATATTTTTTACAAATGGAGATTTACATCCGAAATGAGTAAAATTATATTTTCGTGTCTAGTGTCATGTATTTTTAAGGCGCATATAGGTAATGATTATTTTTTTCTTGAATGAAACGAACCTTTCTGTTGTCACAGACAACAACATTTTAATTTTGGCAAATCTCTAGTTAATTTTTTACACTGCTGTCTAGTGCACGTGCCTAGTACACGAAACGAATCGTTCAATTCATCGTGGCTAAAGCGTATAAAAATCACAATCGATCTTCTAAGAAAACTGAATTATAATTCAAATGAAAAAAGGAAAATGAAAAATGACAGAAATTTTGAAAGATTATAAATGAAACAAATAATTCTTTGACTGGGCCAGAATTTGGACCCTCTGTTTACAAATACATTATACACTACGTTTGTCAAGTAGTGATTGATTCAAGAATGGTTGTGGATGTTGATTATTCTGTTAGCGCTTGTCTAGGCCAAGTAAAAAAAATAGTTTCTCGTCCAATTTTGTTTGTTAAATGGAGGATGAGAGCAATAATTGTTTTCCGTTTGCAAAACATGTTTTCCCCTACAGACGACAGATTATTGTTACCAGTCTTATTTCCAGTCGTTTTTAAGTACTGTACGATATGTAGGCTGTGCATCTGCGAGGTTCAACGGCTGGAAACAACGAAAATCAATCGAAATTTCGTCTTTTTATCGTTTTATACAAATGGCGGCAAAAAAAAACCGATTCGGGCGGGGACGAGAAAGTAAATATTTGGTTTATGTTTTACTTGGCCTTATCTGGGTGTTGCAAACCTAAATGCAAGGGGAGTAAATGCGCCATTCAGCCGCCTGAACCGACCAAAATACAACGCTGTAGATTTCCATCAGGGCTGCATTTTCGGGTACAGTCATGATGACCTCGTCCCAATTTTTACCGATTGTGAGGTTGTTTGTTCCTCGGTCTAGTTTCACCCAGACACGGTGGGCCCCCCTGATGCCATGTGGAACGTTGTCGATAGAACCATCACCACTGACAGTGCTCTGATCTGGGTTGAGGTCTGAACCGGACAAAAGAAGAAAAAAGAAAACAAACAATCAGATATCGACATCATGACCAATAATGAACGATTCCTGGGCTGTAAACATCTATGTTCAGGGACATCAAATCTTAAACTAAACATCCTCAGAATGTTAGATGCTGCAGATAAATTGAAATCACTATTCCCACCGTTTTCTCATGAAACAATACAGGTGTTATTAAAATTAGAAGGTTGAATAAGTCCAAACAAAACGAAAATAATTGAGACAGGTTGATTGTATCTGTTCCTTTCAACTTAAAACACAGTCGCTTGATTTAAACATGTTCCCTGCCAAGTTCTTCCCTATAATGTCATATCATTTTTGGTGATTTTGCACTCACTGATTTGGATCGACCAACCTCCACTTGCAAGATACATCAGCAGCTTAAAGCGTTCACTCGGCTGGTTGTTCACCTCCAGACGATCCAGGGGAGAGGCTAGTTGTCCCTCTGCCGGGAATCTGCCCAACTGTGAAGCATTTGTCTGAAACACGACGCAAGCACCGTCAGAGTTGTCCACAGTTGTTGCCTCTGCCAAAAAAAAAAAAAATTAAAACAGGTATACGTGGTTATGTGCTTTCCCATGGGTGTCGGTTCTGCAAATTATTTTATTCAACAAAAATAGTTCATTACATAGAACGCACTGGGCTATTTCGCTCTATGGAAATCTTGGAAGTCCCTCTATATTGACCTCAGAAACAGAAGGTCCGATGACCCCCCCCCCCCAGTGAAGATAGTTTTAACCTTCATTGTTATTGGTTAAAGGTCAACTGGTGTGTAAAAACTAGAACATCCTTATTTTGGCATAATTGTTCATTGGTAGATTATAATCCCAGATCAAACATAATTTTGGGGGCTTATTAGAAGCTTTTTTTAATTGATCAAAATTATGCCCGTATTTATTGAGGGCGCTGTTCTGTACGTCACTGGATGAATGCAGATTGTTTTGTTCTCACCCCGCGAGGGCCGTAAACACTTACACTATGAGAGGTTCCCTGGCTCGTTCAGTATAGGTAATGCACATTTTGAATGCTGCACCAGTCTTTTCTGAGCCAAAATGGTTGGCCGAGACTTTCCACAAGCCTTTTCTTCTTCACTTTGACCTTCTTGTATGAAACGGATATTTACCTGCATGGGTGGTTCCGACCTTCGAAGTGTTATTACTGCGCAGGCCCTGCGTGGAATCCTCCCCAATCTTGATCTTGCGTAAGATCTGCTGTGGTCTGGTGTTCAATCCCCCCAGATGATACTCCGTGCATTGGGATGGATCGTTATCAGCCACGGACCATCTGAATTCACCGATATAGGGTCCAGGCTGTTGGCCACGGTAACAGGTCCGACCAGCAACTGAAACAAAAGAAGTGATTATTTTTAATCAAATAAAAACTGCTTTGAGATTTTTCGAAAAAAGTCCTGATGTAAAAATCGATATTTACTCATTTTTTGTTACACCAGAATCTGCTGAAGATTTCTATCAATGCACAATGTCCAAAGTAACAATGTAGACAACAAACTGGGATTTGCAAACGTCCTTTGAAATAATAATTGATTGATTGATAGACGGTTTCGTCCTGAATTTCATGGGGGAGTGGCGCAACGATAAAAAAGCAGCAAATGTCGATGTTATGAAAACGGAAAGTAAAGGAAAGGAAAAACAAAGGAAACGAAACTTTAATAAAGCAAAGAAACGACATTGCTTACTCGTCAGGTTTGTAATGATATCAGACATTCCTTTCGGGAAAAGAGATTGTCAAACAAACGTTCCTTTTACAAATACCGCCCTCTATGTCTGAAAAAAAATCGTTTCCAAAGTTTTTCTCATGACATGGTCGACGGATTGAGCCGAAAATAATTTACGCAGGTGTTTTAGTTTATGTATCCGTTGAGTTTGACAAGGTATGGAAGCGATTCTTTGACCATAGCAAAATAATGGTGTATCCTACAGGCCTATAAAAGTAGGCCTACCCTTAGTAACGAGACATAGGCCTAGATAATTGTGTCGTCACAAAATGAATATTGAAAAAATAATGGTCTTCCTCAATTGAGACCAACGAATTGCAACTCTATGAGACAATAATTGAGCCATACAGAACGACTCAAGTTACACCCTATAGTATGGATAGGGTTTTTAAGGCATGCGCTAGGCCTTCTAAGGGAGGCCTTCCATGCCAGTTGAAGTAAATTATTTAAATCATAGCAGCAATTATTTGGTGCCTGACTTCCTAAAGGCCATACCAATTAAAACGCCTTCTGCCGGGTTCGGTAGTTAGTTTCGTGAAAGCCAGTCGACGAATTTATTTCAATTTAAATTGATTAGGCCCTACACCGACTGAAAAAGAAAAAAAATTACGATGCGCGATAACAATTCAACAAAAGGAAACTACGGAGAAATGAAACTCCCTTGCGTCGTCAGATAAATGGAGGGGGCACAAACAGAGGAAAATAGATACAGGAAAAATCGCTCGAACAACCTAAAAAAAAAAGGATCTTCATAAAACCATGGCCAGAGGCTTGATTTAGTGTGGACATGAAAATGATTGATTTTGATAAGGCATTGTCCTGCACAGGCGTCTCAAAACATTGAAATGAAATAATCACGTTTCAGACAACTTTCTGGATGTGGGATGAGGGAAGACAATGGTTTTACATCGTAAACGTGTTGGTAAAAAGGTCAATCCTGGAGTTTGGATTTTTTGTATAATATCAAAATAATAGATAATCTTAGCAAGACAGCCTTCAAAATTGAAATGAAATTTGTTAATTCTTGGGATAATTATGCAACTTACCATAAGTAGCCGTCATGGCAATCAGCAGGGCGCATTGGATGTACATGACTTGTGTCTTATGTCAGTTTCCCGGGCGTGACGCAGTTTCTCCTTCGATGTGAAGATCGATTGTGACGATTGTTAAAAACTTTCTTTCTCGTCTGGCGTATGAGACTTCTGTCTTTACTGCTGTCTCTGGTCTTAGTCTGATGGACATGGAACGACGGGGAGGTCAACAACTTGAACTCGTGTATGATACAAGGCTTGAAGACAGTGTTTTACAATGATTTGTTGGACAAACTAAGACAGCTCACTGCTCGATGAACGACCACATACACGTGCAGCTTACTGCTGTCCGTTTTGCGCCCGGGATTTTCCAACTTTGCAGAGATTTTTAAACTCGGAGGCAAAACATGTTCGATTCGGAAAATATTCAGAGAGAAGGCGGAAGGTCCGACGTGCACCATCCAACGTGTCATCAAAATGGCGTTTTGTGTTCCATGGCATGCACGCGTTTAGTTACCATGGAAACAGCCCGACACCATCACCGCCTCGGACAGTGCAGCAATAAATTGGATTTATTATTTACCGGATGTGCTCTGCAAAAGCTTAGCACCTTCCTCCCCCCCAATCATCAATATTCATCACCGTGCGCGATGAATAATTATTCATCATGGTGCGCTGATATCAATTGATTTTATACTTCATGATCACGTACGGTGACAGCGGTGATGGTTTTTGGCAATGCATCTTGCTATAATGGGGTTTTTTTCACCCTGCTAAATGCATGCCGGTATCCGAGATACCAAACCGACTGAAAATTGTTTGCCTTGAAAAATCCTACGGCATTATTATAGGTACGATCAGGACATTGAAATGTAGGACATTAAACAGTTATTAAAATGTAGGGTATTAAACAATTATTAAAATGTAGGGCATTAAACAATTATGAAAATGTAGGGCATTAAACAATTATTACAATGTAGGACATTAAACAATTATGAAAATGTAGGACATTAAACATTCATTAAAATGTAGGACATTAAACAATTATTAAAATGTAGGGCATTAAACAATTATTAAAATTTAGGACATTAAACAATTATGAAAATGTAGGACATTAAACAATCATTAAAATGTAGGACATTAAACAATTATTAAAATGTAGAGCATTAAACAATTATGAAAATGTAGGACATTAAACAATTGATTTAATCATCATTATTATTTTGCACAGCGGTCTTTGGAAGTTTATAAATAAATCTTTAAATCTCAAAAGCCCTCTCAGTCTAACTTTTGAGATTCTAGCAGGTCATTTTTTAGTCAGTGAGCAGTTTGCAACAGTTGTTTGTATTGTTACTTCAAGTTCAATAACTCACTGCACCGTGCTGCACTTACAGGGCGCCCTCTTTTGTTCGTATTAAATCATGCCGTCGTCCGCGAAATTCAGATGTGAAGATGAAATGGCCGCAAAAATTGATTTAGACATCATTGAATTTGTTCGTCCATACGGGAAGGCAAACAACTTGTACGTCACTAATTTCTCCAACAGGCTGACGGAATCGACAGTTACTGTAAGTCACATTTTGGCAAGATTTCCATGCGTGGTTAACCCCCAAACGCCTAAAAACTACTTTCCAATTCACCTGAAATTCCCATCTCAAATCTTTGTTTGTACACACTACTAGTAGTAGTACTACTACTAGTCACTAGACACTAGACCATGTATCACTATTAATTATTTGTATTAGCCTCATTATTAACATTCTTGTCCATATTTTGTCTTTCTTTTTTTCTCTCCCCAATTTAACCATTGTCTAGGCTGGGCTGGCCACGGTAGTTAGTTACAATAGTTACATACATCTTTTTTAGTCCGAGTAACTTGCACCCGACAAGTCACCCTATTTTTTCTTTCTGCGTACTGAAATTACACAAATTATGCAAATTAATGTCAAAGACATTTCTTTAATCTAATTAAAGTAGTATTATTAGTAGATGCACAATTTTCTCAAAACAATCATGAGTCAAACTCAAGGTTCATTTTTTGATACGCAGTGGCTGTTGTTACGGCAGTCGTCCGTGTGGTTCCCTGACTTCACAGTATTTGTCAGGATGTTTAGCTCTTGGAACCAGACTATCAGCTAATAGACTGGTTCAACCAGCCTGCAATGCTGACGGAATACAATCAAGTCAGGGAACCACACGGGCGACTGCCGTAACAACAGCCACTACGTTTCTGATAATGCAGCCATAGCGGTGGACTTTACAAAGGCCTAACTCATTTTTTGACTAGTTACTCAGAATCATAAGTTGTGATAGGCAATATACCGGGTATAGTTTCTGTGCATCGTTCATCATCTTGTAATTGATCATAATTATAATAGTTACGATGAGTTTGGTGAAATCTACAGTCTACAGCCTAGACAGATTGTTATGAAGTATTAACAAAATTAACCTACATGTATCACTATCACTCAATGACTCAGGTGCAGTTTAATTATGAGTATAATTAATATTATTACTACAGCAAGTACAACCATCGTCAACAGCTTCTGACTATTTCTGTTCACCCCCTAGGCCAGCCTGTATCAAATCTTAATTATGAGTATAATTAATATTATTACTACAAGTACAACAAGTACAACCGTCGTCAACAGCTTCTGACTATTTCTGTTCACCCCCTAGGCCAGCCTGTATCAAATCTTAATTATGAGTATAATTAATATTATTACTACAAGTACAACAAGTACAACCGTCGTCAACAGCTTCTGACTATTTCTGTTCACCTCCTAGGCCAGCCTGTATCAAATCTTAATTATGAGTATAATTAATATTATTACTACAACAAGTACAACCGTCGTCAACAGCTTCTGACTATTTCTGTTCACCTCCTAGGCCAGCCTGTATCAAATCTTAATTATGAGTATAATTGATATTATTACTACAGCAAGTACAACCATCGTCAACAGCTTCTGACTATTTGTGTTCACCCCCTAGGCCAGCCTGTATCAAATCTTAATTATGAGTATAATTAATATTATTACTACAGCAAGTACAACCATCGTCAACAGCTTCTGACTATTTGTGTTCACCCCCTAGGCCAGCCTGTATCAAATCTTCTCGCAGTTTGGTCTTCTGTATGAAGTCCAAGTTCTTGGCAGTAGCCAGACCCTGACTGGGCCTTCAACAGACCACGACCTCACCACAACAGCGACAACATCTGCAACTCCTGGGATCTCTTCTTTAGCAGCATCAGGCAGAGGAGGCCTGTATGCCTTCGTCAAGTTTTATTCGGCCAAAGATGCCGGGAAGGCAGTGCAAGATGTCAGTGGCAAGTACATTCTGGATGGACGACCACTCAAGGTGAGATGGTAGTGATCATGGGAGCCACTTTGGAGATTGGACTTAATTTTTCAATCCTAGCAGGACCTTTCTCAAAGGCAGAATATAAGTAGTTCTTAGAATGATAAATGAAAATAGTTTTTAGAATAATCAATATTTATAGCGGTAAACAGTTTACAGTAATCAATCTGCTATATGGTGTAAAGAGAATTGATTGGACTTAATTTTTCAATCCTAGCAGGACCTTTCTCAAAGGCAGAATATAAGTACATAAATGTAGTCTTTAGAATAAATCAAAATTTGATATAAGTAGTGTTTAAGATTTAAGCAATGTAAATATTTTTTTTAGAATAATCAATACAAATAGTTTTTTTTATAATAATCAATATAAATAGGTTTTAGAATATTAATCAATTTAATAGGTTTTAGAATAATAATCAATATAATAAATTTTAGAATAATCAATATAAACATGTAAGTAGCAATAAACAATTTACAATAATAAAAAAAAACATACACTTAGTAAAGAAAAAACGATTGGGCTTGTATGTAAACCTGTACCTCGATGGCTCAACACATAACACTCACTTTGCGGAACTGATTTCTAGATAGGATGTTTGATTTTTGGGGATCAAATAAATGGTGCTGTGTTGATTATAAGCAGGGCTTGACCTTAGCACTAGCCCGGCGGTCATTGTCTAGTAAAAACAGCTGTGGGCTAGTAAAATGACCCACTTTGCTAGCCCAGCAGACTAGTAAAAAGTAGACAGCGTGTGGTGGCAACAAATTATGCAGGTGGGAATGAGGAAGTAGAAACAAATAATATGTTTTACTTGACCTAATAACCTTGTTTTAAATTCAATACTAATTTTACAGGGCTAGTAAAACTTGCTGCGGGCTAGCCAAAAACTCGATTTACTAGTAAAAAAAAACCTTAAGTGCGAGGCTTGAAAAGCCTTAGCTGCCTAACTCATTTTCATCGGACTTGCAAAATTGACCTTTGTGAAATCCATTGAGGAAATTAGCAAAAACTAATTGCTGTTCCTCTAGTATGTTCACCTATTATTAATTGATTTTCCTGCACCCAAGGTGAAGCTAGCCAGCAGACTGAAGCCAACTGAGAATCATCCCCAACTGGGTTTCAAGCAGTGCTGTGAACTGGCCAGTTATTACCTGGGCTTCAATGGATGGACTTCTCAGATTGTGACGGTGAGTCTAGCTTCAATTTGACTACATGGAATGTGTCCTCTTGCACCACTGGTCCATTGTAATCCACAATAATGTACACTTCCTATATAATGTACATAATACACATATTTAAAACTTCACACTTCACTCTTTGATCTTTCCCCCTCTTCTCACTAATCCCTACCCTACTCCTTGTCCTTCCCTTTGATCTCACCCTAACAGCTTTACTCTTTGTCCTTTGTTTCTCATCCGTGTCCTATTCACTCTCTTCCCCCTTCCTTCGTGTACATGTATCTGTTTTGTCCTTGTCACTCTGCCTTTGAGAAAGGTCCTGCTAGGATCAAAACGTCAGGCCCACTAAATTTTAAGATTTGCATTTTGGTAATTTTAGTCAGTAAGCAGTTTGCAACATTTTTGTATATCATATTTAAAACTGATGTAAATAACTAGAAAACTAAACTTTAACATTATTCCTCCTCAAGTTGTTTGTGCGAACACTTTCTTAAATTTGCATGACTCACTAACTGACTACATTTCTGACAGACACTCAGACAGTATTTATTTTCTGAGACTCTTAAGTCAATGAGTGGTTTCCACTATTTAATTTAAGTGTATGTCTTGATGAGTAAATATATTTTGGGTTGTTTGGCCTCGACAAATTGCAGATAGAGGAGGATTCTATCGAGCCCAACGTAGCCAGATATATCGCCGTCGTGAAAATTGGAGTCAGACACCACGGAGTGAGCAGCGATGGGATCGGAGTTGGAGAGGTGGACTACACAGCACAAGGTCAGAGGTCGAATAGATAAAGGTCATAAGGTCAACTCAAAGTTCAAGCAGGGTCACTGCCTTATCGTCTCCGTTGTATTTATACGATATTTTAACTTTCTGGCACGAAAGTCTGGCAAAAACTTACGATGTGTTTATGGACATAGAGTTTGACAGAACTGGGATAATTTCTGTCAAACCTACCTTTCTGATTCTAAGGAATTGTTCAAGATTTCGCAATCTGCTGTCCTATCCATTGGCATTGTTTTATTTTTAACTCAGTTGTTTTCTGGCAGTGGTTTAATATTTTCCCCATGAAGTCAGTCCAATACTTTAACCTAACTGGTAGAAATTGTCTTAATTGATAATTTGATATTATAGATTTTTAATTTCTATTATCCATTCTTTCTACCTTTAAGGGACAAAAAATCAAAACATTTGAATACTTTACTTTTACCTCTTTAATATGATTTTTTTGTTTAAACATGAAAATTAAAGACACCTTTAATCGGAAATCTTTGCTTCTGCAGAACCAATTAGTAAGATCACTGCCTACCATCGAGCCCAGAAGATTGCCTTCCAGCGGGCAAGTGAGGGCGCTTTCCGCAAACTGATAATAGTGGTGCTGGCGTGCGGGAGAGTGGCTGTGGACGTGAATTGCACAAGGGTTGAGGAACAGCAGTACGCCACCCAGGAGGAGTTGAAGGGACTTGTGGAGGTGAGTTCCGAGACCAGCTCAAAACCCCAGGGCCTCTCCAGTCCCATACCAAAAATGTGGCATTTCCAAATCCATTTCAAATGTCATACAGGGCTCAAAATATCCACTAGACTGTGGACCAAGTCTAGTGCTTTCATCATCATCTAGTGCCGAGTGTGACTGCAATAGACTGGCTGTCTAGTGGTGTTTTTTTTGTGCACCATGAAGAAAATGCCACTCAAATATAACTGTGACTTTGACCTGCACAAGTAAACAGCATTTTCTCATGGTATTCCTTTCTCTGTGTGAATTTTTATTATTATTTTTTCTTATCTATGGCAAAGGTCTTGTAAAAATAAATCTGGTCCAGTAAGAGTCTTCAGTTACTAGACCTGTTTTCTAAATGTTAACATTTGTTTCTGAAATTGGAGCCCTGTCATACAAAGTAAATATCTGCCAAACGAGAGTCTATCGCACTGAACATCACATTAAGATCTTGTGAATCTGTTTTACATGACGTAAGACATTTTTTTTCAACCTTACAAATTTTACCTGCTTAACAAGATCTATGAAATTGTTTACTAACACACGAGGATTATTAATTGGATGTTTTTCCTACTTGATGAGATTTGTGACATTGATTCTGTGCTAAATACTAACGAGCAAGGATTATTTTATGCTATTAAAGCAATTTTTCTGGATCAAACAATTCACGAAGATGGCGTAAATGGCAAAGAGGTTGAAATAGAGGGCGCTCTTGAACTACATGTAGCAACACCTGCAATTTGTCTGTTCAACTTTGACAGGTCAATCAAATTGATGAAGCCTGTCCCAGTGACGAAGGTGACATAGAGGGCGCCCTTGAAGCTAACGATACCAAGAATCTTGACGAGATGAATGCACAGATGCTGTTGGACCTGCAACTTGATGTCTGAAGGAAAAGATGTTCTTGCAGAATGAGGAACTAAAGATGTGCAATCTATTCAAGTGATGATTCATACAGTCCTTTCGTTTTATTTATTTATTTAATTGACAAGAATAAAGTTCGCAAGTTCTATGTTTCAGATAATTGTGGCACCTGTGTGTATGACATCAAAGTGGTGTCAACAAAATTGAATCGAGGTTGCAAAATCCAAGACCCCCGTTCCCCGCCAAACGTGGCCTGAAAACACAGCCCTTCATGGGGGAAGAAAACAAGAGCCAAGTCCCATGGGGTTGCCCAACCTGGACAAGATTGATCGATCGAAGGAGTAGACAGGTGTGTGCACAGCAAGTGCGACGGAGATAGAGGAAGTGAGAGACAGAGGTGTGTCCCCTGTTGATTCTTGGCCGAAATAAAGAATAAGACAGTGTCCCTTGGTAGTGACTTCGTGACGGAGTAGAGTCCAGTGTACTCTTGAGCCTGTCCTTCTTACCATCCTCTTCTCTCAGTCGGCAATGTTTAATTGATATGCAATCTCCTGATTGATATCCGGCCACAGTCTTGATCTCAGTGGACAGACGATCAAAGTGTAGCAGGGCGAGAAGAGGGAGGCAGATTTGGAAGGAAAATCTGATTCAAAACCTGGGGGAAATCAGAGATTTTCTGGGTTTACTTCCCGGTTCCCGCGCTCAAAATGGAAAGGATGTAAAATGGGTCGTGGAAATTATGAGGGGTAGAGTGAATCTGGTTGATCTTGTGGGAGAGAGCCTGGTATGCAGTGGGATATAGGATTTGTAATCACAGGAGAAATCGTGCCCATAAATATGTTAGAACTGTAGTCTGAAGAGTGAAAATGAAATGTGAAGACGTGCTGGAAAATCAGAATACATTCTGGAAACAATGTAAGAATATAAAATAGAAATCGAAAGTACCGAAATATAAATCAAAAATCAAGAGAAATACATTTTGGAAAAGTGGAAATACGTAGAATTGGATGAAAAATTCATTGGGGTCTAACATTTCAAGTATTTGAGCAAGTATTCCGTTGTTGAGAAAAATACAGATTCTATACAAACAAGGAATAATACACAAATGTTTCACCCTCATCTTTGTGGTGAAATGATTTTTTTTTACTTTATTGTGAAATGAGTTAAAGATGACAAACAACATCTATATTTGGCAAATAACAAAAAAGAGAAATCATACCCTACATTCTATTTAGTACAAGCAATAAACACTGAGGGGGTTATTTTTCAAAATTACCCAAATTATTGCACTATAGAGGCTGTGTCCAAAACTAATCGGCTGTGGCTTTGAGTTACACACGAGTCTATGAGAGTCACTAGGTAGCCACTGCTCGTAGTTCCTACAGACTCAATATTATTACTAGTCGTAGCCATTGAGGTCAACCCCAGCCATTTTTTTCCCTGTAATGCCTGCTAGCTTTACTGTTCATGTATTTTTATTTCATCAAATTATGAGTTTTCTATGAAGCTTATGATGAAATAATCCTTCAAATTCCGCCTTTCAAAAGTAAACCCAAGAGGGAGGTGTATAAAAAATCACTCTTTCCTAAACCTTTCAATAATCATTCCAACTTTGAGAGCAGATTTCTTATCCTTGAAACAACTGTAATTATCCCTTCAATAGAGATGCAGAAACCCTCCACATTATTTCTCTCTTTGAAATGCTGGATTTCAATCCCGAGTGACTTTCCCATTGGAGTTTCTCCGACCCGAATCTCCCCAGAGAGGATGTTCTCTGGAAATATAATCCCACTTTGACTTGGTAAAGAACCTTGAGTTTTCATATCTTGCCAGCAGATCAAGGTAATTATTCCCAAACAATGAGCTCTCATCTGATCAAGGACAAAAAATAAAGGCAAGTAGAAATCAAACCTTCTTAAAACTTGCCTCCCAAGTTGTTGGCTAAAGAGAGAGCAAGTTTGTTAGTGAAATGATTCCAAATCCTACCGATTATAAATCTATTATAGAAAAGAGGACAGCAAATAACTTTCCCAGAAATACAACTGAAATGGTAAATTGCGTTGACTTACAGCTTATAGACAGACTAGTGAAACTTCCCTTAAGTGCAATAACAGATACTGTAGAGATCACCATCTATAATTGATCTGACATCACTACGAGTGAAAATCCCCCCAAAATGTTGGTCAGTTTAAGGTGAGGAGTTCTCTGTGCCTATGTCACATGTATGTCACATGTACATCACATGTACATCACATGTATATCACAAATGCACCACATCAATGTTACATGTACTTCACATGTACCTAACATTAATGTCACATGCACATCACATGTTCCTGACATTAACGCCACATGTACCCAACATTAATGTCACATGTACACTACATAACCCTAACCTCTTTGAAACCAGTTCAAATATCGCAAAAGTAAACTAGGAGGGTCAGGTCAGAGGATGGGAGGAATCCCCTCAATCTGCTTCGATAGGAGGGTTACCAGCCAAAACAGCATGAAAATGTACTTGATAATGGGACCCTAACTGGTATTCACCTTTGAGATCTATCAGGTCCTGGGCAATCTGTAAATAAACGTGAGTTGTACGCCTCTCTTCAGTAAATATTGCTTACCTAATCGGCCAACAGCATAGAGCTAAACAGGTACAAAAACCAGTAACTAATTGCATGCAACTGCTTCTGCACTAAAAAGCATTGCTTAAACAAATCTGCCAAGATTCTAATTCATTTCTATCCTGAGCAAATAATATTCAAATACGAGTCAAAAGCGGTGAATGTTGCATGGAATTTGGGTTTGTAATCTTGTGAGTGATTCTGTTAACTAAGAGCCAAGGGTCTTTCAGCTAAGCAGATTTATTTGTGCTTAATTGGGATCAGTGTAAGCACGTGTAAATACCAGCTATCTTTGCTTAAACCGAGAAGCTGCTTTTCTGCTTAGCAAGTTGTCTTGTGCACCATGCCATGACTTTAAAAGTTGAAACTGCAACTAAAATTGTATCGGTCTGGTGAACTTTTTTTCTCACTGGAACACAAAACACAAGACCCGAACTGTACAAAAACTAATAACAATGCACTGAACTTGAAAATGGAGTTGAAGTGTGCTTACATCTATATTATATATAGGAGGCTGTACAAAGGAAAATTAATTTAAAATGGTGCTTTTTTTCTCATTAGGTTAAGATTTAACACTTCATTACAACCTACTTCCTTTCTTCCATCCAAATAGTGTTTGACACCAACAGTTGCACATATTATGTACAAGTGGGGAAAAGATGATTTAACATGTTTAAGAGACCAAAAAGTAAGAAATAGTGTTGAGAATATATTCTTTAAAATATTGGTAAAAAAATTGAGACATTGATAAAGGAAAAAGATATAATTGAAATCGATGACAGGAAAAAAAAGTTAGATAGTTTTAAAAAAATATGGAACTATGCTCCATAGAGGTCATGTACACAAACCTGGGCAAAAAGCCATGGTTTGTAAAATTGCGTACCGAACAAACATGTTCCACGGAAAATCTTTGTTTTTAAGGGTGTTTGTGGCCAAAGGAAGGTAGGTAATCATCCCCAGTTATGTCTGAAGCAAGCAAACCTCAAGTGTTTTGCCCACTGCATAAGATGGCGCGCAGATGTGACATCAATAAGATGCGACTCATCGTAACTTACGAAAATTAGGAGTGCCTTACGTTTCGATCCTAGGGCAGATTTGCAAGACCAGGAGAGATGGACAGAAACCATATGATACATCACACCTTATGATGGCTTTGTCCTTCATTGGTTTGTTTCTGATGCATCAAAAGGCTTTGTGAAATACTCAAGATCACACAACACTGCCAGTTAAGGGTTTAAGTACCAAATACTAAAATGTACATGTACGTCAAGGGACCATTAGCTTATGACTATGAGTGTGCTTGAAAGAATGGGGTTATGGGAATAATCACTGTGCTGGCCTTGTAAACATTTATCTTCAAAGACCAGAGAGAGAGAGGGAGAGAGAGCAAGGGGGGGGGAGAGAGAGAGATAGAGAGAGAGGATGAGAGAGAGGCAGGGAGGGAGGGAGAGAGAAAGCGAGCGAGAGAGTGAAGAGGGGGAGAGAGGATTCCCTTACCAATTGACGATCACTGGACCACAAAAAAACATCAATTTCTCATTTTAAAAAGGCACAGTGACTGATAATAAATAATGTGAAATTTTTGTACAATTTTGAAAACTCTTAATTTATACACCTGTACTATAACTATTAGTTATCTATAAAATTGCATTTTGTTAATATTCTTTGTGTGAGATGTTTCTTTTCAAATACTTATTTCTATACCGTTAAATTTTTGTTTTCGTCATGACTCTAAGAAGAAAAGAATTAACTACATGTACATTTGAAGAGCAAGGGACATAGTTTTGGCATTAACGTGTGGTACAAACTGTATAATGTCTACATACAGAAGCTCTACTTACAAATACGGACTTGATCTACAGTCCCGCTTGACACTAAACCTCTGACGGCTTCTATACTTATTGGATCCGACTGTCAGTCAGACAAACGTCTCAAGGGTAAATGCAAATCTAACCCAAAAGAACCTCACACTTTGCTCTCCACGAACATAACGGCCGTCGTAAATTACTTGGCATATGGGTGGCTTTGCAAAAAAAAAAAGCAGATGTCTCGCCATTGTCTCGCCAAAGGTAGAAACATGCCCTAACCATCAACTTAAACAGGCTCTAACCATCCACCATACGTCAGCCTACAGATATTCAGCTAGCCCCGACCTACGATGTAGTACAAAATGTACATCTTGTACGATGACATCCATCTTTAGCTGAGTTACAATGAATCATAAGGCTCTGTGAAACAGACTCGGTGTATGACAGAAGTTATTTGATCCATCGGGTTTGGAGACGCACACGTTTACGACATGAAGGCTTAGGCTCGGACTTCATCTCCGTCTGACAAAACCTGAAAATCCAGGTTAGGGTTTGTTTCCAAATTTGAAGGTTTGTTGGCTTGATAGGTACAGGGTATTCACCAAGAATCTGGGGCACAATGCTTGTTTCTAGATGCCTGTGATATTATAACGAGTAAGATAGACATGACCGAAGCCTAAGCCCGAGCCTAAACCTTTATTTCATAAACGGCCATACAGTACATCCAAGTAACGAGTCACTAAACTACACCGATCCAACATTCTTGCTTTGTGGAGTTCCCAGGTAATGCCTGTCCCATGACCTATGACCTGACCAACACAAAAGCGCACAGCCTAATGCTCTGTATCCTTTGCTTACCAATCTGATCTCACATTGCGATCACAAAATCTAATGATTTCTGGAGAAAATCTACCAATGTTACTGCCCTCTGCGAGTCAATCTCACATACAGTAGGCTTCCACTATGTCTTGTTGTGCAATATTGTCTTATACCAAGCAGATCTATGTACTCTATCAATGGCATGCTCTTCTCAATCTACAGAAACCTCTTCATCTCAGTAGCACAACTGTCTCACTGAAGGCTCAATCCTCTAAATGCAAAAATGTACGTAAACCATAATGATAAAATCCTCAAACGAAAATACTTATAAAAACCTAGTACTTAAGAATTTGCAGTGGTTGGCTTTGGCTGAGCCCATGGTTAACCACTGCTGGGAGAGTCACCACTAAGCGTTACATCCCCTGTGTGCTTATATCCAATGACGAAGGATCGATGATCGCTTCTGATTGGTCAGCACTAGAAGTGACCTTTGACTTCTGAGCACTGAGGGCCAAAGGCTGGCTTGGATTTCAAGGTGCAAGGAAACTCACCAGTTAAGATGGAATAGGTTACCACAACTAGATCCCAAGGCATTGTTTCTAGGCAGTGTTCAACTTTCTAATGCCCACCTTTGGCTATTTCAATGAGCTTCAAGTGGCTCACAGATAATTTTCCTCTTTTTTTTAAAAGTTACACCTGTTAGAGCTGGATGACTCTGGAGTACGTCAGAGTCAGGTTGGAGGTGTCAGCTACTTCTTCTCCCTCCCTGATCTTCTGTCTGGAGTACTTGGCTCTGGCATTCTTGAACCAGACGTAGACTATCCGGCTGTCGTACTTGGGCTGGTTCTTACGGAACTCAGTGCGGTTGAGCTCGGCTACAAACTGATCGATGGTGTGACGGTCAGGTTTGGGGTTGACGCAGAACCAGGCTTGGAGTTTTGGCACCTCCAGGCTGGGGTGGATGTTGAAGCGCTTTCTTGTCGGGCGGCTGGCCAGACCCTTGGGCGTGGTGCTGCCGCTACCCCCGCCGCTACTTGGTGGGGTCAGACTAAGCCCTCTCGTCGA
The DNA here is from genome assembly GCA_949987565.1 of Luidia sarsii. Lineage (NCBI taxonomy): Eukaryota > Metazoa > Echinodermata > Asteroidea > Paxillosida > Luidiidae > Luidia > Luidia sarsii. The sequence goes on from OX465121.1 coordinate 10,946,092, forward strand.
TCCTTCCGAGGAGGCCGAGAGCTTCGGAGGAACTGGCCCGTTCGTCATGCTGCTGTGCACCATTGCTGAGGTTGGGATTCGAATCGGAGCCACACTGACCGTCCCCATGCTGATTGAGGGCACCACAAGGCTCGTAGCGGCTGTAGGATTTGTCAAGGTTGTACTGGTATCAGATGCCGAGCTGGTGCATGAGGAAGTCGGTTTGGTGCTGGTTAGATTCAAGGCCGTGCTGGCATCGTGAGGTGGGGTTGGTGCGGCTGAGCTGGAAGGCGTCAGATCTTCCATCTTGATGCTCTCATTGGAGAGTAGCTTGCGCTCAGATGGTGTCACGTTCTCCTGCACGGCCGGCGATAACATGATACCAAAGCCTGAGGCTATCTTGCGGATGTCCGTGACTTGAGACGTGGCTGAGGCGTTGCCGGAGAGCGTGGGACTGACCGCTTGCTCGGAGCAGCTGCTGCTTGAGACAGCTCGGGCCACGGTCCTTGAGGAGATGTCTGGAGTGGAGAGAAGGGTCGTCACATGGCTGTTTGTGCTGGCATGGCCGTTACTAAGACTGGTTCTTCCAACATGCGGGGTCCGTGGCTCCGCCCGGGATAGATCAGTGGTCTTCGACACAGCCCGACTCTGACCTCCAAACTTCGACCTGGTCTCAACTTTGACCTTCCCGTGACCCAGCTGAATGTAGCCAGGTCGAGGCCCATTGCAGTTCTCACGCCGGCGGTCAGTCACGTCCGCCATCCGGCCAATCTGACCTTTGGCCAGACGTGAGGTGGACCGGTCAGGGTGAGGCTCTGGAGAATCGGGGCTAAGTCCACGAAGTCCTCGATACTTGGCACGGGCGTTCTTGAACCAGATCGCGATGGACGAGTACTGCAAGGGATGCGAATTCCGTCTTCTCTCCGACGAATTCAGCTCAGCCAGAAAGATCTCCAGCTCCGCTCTGCTAGGTCGAGGGTTTGCACGGTACCACCCCATCAAGCGTGGCAACTCGTAGCGCTGGTCAAACAGAGTACGCGGACGACGCCAGTGACGGGAGCTAGGTTTGACCGGCAGCACGCTGTCCAGTTTATCGGCAGCGACTAGGGTGTTGTCCATCAAACCGTTGTAGATGTTGTACCACTGGTAGAAGGATTGGAGTTTCTCCTGCTGAATAGTTTTGGTGTAAATGCCCTGAAGGATCGCCAGTACAGTGCCCTGGAAACAAAAACAAAGACACGCACGTTGGAAGAACGATCTTAGAATTTCAGAGGGAAACTTTTGTTTGATTTTCTTCGATCAGAATCATGCGATTCACATCCCAAATGAAGTTGTCACTTGTCAGTGGTCAAAAGGCACACATGTATTCGAAGCAAGGAGTGCCAATAGTGGTTAATTTCATCAAACTCTTCATTTACTTGCGGCCAATTTCAAGACGATGAGCAACTCAAAAGATTGTTTTCAGTCACAGTGGATCTTTGCAACATCCAACCCAGCTGGTTTGACTCAAGTCAAAAGCAATCTACAGAGAACGCACTCCACCTCGACCAAATTATATCGAGCTAGATTGTTTTAATGCCCTCATCAGCTCCTAAGTGTGAGTACTTTGACTCAAGTCAAATACCCCCTATCTTCCCTAGACCCTATACCAAGGAAGTAAAGCATTCAGATCTATGAATGAAACAGCAACGAGACTGGCCTGTGATGATGGTAATTTCTAAGGAGTTTTTGAGAAGCAAAGGTCCTCTCCTCTCTCTGTCCCTCTCCCTCCCCTAAATCCTTCTTGTCTCTCCTCCCAGCGAGTACACATCAGCTTTAGGGGTCATATGTGAACCCACAAGAGGAAGATAGCATTGATGGGTTTCCCTACCTGAGAGAAGGGGCAGCCATGGCTGACCAGTAAAGTGGGTCCTCGCTTCTCAAGCAGCTGCAGTAGTTTCAGGCGGATCTCTAGGGCTCCGCGTGAGCCAGGCAGCTCGCTGCCTCCAGCCACAGACTTCTTCAGTGGGAAGCCAAACAGCGATGGCTGTGGACCCAACTGTAGAGCCATCTGACTACCGGGGTTGAGTGAGGAGGAAGAGGTGCGGGCATTGGGGGTACGACTGAAAAAAAAAAAAAATCAGACGGAAAAAAAAGAGATGTAACCACAATGATTGAATCAATAAATTACAAGTTTGAAGTAAACACAAAACATTATGTAAATCTTAATCTTAATCTGTGACTCTTCCTTTGAGAAAGGTCCTGCTAGGATCGAAACGTCAGGCCCACTAAATTTTAAGATTTACATTTTGGTAATTTTAGTCAGTAAGCAGTTTGCAACATTTTTGTATATCACACTAAACATTATGCACATTTTCTATTCAAAGTTATGAGCAGGACCCAAATAGAACCTGAATGGCTAAATGGTCTGGTGCCTTCTGTTCTTACTATGAAATTAGGTTAATTTATCAATGAGCAGTCAGGTAATCACACAAAGATGGTTGTGCCATCAACCCCCAAATGCCAGTGTCCCTCTTAAATTCAGAAAATCTGAAAGATTTTTTAGGAAATGGTTTTCAGTTTACACTTTGGGGGAAGAAAGGTCAGAAAGTATTTTCACAATGAGTGTTCAGAATGTAGGAAAACGGTAGGAAGAATGTTTTATAACTTTAGGTAGAATATCGATCACACTTCTCCCCAATGTGTGAAGATTTGACACAGGCTTGGTGAAAATGCAAATTAATTTTGCATAATTAGAAGAGGTATAAAACCTTCTCTTATTTCAAATCTCAGAGTGCTTTACATGTACCGGTACATCTTTCCCTTCTCTAGTGACCTTTCTGAGCATATCTCGTATTCTCACCTGCTTGTGATCTTGATCTTGAGTGTGATGTAGGAGAGAAGGTCGCCTAGTATCTGACCAACGTTTGCCTGAGGGTCATCAGTGATCTGACTAAAGGGTAGAGCCTTCCAATTCTGCACCTGTATCACACCTGCACAGGTGTCAAACCATAACCATACAGGACTTCAAGTTACTTTCTATCTTTGAGATGGGGTGGTTGAATGGTCAATGGGATGTTATGCTATAAAAAAAAAGGTATATGCTTCAAGAAAATCTGCATTTATACCCAGTGTAGTGAGAGTGTTTGGGCTAGTAAGGTTTAAAGAGGTACACAAGGAGAATCTAAGTGACTGGTTAAATAAGAATAATCAATAAGGGACTTAATCAAATGATGAGAAAGGTCCCACTAGTCACTAGTCCGCTACAAGATTCAAAATAGTCAACTGTCTTTGCAGAGAGGGGGCGCCAGTCAGAAGCAATTCAACCAAGTTTTCTTTGCCAATTTTTCAATTTACTCCAACTTCTGATCAACATTTAGAAGTTTGAATCCCTCAAAAAGTTTGTCGTTTTTAATCAGGTAGTGACGGGATTGAAAAAAAAAGGAAAGTAGAGGGATTGGGTGATGGAAGGTGCTGGGAACTGCAGTAGGATGTTGTGAGTGGCAAAAAAACATGTCTCATAAATCCTTCACAATCCTCCCAAAGTGCTTGCTTGATTGCAGGGGCTTAAGTACGTCAGGCCTGATGAGATGTAACGTGTAAAAGTTGTCTTGGACGTGGGTGGGATGGGAGGGGGAAGGCAGGAGAGTGGAGGGTGGGGGAAGGATAGGAGAGGGAGGGGGCAGGGGAGAGGGAGGGCAAGCGGGAGGGAGGGTAGGGACCAGGGAGAGGGAGGGGACGAGAGTGGAAGGTGGGGGAAGGATAGGAGAGGGAGGGGGCAGGGGAGAGGGAGGGCAAGCGGGAGGGAGGGTAGGGACCAGGGAGAGGGAGGGGACGAGAGTGGAAGGTGGGGGAAGGATAGGAGAGGGAGGGGGCAGGGGAGAGGGAGGGCAAGCGGGAGGGAGGGTAGGGACCAGGGAGAGGGAGGGGACGAGAGTGGAAGGTGGGGGAAGGATAGGAGAGGGAGGGGGCAGGGGAGAGGGAGGGCAAGCGGGAGGGAGGGTAGGGACCAGGGAGAGGGAGGGGACGAGAGTGGAAGGTGGGGGAAGGATAGGAGAGGGAGGGGGCAGGGGAGAGGGAGGGCAAGCGGGAGGGAGGGTAGGGACCAGGGAGAGGGAGGGGACGAGAGTGGAAGGTGGGGGAAGGAGAGGAAAGGGGGCAGAGGAGAGGGGGGCAGGAGCGAGGGAGGGCAAGCGGGAGGGAGGGCAGGGGAGGGAGGGGGAAGAGAAGGGCAGGGGAGAGGGCAGGGGAGGATAGGGCAGGGGAGGGCAGGGGAGAGGGCAGGGGAGGATAGGGCAGGGGAGGGCAGGGGAGGGGGTAAGGGGTTGGGTCCGAGTAGTTGAGGTAGGGGGTGGAGGAAGGGGATAGGATAAGAAGGATAAGGGAAATCTAAATTCCACAGGAAGAGCAGCGTTATTTCGGCCGCATACAGAAGAAGCACAGAGTGAATCATTCCTCCCTTATCTGGCCACGGTGCCAACAAAAAGAAAGAAAATAAAAAACCTGTGAGGCTGACGGAAGGAAATGAGAGGATTGGATGTGGCAGGAACACACACACGGTCTCCTTAATCCCAGGCACAAACCAATATGATTAAGGAAGGGACTGACGGCGTACGACTACCCAGGTCCCATGCCTTGGGGGCACTACAGAGTGGAATAAACATCGGTATAGCCAAGCTTCATGTATGCATGTACGCGGGGCTATGTCTTATTAGACGTTTGTGTCTGTGCGAGAGGCAATGCCTTATCACTTTCTGAAGCGTGCCAATTTTGACGGCACTCTGCTTCGGCGAACAACATTTTTCTCTGTAGGTTTGGAGAAAGAAAAAGCTACTTAATAAGGGATCAGGAATTGCTGTCAACCTGTTACATGCGTTCTAGATCATCTTATCTTTAATTTATATACAAGTACAAATAATTTCTTGAGGAGCCATGTGTATTTTAGGATTTCATTTACTTGTCGTATTTTATTTGTTTATACCGTTACACCCTGAACTATACATTACGTTATTCTTTCCATAAAAATTATTATCATAAATGTTTGGAATGCTGGTAGACAGACTAGGGTGAGATCAAAGGGAAGGGCAAGCAGTAGGGAAGGGATCGATGGAGGAAAGCTGGTAGACAGACCAGGGTGAGATCAAAGGGAAGGGCAAGCAGTAGGGAAGGGATCAAAGGAGGAAAGCTGGTAGACAGACCAGGGTAAGATCAAAGGGAAGGGCAAGCAGTAGGGAAGGGATCGAAGGAGGGAAGCTGGTAGACAGACCAGGGTAAGATCAAAGGGAAGGGCAAGCAGTAGGGAAGGGATCAAAGGAGGAAAGCTGGTAGACAGACCAGGGTAAGATCAAAGGGAAGGGCAAGCAGTAGGGAAGGGATCAAAGGAGGAAAGCTGGTAGACAGACCAGGGTAAGATCAAAGGGAAGGGCAAGCAGTAGGGAAGGGATTGAATGAGGGAAGCTGGTAGACAGACCAGGGTGAGATCAAAGGGAAGTCAAGCAGTTCATACAATAACAAGAGACCACACCATACATGTTACATGTGCAAAAGTCATCATGCCACTATCCTTGCCGCTAATTTGAAATTCAAGGAATACAGATTTTTATAAAATCAACAATAAATAAGTTAACATCAAGCAAGCCAGCCCTCACATCCCCAAACATTAGCAAGAACATCTCCCATTATTAGGCCTATGTCTTGAAAATCGGTCGTCATCTATAGTCATTTTCTTGAAACATTTGGCAAATCCATCCACACATTGAGAGTGAGAAACATTTCTTCAAAACATATTTCTATGATTTTCTGCCCATTTCTTAATGGATAGCATAGAAGTGCTCTTGGGAAACGATGGTGTACTTGTATGAGGTTAACAATGTGAAGTGATACTAATCTTCATCATGGGATGTGTTTTTAATTAATCATTATGTTTGAAGAGAATCGGCCAGTTTGTGAAAATGCCGACTACTGTATGTGTACAACAACGACGTGTATTCGAATTAAGCAACGCACACCCTGTCTTGTGCTATACGTATATATAGGCTTTGACTTACCAGTGGCATTGCGTATCTGTTCTTTGGGAAAGTCTAGCTTCGTCATGGCAACACGGACCAGCTCTGTCAGGAGTAAGATGCTGGGCACGATGGCGTATCCCTCGACGACGCTGTTTTTCTTCTTGCCCGGCGGAAGATCCACAGTCTCGATGGAGCAGTGAACAGGAAGCATCTTGCCTGCATTTCAGAAACGGTCAGGAGTGAAAAACAAAACAGACTACACTGTAAGTCTGGAGATAAGCCTTTGAGAAAGGTCTAGAAATGCCTTTGAGAAAGGTCTGGAGAAGCCTTTGAGAAAGGTCTGGAGATATGCCTTTGAGAAAGGTCTGGAGATAAGCCTTTGAGAAAGGTCTGGAGATATGCCTTTGAGAAAGATCTGGAGATATGCCTTTGAGAAAGGTCCTGCTAGGATCGAAACGTCAGGCCCAATAAATTTTGAGATTTGCATTTTAAATTGGTAATTTTAGTGAGTAAAAAGTTTGTAACATTTTTCATTTTTGTATATCACTTTTGAAGATATACGACAGTTAATGGTTGATTTGCTTCTGACTGGCGCTCCCACCCTGGCAAGGCCTACGTGTACATGTACAGTAACAGACTATTAGGAAAGGCCACAATAAAAGGGCTCGATAGCTTAGATGGATAGAGCGCTGGTACACAAAAACAGAGGTCTCAGGTTCAAATCCCAGTCCAGTCAAAGATTTCTTTGCATTTTTTAACAATTTGTTCACATTAAGGGCTGTAAGAAATCACTACTTTTCCATATTTCCATTCTTGAGAGTTACAGTAGGCCTAATCTTTAAAGTCCTGTTGTCATGGTTTTGCCCCACCCTTAAATGAAATCCTGGTGAGACCGCTGCCTACTATGTATAAAACATCCCAATTCAGATGACGAGATGCTCACAATCTGTGCTGCCTTCAAGTCTAACCCAGATACGTGGACTACAAACATTTACGGACCAAAAATGGAACACAGCACTCTTCTAGGTCTACTTGATATACATGTATCCTCCCGTCAGATCTACGGGACTAGAAAGTCGCCGTCTATTTTATGGTTATATCCCTTTGGTAATCCCGCCCAAAGTCCGAGCAAATTGAGGTGCATCAGGCCGGCCAATCAAGGGTTAATCCTTCCGTCCTCAATCCACGGGCAGACAGACGGTAAGGCCAATCCCCAGGGGGGCCATAGAACGGTCGGTAGTCCGGATGCCAACGGTCACTCTTAAATCTAAACTGACCAGTGCATCCTGATTGCAAAACAACCCAAGAGAGACTGCCATCTTCCACAAACATTTCTCTCTGCATTCTAACCTGCTTTTGAGACGGTCCAGCTCAGATCAAGACACCTGGCCCTAAAATACATTTTGCCTTTGAGAAAAGTCCTGCAAGGTTTCCTAAAGCCTTCCAAATTCTTCCAATTTAGAATTTTCTGTGGTAATGAAATGGTTTCAAATTGCTTACAGACCAAAATATCTTTTTTGGAAGCCCTGACATTTCCATCTGAGCAGAGCCTTTCTCAAAGACAGAGTAAAAGGCTCTTACTCTAAGACAGGTCCTGCAACTGTTTAGGATTAAAACATCAGGCCCTGAAAATCTAAAAAAAAATCTTCTGAAAGGAAACTAGACGTCATTATTAAATACGTATGTATACGTGTATCTAAGCACAGACTTTCGTTTGGAAATGTACAGGACTACAGGTACATACATGTATGTACCTGTAGTACATGTATGTCCATGTACAGTGTGTACATGTACATGTGTGATGACATTATGAAGGTGTGTCCATGTACTACACATACTGTATATTGTATGCCTGTATACAAATTACCTAGATACAATGCATTTTGAATGTACACGTACATGTAAGTGACATACAGAGCTATTAAAAACTAAACCAGGATTCCGATTGAGGAATAAATCTATAAATTGTTCACAAGAATCAACACCAAATGCCACGACAGCCAGTTGGTTCCCGATTGCCCTTTTACTATGAGCAATGCAGCAGTTTATTAGCAATTAGGACAAATACCGGTACCCGGTAGATATCGAAAATCTGATATCTGGGCTCGCTGGTTTTTAACCTCTGAAAATGCCAACTTGATAATATCCCTTCTAAGGGAATTGTTTGATTAAATTTACATACAGAAAAAAATACACTCTATTTTGAACAATCAGTTTAAGTAATCACTCAGTTTTATATAGGCCTACAGCTTGTCTACCACATTTTTTTTTACCGCTGCAAATTTGAAAAACTACAATTTGGCGTTCAATCTCCCGATATTAGGATTTAGATATCTGGCCTTGTAATTTTGTAATAGTATTTTCATTTGTGTGTTTGTGAGTGGGAGGCTTGTTATTCCGACTTTGGAGTACCACTCAATATTGCAATTTGGCTCGATTCTGCCTGATCGCTGGGTAGGGCCCGCCATTCCCCTGGTAGGCTCTGCAAATTTGCTGTCCTAGAAACCAGCTTTACCGACAAGCCTGGAATGCCTCCGAGATTGCCAGAAATGATACAAGATTACGGGGCAACGGAGGTCCCTTCGTCCCATTAACCCAGATTCCTCCTCAGCCAAGAGGCTTGCCCGTGATGACGGTAATTTCTGAGGAGAAGCAAAGTTATTAAGGATCAATTGAGTCTCTCTGTCTGTCTCTCTCTCTGTAACTCCCCTCTCTCTCTCTTCCCCTCCCCCTCCATCCTTCTTCTCTATCCTCCCAGCACAGCCTGCCCAGGTGATGTAAATCCGCAATGCATGAGGCAGAGATTGGCTGGCACTACCGTGCCCCAAGTCCCCTCTAACGTCAACCTCACTGTAGCCAATCCTTGCATTACAGAATAACTGCACACTCCACACGCCACACACTATCCTTATATCAGTCCTAATGGGATTTTCGCCTGCACGTACATGTAGAACATGCAGAGGCCACGAATGACGAAATAAGGCAAGACACAGTCAAGCGATTCTTAATCAACAGAGGACTCTCAGTCTCACTTCTTACAATCTCCGCCTAATATTTTCCTTGAATACAAGGTGAAAACCACCACATTGAAATGTATCGCTAAATAGCTCCATAAGCTTATTAGGAATCCAACAATCAGAGAATTAAGGGAAGGTTTTGTGAGGACAAAGCAAAAACAGCGGCACTGGGATGAATTGATTTTTGTAAAACTTTCAAAACAGAATTTACCTGGAAACAGGAAAGGCATCTCAGAAGTGGCAATCACAAGGACAGTATCACTTTTGATCATGAGATGTTTAAGAGAAGCTTAGTGGACCATATTTCCGGTAGGGGAGACAGATGAAGGGCAAAACAATGTTCCAAAAGGTCTTGTTATTGTCAGGGAAAGATTGAGACATTAAAGCTGATATTTCAGAATGGAGGGGACGAGAGTATTAAAAGCTGAACAAAAAAAATTCTGATTGATTTCATGATTCCCCCCCCCCCCCGATGTTAAAACCTACATCCATGGGTCTTTTATTGTTTACTAACCACACCAGGATTATATACCTTAGGCCGCTACAGCTACCGTCCACTGGGAGACTTGCTTGCTTCTCTGTCTCTATCTCACCCCGCCCCTTGTCTCGCCCTGTCTCTTCCTCTCTTCCTTTCACCCTTCTTGTCTCACTCAGTTTCTCTCAGTCTCTCTTTCTCTCTCCATCACTCTCTGTCTTTCTATATCTACACGTACCTCTATCTCTCCGTCTCAGCCTTTCTCTCTTTGTCTCCCCTCTCTGTCTCTATCCCCATTTTTCTCAGTCTCTTTCTCTCTCCATCTCTCTCTCTGTCCCTCTCTTTGCCTCTCTATCTGTACCTCTATCTCTCTGTCTCCCTGTCTCCCCCTCTCTCTGTCTCTATATATCTACCTCTATCTCTCCCTGTCTCCCCTCTCTCTGTCTCTGTTTTTTCTCCCTGTCTCCCCTCTCTCTGTCTCTCTATATATCTACCTCTATCTCTCCCTGTCTCCCCTCTCTCTGTCTCTCTCTGTCTCTCTCTTTCTCTCCCTGTCTCCCCCTCTTTTCCTGCATCTTTCCTTTCTTTGTCCGTTTGTCTCTTCACCTCTGTGCCTCTGTGTATCTCAGTTTCCTAATCCCAAGGCTACCATTCTTCCCTGCCCTCTTTCTACCATCCTCAGAGTCGGGTCACATTGCAAAGCGGCTTCCTCTGATGCCGGATGTTTTGCGGCACATGGAGTGGGAGGACCACGACAAAAAGAAAAACATTTCCAGAACAAGAAGAAGACGACGAGGAAGAAGAAGAAGAAGAAGAAGAAGAACATGAAGAAGAAGAAGAAGAAGAAGAAGAAGAAGATGAAGAAGATGAAGACGACAAAGATGAAGAAGAAGTAGGAGGAGAAGACGAAGAAGACGACAGAGACGAAGAAAGCCATCTTTTATCACTCACTATCTTCCAATCTCTGGTTGAGGGTTGTGCATCCACGTACTGCCATTCACAGGGTCCCTGGCTGTGTAACAGTACGTATTCCCTTAATGCATTCTGCCCTACTTTCTAATCTCTCTAAGGAGGGCTTGGGGAAGTGAGGGATCTCTGCTTCTCCGTCCGCTGACGCATTTTACGCCGGACAAAACTGAAGGAGAGAAATTAAAAGGTTCTGCACAGGACCATTAGAAGATTTATCCCCCAAGTCAAACTAGTAATTAACTATGCCGTCTATACGTGTCTTGTTGTTGGCGCATGGGTGAGAACACAAAAACAGTGATTACTGGCTTGCATACATGTGTGTACAGGACAGGTGTACAAGTGTACAGGTGTACATGACAGGTGTAAATACATGTGTAGAGTGTAGACCAAACACAGATAAAAGGAGAGTTGGATTTGAATATCAAATGGTTTTGTGGTTTACTCTGGTTATCAATTTGTATTCAATCATGGATGGTACATGTATGTGTATATATCCCTCCACATTCCACAATTCCACTCCCCTCTGAAAATTTAAATGTACATGCATGTACACCGTATGGGTCTGTGAGAGTGTGTCTGATGATATTTGAGCTATTTGATTTTGCAGCAAGGTGATGCTTGGTTAAATTGGATAAATTCACTAAACATTTGAACAATCAATGAACAATCTTAAAATTTAGTGGGCCTGATGTTTCGATCCTAGCAGGACCTTTCTCAAAGGCAGAGAACAAAGTATCTGAATGGAATCATGAAAAATTTGTTTTGAGCCAACAAAGTTGGACCACTTGACTCACTTGAGAAAAGTTACCTTGAAGCAGGTGGGTAACTTCTTGAAAACAAGAAATGTTTTATGATACCTTTCCATCTCTAGCTTGCCTCTTTTAATTCTACTCCTGTGGGTATTGTACATCTGTGTTCAAGGAGACAAGTACCATGTCCGAACAGCCCACGCTCCAAATTCCTGCATGAATGCATCCGGGCCTGTCCGAACAATTTCTTTGATGGGTTTCTGAGATTTACTGTACAGCGAGCAAATTCCTGAATCAATCCCCCCATACTGCCCCAAAACAGTAGTCCTGACGCAATCTGCCATCCCAGTGTCCCTGAAATCACTTTGCTTCCCCGTGAGGCAAAAATGAAAGGGAAAGAGAGAGGATCTGCCCTCACCCCATCCCCCGCACACACGCATCCTGCAGGGTTTTTTTTCTTCTAGATTCCATTAAAATATGGCTTCATTGTCCTACGCGGTTCCTAAGCACCCACCGACTTGTATCATCACTTCCTATCTTCCCTGCTTTAATGGCGTCTTGGGGGGGAACGCAGATGGGTTGCCATGTCGGATTTCTGAAGACCTTTGCCAAGGCACAGCCCTGACTACCCCAACCCCCACCCCTCCTTCAATACCTCTCTGAGGATCTCCCCATCTCCTGTCTTTATCTCCCTCCATCTCTCAGTCTCTCTGTTTTCATGCCTTTCTTGTTTTTCATGTCTGAGTCTGCTTCTCCCTCTGTTTCTCTTTCCCTCTTTGTGTCTCTCTCTTCCTTCCTCTCTCTCTCTTCCCTCCTCTCTCTCTATCCCTCTTCCCCCTCTCTCTCTCAGTACCTGTCTGTCTCTCCTAGTCCCTGTGTCCCTATATCCCTCTCTCTATCTGTCTCGCAGTCTCTTTCTCCCTCTCTCTCTCTATCTGTATTCCAGTCTCTTTCCCTCTCTGTCTCTCTGTCTATATCTGTTATCTCTAAGCATCTGTCTCTCCCCCACAGCCAGTCTGTCTGTCGGTCTGTCTGTCTCTATCTGTATCCCAGTCTCTTTTTCCCTCTCTCTGTCTCTGTTTCTATATCTCTCTTTATCTCCTAGCCTCTGTCTCTCCCCCACTGCCTGCCTGTCTGTCTCTCTGTCTGTCTTCTCTTCCTCTCCCTCTCTCCACTCTCAACGGGCGATCGGAACTGGGTCCGCAAATGGAGATATATTTTGACTGCAGGAAATGGATAAAACTTAAAGCGATTACGGCATAGTGCATGGCTGTCCCCCTGGATCGTGATCAGATCGTGTGGCGGATTAAGAGTGGGGAGATCAATAACACACCGCTGCCTGCTCCTTCCTCCCCAAGTCTCTGAGCTCCCGGATTTGCATTTTAATCTTCCTAATGGCTTCGATAATCTCCCAGTGGGTTATGGGTTAATCTGTTAATGGACATGAGGGGGAAGAGGGGGAAGGAGGGAGGCAAGGGAGGCCAGGATGAACCGCACATGGAGGAGGAAGGTGTAGTGGAAGGGCAGAGAGGCACAGAGAGAGAGAGACAGAGAGAGAGAAACTCGCTTGCAGGATATTACGCACGGCTGGTGGGATTATCTCAGTCAACGGCAACCATTTATTGACGCCAGCAGGACTCCAGACTCACTGGAGTCATGATCTTAAGTGTCTAAACCTAAGGAAAATAGTCAGATTATGTGTAAGGCGAGAAGGGTGCTGCCAAACATTGAATCATAAAAGTCGCAGACTCCAGAACAGATATTTCAGCTTCTGGACCTCCAGTTGCAGTTTGGAAGGCAAAAGCCCCAGGATACTTGACAAACTCCAAGCCATATTGACGGAAACTACCAAGCATAGTTGACCTTTAACCCCCACACAGCAGGACCTCCGATCACAACCAGGAAACGAAGACTTGATTTGATATCGTGAGTCGGGATTTGGTTTTTACACATGGCTCATACAGCTGTGTTCCAGATTTACATTTACATACATGTACGGTATACCGGTACACAGGCTATAGGACCACCATCATGTCCAGCACTTCCTTCAAAGGTGGGCCAACTGGCTAAAAGAGCTACATGTGGCTTTGCAATGCACCTAAGGCTAAAAACATGGTATTATTTTTTACCCACAAATTTATACCATAATCCCTGTACATCAGCAAACACTCATCACTACAATATGTTGATTCTGCCTTTGTGAAAGGACCTGCCAGGATCGAAAAAGTCAGACCCAGTTCTGTTGATTTGTAGTTTGAGTCAGTAAATTGTTTGCAATGTTTTTTCCATCACAATGGTGGCAGTTGTAGAAGACAAATCACAAATATATGTGCCAATTTTTTTTCTTCTGAACATCTCATTTTTTTAATAGCATTAATTTTCTGTCCTGTACCTCTCTATGTGAGTATGTAGACGCGAGCCCAATTGAAAAGTGTTAAAGTAAAATAATCGCTTGAAATTAAAGCAAAATTAATTTTTAAAATGTAAGAGAGATTACAATAACTGGTACACAGAAAGACAAGAGCTTGACAGTCTGAAGCCTTTCTGATTTTGAGGGATGAAATTTGCAAAGCAGGATAATTTGACAATTTTCTTGTGAACTTTTTCCGGTCAAATCTTCCATCTCAAAAGACGAGTCCAATGCTGAGAGGACTTTACAAGTTGTAGGGCCCAGAAGTTCAAGATGGTTCAAGAGCCAACATGAAAAGACAAACAGATTGCTGAACTCTACAACGCAAATCCATCTCCTGGGATGGGATATACGGGATAGAGGATGAAAACTTAAGAAGGGATTGGACCCATTCCTCTTCTTTTTAACCTTCTTCTTTTTGGGGGTAATTCACTATTTCTTAATCCGAGGATTAAGAGTTAAGAGGATTACTGAAGGGGCTTAAGGCTTTGCGCCTGCCCTGCTAAGCCCTGCGTTGCTCACTCTTCGGCCAAGTTTTATCTCATAATCTTTCTCTGACCTTGTCCTTGCACTTTGCATCGTTTATTTTTACTCATAGGTAGTGGAAGAAAGAGGGGGGAGGTGGGCCACTGAAGGAACAGGGGTGACTTCATCTTGTTTGTTTTCTTCTTTTGGGGGAGGGGGGGGGAGGTGCACGCAGACTGGCCCGGTGATCTCCAGGGGCCCAGGGGGGCTTAGAAGGAAATGTTCTGTTGCCAATTTGGCGCCATGGCCTGATCCCACATGGACCACAGGTGTGACTCCTAACATGATTTAACTCCCTGACTATTCCCCCAACAAGTTGGAAACCCCAAAAGAAAGTTGTCTTCTTTGAAATGTGTCTTTGACAAAGAACTTGCATACATGTATTGGACATACCGTAGCATGTACATGTACTGTACTTACATGTAATACACGTACTGTACACGTACATGTAAGACCCAGGTGGTGAAATGTTGCTGTTAACAAAATTTGACTCTTCACTCTTGAGCCCTTTATGAATCCATGGATCAGACTCGGGCTGTTATTTTCTCGATTTTTTTGTTGCACTGTATTAACCGGACATATTACCTGAAGTTGACATTCAGAGCACGTGATATACGGTACAAACCTGTACATGTAGCATGCATACATTGTGATCCTATCAATGTGGCCCGGATAAATATTTACACGTACAGTACATGTATGTAAATGGATTCATACAAGTACTACTACTACACAAGTCCTGGTGTACTCTTTCACTAGTATGTGTAACGGTAAACCCAACTATTCTGATAAGGATAAAGACATATTCCTATCTAGTTCTGTGGCAAAAACGTTATCAAATTCACACAGGTACAATTTACATTGTATTATTCACTGACATGCAAATTTTGAGAAAACCAAGTCCTTACAATGGACACCAAATCTGTTTCTTTTTCTTTTTTTTATATAAAAAAATGAAACAAAATGCAATGACAACAATTTTATAAATCTAAACAATTGATGTATGGCCATGGGCCCTTTTTGAAGGCAGAATTACAACCTTTCTGGTAAACCCTCCAAAGATTGAATCATCAAAATTCAAACACTCGTACACATACAGTACCAGTACATGTACATGTGTAGGTCATTCCTTGTTCTGTACAAAGGTTTATTGACTATGGTGATAATCATTTCTTAACGAGTCAAACGATATACATGTATTTCATCAGCATCAATAAGCTACAAATGTAGTTCCATAAACCAAGGGTCCTACTTGTGACATTTTGGTACCCCTACTTCATGCATACAAAGCGTTCAGCTTTACTGCATGTAATATTATTACAATGTAAACAATGTTTAAACAATGTCATAAACCACTTTGTAGACTGAACAGTATGTTATACAAAAGTATAAAATCTAACTGTTTAATCCACAAAAATGTTTTATTAATTGTTACAATATTACACATAGGAAAGCAAATGGTATACATACATGTAAGTAGCACAACAAGTTGTCACAAGTTGAATCCCTGATTTATAGAATTTTCTATAATAACCCTGCAATAGAATCATGCTGTAAGCACATTATAAAGTAAGTATTTTTGTACAGTATGTTACTTTTATTTCAAACACTGTACACAAACATCGAAACAGTAAAATGTAAAAATGTTGCAAACTGCTTTAAGAAAGCCGTCATTTCTGCCTTTGATAACTTCGGTCCTGCAAGGATCAAAATGACGTCAGGCCCTCCAAATCTTGACAAACATCAAAACAAGTATTATTGGGAAGTACAGCAGCACCTTTAAAAATAATGCACTTAACCAGCAAAGGGCAGCACTCGGCCTTAAATGGAAAGGCGTTGATTTTGAAATATCCAAGGAGCTTCCTGCAGATACTAAAAATGAGACGATAGTCAGGTTCAAATCAGATGATTGCATGCACGAGCACTGGTGCTAATTTCCTGCGGAGAAAGGAGGCTGGGGCTAATTGATTTTAAACGAGTCCTACATGTACATGTACCTGTAATTATAGCTCATCTTTATGGTCATAGGCAGGACACAGTGATGAAAGGTATCCTTGGTTGATTTGTTAATTACTAGGGCCGTTCCCACAACAAAAATAATCATGATTTGAATTTTGAATCGGGATTAAAAAACCAAGGTTTTTTTGTCGTGTCCACACAGGCCAAAAAAATGAGTCACAAAAAATTGTGATTGTGGTTAGCAGTTGTGATCAAATGGTGGGAGTGTCCTTGAGGGTGGTCCATGCAGGGAGACATATAAACAAGCACGACACTTCCTGTCAATCAGTGCATGAGCAGTGCATTGTGGGACCTCCACCGAAAAGCCTTTTCAGACGACGCTGAAAAACTTGCAAGGCTTGAGAAAATATCTCATGCATTGAGAAATCTTACAAAAGTGCCATCATGTGAAAGGTTACCAATGCTTGAGAGTGACAGATGTCCCTGGTGAACCCTTGAGAGATTTTGTCGCAGGTCTGGACCTCCCAAATCTTCCGCTAGCCGTGGATTTCTCAGGGGACCCATGACAATCGATCGTGTGAAGGGAGGATCTGTTTATTGTACAGCGTCCCATGCTATACGCTAAATTCTCTCTCAAGCCTTGCAATTTTTTTCAGCGTCGTCCGAAAGAAAAGGGCTTTGGAGTAGTAAAGACACTTGGCATACATCTCGTGCAATAATGGAGAGGTTGGACTTGCATGAGTCATGTCATAAGTGACTGGCCATGCTTCATGGCATTTATGCACGCCCCTGTAGCCCAGTGCCCAATATCAAGCCCCTAATGTGCCCAATTTGGCAGAGGCTCTGACATCTTCCAAAGCTCTAATGGGGAATTTATCCCGCCCCTCTCCCCCTCCCCCTCCCTCTTCACACAGCCAGCCAACTCCTCAAATGAGATTGGGGAAGCTTGGGTCAAGCAGTGCTAGATAATTATGTCTATGGGTCTAACTGATTTACGCTGATCTGTTGTGACTTGTAGCAGAAAACTCTGTCAATAATAATGAGGTGGTTTTTTTTCATTTCTTTATTTATCTATTTTTTTTCTAAAGCTCCTCTTGACTGCAATGCTCTTGCTTGTGAGCATTGGCTATGTATAAACGTGTGCCTGCATAGCACTCATACTGTTTAACTGCTAGACTACGTTGTACTTGTACTTTGTGAACATCTACAATAAACATTATTATTGTGCATGTACGCTAGAGCTTGTATTGTACACACTATGTACATGTAGATTTCACTTTGACATTGCAACTATTTGAAGTATTTGACTTTGATCACCCTTTCTACTTATTTGAAGTATAGTTGCTGCTACATTTTATTAAACAACTTTCTCCGACTGGTATGTCTCTAAGTGCGATCGATATCTATATCTAAGACGGTGGGGATTATTTTTGGGTTTGGGCAGGTTTCTGAGGGTTTATCCCACTTTAGGCTTACGTTAAGCTGTTATTATTATTCACGAAGACAAAACCAAGTTTAAACATGTATACGTATAATAGATGTATCTACAAATACAGGTATTGTAGCAGAATGAAGATGCACAAAAACAAATATGGAGAAGTAGACACATCTCACACATGTCAATTTGTTGTTTGCATCTGAAGGAAAGCGAGGGCGTGATCCCTGGAGATTTACATGTAGGTCAGTTAGAGGTTAAAAGCTTCTAACTATAGTGTCCCATCCTGGCCAAGAATGGTAACTGGTGCATGAGCAGTTAAATAATAATGGCCCTCCGTTACTTAACGGAGTGTCTCAGTAAACTGACTGGCTTGAGTGAGAAAGTAAAGAGGAATGGAGCAAGTGTGACTGACATACCATGTTTGGAGTCAGCTGGCACCTTCTCTTTGGCTGTCGTCTTGGCTGGCGTCTTGGCCGGTGAGGGGCCACTGGAGGCATCCAGGGATTCCCGACAAGGCTGAGGACTGGCCTGCTTCCTCTTACGAGAGGCCGGCATTGCTGGGCTCACGGTGGTCGGGGCTGGACACTGGCCATGGCGTTGGGGTGAAGCACGGTCTTCCAGGGACGGGGAGATGACCACCAGATCGCGGTCGATATTGGCTTGAGGGGAGACATCTGAGAAAGAGGCTGATGGGGTGGAGCCATCTGGCTGGGTGCTGACCTGGATAGAAGGGGTTGTATCAATGCATGGGATCTTAAGAACTGGAATTGGAATGGGCTTGATATTGGCAAAGTAAGGATGACACTAGTGAACAGGTGTATTGTACAAATAAGCAGGTGCACCAATGCAATGAGCAGGGGCACCAAGGCAATGACCAGGGGCACCAAGGCAATGGCCAGGGGCACCAAGGCAATGACCAGGGCATCAAGGCAATGACCATGGGCATGAGGTCAATGACTTGGGGCACCAAGTCAATGACCAAGGGGACAAAGGCAATGAACGGGACCAACCCATCAAGTGTATCACTATCAATCTGGTCTCCTAGTCCTACAGAAAATCTTTTGAGTAAACAAAGCATACACTGTCATGACTGTAGACATCTGATACAGCTAGCATCACCCATAATTGAGCCACCTACTGTACACATACATGTACATGTACCAGTGCCTTTTTTACCACCATTTTATTTTTCGCAGTGGCTGTTGTTACGGCAGTCGTCCGTGTGGTTCCCTGACTTGATTGTATTTCGTCAGCATTGCAGGCTGGTTGAACCAGTCTATTAGCTGATAGTCTGGTTCCAAGAGCTAAACATCCTGACAAATACTGTGAAGTAAGGGAACCACACGGTCGACTGCCGTAACAACAGCCACTGCGTTTTTTTTATAGGTCTACAGTCTCGGCCACCTTCTAGTTCTACATCACACACTATACTGAAAGAGTTGAACTGATGAAACGCAGGGGTTAAGGTGCCAGTCAGAAGCATTCAACCATTACTGCCGTGTATCGCCAGGGATTATCTTTATCTCCAGGTTAAATATTAAGAAAGATGCTGAAACCTGCTGGTTGTGCTCTCGAGAGGAATTTAAAAATGTTGAAAACTAAACTGATAATCGACTGACCAGTAGAGGCCTAATGTACATGACATAATCTACTCAGTGGTCAAAAAAAAAAAGTATGCATCATTGTGCATGCAGTCTACCTTCCATGCTGTCTGAATAAATAAATAACTGCATAATATCATGTATATCCTTGTTTCATTTAGCTCCTTCGTAGTATAAAACAAAACTGCTTTTCATGCGTACCTGTACGACTATACGCGGTGCGAAGAAGCATGAAATTTCTACTCAGTGGTCAATAAAAAAAGCTGCATGTACAAGTATGTACTTTGTGTGATCCTGCTGTACATGTACCCAGGTTTACAACAATTTGTTGTTTGCATATGAATGAAAACAGGGGCTACAGGAGATGTACGGCAGTTAAAGATTAAATGCTTCTGACTAGTGCCCCACCCTATTATTTAATACTAGTACTGGGTTCCACACCGGTTGGCATTTTTTCTACTTGCCCTCCGGGCAAGTAGATTTATCACTTTTCATATTTTTAATTGCCTGATTGGGCAAGTAAAATTTACCTTTTGAGAATTTACTTGCCCGGGGTGAAATTTTACTTGCCCCGGGCAAGCGGGCAACCGCTAATGTCGAACACTGACTAGTAGACTATTTGGGAAGCCCGCCATCTAACTAAGGTCTGGATAGGTCAGATGGTAAGAGCCCTGGTTTACTAAACCAGAGGTCTCGGGTTCAAGCCCCGGTCAAGTCAGAGTTTTCTTTGCCATTTTTCAATATTTTTTTTATTATTTGTTTTAATGGTTAATATTGTTAGTGTTTCTAAATCTATCCAACAGGCTTATATTTATCTATGGAAGTTAGCCTCTCAAAGTTCAATTGTTTGGTGGTTGGTTGATTATGACTGGCAGACTGGTTGGTTCGTTTATAATAGTCAGTTGACTGGTTGGTTTGTTAGTCAGGTGGCCGACTGATTGGTTGGTATGGTGGGTGGTTAGTTTGTAATTCAGTGACAGTTACCGGTAGTTGGTTTTTAGCAATATACCAAAACATTGCAAACTACTTACTGACTAAAAATAACAAAAGCGCAAATCTGTTAATGTTTCGATCCTAGCAGGACCTTTCTCAAATGCAGAAATAATTTACGTAGTAATTGGTTCATTGGTCATAGGCCTAATTGATCAACAATCAACATCGAACAAATATTTCCAACATTCATCTTCAAAAGCATTTTTTAAATAATTTGAGCAACTGAAATTGAAAATGAAATATAAATTCTTACTGTACTCGCAGGACCGGCTAGGTTCGAAACGTCTTGTCCTCTTGATCAATTTTTTGATATAAATTAATCTTTTGGGTATTTTTATTCAGAAGGCCGTCTGCAACATTTTTGCATTTTTACATTTTTACATTCTCTCTATAAATAATTCTAGCACTGAAATTTATATCCAATTTTCCATTAAGATTAATATCTCCTGTTTACATTATCAAAATAATTATGGAAACAAATTTCCTTTACAAAGAAGGAACTTATTTTTGTAATGCATGGAATGACAACTATGACTCTATGAGTATGGACAGGTGTAAAATCATGAATTAGTGACCGGCAAATTATTAATATTTAATATTATTTATTGGTGGTCTTGGACTGGAACAGAGAGATTGGGAGTTGTGTCGCAGTTCCAAAAAATAATTATTAAATTCTCAATATCATTTTTCCTCTTTTTAAGAATTGCGAAAAAATCACTGCGATATTGAGTTAAAAATCAAAGAATGGGGCGATTTCTGAGGAGGTACAAGCGTAGAGGAGAAAACGGATAAAGGAGGATTTAGATTTCTGATCTCCAGAATTGTGGTTCTGATGACAATTGATGATCAGACACGACCCCATGGCCCTAGTCAGTGCAAGGTGCATTGAGAACGCACGCATACATAGGAAGCTGTTTACACAATGCCGCACCGTGTGCACAATAGCATGCTCACCCATGCATTCTAACACACGCTATTCACGAGAAATCGACGAAAACAAGCCGTGTTTGCGAGCCGAAACCCCACCCTTCCGTCCCGATTTCTCCCCCGAAATTTCACCATCAGACCCGTGTGTTCTTCATAGACCATGGGGCGAAATGGGGGTTTGGTAGTTGGTTGCGTTAGGGTGGAAATGAGAGGGTTTTTTAGGGGCTTACCTGCGTCCGTCGAAAGCTGGTTTCAGTGTTGGCGGCGACCCAAGCTTCGGCTAGATCCTGCATACTATGCACAACTTGCTCGGACGGCAGATCCATTGCCTGAGCCGATTAGGCATCCAAACGAGACCCGTTCCCACCTCAGAAAAGGTCCAAAATGCCGGCAAATTTGTCGTACACACCCCCAAACCAGTCACCAAATGAATCATCGGCGTAGCAGAGTCGAAAACCGGAGCATGCGGGGTGATTTCTGACGTGAGATTTAGACATCTGTGCGGCTTTGTGCCACAACCGGTCGGCTCAGCGGAAAGGGATTATGGATTAACGCAGTGGGCTAGGCTGGTATTCCTCCGCGCACAAAGTAGGCCCTCCAGCTTAATCGGCCGTTGCAGGACAAACGCACGATCCAAAGGCGTTTCAAGAGGGATATTTGGAATGTGTGTCTGCGGGGGGAGGAATCGGGGCAAAAGCCCAAACCTTAGACATCACCTGGGCGAATTTAAACGCGTATGAATACTGGTTGCAGAGAATTGTATGCGTGCAGATGGGATTAGTGATAAATCCATGAGCAAGTTGTCACGCGACGACAATATGCAGTACGTACAGTTCGAGAAAAAATGCATTAGAAATGTACCGGCATATCGTATCAACGCACCTGGGTTGGTGAAAGATAAAATCTAATTTCTCTACATATCGCACGACCAGGCTGTAGTACTAGTATTATGGCCGATGTCTGTGTATACCAGTATTATAATATCTCGAAGGTCGATTTAGACTTATCTAACCAGGCAATTTCCGCTTTGGCGTGAGGCGGTCTTTGTTGTCGGTGTTTTCTATTGGTTGCGGTAGAGGCAATGTCAATATCACGGGGCTGGGTCGGATGGGAAAAATATTAGGATGTAGGACTATAGTCAGTCTGTCGACACTACGGGAAAAAGCTTCATTATCACTTGGCACACACACCTAAAAAATCATCCCATATTTCTTTATTAGATTTTCATTCTATAAAATTATTCTTAAAATTTAGTTTCGATCCTAGCAGGACCTTTCTCAAAGGCTTTGAGAAAGGTCCTGCTAGGATCGAAACGTCAGGCCCACTAAATGTTAAGATTTACATTTTGGTTATTTTAGTCAGTAAGCAGTTTGCAACATTTTTGTATATCACTATAACATTATTGTCTTTTTGCAACTGAAGTTTGGCACTGCGAAAAAATAATGTCAGTTTTTGTCAGGTTATGTTTTGGTAATGCACTGCATAATAATTATATGGATTTTTTTTTTTTGGGGGGGGGGGTTTTGGGGGGAAGTTGATTTCAATTTGAGGCTAGTCTGATTATTGATGAATTTTAATTGTCTCTCTAAGCTTTGATTTCCAATTGGTCCCCCCCCATGTCCATAGCCATCACCTTGAGTGGCCTTTTGGCCTTTTGGGCCTTGTGGTTGCAATGACGACTCTCCATAAAAAGGGGGATTCAGATTCAAAACCATGTGATGTGCATGAGATAAATTGTTTACAACGTGTGCCGAAGGGCATAGTGATAAGGGCTGGTAGAAAATCCATTGATGTGATCAAATGAATCACTTTATTCGTCCTTGTCCGGGATAGCCATGGGATAGCTAAGTACTTGGGAAAAAGAAAGCTTGACGAATTAAAACTCAGAAGATATATCTCTGGGGAGCAAGTACGGGCCTTTTTGTTGAAGTTGGTAATCTTTTCGATAATAAAATGCAAGAGAATTTGTTTTATAAGTTAGAATTTCAGTTGCATTAATTTCTTTTGAGAAATGGAGCCGGTGTGTTCTCTTCGTTATTTTCAGTGAATGTGAAGTAAATAAAAACAAAAACTGTTGCAAACTGCTCACTGACTAAAATGACCTGCAATACATCAATCTCAAAAGTTAGAGGGTCTGATGTTTTGATCCTAGCAGGACCTTTCTTGAAGGCAAAGTAATAAAACTAGGAAACTGTTTCAGGAACACAACTTGGAGAAAATGTTCCCGTGGGAATCGTTTCTAAAATTAATGTCCAGCCTTTCACAATGGTCCTGCTAAGAACGAAATGGCCCTCCCTGTCCTAAAATTCATGCCTTCTAGAGATCGATGTCCTGCCTGGGAGAGAAATATCAAGATCATTTATAAAAAAGTCCAACTGCTACGATACCACAAATATTTCAATCTAAAAAATGTAGAGGGTCTGGTGTCTCGGTCCTAGCTGGTCCTTCCTCAGAGGCAGAAAACACCGAAAGATAGGAATTAATAATGAAAGCAATGGAACAGTTTCTTGGGGGCATGGCAATGGGTTTAACTGGTCAGGATTTGTATGAAAATGTCAACCCTTGAAAGTCCTTTGCAAAGTAGCTCGGAAATGAACTAATTTATAATGAAACATTCTTTCCTAACTTCTTAATTCTTAAGACATTATGTAATACTGTTGTCGAATTTCTAGTCGGAGACTTTGAGATAGTACAATGTGGAATTATCAGTTGTATGAAATATGCGAACGCATGAGGGCGCTGTTTACTAAATTCAGTTGATATCGGACTTTGACACAGTTGTTTACCAGAACATTGGCATTGAAGACTCAATAATACAGGTCATAGAGATAATTAACCGGCGTTCAGATTAAGATTAAGATAATCAAGGCTTTAAAATCGTCGGATTGTTTCCTTCTTTTGTGATTCAATTATCCAATGCGAAAAGTTAAATCTTAATCCAAATTAATGGACAAAGGCTTTTGCTTGAATCAAAACGGCCGGCCCTCTTAATTTTTTGGGGATTATATAAAAATAAAATGGCATAGAAAGCTTCGACTGGACCAGGACTCAAACCCCTCTGAATTAACGTACCAGCGCTCTTCTATCTGAGCTATCCAGTCCTTAGAGGGTGGCATGTCCCAAATAGTTAACTAGTCTTTGCCGGGGTGGGGGCACCAGTCAGAAGTCAGGATCTCAATATTTGAGATTACAATAAAGCACAAAAACATAACTCAAAAGTTAGAGGGCCTGACTTTTTGATCCTAGTATGACCTTTCTGAAAGGCAAAGTTTTTGAGAAAGGTCCTGTCAGGATTGAAACATCAGGCCCACTAACTTTTGAGATTTATGTATTGCCAGTCATTTTAGTCTGTGAGCAGTTTCAACAAATGTTGTATTAACAAAAACATAACATTAATAGACTTCAGTAAAGACACAAAACACAGTTCTACATTGGTCAGATCTTGACAGAAAAGCTTTATTGTCAACCATCAACCATGTGAGTATACCTTGGTGAGAACAAGGCATCAGATATAAGGATAACATTGGTAGCAAACGAGAAAATCGCAGGATGAAATCTTCATCAGGGCGTCTCATATACTTTACTTGATTTGTGAACAAGCACAGGCGGTAAAGTAGTCAATATCCGAAGTAGAGACATGAATATGGGTGAGTTTTTATTATCTTATATGACCTTAAAGGTCACCAAAGTCCCAGTTTCAAATATTATCCTATCACTCTGTGCCCATCCTCTAGAATAAGATTTTTTTACAAGCTCTGCCACGAATCTGTTGGTGGAAGTGTCAGATTGCTCCTGTTTGTCTGTGGCTGTTTCATGTCTGCCTTTTGGGTGGATCCTACAGCTGTTTGCTGCTGGTTTACTTCTTGCTGGCCAGTTCCTCGTCCTCCTTAATGTAGGCCTTGAGCATCTCGGTGCGCTTGGCCTGCTGGCGTTCCTCACGACGCTTCCGCGCCTCCTTCGTCTTAAGACGACGGGCCTCAGCTTGGTCTCTGATTGGTGGAAAGATGGGCACAAGAGGATGAGATTAGGGTCTGAGACAAAAACCTGCCAATCTGGAGTGGGTTTAGAGAGCAAGTTCTTAGCATTTGGAGAGGTACTACGTCCAAAATAATCAACCAATTGGTTGCATGTAAATGAAAGTAGAAAGATCCCTGGTGTCATAAATCAATCTTTAGGGTTGATACTGTGAGACTTATGGTTCTGATTAGCAACACCAACCACAGCAAAATCAGTTGAAAATTTGAGATGGTCCCTTCGCAAGGGTTGGACAGAGATCCTCAGTCTGCAATACCCGACACTTTCATGCTTGCCGCCGAAAAAAAAAGGACAATCTCTGATCACATCGCACAGGTCTTTTGGTGTGATCCCTGAGCTGCCGTAGGCAAGTTTACAACAATGTGTTGTATTCATCTAAATGCGAGGGCGTGATCACTGGAAATAAACCGCAGTTATTGCTTCTGACCGGCGCCCACATCCCGGCAAAGACTAGCTGACTATTTGGGAAGGCCACCATGTAAAAGGCTGGATAGCTCAGATGGCAAGAACGAAAGTACGCCAAACCAGAGGTTCAAATCCCAGTCCAGTCAAAGTTTTCTTTGCCATTCTTTTCAATTGTTCAAAAGTCCCCAGTCAGTTTTCCCTTTATTCGTCTTTTTGTGTTGAAGCAAGAGTTTTGCTTGATCACAGGTTCACAAGACATTGCTGGGTGAGTGAGTGGTTCTAAGACAATGACCACAGGCCGGGACTTACTGGAGAAGTTTGGTACGGGTCTTCTCAGCCTTCTTCTTGTGGATGTACTCCATCAGCACACGCTTGTTCTTGAAGACGTTTCCCTTTGCCTTCATGTACAGGTTGTGGTACCTAAAGAAAGGAAGGATAAGACGTTCAGTATGTCATGGAATGCTTGATATTTGCAAGACAAGGTCTGCTCACCTTTGGACCTGTTGTCAAGACAGGCTATTTCTGATGAAGGTTTGTGTTCCATATCCTGGCACCACTATCGTCAAAGTTACAAACAAAGACTTTTTCCAGGCTATCACAAAATATTATGTAGCATGAAAAAAGCCATATAGACGTCCGATTGTGCCAGGTTTGACTTACTAGTATACAAAGTGTATTCAGACTTAATAATTTATTTTCCAAGGTATTTATTGTTACGGATTGTTGATTGAGTTGAAAAAAAAGAAAAAAAGGGGGGGGGGGTCTGACGTTTCGATCGTAGCAGGACCTTTCTCAAAGCCAGAATGCCTTTGAGAAAGGTCCTGCTAGGATGGAAACATTCTGCCTTTGAGAAAGGTCCTGCTAGGATGGAAACATTCTGCCTTTGAGAAAGGTCCTGAGACCCTTCTAATTTTTGATAATCCCTTTTTGGTAATTTCAGTCAGTAAGCAAGTTTGCAACATTTTTGCATGTTACTCGAGTTTCAAAAATGTCACATTATGAAATAAAACAGCAGGCGGCAGAGAGATCAGGTTTTCTTTTTTTCTCTAAACTGCGCTTTTTAAGAAGTAGCGTCTTGTCAGTATGACTACTCACAGATGGCGGTCAATCTTCTTGGCTTCCCTGTACTTCTTAAGGAGTCGCCTCAAGACACGCATCCTTCTAATCCAGATCACCTTCTGAGGCATACGGGCATTGGCTGTACCCTTCCTCTTACCTGTGGGGAACAAACAAGCAAGCAATCAGAATTGTTTTACAACCAGCTGTTGGGCCGTCATTCACAAATGGAGATATGACACTGAGAATGCTCCTCACTGATAATATGGACAATTATAAACCATTGGACATCTCCGAGTTTGCTAAGAACTTGACAAAACATGCACACTGAGCAACCTTGAAACCTTAAGACCTCAGCCAAGGCCATGTGTGCAACACTGGATGGCTGTATTGCAAGAACATTGCATTTTAATGAGCGTTTGCCTTACTCGACATGATAAGCAACGAGTGCTTAGTGCTTTGCCTGACTGCCTGCTGAATAAAACAATCCAGGCAGCTTGGGTAGGATTCGAACCCTTGACTCCTCCTTTCTAGTGCAGACATCTTAAACACTGAGTTGGTCGAGATCGTGTTTCAGAAACGAAGTACATCTAACATCCAGTCTACCCCAAAACTTGAAGACAAATGCACACTTTGCGGATCAAACCTTATCACCTCATTCAAGGCACCAGGGTTTCATGCGCAAATTAAACTATGAGGCAGCCCGCCTCACACCTTAAATGGATGTTTGTTTCCAAAACTTGCTACCTCAGAGGTCAAATTCATGCTGGTTCACAGATACAACAGCCGCTATGAAAGGATTGATGGTCTCTGTGATCTCACCTGTGCCACTGTGTCTGCCTTTCCTTCTGGCCAAGGCATTCTTGCGCACACGGGCCCTGGAGTGGACGGCCACTGGCTTCCTGATGATCAGACCATCTTTGACAAGCTTGCGGATGTTCTGGCCTGTGAAGAAAGAGGGAATGAAAGAGGGACGTTAATAACCCTTCCTGAGCCAAAGGAGAGGAAAGGGGGGGGGGGGTGGGAAGGGGGTGGAAGAGAGAGGGTTAAGGGAATAGCCTCAGCACCCATTTACCCTAACCCTGTTTTTTATTTTGGCCTCCAAAACAAAGTTTGTTTCCCTAAAGACGGGTAGTCTAATAATATCCAGTCATTTTTAAGTCCGGTACGATGTGTAGGCTGTACGAGGTCCAACGGCTGGGAACAGCAGAAATCAATCAAATTTTTGTCATTTTATTTGCGGCGGCAAAAAAACAATGCGAAACTTTGCTTTTTCTTGGCCTAATGAGAAAACTGGGGTGATATACAAAAATGTTCCAAACTGCTTACTGACTAAAATTACCAAAATGAAAATCTTAAAATTTAGTGGGCCTGACGTTTCGATCCTAGCAGGACCTTTCTCAAAGGCTTTCTCTGCCTTTTCTCTGCCTTTGAGAAAGGTCCTGCTAGGATCGAAACGTCAGGCCCACTAAATTTTAAGATAATAATGAGAGAACTGTGTAAACTTACGGGAGTTTGCATTGGCAATCTCGTTGATCTCGTTGGGATCCAACCAGACCTTGTTCTTGCCGCAGCTTAGCACGCTAGATGCTAAGCGCTTCTGCAGCCTTAGATTACTGAAATGAGAAAGAAACCAAACCAGTTCACAAGAGAAGTCAATAATTGTCTAACCAAATCAAAATTCAAGTGATATACAGAAATGTTGCAAACTGCTTACTGACTAAAATTACCAAAATGCAAATCACAAAATTTAGTGGGCCTGACGTTTCGATCCTAGCAAATCAAAATTCAAAAATATATATAAAAAAATAGCACACTGTTTACGAACAAAATTGACCAAATTGTGAATCTTATCAATTTAGATTTGCAGTGGCTGTTGTTACGGCAGTCGTCCGTGTGGTTCCTTGACTTGCTAGGATTTCAACTATCCCGCACTTTAGTTTTAGTTACATTTATGTAATACAAAATTGGTGACAACGTCTTACTGACTAAAATGATGAAAAGTGCAAATCTCAAATTTAGAGGGCTAGCTGACCATGCCGGACTTTGGGTCCTGGCACTTTTTTTTAGAAGCATGACCTTTTAAGTTTTATTAAATTTAACGCAGTGGCTGTTGTTACGGCAGTTGTCTGTGTGGTTCCCCGACTTCACAGTATTTGTCAGGATGTTTAGCTCTTGGAACCAGACTATCAGCTAATAGACTGGTTCAACCAGCCTGCAATGCTGACGAAATACAATTTAGTCAGGGAACCATACGGACGACTGCCGTAACAACAGCCACTGCGTAAATTTAAAGATCGTGCTTCCAAACAAAACAAACATCAGGGCTTCTCAACATTTGAAATTAATAATGGGATAAAAACGAATTCATCAAATAAGGGAGTCAACTTTTAACCGACATTCACATTGTCATTCTTGAGTAGGCCTCTATTTCATAATCATTGGCCAATTTCACAAATAAAAACTTGAGGAAGGAAAGGCTTATTATATAGTGATATTATCCGTCTACAAAGAACATAAACTGGCTTCTAATTGATTGGGAATGTTTAATTGAAATTGGTCAAAAACTCTGAAGATACAAAAGCACTTTAGTAGGAGATTGATACGTAAGTGTCGGAAATGGACGGCATATAGGTGCATAACTGCACTACTGCATACACTCACTACGCTCGTCTACAGCGCCGTGCACACACATGGCACCCCTACACTAATTTCAGGGTAACACGTACACTACGATATATAACAGCAGGATTTTCATCATTTAAGACAAAATCTGTAAAAAATACACAGATGACAGGTTTCCGAGGTACACAGCTTTCAAACTGTAGTGGTTTCAGTTAGCTCAGATATTTTATTATGGACTAAATTTAGGATTTTCGTGGCTAAGCTTTTACCTCATTTTGAGAAAATGGCCGACACGAGGAGAAAGGTCGAATAGCGGCAACGGTATTAATCGTATCCTTCCGCCGATCTATGTTTTGTATTTTTGCAAGAAGATTTATGCGCGCAGTAAAATTCCGTAAATTATTATTCCGAAACAAGAAAAGTATGTTTTGTTCATCAATTGAACGTCTGATATGAAGTATTGTTCGTCAATGGTGTGAAAAGTTCGAAAATATTTGCAGCGGAAAGATATTTCTGAACTGACTCTCAGACGGCTATTGTATGTCCATTGGTGCGTATTTGAGAAAAGTCCCATAATGATTGAAATGCAAGGGCCTCTAAATTTATGAGATTTACATAATCAGTAATTCACGTCATTAGGAAGTTCGCAACACTTTTGCCTCAGTCCCTTATCGTATAATTATCTTTGTGATGGGGCGTAGTGACGAACGTTTAATACCATGAATGGGGCTGAAAAATGAAGCATAAAACAGTCGTCGGTAACATTTCACGTCGTGGCGCAAGCGAGAACGGTTTCGCCAATAGAGGGCGTCATCAATCACCACGGGGCACATGTTGTCGTCCTCCTAGTTAGTGGGGCATGGTAACAGGTCTCGCTCTTCTGATTGAGCCCAGGCGAACGACAACAACTTGAGACAGGAATCACCTCTAATACCCGCTTACCTCACACGTAAGAAGAAGATCACTCACCACTATTAATTTCGAATGAAACACAAACATGAGCTACCGTCGTCGCAAGCAGACACTGTACAAACAAAAACACTATAAAAGTATAAAATGTTGCAAACTGCTTACTGACTAAAATTACCAAAATGTAAATCTAAAATTTAGTGGGCCTGACGTTTCGATCCTAGCAGGACCTGTCTCAAAGGTCCTAGGATCGAAACGTCAGGCCTACTAAATTTTAGATAAAAGTATATTATTCGAATTACAAATCTGTGATTTATATTGACCCGTTACAAAATAAAAGGCAAAGTTCAACGGTGTCACGTCACACGTATATTGTACGTACGGTAGTTTCTTTATTCACGTCACAGAAACGCGGAGTGTTTTAAATCTAAACTCTAAAGTGTACAGAGATAAATAGATATAATTATATAATTATGTAGACATGTTAATTATTTTAATTATCTAAAGAGGAAAAATTTAATATGTTCATAAAGTTAATACAAAAACTGTTGCAAACTGCTCAAAATGACCTGCAATACATAAATCTCAAAAATTAGAGGGTCTGACGTTTCGATCCTTTGAGAAAGGTCCTGCTAGGATCGAAACATCAGGCCCTCTAATGTTTGAGAAAAATATGTTTATACAATAATAGGCCAATTATTGTGAAATATATTTATTCGCGTTTATAATTATTGAGCCAGAAACAATTACTGTGGGACCTACAACAGCGGACAGTGGCCAGACCGATTATGCTATCGAGCCCAGTGACACGTATACAAATTAAATAATAAATTATAGCCTTTATAATTATATTGAAAAATTGGAAACTGCTCATCTTACTGACTTAAAATTGAAAAAATTACCAAAATAAAACATAAAACAGAACAATGACGAGTTCCCGACGTTTCGATCGGAGCAGGCCCTTTCTCAAAGCCAGAATAAAATAATTATGTCTTGTCAAGTCAATGTTATGAAAAAAGCTCGGTGCTTCTTCAAGTTCCCTACATACTTTTAGACCTATTTCACAATTTTTTCTCACTTTATATTTCTGAATATACCATAATTATTGAGCTGATAATAATGTAGTTTTTCTTTGACGTATTAGAAATAGTATGACACTAAATAAAAGGTAGATTTCATTTAGCCCCTTAGAAAGGATAAAATCGCCCGACCAATTTTGAAATGATGGCCACATCACGAAGCACCAGCTAGCTCTCAAACAACCAAAGTTGCATACATTTCTTTTACACCTGTAAAGTACACCTGTATACACTTCATACAGAAATCGATCTCTTTTGTAGAAAATCGAATTGATTAGAATTACGCAAACATTATTGTAAGGCGTCTGTTGACGTCGATTAGAAAGGCATAAAGAAAACAGTGTGAAAGACGAACGGCAACTATTAATCTACTTTGAATAATTTGTGTTTACTACAACCTTGGAGATTCCTACCGCCTAGAATAATGCCAGAATGTTAAAATTTGTCTTATTCTGATGATATTGCGTTGATTGTTAAAGACTTCTCACGCAGAGAAAACGCCATAACAATGGCCTTTCTGTAACGGATGTTAGAGAAAGCATAAACGATAGGGTTGGTTATTGAATTCACGTATATCAGAATATTAGTGGACGTGTATATGATGAAAGTTAAGTGAGGGGTCGGTGGCGGGACACCAGTGAAATACACGACGTAGTAGTACATTGTCACAACGGTTCGGGGTGTCGTTAGGGCAAAGAACAAGGTACCAGCCTTCACGAGCATCTTGGCAACGTGGTCACGCGTCTTGCGATTCCTCGTCCGAGTCGCGGCTTGGCTGTTGGGCAGCTTTCTATCCCGTCTGTACAGCTTCCGTACGATCAAGGTATACATCACAGTGGTGATGGCTAGCGTGATCCAGAAGGGTACAATTAGTCCGATCGCTGCTAAGATCTGCGCCACTGGCATGGCCTCTTTCGTGGTAGTGCACCGAGCGATCGTATCCGGAAAGTCCCGGTAGTGCTCTTCCTCTGGCCAGATGACGCAGGTGACGACATAGATGACGTTGCTAGGCGACAGACAGGCGGCCATCATCACAGACAGGATCCAGGCCAGGGCGATCAGGGTCAAAGTGCGCCTTTTCGTGTTGATTTTCAGGTGGAGGATGGGGCGGCAGATGGCTACGTATCTCTCCACAGCCAGTACGGTGACCAGGAAGGTGGAGGCGAAGATGGGGACGACGTTGGCAAACTGCGTTGCCTGGCAGCCATGGACGCCTCCCAGTATCGAAAAATCGGAGATGACTGGAGTCGATAAGAACTTCCAAAGACCGAAGCCACTTCCTGCGCATTCAAGAGAGAAAAAGGGTCAAAGATGAAGGTTTGCGGTGACACCATGTACATCATCTCTTGTGAGATGGAGTGTGGCTCTGAAAAGAGCCGGTAACTCTCACAAAGTGGAAGGTTTGCAGTGACACCATGTACATCATCTCTTGTGAGATGAAGTGTGGCTCTGAGAAGAGCCGGTAACTCACACATTACACTTGTTTGCGGTGACACCATGTACATCATCTCTTGTGAGATGGAGTGTGGCTCTGAGAAGAGCCGGTAACTCTCACAAAGTGGAAGGTTTGCGGTGACACCATGTACATCATCTCTTGTGAGATGGAGTGTGGCTCTGAGAAGAGCCGGTAACTCTCACAAAGTGGAAGGTTTGCAGTGACACCATGTACATCATCTCTTGTGAGATGGAGTGTGGCTCTGAGAAGAGCCGGTAACTCACACATTCCACTTGTTTGCGGTGACACCATGTACATTATCTCTTGTGAGATGGAGTGTGGTTCTGAGAAGAGCCGATAACTCACACAAAGTGGAAGGTTTGCAGTGACACCATGTACATCATCTCTTGTGAAATGGAGTGTGGCTCTGAGAAGAGCCGGTAACTCTCACAAAGTGGAAGGTTTGCGGTGACACCATGTACACCATCTCTTGTGAGATGGAGTGTGGCTCTGAGAAGAGCCGGTAATTCTCACAAAGTGGAAGGTTTGCGGTGACACCATGTACATCATCTCTTGTGAGATGGAGTGTGGCTCTGAGAAGAGCCGGTAATTCTCACAAAGTGGAAGGTTTGCGGTGACACCATGTACATCATCTCTTGTGAGATGGAGTGTGGCTCTGAGAAGAGCCGGTAACTCACACAAAGTGGAAGGTTTGCGGTGACACCATGTACATCATCTCTTGTGAAATGGAGTGTGGCTCTGAGAAGAGCCGGTAACTGATAAATAGGGTCATCAAAACCTTTGAATTATTCACTTATTATTCGCTGTCCAAATACACGGAATGAAAATCTGCCCAAACTAAGGTGCTATCTTACAACACCTGATAGAGTGTACTTTAATATCAGAGATGATGCCTTCAGAGACGGGACTAAGAAAGTGCGCCAAAGAGATAGGTTATTGTGTCTGGACGTGTGAGATTGTCTCAGCATCTGCGCCACGCAACGA
The DNA here is from genome assembly GCA_949987565.1 of Luidia sarsii. NCBI lineage: Eukaryota > Metazoa > Echinodermata > Asteroidea > Paxillosida > Luidiidae > Luidia > Luidia sarsii. The sequence goes on from OX465121.1 coordinate 10,979,670, forward strand.
TGCCTTCCCATCACACTAATTAGAAACTGGGACTTTCGTCCCAGACGTCAGCATTGGGGAAACTTTGGATCCTGATTTCAATGACTGAATTGAAATCAATGAGTACAAGCTTTCAAATCATATCCAGACAGGTCAAAATGAAGATGTTCATCTCTTTGATATTTTAGAAAGCCATGAGTTTTTCGTCACATCTCAAGATTCAAGTGATCCACTGCTGCCTTTGAGAAAGGTCCTGCTAGGATCGAAACGTCAGGCCCACTACATTTTAAGATTTACATTTTGGTAATTTTAGTCAGTAAGCAGTCTGCAACATTTTTGTATATCACTTCAACGATCCCACTGTTGTTAGCCCAAACAAATTGCAGGCTATATTCACATAATTATTGTCTTTACTAAAGTTATTTCCTGGGTGTTTTTTGCCTTTCCCTTTAATCATTATTTTAACCTTGATGTTTGTTCCCCTGGCAGAGTAGAATGTTTTGCAACAATGCTGGCTTCTAGCCCAAAATAATATGAATGAGGGCCGGGAGGAGGTGGACATTAAAAGCTAGCACGTAGCCCCAGTAAACGGGGCGTAAATCGTCGGGTGCCCGGCATAAGGGCATAAGTCATAATTGTAGCTCCATGAATAAACTAGAGTGCGCACTCCCCTATCATATCAACGCGCGGTACGAACGTGTGCCGACATGGACGCGCATCCGCCATTACCAAAGAGGGCAACTTTATCTCGAAGTGCCCGGATGTCAGTAGCAATCGCGCGTAATATGAATGGGGAAAGGTACAGCCGAAAGGTTGTGAATGCGGAAACTAAAAATGTTATAGAAATGGTTTTTAGTAATGAAAGGAAAGGCCATCAATACCTCAAGGGATTGGCGAATTGTAATGTCCTATTTTCTTTTGAAAAAAAACAACTGAGATTAGTTTGCCCCATAGAGCAATTTTACTTTTGACCAATATCTACTTATTTATTTTATGTTTAATGGTATACGTCATTCATATAATATGTATAACTGAATGCCTTTCTAATTGTGTGTATTTTTGTCTAAGTTTTTTTTATCAGTAAGTGCATTTTAGGTTATTTATTGTTATTTTTGTTTTACCGTTAATTTATCGCATCTCTTAATTTGTATGTACCGCGCATTTTAACATGCAAAATGGAATTTGCGCTTTAAAAATGAATTTATTAATTTTAATAATAATGCAAAGAGATGCATTTGCACCTCTTTGGTAATGGCGTCTCAGTCCCCTTGTCGGCACGCGTCACGCGATGAGTGCGCACTCTAGTTTATTTATAGAGCTCTATGGCATAATTGCATCCAGATGCTAAAATCCCATTATTCCATTCTGCAAGGCACCCAACATTATAGTGATCATTTTGCATAGAATCCATGCACTATCTTAAGGTGTCGTGCATGCAATTATTTTCACCAAGTCCGTAATTAGCATTTGCTGTACCGAGGCCTGGGTAGTGGGTTGTGTTGGTGCTTAATATTGGTCAATTCTCATTAATCCTCGGGGAGTCGAGTCCCTAAAAGAGCAATTAGGGCACACCTGTCGTCCTAACCACCTCAGCGGCTTTGAGAAGTAGTACGGTTACATTCTACAGAATACGGACAAGGGTGCAGGCATTTATTATGGATTTATTTTTGTAGCTTAAAGGGACTAATATTATAGTAATACAGTACACGGAAACTGCAATCTGCTTAATGACTTCAACGACCAAAAAGCAAACCTAGACATTAAGAGGTTCTGACTTGATCCACGGAGGACCTTTCTCCGTGAAAGGTACCCTCCTTCTAGGATAGACAGGTCGTGGATCTATTCCTTGTTTGGTGAGCGAAACGTGTCTTGTGAGGAAGCGAGGGCGCGAGTATCTCCGATCAGATTATGTTAATGCAAACTCACAATCCTGGGTTATGTTGCTAACATGGTTTACAACACTCCATCAACGCTTCATTTTGGTACCAGCAATAAGCAGCGTGTAAACTGTGTGTGATTTATGTGTTAATTGTTACATAATTATTGTCTCCTATGCATAGCCTTCAAAGTACGCTATACTGGAAAACAGGCGAGAATAATAGCCTATGACCACGTGGGTAACTCAAATAAGTGCTGGTATGATTTAAAGTGATGCCAATAATTTATTTTTAAAAATCCATTGAAATAAAGCACGTCCGAGCCATCAAGCCAGTCAACCAACAAGCAAGGAAGCAGCAAGCAAGGAAGCAAGCAAGGAAGCAAGCAAGCAAGCAAGCAAGCAAGCAAGCAAACAAGCAAGCAAGCAAGCAAGCAAGCAAGCAAGCCAGCCAGCCAGCCAGCCAGCCAGTCAGCCAGCTAGCGAGCGAGCGAGCAAGCAAGCCAACAAGCAAGCAAGCAAGCAAGCCAGCCAGCCAGCAAGCGAGCGAGCAAGCAAGCAAGCAAGCAAGCAAGCAAGCAAGCAAGCAAGCAAGCAAGCAAGCAAGCAAGCAAACCAGTAAGAAAGCAAGCAAGTAATCAAGCAAGCAGGCAGGCAAGCAAGCAAGCAAGCAGGCGAGCAAGAAAGCAAGCAAGCCAGTAAGCAAGCAAGCAAGCAAGCAAGCAAGCAGGCGAGCGAGTAAGTCCACTAAGAAAGTCCTGCTAGGATCGAAACGTCAGGCCTTTCAAACATTTTGTGATTTGCGTTTTGAACATTGAAGTCGCTAATAACCAGTTTGTATTTTGTTTTTACTTTACTAAAGTAGAATTCTATACCTGTTACCAGGAACATGATGTCAGAAATGGCCATGCTGCTCAGGTATAAGTTGGTCAGTGTCCTCATGTACTTCACACGGACGAAGGCGAGAAGGAAGGCGGCATTGATGAGCAGGCCAAGAGCCGCTATGCCTGGGTAGACGGCGGTGACCAGGGCTATGTCCACGGCGTCGTACTCGTACGCAACCGCCGATGACGACTCGGAGAGGTTGAGGATGACTGCCGAGTTGCCTGCTGGACAGTCAGGCTCAGATTCTTCGTCTCCTGTCCACTCCATCACAGCAGTATTCGAGCCTTATCTCTTACTTCGCTCTTATAGGCTGGTTATGGACGGTTTTACTTTCTCCTCTCGATATCTGTCTTTGTCTGCCGTGTGTATGTACGTGGTTTAATGGTGCCCGACTGGTCTTGGTAGGGCAGATGCCTTCGGCCTGTTCCTCATGGGGAACTGGTCGTGTGTCTGTGTCCTGTGTAGCTGTCTTCGGTGTGAATGGAACACTTGAGAGGTACCCGCAAATCGACCAGTGACAGCTCGGGTGCGGAGGTGTGACGATCCGCTTTATTCAAGCTATTCTGCGAATTCTTGCACCTTTGCTAAAGGTACACAGCGACTCAGGATCGGCGTCGATGGCTACAATTTTACTGACGCCACGTGGCTGATGGCGAGAAGTACCTATGATTTTGTTCACCGAGTGAGGGCGCTCTGCTACAAGCTCACCCCTATTCGGGGATTGAGCTTCATACGTATGCACGTATTTATAAATACGTGCATACGTATGAAGCTCAATCCCCGAATAGAATCCCACACGTTTCAATGGACGATTTTTGTTGGCCACGGCGGAGCTAACTGTTTCCCTGCAAAATGAACGAAACGCTGTAAGACTGTCGCCTACCCCTCCCCCTACCCCCTATCCCTACCCCTACCCCTACCCCCTACCCCCTATCCCTACCCCTACCCCAACCCCCTACCCCTACCCGTACCCCCTATCCCTACCCCCTATCCCTACCCCCTACCCCCTACCCCGTAATTGAAGATACAATAAAATATTGAGCTTCATACGTCGGTCAGCATATTATGTCTCCACCCCTTGGGAAAAAAATGGTATCGATCACGGGATTTCAAAGGGCCTTTTATTCTCTTGCTTGATTAATAGGAATGTAAATAATTTAAGTTCCATTAAAGTTTGATATAATTACAGTGTTATATGAGCTAGATTAAAGGTCACTTTTCCTGGTGGCAAAGAAACAAATTGAACTACATTCATTATCTTTAATCAAATAATTAAAGAAAAAACTGACTGGGAAGTTTTGAAAATAAAAAATTGGCAAAGAAAACTTTGACTGGACCAGGATTTGATCGCGAAACCTCTGCTTATGCGTACCAGCGCTCTTACCATTTGAGCTGTCCAGCCCTTACATGGTGGCCTTGCCAAAATAGACAACTAATCTTAGCATTTTTTTATGAACACAGAAAAGCACTGAGACTATTTGCTCATTGGAGAGTGAGACAATCGGGAATGCGTGATTTAATTGTGTCCTTTCTTTTAGTGATGTTTTTAAGAAGACCATCCTTTCTGATCTATAGAGAGGTATGATAGTTAATGCAAATACCTCGTAGCTCTCTCGGGTAGTCACTGAAGCCATTGTATTCCCACGTCATTGCATCATAGCAACGCTATGGCCACATATAAGGCCGTGTCCGAAACGGGCTTCCAGAGCTATGGCTAGGGCTATTGTCTTCGCATCTCCGTGTATTTCCAATAGGGGGAAGACCTAGACCTAGCTCTAGACGCCCGTTTCAGACACGACCCAAGCCTGAGACAGAATCCGAAACGGGCTTCCAGAGCTACGGCTAGGGCTATTGTCTTCGCATCTCCGTGTATTTCCAATAGGGGGAAGACCTAGACCTAGCTCTAGACGCCCGTTTCAGACACGGCCCAATAAACGGAAAGTAGATCTTGACGTAAGTGAATACTTCAGATCTCAATGACTTTAAACAAAAAGGTTTCGACCAATAGACGTGGCCTAAAGAAGCTGTTTGCCAGAGTCACATGATAGCTCGATGGTGTGATTGTACAAATCATGCATCAGCACTATGCTATGTCTGGATCAATAACGGAGACTTATCGGAAAGGCAAATATCTTCCTTTGTGATCGCCTCAAGAGATAATTATAACATTATACCAAGGTATAAAAAGGCATCACGGTCTGGGTTGTCTATACAGTAGAGGATCGGACACTCTGCATCGATGGACGTGGGAGAGTTTGGACTAAAGTCTGGGCGTATGGGGTTCCTCAAGACGGTGGTACTGGCCCTGGTGCTACTCAGCTTGCTCCAGACAGGGAATGGGGAGGATCCCAGGGTTGGGTTCCCGGGTCTGACCGGGGACGTGATGGCGGGAGGGGGAGAGGCAGAGGCAGCAGCCGCTGACTCCCTCCAGCAGGTTCTTCAGGGTCTGCTGAGCGACCCGGCCACTCTCCAAGCCTTGGTGGAGGCCCTGGGTCAAATCCAAACCGGAGACGGTCAGGCGTCTCTCCAAGACCTCCTAGCCGCCCTGACAGGGGATCAAGCTCAGAGCGACCTCTTACAAGCTATCATTGAGCAGCTTCTAATCGGCCAGGAGCCTGGAGAGACACCCTCCTTGGAGGAGGTCTTACAGCAGCTGAAGGTCCTCTTGGAGAACCCCATCTCACGCGCCTTGATCGAGCAATACCTCAACCAGGTCCTTGGAGACTTTGTCACCATACCGGACGGTCTCCTAGATGACATAGCTGACCGGATACCTTCCACTCTACCTCCAGGGACCGGCGACCTCTTCCAGCAGCTCCAGGGTCTACTCACCGGCAACGCCACGGGGATCCAGGGCCTCCTGGGCTCCCTCCTGAACTCCACAGACAACCTGGACGACGTGATTCAACTCCTGCAGGGATTCGGGTTCATGGACGAGGATCTGCAGGTGAATTGGGAGCAGGTGGCTTCGCAGGTGGGCCAGGAGATGCTGCGCTATGTGGAACTCAACCTTCTGGTCAATGTGACCTCACCCTGCCTTGACCACACCCTGAGACTCCTGAATGACACGGCCAATGCATCGCCTTACGCGATACAGAGTGAGTACCCCATTCACCATGAACATTTACAGCAGCGAATTTCTAATCGTGATGTTTATGTATAAAAAAGCAATCCAACTAATATGTATCGATACACTTTGACTTGATTGATGATAATAACTAACGGGACATTTGATTTAAAGAACTCTTCAAATTGAAGAACACAATCGATCATCATTCATTCCGGGAATTACCTTACCGTGGGCACAATATCAAAAATGCTAAGATCGAAACGCCAGCCTTCTTAAATTTGGGTCATTTCAGGCAGCAAGACATTTCCAAGATGTTTGTGTTACTTGAAGAATTTCCCAAACTGGCTTTAGGATTGAAAGGAAAGGAAAAGTAAATCTTAAAATTTAGTGGGCCTGACGTTTTGATTCTAGCAGGACCTTTCTCAAAGGCAGAGTGACAAGGACAAAACAGATACATGTACACGAAGGAAGGGGGAAGAGAGTGAATAGTGATGAGAAACAAAGGACAAAGAGTAAAGCTGGTAGGGAGAGATCAAAGGGAAGGGTAAGGAGTAAGGTAGGGATTAGTGAGAAGAGGAGTAATATCTTTCTTTTGTTTTTCCACTGCAGTGATGCTATCAAATGGGGACTTTTTGAACGTGGAGGCGGTCACCACCTACAACATTGTATCACTTGGCAATGTGGAACAGTGCCAGCAAGTCACAGCCTGGAACCCAGACGCCCCATTCGAGACAGAGTACTGTTCCATGGGGTACTCCGTATCAACTCCGTTAGGGGTGCGTGCTATTTTTGATAATCAGGGGGATTAGTCGCCTCTTGGTGGCGGTAAACAAATTCATCTCAACAAAATGAAGGGGAAATCGAAACATCTAAAGATTTAAAGATGGCTTCACCTTTGTCTCTATAGTTTGAAGCAACCCTATTGAAGTTGCTTCCCCAACACTAACCAGTGCAACACTTCCGAATCGAAACAATCACAAATAGAGCATAATAAGAGACACAGATTTGTCGAAGAAAATATCGCATTCGAAAGGAACTTGGTGAAGAAATGCCCCAATTAAATTTACTTCAACATAACAGTTTTAAATCACCGTCAAACATTTTGATCAGTGTATTTCAAGCTTCACATCTCTGTTCATGATTTATTATCTGCTAAATACTTCCGCACAGCTAAGATTTCAGCCCACTGACGTTGATAATGTAGGATTCGTCTGACAGTTACCTCTCTGTGCTCTTACAGGAAGTGCCTTTCGTGGTAGGCATATGCGTGCCAGCAAGTTGCTCGCCCGCAGATCTGAAGGAGATGTTCCAGATGGTCCAAGGTATCTACCCTTTATTATCCTCCTTCGCTAATCTAAAAATTAATAGAATGGAGACCTTCTGTGCCAAAATTAGGTTAAAGAGACACATTGACTCGGTGGCCAAGTGGTCTACACTAGAAAGAGGGAGTCGCGGGTTCGAATCCAGCCCGAGTTGCCTGAAATGTTTTCATCAGGTATCGCCTAATCGAAATCGTATTGATGTTTTATTCGTGCATGTTTTTTTTTATCAGTTATCGGGGACAATACCAGCTTCGACTGCCTGACGCCCTATCCATGGGATGCGGCATCTATTGCGACCCTGTAAGTAAACTGTCAAAGGAAGGTACACCATTTAACCATGGTACACCATGGGAAGGTACACCATGGGAAGGTACACCATGGGAAGGTACACCATGGGAAGGTACACCATGGCATGGGAAGGTACACCATTTAACCATGGTACACCATGGGAAGGTACACCATTTAACCATGGTACACCATGGAAAGGTACACCATTTAACCATGGTACAACATGGGAAGGTACACCATGGAATGGTACATTATGGGAAGGTACACCAACCATGGTAAACCATGGGAAGGTACACCAACCATGGTAAACCATGGGAAGGTACACCAACCATGGTACACCATGGGAAGGTATACCAACCATGGTACACCGTGGGAAGGTACACCAACCACGGTACACCATGCATGGGAAGATATACAGCATTTAACCATTGTACACCATGGGAAGGTACACCATTAACCATGGTACCCCATGGGAAGGTACACCAAAGTGCCTAATTTCATGACATTCCTATTTTTAGAAATAAGTCACTCATCGGGAAAACTTTTCTATAAAAGAGGAACATTTTAGAATTTTGAGAGATCGTGTCGTGGAGCGATCGTTAGATAGAACAAAGAATTCTTATTACAAATACCGCCTTCTCTCCTAGTTTCCTGAGAAATTTTGTTTTGAAGAAATCTGGTTTGGTAAAACTTTCAGGTGTGGTTTCAAAGCAAAGCCAATGAATTTGGTATGAGTTGCGAGTGTTTGTTTGTGTAGTTATGTGTGTATAATATATCATTGGTGGTTATTTGAGTTAGTTAAGTCACAGGAAAGATTTGAAAAGAAAACTTTGTCGAGAAAATCATGGGCTAGCACAGGGAGCAGCCAAACGTTTACCGACTTACTCAGCGCGCAGCTTTTTTACGATCTTTAAGATCAATATTTTACTAACGATCCCTTGTGTGTCCTGAAAGCTAGGACAGAGGATGTTGATTACTCAGTAATGGTCTCTGATCTCAACATGGGAACCTTGAGATTTACCCCCTGTCTCTGGAGAAGCCTAGCTTGTTTGGGGAGAGTTTCTTTACGATGGAAGCGTAGTCCAAACACCGTTACGAAACGGTCGGTGTGGACGTCATTTGCATGACAAGGCACAAGGCCCGTGTGTCGTGACGGAGCAGAATTGAGTTTGGTCAACTGATTGGGAATTGAGGCTGTATTTACCCATCGCCCTGTGATGTTTGTGGGAACACGGTGATGTACACAAGGGCGTTTTCACTTGCGGTTCGCTATGAAGTTCTGGGTTGTATTTCCAAAAACATTCTTATCTGGGACTTAGGAAGAGTTATCATTCCTAAGTCCACAAAAAATTCTAGCTATCGGAACATTCCTAGCTTCCTATTTCATAAAACAAGAATTCATTCCTATCTTTAAACTCAATTCGTTGCTAACCTATAGGAAGATTTTGTCATTCTAATTGAGGAATTTTTCTTTTGTAAATTGTTCCCGAGTTATTTTGGAACTTTTTAAAGGAATATTCCTATAATGTCCTTAGCACATTTTTATGAAGTAGAGAAAGTAGAGGAAATAGAGAAAGTATAATACTTTCCCACACTGCTAATGTCGTATTTTGCAGGGAACAAAAGTAATGGTGAAAAGTGATGAACAGAAACTACAGAACATTATACAATAATTCACGAATCTCGTAATCCGTTTACTCATTATAACAGCCTGTAAAAAACCCAGTCACTGTTGATTTGTTTTCTCGCCAGGATTCAAAAGTCGATCCCTGGAATCTATATGACTCAGATCAAACCTAATCAGACTTCCAATTAGAGTATAATCTCAAGAATGTTTACACTTTTATCAATAATGCTTATCCGAAATGGTTGCCAGACTAACAGACGATAATCATATCGATACATCTGTACAAGAACACGTTCACTTCTCGTGACCTTGGATGACCTCTGTGATGATCTTTGACCTAAAGGTGTCTTCTGTGGGTGTTCCTTCTTCTGATCACCTGCGGTCTGGTCTACCACGTATTCGCACACTATCGGGTCCAGGCAAACATCGCTAAGGCCAGAGCAGTGGTGAAGGAGAGAGAGGCAGAGGATAACGGGAAGAAGGACAAGCTGTCTTCCAAAGAGGTGATACATCTTCGTCGTCGACGTCTTATTAGCTTTTCCGCCGCTTCCAGGGAAGCGGAAAAGCTATATCTTTTGTTAAGCTTTTTCTTAGTCTTCTTCTTCTTCTCCCCCAAAGCCCATAGACAATGCACAGGGGTTTTGTAAGCACGACTTTGGTCATTGAACAGACTTGGATTTTTTTCAAACATGGCAAATGCATAAAGCCCATGCTGAAATTGATCCTAAACACCTTGATATCATCATGACGTAATCACGTGTCACGTGACCTTGCTTTAAAGGGGCAAATTTCAAAATCCATTAAAAGCAAAAGTACAAGTTCGTTTGGTTTCAACTTTGCACTGTATCTAAGTTGGGAAAAGTTGTATCCAAAAATTGCCATCAATTGACCTTGACGTCATCTCATGAATATTTATGAGGTCATGAACTTTTCAGATTTTCACATTGAAATGAGCATATTTGACCAACGGAGCAAGATTTTCTTCTTCTTTTTTTGATATCTATTCCGGATGTAGTTTAGAAACACCCAAATGGGCCAAAATGTCATGACGCAATCGTGACGTCATCAAAATGCGTGTTTTCAAATCACATATTTGCCATTGGACAATCTTCTCGAAATTTGTTGGGCAGTTAGCTATTGGGCTAGACATTCTAAATCTTGAGTTGGGAATTAATTAACCATTGTTCAGAATTGTTATGATTTTTTTAATATTATAATGTAGTCCCATACACTTTGTGCACATAATATGCACGTGCGTTTTGGGGTAGGAATGGAGGGTACGGGTTCGAAACCCAGTGACGTAAACTCTCTTTTTTTCGTCCGTCACAAATCCAATTAAAACGACGCGAAATGGGCCTCAACCTATCATAGAATAAACATATGTATTTTGTTCTGTTTTTCTCTGTCTGTTTTTGCTTGGGTGGTCACGTGATAGCTCTTTAAAGGGCCAAACTGGCATGTGCAATCATGCCGCGATCTCACATCCCACACGTGACAGTGCTTTAAAGGGGCAACTTGTACACTACACTGTAGTCATTAATTATGGCTTCACGTAGGTAGATCTAAACTTCAGACGAAGATTACTACCTGAACGAAGAAAAAATCGTATTTTATTTTGTCTTCAACCGACTCAACATATACCCCGGATTGAAAATATCAAAACATATTTCAGGAATTTCCTTTGTTTTTCATTGTTTAGGTTTTTTTATACTAAGGGCCATAGGTTTGTGTACAAATTAGCTGTGAAATCCATTAAGGGCCTAATATCAAATACAAATGGCTTCAAACTTGGCACATACTTAGGTTAGTAGATGGAGATTCATTGCAAAAAGTGAGATCATCATGACGTCATCAGGGGGTCACGTGACAGGTCATTAAAATGTCAAACTTCAAACTTAATTATTAGCAAAAGTATCGGTTAGTTTGGTTTCAATTTTGCAGCATATCTAAGTTGGGAAAAGATGTATCCAAAAATAGCCCTCATTCGATCGTGACGTAATCTCATGAATATTAATGAGGTCATAAACTTTTAAGATGCTAACATTCAATTGAGCATATTTGGCCAACGGAGCGAGATTTTTTTCATTTTTTCTTTGATATCTATTGGGGACATGGTTTAGAAACACCTTCCGGAGCCAAAATGTCGTTACGCAATCATGACGTCATCAAAATGTGTGATTTTAAAACACATATAAGGCATTGGCCGATCATCTCGAAATTTGGTATGTCGTTAGCTATCGTGCTAGACATTCCAAATCTAAAGTTTGGAACCGAAGGACCATTGTTTATATTTTTTATGAATTTTTGAATACCACACTCGAGTCCCATAGGCTTTGTGCACAAAATATGTACATGCGTTTTGGAGTAGGAATGGGGCTATTCTATGACTTGTTAACAACAGAAGCGGAAAAGCTCTATGCTCTGTTTCACAACAGACATATATTTCTCGTTCTTCTTCTTCTTCTTTTTCTTTTTTCTTTTTCTTTTTCCTCTTCTTCTTCTTCTTCTTCTTCTTATTCTTGTTCTTGTATATATTTGTCAACTGTATTTTTGGTTTCATTTGGAAAATAAAGTTTTCCTTTGAAAAGTAAAAAAAAAGTCTTCTTCTTCTTCTTCTTCTTCTTCTACTACTTAGTTTGTTTAGTTTGTCTTTTCTGTTACTTTCAAAGGAATCAAATAAAGTTTTCCCTTTGAAAAGGTCTTCTTCTTCTTCTTCTTCCTCCTCCTCTTCTTCTTCTTCTTCTTCTTCTTTTTACTTCTTCTTAATTTGTTAAGTTTGTCTTTTCTGTTACTTTCAAAGGAATTAAATATTTTTTTCCTTTTGAAAAAGTCTTCTTCTTCTTTTTCTTCTTCTTCAACTTTCATGCAACTTTGAGTGAAAGCACACCAAGATGGCTCTTTAATTATAGAGTCTACCATAAACTCAAGATCTATTCACCCGTTCTATTTCCAGAGGGAGATAAACGGCAATGCCAATGGTGTAATCTCCGACAGGCATGTCGTCGACAACTCTTACGAGGTCCACGAGAACACGGTCGATCTAGACCTAGAGGGCGCCCCATCTAGCTCCACGGGCTCCACATGCGACTCCACGGAGAAGATCGTTCACGTCAACTGCACATGCGCACTACGAGCTGGCCAACGAAAGATCAAGAAACTCGGTAAGCGTTCAGACCAATTTACTGTTACACAAAGTGTAAAGCATAATCCCTGACAACAAGCAGACTGACAACGAACACAATGCCATGATGTCTTTATTTTAAGAAACTTTCGGTCTCTTTTTCTCAAAACCACACTATTCAAAACAAATTAAATACCAAAAACTGTGCAAACTGCTCACTGACTAAAATGACCTGAAATACATAAATCAAAAAGGTTAGAGGGCCTGACGTTTCGATCCTGGCAGGACATTTCTTGAAAGGTCGTGATAGGATTGAAACGTCAGGCCTTTCTTGAAAGGTCCTGCTAGGATCGAAACGTCAGGCCCTCTAACTTTTGAGATTTATTAAAGAAAAGAGGTTATTGATATTATGGTGTCACCGGAAATTCTCTTTAACTTGCTATCCTTTAATACATTGACGTCAACATCAGATGTGTTTCAAGGTGAGAGCATTATTTGGGATGAAATGACGCTATTTCCCAGTCCCGTCTCGTTTTTATCTCATAACAGGTTTCTTGGACGCAATAATGATGTCCCTCTCGCCCATCCACAACGGCGCCAAGATACTCAACACAGAGAAGACTGAGGGAAGTCTAGGGGTCCTGAATGGCATCCGGGTCATTAGCATGTGGTGGATCATCCTCGGTCACACCATCTACTTCGGAGCTCTCTTCATCGGTGAGGGCGCTGTTCGGAAGGAAAGGAACGAACGAGGCCGTGTGCTTGAAGTAACACGCAGCCCTATGGAAAGTGGCTGCAGCCGCTTGTTGACGACTTCCATAGACTCGTGTGTACTTTCAAGCCGTAGCCAATGAATTCGAACGCAGCCCTAGTTTCAGAGAACAATGATTTCCGCGAAGGGCGGTTCTTCTGGTAGACTCCCTCCGACATTTATGGAGGGATAGAGTTTAAAGTTTAAAGGTTAAAGGTAACCTATTAGCCCCTCTGTTCGCCCTCTAAGGTTGAGTTCGGGCGGTCTGTTCTTCACACGCGAACCTCGTTCTCAGCGCTCGAACCACAAGAACACGACCCAAGAACGCTGCACTCGGAACAGGATCACACACAACCTCTACGCCAGGGTTGTTCACGAACAGCCGAGAACGCACGCGCCCGCACTCGACCAAAGATAGTGTACCTATGGGCCTATAGAAAGGATACAGTGTTCATTCCACTCAACAGCTTTCAAATCTCATCTTTATTTTTATTTTTCATCAGACAATCCCCGCTACGTTCAGACGGAGGTTCTAGCCTCGTTCTGGATCTCAGCCATCGTCTACTCAACCGTGTCTGTGGATACCTTCTTCTTTCTCAGGTAACTTTGTATACTTATGGCGTCTTTGGAAAGGGCGCCCCCAGCGAGAGGTCACAGATAGATTTGTCATTCCGCGTGTCCTATTGTTTCGTCATCGCTTTGCCTGAAATAATGGCGGCGGGAGAAGGTCTGCAAAGAGGAATCTAGGCCCTTTTCCAAAGCCCGGCTTAGGCTCAGGCTCCGGCTTTGTCTCTGGTTCTTTCATCCATTTCAAGTACAAGGCATGAAAACAAAAAGCCTTTGGCATCATTTTTAAATGTTTGACTGAGTTCTGAAAAGGAATCCAAAGCTTCAACTTCAACAAAGAACTCCAACTTGTATTTCAGCTTTTGGATAAATGAGACGAAGCCGGAGCCGAAGCCTAAGCAGGGTTTTGGAAAAGGGCCCTTTTTTGCCCAATATGTTTCACAAAGCCTTACGATGCATCGTAACTCAACTCACAATGGATAACCCATCGTAAGTTGTGATACGCCGTATGGTTTCTGTGCGTCGCTCACTGTCTTGCGATGGATCGTAAGTTACGATGGGTTTGGTGATACCTTCTGCTGGTCTAACGCCCATAATCAATGAGTATCTTTTTCTCCCTTTACCGCTTTCCCTCCCTCTTTCGTGCCTCTCACTGCCTCTCTGTCTCACCTCTATATTTGTCCCTTCTCTCTATCCCCCTGTCTCTGCCACTACCCTCGTCCCCTCCCGTGTGTCTCCGTGTCTCTGTGTCTCAACCTCAACCCCAGCGGTCTTCTGCTGACCTATCTGACCCTTAAACACCTGAAGAAGGTCAATGGTAGAATGAACTGGGGTCTGTTCTACCTGCATCGATTCATCCGCATCACACCCGCCTACATGCTGGTGCTGGCCGTGTCGGTCACTCTCATCTTCCACTTTGGCGAGGGTCCTGGCAAGACGCCTTTCTTCGAGGCCGCGGCCAGCAACTGCCGAAGCTACTGGTGGACCAACCTGCTCTACATCAGCAACCTATACCCCTTTCCCGGAGACCTGGGGCTCCAGGTACTTCATTTATTCCAAGGCCCTTTTTCAAAGCCCGGCTTAGGCTTCGGCTAGTCTCTGTTATCCAAAAGCAAGAACAAAAGGTTGCAGTTCCTTGTTGAAGTTGAAGCTTTAGATCTTTTTCAAAACGAAGTAGCAAAAGCCAAAGGCCTCCCATTTTCTTGCCTTGTTCTTTAAAAGTGATGTCTCACTCCGATCGTGCAGCCTAGGTCTTATGGGAGCGTCAGTGGTGGCCGTGATATTTGTCCACCAACTAGCGACGCTAGGTGGCGCAAAAGCCTAAGAAATGGAGGAGTTAGGAGAAGAGTTCTAGTAAAGACTAGTAGGGAGGCCAGTATACAAGGGCTGGATAGCTCAAATGGTCAGAGCGCCGGTACGCAAAACAGAGGTCTCGGGTCCAAGTCCCGGTCCAGTCAAAGTTTTCTTTACCACTTTTTGTCAATTTCTAGTGTAGTTACCGGTAGAATTTCAAAAAAGTGAAAAATATTAAGCAAAGATATTGGAGAGAAATTCGAGAATTCCACCTGCTTATAATGAATGGCGCCTTGCTTAGGATTGCCTTAGGCCTTAATTACCATTGTCTTTTGTCTTCGGATAACCTGTTGATTCATTTGATATCTCTCCGTCTTGTCAGTGCCTTGGATGGTCTTGGTACCTGTCCAATGACATGCAGTTCTTCATTATCAGCCCCTTCATCCTCTATCTTCTGTACAAGTGAGTATCGTTCACATGTATCCCTTTGTTCTTGTGTCGGTCAGTCCGAAATTATGTAAGAGATGAACATCAAACCTTACCAACTAATGTTCAAGGGTTTCTGAAATAAAATTGTACCTCTTAAGTCCGTGCTACAGAAAATGAGCTTCATTGTCATATTTATTGCAATTTATTTACTAACCACTTTTAGAATAGGTGATATACAAAAATGTTGCAAACTGCTTACTGACTAAAATTACCAAAATGCAAATCTTTAGAATAGTACGTTGAAAAGGTTGCAAACTTCTTACTTATTGTAATGACCATCAAACAATCGGAGGCCCTGACGTGTCGATCCTTGCAGGACATTTCTCAAAAGCAGAAAGGACTTAAAGCGCCTACATAACATTGATCGAGGTCAACGGATAGCATCCATACATTGTCTGATCCAACATGTGCATGAAATAGCACACCTGTGAAAATTTCAGCTCAATCCGCCATCCGAGAAAATCGTGAAAACCGCTTCATTTGTTTCGCGAAAATGCGGCATTTAATGCCGTACTGTTCCAAAAAACAGTTTAGATCTTGGCCGTGAGACGTAAACTATTTCTTTTACTCATTTCTCCCAAAATACAACATTTTAAGCATAAATATTTCAGTGCGAGGATTCTACCATAACCATCTTCAAACTGTATAAGTTTGATGTAAATCTTTGAACGTTTCTGTTTTTCGATCTTACCAATGTTTACCAATGCTTTAATTAAGCTGCTAGCGCAGCAGTAATAAATACGGCTTGCTGTAGATGATGTCCGGTGTACTTGTCCCGTAGTCTATCAAGGTGTTGTTATTGTGGTGTTGTTTGTTCCTAGGCACTCCAAGCTTGGTCTGGCTCTGATTACAGCCATGTGCCTCGGCTCATTCGCCATCACCGCTTACCTCGCCTACCACTACGGCGTGGCAGTGGGTCTCCGTCCGTAAGTTACCTCCATCCCGGAAGTCACCACCTTCCATGATGAAGATCATTGAGAATTCACTTCCGCCAGCAGATGAATAGTTATTATTGTACTTCCGGACCCGTACTTACAAAGTCTATCAAATTTGAACGGGAATACAAACTAAAAATAGTGATAATTGAGAGAGCTGCTGAAAGTGAATAATGTAAATCCAGCGGTGGGAAAACCTCTTATAATATTTTTAAGAAAACAACACTCTTTCCTAGGTCCTCAAATAGTTTTCACAAACTGTTTGCGATCACTTTTATTTAGCAATTACAGCAATTTGATATCATCCGAAAAATCTAGCTCCTGACACTGTCTTTTCCTCTGTCTCACTTGGTTACTGTCTTTGTATGCCTGTCTTTCGTTGCCTCTCCCCCCCCTCTCTCTCTCTCCCTCTCTCTCCCTCTCCCTCTCTCTCCCTCGCTCCCTTTCTCTCTCTTTCCCTCTCTCTCCCTCTCTCATTCTCTCTCACTCCCTTCCCCTCTCTCTTTCCCTCTCTCTCCCTCTCTCATTCTCTCTCTCACTCCCTTCCCCTCTCTCTTTCCCTCTCTCTCCCTCTCTCAATCTCTCTCACTCCCTTCCCCTCTCTCTCTCCCTCTCTCATTCTCTCTCACTCCCTTCCCCTCTCTCTTTCCCTCTCTCTCCCTCTCTCATTCTCTCTCTCACTCCCTTCCTCTCTCTTTCCCTCTCTCTCCACTCTATCATTCTCTCTCTCGCTCCCTTCCCCTCTCTCTCTCTCCCCTCTCTCTCCCCTCTCTCTCTCTCACTCCCTTCCTCTCTCTTTCCCTCTCTCTCCCTCTCTCTCTCTCTCTCTCACTCCCTTTCTCTCCTTTTTCCCCTCTCTCCCTCTCTCAATCTCTCTCACTCCCTTCCCCTCTCTCTCTCCCAACCAGCGCCTACAATAACAGAACCTTGATAGACTACGGGACAAGTACACCGGACATCATCTACAGCAAGCCTTATTGTCGTATACCGACTTACCTTATTGGCATGATCACTGGCTATATCCTCTTCAAGTGGATTGGACGCCCTTTCAAACTGAACATGGTAAGATGATGATGACGACAGTGATTACCAGTCTCCCTCCTCCCATTTTTCCCTCCCTTATTTTCCCCAAATGTGACCCGGCGCAGCATAATGAGGAATAACCGCCACTTTTGAGATTTTGAGATTTTCTAATGATGTGAAAGAGTGTACCATTAGCTTTCAAATGATATCAAAATTTCCTCCAATACATTAACTTTCCGAAAATACACACAAAAAATAGATTTTTAATCGAATTTATTGAGAAGATACTAGAATGATATTATTTCCATGTGAACTTTGTTTTAGATAGTACGAGGTACCAGACACAATATAGCAGCACCATTCTAACTCAGTACAAAACAGTACACAAACACTCCCCCGAAATCTTCGTGTTTTTTTTCTCAAAATTTAGAGACGGATTTCGGAAAAATCCTTTGGACATAATACCCTCCAATACATTATCTTTCCGAAAATACCCCAAAAATAAAATAATTGATTTTTAATCTAATTGAGAAGATGCTTTTGCTTCAGGCGTTGTTTACTCGAAAAGTGTTTTGAGGGGATATTCCTCATGTCTTCTTCTTCTTCTTCTTCTTCTTGCGTATGAGACCTGCTGCTATACTGTACTAAACTATACTACTTCACGAAGGTGCCGCAACCATTCCACAGTTGCTGGGCATGGGTTGGTCAGGTTAGTGTGGGATCCCATAGGTGGACCGAGCCTGGTGCATTCTGACAGGATGTGGTCCACCGTCTGCTCAGGAGCACCGCACTGACAGGCTGCTGAGGGGCTGAGGCCCCATCGGTACATGCTGGCACCAAAACGACCTACTCCAGTGCGGAGGCGGTTCAGGGTGACCCACTCTCTGCGAGGGAGGTCATCAGCTCCTCATGTCACTGTGCCGGGTCACAAATGTTTAGTCTCGTGGATCTTACCAGATGTCTTTTCTTCCCCGCAGTGGGTGAACGGCCTGCTGTGGTTAGTGGCCTTCGGGACTGGGCTAGCGGTCATCTACGGACCTTACCGTGAGGGCAATCAGAACATCTCCCAGGCATTGGCCGTGGTCTACACGGTGCTGAGTCGTCCTGCATTCGTCATTGCTGTAGGCTGGGTGGTATTCGCCTGCACAATGGGCTACGGAGGTAGGATATCTAATCAAACTTGGAAATCTCACTCTCGACTTCTCTCTCTTTCTCACCACCCTCTCTGATCTCTATCTCTCCATGGTCACCTCCCTCGACTTCTCTCTCGACTTCTCTCTTTCTTTCTCTCGCCTCTCTCCTCTCTCTCGTCTCTGTTTCCCTCATCTCTTTCTCCCTCTTTCTCTCTTCCTCTTCTCTTCCCCTCTCTCTCCTCTCACCTCTCTCTCCCCCTCCCTCTCCCGGCCGCTCTCTCATTCTCTCTCTCTCTCCCCCCTCTCTCTCCCTCTTTCCCCCTCTCTCTTTCTTGCCCCTCTCTCCCTCTCTCTCCCCTATCTCTCTCCCTCTCTCTCTCCCCTATATCTCTCCCTCTCTCTCTCCCCTCTCTCTCTCCCTCTCTCTTTCCCCTATCTATCTCCCTATCTCTCTCTCCCCTACCTTTCTCCCTCTCTCTCTTTCACTCTCTCTCCTCCCTCTCTGTCAATTGGCGCACACTGCGTGGCCGGGGCATGGCTTAGATCAAACAAACCTTCCCTATCCATCATCTCCTATTATTTTGGGATGCAACTGAGCATCTCACTCCTATATAGTCCTGTCTATGTTTCGAAACCAACATGTTGATGGTCTTCCTCGACTCCTTAATATGCCCTCTATTTTCCCCGCTGGCGAAAGTGTCAAGCTGAAGTGGTCATCAGTTGAAGCTGGAAGGTCTTGGTAAGAGAAAAATCAATCAGAAACCACAACATTTCTGATGCGAATCAGACCAAGAGAGTGTTGGGCAACGCAAATCTATAGATCGTTTGCACCGGCGGCCATCTTTGGGGGCCTTCTAGTGTTATTAAAATTCAGTGACAATGCAGGTACAAAGAGTGCACTCTTGCCTATCCAAGTGGAGCAAAGACTAGGCCGCAAAGATGGCCGCCGGTGCAACCGATCCATTGCCATCGGTTTTACACTGTACCACCACAGTGACACGACAGACACAGAGCTTGTACAAGACTTTTTAAAGTGGATGGTTGTTAGTTGTTACCTTTGTGTCTTCCACACCTTCAAGGACCGGTCACAACCTTTTTGAGCTGGGGATTCTGGGCACCGCTGAGTCGCATCACCTTCGGCGCATACCTCCTCCATCCGTTCATCATCTTCGTCATCAACACCACGCTACGCTCTCAGTTCCACTTCACCTACATGCAGTATGTGAGTACTTCCACCAGACCACACAGATCTATGGCAGACACGATCAACCCATTGGCCCCTCTACGAAATGAAGGCTCAGGCTAATGCTTAGGCCGTGTCCGAAACGGGCGTCTAGAGCTAGGTCTAGGTCTTCCCCCTTTTGGAAATACACGGAGATGCGAAGACAATAGCCCTAGCCGTAGCTCTGGAAGCCCGTTTCGGACTCTGTCTTAGGCTTGGGTCGTGTCTGAAACGGGCGTCTAGAGCTAGGTCTAGGTCTTCCCCTATTGGAAATACACGGAGATGCGAAGACAATAGCCCTAGCCGTAGCTCTGGAAGCCCGTTTCGGACTCTGTCTTAGGCTTGGGTCGTGTCCGAAACGGGCGTCTAGAGCTAGGTCTAGGTCTCCCCCTATTGGAAATACAAGGAGATGCGAAGACAATAGCCCTAGCCGTAGCTCTGGAAGCCCGTTTCGGACACGGCCTTGGCTAGTGTTTCAGTCTCATAGCGCCCTCTAGCGTCCTTTGTTCGTCAAAGCATCCTCTTACGCATCGTCTTCACTGTGTTTTCTCCCGTAGGCTTCCTGGTTTGTTTCTTACACGGTGTTTTCCTACGCGGCGGCATTTATCCTGTCCATTGGTGTGGAGGGTCCTATCATAGGACTCGAGAAAACCCTACTCGGCCGAGGAAAAGGTGGAAAAAAGTAATCCCCAAAAGATACGACAACAACACCAACAACAACAACAAACAAACAAACAAGCAGGAAAGCACCCCAACAGACACACGAACAAAAAAACATACAGACAGACAGACGAACAATTAAATTAACAAACGCGCAAGCAAGCAAACAACATAACAGCAGCAGCAAGAACAAAAGTAATAATGACAACAAAAACAACAACAACAACAACAACAACAACAACAACAACAACAACAACAACAACAACAACATCAGCAGCAGCAGCAGCAGCAACAACAACCAAATACAAACGGTCAGCCATTTTGAATTTGCTCTATTCGCGCCATGAACTCGCGCTGATGATCGAGTTGGAGTGATCTGGCACCCTGTCTTCACCAGCACTGAACTGTAGGTAGCTAGGAGACTATCAAGTACCAGTCTTGAAGGAGTCTTTAAAAGTTTAGTCTGGGGACCACCTCGCCCTACATCTCGTCAAACTGAGGTTCTGCCTCGCTTTCGGACATGGCAGACTGAAGAGACTTTGGTAGGACGGATCAAGAAGCTAGAAGACACGCTGTCTTTGAGTAAAAGTCCTGCTGAGGTCTAAGGGTCTGAGCCTCATTTTGAGCTGAGGTCATTACGGTCAGCAAACAATAAGGGATTAATAAAAGAGGCAAATACATTCATGTATTCCTTCTGCTAATTCCACAATACTTTTTTGCGAGCAAGACTGTTGACTTTCGGGGCGTATTACTATTTTTCCTTAAAAATTATGATGTAATAATTAAAAAATGTGTTACTTTAATTTTCACTATGTGTATTATGACATGATATTTTAAAACTAGTTTAGTAGGAATTTATCCAGAGGTTAGTTGATACAAATTGATTATACTGATGTTTTTACCAACGCATTGTGTGTTTTGTTTTAAAGTTCTAAATATTAAAACTTTGCTTTAATCTTTTCAGCTCTTAAAGAAATTTTACCTTCCTTATTTTAGCTTATCTTATATCAAAGGCGGTTTTAAAGGGTCTTAATGGATAGATATAATCGTGTATTTGGTGAAGACTAAGAATGACATAATAAGAGAATTATGCATGATCAACAGAAATGCCTTCGTCATCATTTTAATTCCACTCTCTTGGCGCCCTATACTCACAATGTATACATTTGTGTAAAGTTTCATGAGGACAAGAAAGACACATCCTTTGTTATTGTCAGCTCTCAGATCTATAAATCCGCTTCGTATGAGATGTAACACCTTGCACTGCAACCACCTTGCATATCTTCAAACCATATTTTATAATTATTTGCATTAAGAAAGCAGAAAAATCCAAATCGGAACATTAAGAAAATGAGAAAATTTTCAAAAATACTGCTTACATATTGAAATCTATAATTCAGGCACACATTTTTATTTTAGCAAACTTAAAGCATTTCGTATTGTATAGCATCATTACATTAATTATTGTTATGTTATGGGATAATGTTCAATGGGATTGGGCTGTGCTGGATGTGATGATGAGATAGGATACAATTTGGTGGAATAAGATTGGAAGGGATGAGATTGGATGGGATGGGATTGGATGGGATTGGATTGGATGGGATGGGATGGGATGGGATGGGATGGGATGGGATTGGATGGGATGGGATGGGATGGGATGGGATGGGATGGATGGGATGGGATGGGATGGGATGGGATGGGATGGGATGGGATGGGATGGGATGGGATGGGATGGGATGGGATTGGATGGGATTGGATGGGATGGGATTGGATGGGATGGGATGGGATGGGATGGGATGGGATGGGATGGGATGGGATGGGATGGGATGGGATGGGATGGGATGGGATGGGATGGGATTGGATGGGATGGGATGGGATGGGATGGGATTGGATGGGATGGGATGGGATTGGATGGGATGGGATTGGATGGGATGGGATGGGATGGGAGGGGATGGGATTGGATGGGATGGGATTGGATGGGATGGGATGGGATGGGATGGGATGGGATGGGATGGGATGGGATGGGATTGGATGGGATGGGATGGGATGGGATGGGATTGGATGGGATGGGATGGGATTGGATGGGATGGGATTGGATGGGATGGGATGGGATGGGATGGGATGGGATGGGATGGGATGGGATTGGATGGGATGGGGTAGGATTGGATGGGATTGGATGGGATGGGATTGGATGGGGTAGGATGGGATGGGATTGGATGGGATGGGATTGGATGGGATGGGATTGGATGGGATGGGATTGGATGGGATGGGATGGGATTGGATGGGATGGGATTGGATGGGATGGGATTGGATGAACACGGGACGAATTTGTTCATTGTTCATTACTTATGTAATGTCATGGCAGATTGTACAAAGGGATGGATTGTGTGAGATATGAAGGCATATGATGGATAAATAGGATGAAATTGAATTTGACGTAACTGGATATAATTGAACTGAGATGAAATGAAATAAAAATGAAATTCAATCGAAAATGTTTAAAGCGAAATTAAATCAATTAAAATCTAATTGAATCGGATCACATTCGATTGAAACCTTAATTATAACACTGCTTCATACTATCTGTAAAATATTCACCAAATTTACCGTACCTGTATGCAATAAATTCAATTAAAGCCGATATTAACGTCTATTAATCAAGATAAAAGTTAAAGCAAAGTTGATGGCAAAAGTTGACATACCCACGTACACTCAACCAGCTTCTCTACGCGTGCTACAGTGTCTATGAAGTTCATGAACAGTGCACGCATTTCCTATAGTGTTCATGTTATAGGTTGATAAGTGTAAATCAAATTGTGTGCCTATAAAGCCGCGTCCGCACTGGACTTAAAATGGGTAAACTAACCGAGCAAATGGGTAAATTGACCATTTTAAGTCCAGTGCGGACAGCCCAGGAAGTTTTCCTCCCAGGTAGCTTACCCGACTCCAGTGGGTAGTTTAACCGACCAACTTCTGCCCGGTTAAATTGACCAGGTCAGTTTAACCGAGTCGATAAGTCCAATCCGGACACGACGTCTCGGTAAACGACTCGGTAAAAAACCACATCCGGCACCCCGCACGTTAAGTTACTGTATGCAAGACTCGTGCGGGCGCAGGGTAACAACGTGTTTGTGTATCTAGAATACACACACATGTACACGAGTCGGTTAGTTTTACCGATCGTCTCGGTTAGTTTACCCGAGTCGAAAAGTCCAAGTGCGGACGCCTGGAAGATTTACCCATTGGAATGTTACCCACGGGCTCGGTAAAAAATAAGTCCAGTGCGGACACGGCTTAATATACTTTGCCAACCATACTCTCGTGTCTAACACACACTCATTCTTTGGTACATTTTTCTTTGACCAACCTCATTAGAACAAGAACCGCAATGCGCGAACAGGTGTAAGTATAACTTTCGTACTAGGAGGGTAACCATTTTTCGTGATTTTTTGGTAGATTTCAGGCATGCATTTGATTCGTTGTCAAAAGAGAAAAAGCCGGAAACAGTAGCCTAAAATACCAAATTTTCAAGCAGTCGTGAAAAGTGCCTCACAGTTACTTAATGATTTATAGACAATTTATCTCGTTGTGAGTATAAACTATTTTTGTGACTTTAAGCATTATCTATACTTCAACGTATGATTTCAATCATATCAAAAATCCGTGTTGATATAGCAAATAATTATGAAGAAATACATGTCGTACTTGAACAAGGTTAAAAATACTTTATAACTAACATAGCAATACTCACTTCATCAAATACTTTTTCAGGATGCATTTCATCAGGTGACAAGAAAGGAAAAGGCCTGAATGGTACCCTAAAATACCAAATTTTCTAACCTTCGCGAAAATTACCTCACCATTTATTTTATACTTTACCGATAATAAAATACATTTCAAAAGTCTAAATATTGCACATGCGTACATTGAAATTTCGAAAGAAATAAAATAGTTCAATATACAGGCGTTTTGCAAGCAAACCATACCAGCCACGAAGCATGCTCTGAAATCTTAAGGCGTCATAAAAATGTGAGATACCGATCGAATAAATTTCCTTGACAAATCACAATCTTCACTCGAGAGTTTCTTAAGTTCAAATATCCTGAGCAGATTAAAATGTTTGTGACACGCAATCTTACTCAAATATTCACGGCACACTTTTGTCGAATTATTATTAAGTATAGTATGTTTAAACGATAATTGTAACTTTCTACTACAAGATCGATTGTAAGCACAGCTCAGTTATTCATTAATACCGTATCACTGGTACTAAAAATTAAGAAAATATTTTTTTGCTGGCAAATTGATCATTTTAAAGCGATTTGATTGATTTTATTACATATGAATATATAGGTATTTTAAATAATTATTGTGTTTGTATGAATTATGTTTTTTCCAAAAGAAGTTTAGAGCAAAGTGTGAAACTTAATGATTTTTTGACCATCCGTTGGTGTCAATAATTATGTGATCGTTTGCTTAATAAAGACAAACCGTATAATACTTGTTCCTTTTCCTAGACGGTTGCACAAATTAAGACCTCTCCATCGTTGTTATCTAGGTTTTCAATTTCCATATGCCTAATGTCATCATTACTCGCGCGGCTAATGCTCATGAGCGGTGTGGTGTTTCCATCCTTGCCTACCTCTAACTTGGTGTCAGTCAGACTTACCCAGAAAGTATTGCCGGCAATCTCACCCAGGTCCACATATGGTCCTGCTTCATATGGGGTTTGCCTGATTACTTGGGAATGTGGTGAGCCACGCTTCAAATCTATTGAAAGTGGAAAAATAAATGAAAGTCATTTCAACTTTATTTACGGTCCATGAAATACAGAGTGTTAAATTTTCCCCATAATAAAACAACATGCTGTTGATTTCATCAAACATATTGTCATTAAGTTACGATCAATTGTCAAATAATGAGCAATGCATAAAGTCCTTACGGCCTTTCACAACTTACGAGCCTGGTGTTATCAATCGTAAGTTGAGTTACTATTACTTTTATTATTGGAAATCGACACCCAATCGATTTTACCAAACTCATCGTAACTTGCGACCGACCGTGAGCCGATGATCGATGCAATGAATCAATACGACCGTTGGCGATTATGATCATAAAATCAGTTGCAATGAATTTGTGCGATCGAGTCATTGCCCCTGGTAGGTGCTGCATATATCAGGTGATAGAGCACTCTCAAATCTCAGTTTCCAAGGTCACAGGTTTGAATCCCGCGGATTTCAAAATGCTCTGGACGCTCTTGGACTGATTAACAGCCATACGACTTTGATTTCACAATTTGGGGTACAAATTGACTTACCTATACTATACAGATATAATTCATCCAAAGCATACAGCCGAAATGTGACTCCTTGAATACCTTCGACAGCAACCGTCATGGTCTGAAGAGGGAAGGGCAACTGCCCTGTCGAGGTTTCCCACGATGGTACTGTGATCGATGAACATGCTGCAGCAGTCGGCGACACATCTCCTGCTGCAGCAGTCAGCGACACATCTCCTGCTGCTGCAGTCGGCGACACATCTCCTGCAGCTGCAGTCGGCGACACATCTCCTGCTGCTGCAGTAGTCGGCGACACATCTCCTGCTGCTGCAGTAGTCGTTGGCACTGGTGCTGCAGTACTTGGTGCCAGATTTGTCTCTGCATAAACAAACAAAATTGCAGATTCTTCATGAAACATTACTGAAGAGTTTTCTCACATTGCAACCAAACCTTTAAGGCTCTCGTAACCAAAATATTACAAACTGTTTACTGGTAAGCAGTAAGCTTACCACTAAGCTTACGTACACCATTAAGTACACTCTAAAACTGACAAAACTTAAAAGCTTTTGTTACATCCAAATAATTATGTCAACCTTGGGTCGAAGGGTCAACTGGGGATATTATTGGCAATAAAAGGCCTCAGTTGAATTGCTTCGATCAAAGACAGTCATAAACTACCAAAATTTCTCATAAAATCAGTGAATGCTTTTGTCCACCTCTTTACATTCGAACATTTTACAATATGACCGCAAAACAAATGTTAAGTGCCCGAAGTTTCGTTGCTTTTTATGGGGCGCGGGGGTATTCAAAGGCAGAATCTGCAGAGGAAGGTTTTGCTTGGATCGGAAATCAGAATTGTATTGGTTTACGATCAAATGACTTCAAAATGACTCAGATGGTAAGAAAGATTACCTTGGGAACACCGGTTTTCCTGGGTAGGCATGGCTGATTTCAACCAGGCTTGAAGGTTGAATTCTTCACCTTCAGGGGGTGGCTTGACGTCCCCAGAGTACATTGTCCTCATCTTGCCCTCCACGCAGATCACGTTACCTTGGGAAGATAGAGGGGAACAGGTATACACTCTATATTACTATAGTTGTGGATCTCTTATCTAAGTCAAACACATAAATGGATAACTGACTGATATGAATTGAAAACAATTTTTTTTTAAATGGCGAAGAATACTTTGACAGGACCGGGATTGCTGCAGGTGTATGATGTATTTTATCGTCTTTTTTTAAATTTAACTGTTATGCAAATTTACCAAAGACAAGGCTATAAAGCCACTCAAGGTTAAGGGCTCAGGAAAGAAGGAGATAGAGAGAGACTCGGGAAGGCTGGAAATAGGAATTGACATTCCTCTTAAAAAGGGCAAGATCGTATTTCAAGATGCAAGATTAAAAAGGGCAAGATCGTACTTCAAGATGCAAGACTAAAAAGGGCAAGATCGTACTTCAAGGTTCTTCGTAATAAAAACATTACTGCAGTCTATTTCACCAAACCCATTGTGACTTAGGCCTACGATCGATCGCAAGACGATGAGCGATGCACACAATCACAACTAACGACGGGTTATCCATCGTTATGTGAACTGTGAATAGATTAAGACGTGTTTCTTAGAAGCGTTTTAATGTCGTATCAAAGATAGGACACGATGTTTCCGTCGAAGAGAATGTAGTTCAATGAGGTTTTACCCTAAGCACTGGGCAAAGCACTGAGAACCCGGTGTTTATCACGTCGATCAAGGGCAAAACCTTATTGCATAATGTCGTATACTGTTTAAGCAGGTACCTTTACATAGAGCGTAAGGCGTCTCTGTCCATGTGTGAAAATCAACCAAATTGGTCCCCTTTTTTACTAGCCTAGTAAGCTGGTTGAACACCGCCACTTGCAAAATTATTATTAGCCATTAATCCTTGCAGACCGTAGACGGGCTCTGTCAAGGCTGGGGGATATGTGAGTGGCAGGACCCGCTCGTTTTGTAAATACCATTCAAGAGTAGGGACTATTGACTCTCTTTTGACGTTAATGCAGGGAAGGTCTTTACAGTGGTGCTCCTTTATGATATATTTTGTATTAATTGGCAGAAAAGGACTGACGACCACCGACCATGACATTTGAATTATTTTCTCCTGATTGCCAGACATACGCATCCACGAAGAAATCGTTAGAGAAAATGGTAGGCAATTTACAAACATTAAATTAGTGTAAAAAATTTGGGACATAGAATCAACCTTAAAAGAATGACAAAATGATGAAATGTCTCTCCTCTGACCGTCAAACGATGGCAAATAGTCTCTACTCTTGGTACGAGTACATTTTTCAAAGGAAAGGCATTTCTGGCGCCAGATAGAGCCGAGCCTGGCCATGGTCTCCAATTCTATATGGAATTCCAATACCAAATCATACAGTTCACTGGTTACAGTGATAATACAAAGGGAACATTCATGCCGCTGCCAGGTCGAGACGTATTTGCCGAGCCTCTTCAAGGTCTGCAATGATCATTAGAATAATTCTATCAATCGTGCCTTTCACTGGTTAGAGTGTATGGCAATGCCTATCAGATCAATTTAAATACCTGGAATATGAAGGCATTAACAAATGGCGGTCAAGAGAGGAGCCTGTCCACCAAGGACTAAGCAACTTGAGTTTATAAAAACGCTTAAGATCGATTATAAAACAAATAATAACAGTTCCCCTTGTTTTAAAAGCTCGGTGACACATGTAATATTTTTCAGGATGTGACTTATTTTCTTATCAGTGTTAGATTCAAGTTGATCTCAACTGTTACACAAGATCAAAGCATCACCGAGAAATCAGCTTTAGAAACGAATCCTCGCCAGATGAAAAAAGATATATTAGCCTTTGGATTCACAACACTGTCTCCAAAAGAGTTATCTGAATACCTTGAGTATACCTTGCTCTTTGTAAGAGCGTTTGCACCAGATACTCTCAGCGTATTCTTTTCATAGAACTATACTTAAAGCTCCTACACAACATTGGTAAGATTGAAAAATGTTCACAGATTTACATGAAACTTTTACAGTTTGTAGATGGTTACAGTAGAAAGCTCTCACTGAAATATTTCTGCCTAAAATGTTGTATTTTGAGGAAAATTAATAAAATCTTAAAATTTAGTGGGCCTGACGTTTCGATCCTAGCAGGACCTTTGAGAAAGGTCCTGCTAGGATCGAAACGTCAGGCCCACTAAATTTTGAGATTTACATTTTGGTATATTTAGTCAGTAAGCAGTTTGCAATATTTTTGTATATCACCTAAAATTAATAAAAGAAATAGTTTACGTCTCACCGAGATCTAAACTATTATTTTGGAACAGTACGGCGTTGAATGCTGCATTTTCGCGAAACAAATAAAGCGGTTTTCACGATTTTCTCGAGACTCGGTTGGCAGATTGAGCTGAAATGTTCACAGGAGTGCTATTTCATGCATATGTTGGATCAGACAACGTATGGATGCTATTCTTTGACCTCGACCAATGTTGTGTAGGAGCTTTAAACACCAAAGTTTGCTTAAGTCTGATATAGCCCAGTAAATAATCTCAGCTTTTTAGCCAAAGGTCCTCTTCTATATTGATTGCTAAGCAGCGAATATTCGAATGAAAGTCGAACATGATTATTTCATGCACTGCGTGAAGTAGGCTTAGCAATATTGATCTATGCAATGGAAGGATGTTCATGCTTAGCAGTTTTTGGTGCTTAAGCAGCTCCGTGTATACCCTCACTCAGAAACGAGATATATTGCGGTGTTTTGTCCTAGAAACCAAACATTCTGTCACATGGCGTGTCATTTTCTGTGCCTCGTGCAAATGCATACGAAAGAGTATAAAGAATAAGTCACATCGTTTCGTTATAGATACATCTAGATACATTAGTTACCCGGGAAACAAAAGGTAGAAAGCAGAAAGTCCAAAAGCGAAGCTGCAGACATGTTTCTATAAATTATGGGAGCCAGATCGTCATTTTATGGGGGTAAAATAACAGCAGAGAGACCCGCACTTACCCAAACTTGTCAGCAACGCCAGGAAAGCGCACAGAAGCAAATCCACCTCCATCTCCCCGTGTCCAAAAAAAAGAAATACGTCTGGTTTGATACGGACTGGTCCAAGGCAGGAACTGACGGAGGCTTGCACCGACGATCAGCGTGTGGAGACCCGTGTGATGAACGACTGCCACGGCAGGAATGGAATGCTGAGTTCTGCGATGTCTTTTTGTATACAGCACCACTTAAAACGAACTGCGCATTTCCGCTTTGAAACAATCAGTACAATAACCAAAGAAAAAAAAAGATAGCATTTGGTCCGACGTGTCAGCTCTATGATTGGTCATCAAATGATGTCAAGTTATTTATTATGCTGATGTATTCATATATGTAAATCTATTCATGTGTGTCAATCTATTCGTGTGATTCGTGTGCAGTGGCTATAGATCACTTGGAGAAGACGCCACTGGTCGTGTCTGAATTCATTGGCTACGGCTTGGAACACACACAGGTCTATGGGAATTGGCTGCTGCCAGTGGCTAAGGCTCGCACGTAGAGACTCACGTGCGACTTCATTTGGGTATCATCAAAGTTGGATAAATCGTGCCACGAGAGGGCGCTACAATTTTCTATCGCTTGAACCCGCAAACATTATAACCTAGGTTAGATATGTCTATGAGGCTGCCATCTTTGCAAAAGTATGGGAGGAAGTAAAGGGCGCCGCCATGTTCGTACATCAAAAACACGCACGTGCGTAAGCGTTGGCGCGTAACGTCGTGGAACCACTGGCAAATCGATCGCACGTTACGTCACAGTGGCAGTGCTCTTTACTTCCGCCCATATTTTGACGCTAGTCGAGTCCCCCATGACATTACACAGAGTATGCAAGCGTCGTTTGTAAGAGATGTTTCCACCAATACGTTTTATGCTGGATACTCTGGTACAATATACCACGTTCTAAAGATGTGATTGATTGATAGGTTGTTTGATTATCAATCGTCTCTTATTTAGAAGACTTGGAATCTTTCTTGGATGTGACGGGTGGTATATAGTCTTCCATAAGCACTGGGCATATGTCGAAAAGTCGACACTGCTAAATTAGATTCATGACTATTTAGTTTCATTAGTTTTGTATGATTTCTTTGAGAGAGATAACAAGAGGATGACAATTGGTGTTTAGGCCTCTTGTCAAAAAGATCATCGGTTGGGTGCCGGTTGAATACATCCGACCCATAATTTCCCCCGGTAGAAAGCCGATTGTACTGGACTCTGGGGTGAAAAATTCACGATGGCTATCTGGTGTAAACGACATCGGACGGGTCATATCATCTGATGCCCAACCGATGATCTTTTTGACAAGAGGCCTTAGCTGACAAGAATGGCTCAAACAGAGGCCATTTCGGACGAAAGCTGATCTATTTTTCTCCGAAATACATCAGGGAATCGGTGGTCGAGCTAGTTAGGATTTGAATTATTCATTAGGGGCAATTAGATTATCATTGAGACAATATGAAATACAAAATAAATTATTTGAGGGAAATAATATCAGATTCATTATTTTTATTTATTTTATTTCATTACAATAAGGCACGACTATTACAATTCTACTTTCATTATTCTGATAAAATTGAAAAAGAGAGTTTATCTCCAAAACGATATAAAAATCCTCTTTACATTGATCTTTCCTCATGAAGAAATGTTACCTTCGTACAAGGAGGGTAACATTTTTGTAAATTTATAGGTACATTTCAGAATAATTTTGTCAGAAGAATGTTCTGATTTGACTTCGCTGAAACAAAACAAGATGCCACGCTGTAACGGGAGAGAGTAACATTTATCTCGTTGTGAGTATAAACTCCTTTGTTAACATCAAACATTTAACGAAAAATACGGAACAAATTTTAGCCTCCCAACATTTCAATCAAGCTGCTTAAACAATTTTTGACTTAAAGCTTCGTCTATACTTCACCTTTTAATTTGATTGACTTTGAAACGCTGCGTGAATAATGCAAATACAAAGAAATACTTGCACATTAAGAAGGTAAAACACTTCATAAGCTAACATTGTGATACTCACGTCATCATATTATTTTTTTTCGCCATGCTTTTAATTCGTTGTCAAGAGAGAAAAAGCCGGAAACAGAAGCCTAAAATACCCAATTTTCAAGCATTCGTAAAATGTACCACACCATTACTTTATGATTTATAGACAATTTGTCTCGTTGAGAGTATGAACTATTTTTGTGACTTAAAGTTTTATCTATAATTAAAAATCCGTGTTAATAATTATAGCAAATAATTATGAAGAAATACATGTCGTACTTGAACAAAGTTAAAAATACTTTATAAGCTAACATAGTAATACTCACTTCATCAAATACTTTTTCAGGATGCATTTCATCAGGTGACAAGAAAGGAAAAGGCCTGAATGGTATCCTAAAATTCCAAATTTTCTTGCGGTCGCAAAAATTACCTCACCATTATTTTATACTTTACCGATAATAAAATACATTTCAAAATATTGCACATGCGTACATTGAAATTTCAAAAGAAATAAAATAGTTCAATATACAGGCGTTTTGCAAGCAAACCATACCAGCCACGAAGCATGCTCGTATTGTCAGACAAGATAGTCCAATATCTTTTATTCCGATTCTGATATCTTAAGGCGTCACAGAAATGTGAGATACCGATCGAATAAATTTCCTTGAAAAATCACAATCTTCACTCGAGAGTTTCTTAAGTTCAAATATCCTGAGCAGATTAAAATGTTTGTGACACGCAATCTTACTCAAAATTAATATTCACGGCACACTTTTGTCGAATTATTATTAAGTATAGTATGTTTAAACGATAATTGTAACTTTCTACTACAAGATCGATTGTAAGCACAGCTCAGTTATTCATTAATACCGTATCACTGGTACTAAAAATTAAGAAAATATTTTTTTGCTGGCAAATTGATCATTTTAAAGCGATTTGATTGATTTTATTACATATGAATATATAGGTATTTTGAATAATTATTGTGTTTGTATGAATTATGTTTTTTCCAAAAGAAGTTTAGAGCAAAGTGTGAAACTTAATGATTTTTTGACCATCCGTTGGTGTCAATATTTATGTGATCGTTTGCTTAATAAAGACAAACCGTATAATACTTGTTCCTTTTCCTAGACGGTTGCACAAATTAAGACCTCTCCATCGTTGTTATCTAGGTTTTCAATTTCCATATGCCTAATGTCATCATTACTCGTGCGGCCAATGTTCATGAGCGGTGTGGTGTTTCCATCCTTGCCTACCTCTAACTTGGTGTCAGTCAGACTTACCCAGAAAGTATTGCCGGCAATCTCACCCAGGTCCACATTTGGTCCTGCTTCATATGACTTTTCCCTGATTACTTGGGAATATGGTGAGTTACTCTTCAAATCTATTTTGAAAGTGGACAAAACAAATGAAAATGATTTTAACTTTATTTACAAATCATAAATAAAGAACGCTTTTCCCTAAGGAATATCAGATTCATGCTATTGATTTCATTCAATTTAATTTATGATTAATTGCAAGACAATCAGCTATGCACAGAAACAAAATTCGTTTCATTTTTTGACCCAAAACTTGATTTTAGAATTGTTTCTGGAGATTCCCGGCCACCCGTAGATCATATTTCTATGAAAATCTCACCAGTCATCCTGGAAAAAAAAGTTTTTTCCGTTCGAAAATGGGCTAAAATGGCAAGGCTAACCCCCTGTATCACAACTTTACGACGGGCTATCAATCGTAAGATGAGTTACGGCGCCCGTAAGGCTTCGTGAAATCCACACCCGAGCCCAATTTCACAAAAGTCATAACTTAGACCGACCGTAAGCCGATGATCGATGCAATGAATCTATAAGCAATTACGATCCTAACGAGTTGCAATGAAATCGTGCGATCGAGCCAATGCTCCAACTATAGTGCTGCATATATCAGGTGATAGATCACTCTCAAATAATCAGTTTCCAGAGTCATGGGTTCGAATCCCGCGGATTTCAAAATGCTCTGCACGCTCTTTGACTGTAGTCATACGACTTTAATTTCACAAAGCAGGCTACAAATTCACTTACCTATACTATACAGATATAATCCATCCAAAGCATACAGCTGAAATTTGACTCCTTGAATACCTTCGACAGCAACCGTCATGGACCGAGTAGGGGAGCTGAACTGCCCTGTCGAGGGGAATCGGATGGCATCCCACGATGTTACTGGCACCGATGAACACTCCACAGGTGCGGTACTTGGTAACACTTCTACACCTGCAGTACTCAGTGACACATCTGCACCGGCTGCAGCACTCGGTGACACATCTGCACCTGCAGCACTCGGTGACACATCTGCACCTGCAGCACTCGGTGACACATCTGCACCTGCAGCACTCGGTGACACATCTGCACCTGCAGCACTCGGTGACACATCTGCACCTGCAGCACTCGGTGACACATCTGCACCTGCAGCACTCGGTGACACATCTGCACCTGCAGCACTCGGTGACACATCTGCACCTGCAGCACTCGGTGACACATCTGCACCTGCAGCACTCGGTGACACATCTGCACCTGCAGCACTTGGTGACACATCTACACCTGCAGCACTCGGTGACACATCTGCACCTGCAGCACTCGGTGACACATCTGCACCTGCAGCACTCGGTGACACATCTGCACCTGCAGGACTCGGTGACACATCTGCACCTGCAGCACTCGGTGACACATCTGCACCTGCAGCACTCGGTGACACATCTGCACCTGCTGCACTCGGTGACACATCTGCACCTGCAGCACTCGTTGACACATCTGCACCTGCAGCACTCGGTGACACATCTGCACCTGCTGCACTCGGTGACACATCTGCACCTGCAGCACTCGGTGACACGTCTGCACCTGCAGCACTCGGTGACACATCTGCACCTGCAGCACTCGGTGACACGTCTGCACCTGCAGCACTCGGTGACACATCTGCACCTGCTGCACTCGGTGACACATCTGCACCTGCTGCACTCGGTGACACATCTGCACCTGCTGCACTCGGTGACACACCTGCACCTGCAGTGCCTTGTGCCAGATTTGTCTCTGCATAAACAAACAAAATTGCAGATTCTTAATGAAACATCATTGAAGAGTTTTCTCAAAACAAAAATATTGCTTACTTGTTAGCAGTAAGCTTACCACTATAAGCTTACTTACACCATTAAGTACACTCTAAAACTGGCAACATGTAATCAAATAATTATGTCAACCTTGGGTCGAAAGGTCAACTAGGGATATTATTGGCCAATAAAATGTATCAATTGAATTGCTTTGATCAAAGATACATTTAAATCAGAACTACGCCAATCCATCACCTTGTTAAAGCCAGTCAGTTGTACTGATCTATGGAGTTTTATACTTGGTTACCAAATTGGAACCGGATGGGAATTTCCTCCATCTTTTTAAAGGGCTCTAAACGCTCTGCCACCCTCTTGTATATAATTTGTAAATATAAATTGACATTCGATTGTAATATTTTATAAACTTGTAATGTTTTCTAATGTATAATGTTAATGTTTTAATGATTAATGTTCAATGTTTTCAATATGCAGGGCCCCAATGGAAATCAGTTTTAAAACTGTTTGGGCATAGCCTGGGTAAAGAAACGGAATAAATAAAAATAAATAAAAGACAGTCATAAACTACCAAAATTTCTCATAAAATCAGTGAATGCTTTTGTCCACCTCTTTACATTCAAACATTTTACAATGTGACCGCAAAACAAATGTTAAGTGCCCGGAGTTTTGATGCTTTTTATGAAGGTTGGTTATTCAAAGGCAGAATTTGCTCAATATTCAGAGGAAGGTTTTGCTTGGATCGGAAATTGGAACGTCAGTTCCCTCAGTATATGCATGGTTTAAGAAGTACTTCAAAATGACTCAGATGGTAAGAAAGATTACCTTGGGAACACCGGTTTTCCTGGGTATGCATGGCTGATTTCAACCAGGCTTGAAGGTTGAATTCTTCACCTTCAGGGGGTGGCTTGACGTCTCCATAGTACATTGTCCTCATCTTGCCCTCCACTCCGATCTGGTGACCTGAAGTGAGAACAATGCACGCTTAAAGGGTCACTACAACATAAATGTTATCACTTAAATCCATGCTACAGAATTGCTTTTCAATTCCGCTAACAATCAAACTGTTTTTCACACTCTCCCTGGCGATGTATTATTTTCAAGTTTAGGTTTTTATGCTAATGAGAATTTCAATATTCATGAGCAAATTTGTGACGTCATCACAGGATCATGTAACAGATATCCAATTGTTTGTGTGCAAAGGTTTCTGTCTGAGCATGTCTGGATTTTCCTGCAGCCCTATCCCTAAACTTGTTGAACTTCATCTTCTAGTTAATGACCTTCTTTTGCCCTTATGCCCCTCAGCAAGGCACCCAACGAAATAGCTCTTAGTAAAAAGTATACAAACCATATAATTATTTCAAATAATTACGTTATATATTATAACAACAAATCAGGGTGGTCCCCGAGTTGACCTGTTAAAGGCAAATATATTTAATATAAAAATGTTTGGCCAAAAAAGAGTGAGGCAAGATTTGTTTGGCAATTGTTAGGTCTGTTTTTATCAGGAATGTTTGGAGTCCGTGTCTGATTTTGCCCAAGGCAGATGACAAACTAGTTTTTATTTGGACCAATGCTCATCGAATTATACAGATGGAAAATTACCTTGTTTAATAGTGTAGCATTGGCTTTTAAACACCTTGCCCTAAAAACGAAATTAGGACACCAGCCTAAAACCTACTTATTGTTCATGCAGGAACCACATAAACACATGGAAGTGATGTTAGTTACCGTGGAGGGATCATAGATTAATTTTCCCTCCCGGGTACCTTTCTCTATTTACAGCCGTGAGAAATGATTGTCGTCGGCTTGTCTGATTACGTAAAGCCCTTTGTGAAATACCCCTGGCTACTATTTCTCTTAAAAAAGAGATTTCATATAAATCATGTGCGTGGCTTAACGCTAGGAAAACAGTCAGACATTTTATGTCTGCGAGCAACTGGATGGAGAAGAATCTTTCCGAAGGAAGTAAAGTTTATTTTACCTTTTTTTTATAGAAAGGTCGCGTTAACTGACGCGCACAAGTGTACTTAACAAAATCCTCTTGCCTATGGTGCTGTTCGTGTTTTTTAGTAGTTTGATATTTTTTTAAATTTTGTGGAAACGATGTAAAAAATGTGGAAAGGATATTATATAGTTGACAACAATATAATTTTGAAACAAGAGATATGCTGAGATAAAATCAATACTTTGGTAGTCAAGTAATGGACTCGAGTTTTGCCCTCAACAAATTTTGTTGACGGAACAACCAATTTTAATGAGTGAACAATGAACATGTTGCTGTTCTTTCATCAAAATCGGTTGTTCCCTGAACAAAATTCCGTTGTTCCCTCAAAAAAAACTGTTTGCTGTATTTTCCCCTGTCATGTCCCTTTGGAACCACCGTATGTGCAGGGTATTGAGGTTCGCATGAAAATAATGATAATGGAAGTGGTATATTATTATGTGGAATACAGCACACACTAGGAAGAACTGAGACAAGTGCTACTTATAATATCTATCAATAAATCCTTGCTTTGCCCTCATTGCATTTTCGCTAGACCAACAAACAAACGAAGCAGATATTATCCCGGTCTTTTGACATGGGGTGGAAATTGGTTTGGAAAAAAGTCTCTCAATACATAATTGCTTTTGTGTTACGGCACATGAAGGTCGATCAAATCAGTCAGTCAGCGATCAAAATGATCAAGTTTTAATAAACCCAAGAGGGCCTCTCAGTCTCCTGGCTTAAGGCGACTTCTCTATTCCCTGACAATCAAAGCATCATTGAATGTATATATAAGACCTGTGGTTAATGAGAATAAACAGACGTCATGCGTCAAGTGGTGGCCAATTTGCTAGCGAGCATTTTGCAGGTGGACGTACATGCCCCGTATATAATTTGTCTTCCCGACGGGCTTGTACTATATAATAGCCGATGTCAAGGCTCCTTAATTATGGGGAGTATTAACACGAGGTGAAACAGAAGAGGTAATTTCCCGAAGGTTAACGCTGCTTTGGAATAAAGGCAATTGCATTCATATTCTAATGAATTCTGCCTTTTGTGCCTCCTTGGTTGCGCTGTTTTATATAAAACACGATTCAGTTTCAAATAGCTGAATTGATTTTAACCCTCAAAGAGCCGGGTTATTTTGAGCATCTCCTAGTCACAGCTGGGGCGTAACCCCCCTCAAATCTCGATCGTTCAATGATGGATTCAAATGATATCTGGCAGGTTAATAGATAATTCTCCTTGTAACTGGCATTTTGTTTGCTGTTGGATGAGATTAATAAATAAGAATAAGAATATGAATAAGAATAATTAAATAATGAACATTAATGTAAAATTCTACTTAGATTAATTAACGTTTTGTGTAATTATTTTTTGGCTTTTTAAAACTTTTTAGTGTTTTCTTTTGAATTTCTCATATCAAAGAATCTGTTTGCAGTCTTTGGATGAATTTTACAATGAAAATGAGACACGAAGTACCTACAATTCCATACAGCAATATTAATAACCTAATAATTATGCAAAAGAAATCCTGAAAAAAAATCACCATGCACTTTAATTTTATGCTATGCTTTTAATTTACTGTAAAAATATAGTGTAAAAAGAACGCCCATCATCAATGTCATCGAACGGCGACTCAAATTATAGTAAAATTGGTGTCAAAATGTGCCTAATAAGCTGGCCAACAAGTCAACAAGCCCCAGCACGCACGTTATGCTATAAAAGATTCAGGTGGTTGGAATCCACCCCGGCTCTTTGAGGGTTAAGGTCGTGCATGACATTACATGACTACAACATGGTAAAAAATAAAAACAAACGAAACCACATCGTGGGTATACAGTGAGTGTATACTTATTTCAGCAGTTTACTGACTTAGATGACAGCTACTTATGGTGATCTTAAGTCGCAACATTGGACTCCATTCTTCTTTAGGATTATAAAAAGCTGTGACCAAATCATTTTTTTTTCTCTTGGGTTTGGTGTTTGTTTGACATCATGGGCAGAACAGAAATGATGACTAGCCAGCGAGGCTACGAACCGGGTAGACGTTAGCCATAATTATTGTTCCAGGATTGACAAAAAAGCTTGAATTTACTTCTAGCAAAACAAAATCAATTCGGAATGGAGGGGAAAGTAATTTCCATGACGTGGCTTTCAAAAAGAGTCTTATTCTTTATCGAAACTGCAGTCGTGGTATGTCGTATGCATTTTTTATATCAGGCATCTTTAAATTTGTTACGTGAATATGCATGGAGTTATTAATTACTTTAAACATTATCTAAAGTCGAAGGATGATGACATTGGTAATAATTGTCATTAAGCTGCCGAATTCCTTTCAGGCATAGAAGAATACGTCCTTGAGTACAAGAGGACACCTTCAAATAAAATTTAATCACAAAAATGGAGGAACTATCGGTTTGAATGCTCAGAGCCATGATATTCTGTTAAATTTATTTACGTAATTTCACCCCAATCAAGGCTATACAGCCACTCTGGGCTAAGGTATGAGATTGGGAGGAACGCAGGAAAGCTGAAAATAAAAATTGACATTCCTCTTAAAGCCACAACATTGGTCGAGGTCAAAGAATAGCATCCATAATTATACGTTGTCTGATCCAACATATGCATGGAATAGCACACCTGTGAACGTTTTAGCTCAATCCGCCAACCGAGACTCGAGAAAATCGTGAAAACCGCTTCATTTGTTCCGAAAAATAATTTAGATCTCTGGGTGAGACGTTAATTATTTCTTTACTCTTTTCTCCAAAAATACAGCAAAACAAATGAAGCGGTTTTCACTATTTTCTCAAGACTCGTTTGGCGGATTGAGCTGAAATTTTAACAGGTGTGCTACTTCATGCATTATGTTGACCTCGACCAATGTTGTGTTATCCCTTTAAAGTGTGTTTAGATGCATTTACTCACCGATACATAGAAGGAGCATCAGGACGAACGACGATCTTAAGAAGGACTTCATCCTCGTTCGTGAAGTAGTAGCAGGTGTCTGCATCTCGACAGTCACCCCGACGATGTTGTTGCTCGCAATGTCTCCTCTTTGCTAGAGTATCCCCACCGTGTCACGCACTGATGTACGTGTGCCTGGGCTTTGTCACGTGATCAGATAGGAAACCGCTTCCCGGGCTTCGCAGCCACCATGTCAACTGCGCATGCTCGTACCGCTGGCGCCTTCACAGTTTAAAAAATGCGCTGAACAACGCGGAGGCCTTTCTGCCGAAATATTCCCGACGAGTTGAATACAGAATATCGTCGTGTGTTATACAAGGGGAGGTGGAGATAAAGAAAACTATGGTCTAACGTTGGATCCTTGAGTCAGGATCTAGGACCCAACACGCACTGTATTTTATTGATCTTGTGGCTTCCTGTTTTTTAAATGGTTGCCAGACATTTGTTTCCCCCTAATGGCCGTGTTTCTTTTAGCTTATCGATCAACAATGGTATTGGGACTACCGCCTTCGTGTATCGTATCGCTGATTCTAGAATTCCGTATATACCTACTATTGGTAGGTCTGGAATTCCATGTCTGGAAATCTGCGAGTTGCAAAGGTAACAAGACTTCTTTTGTGGCTGGCTTGAATGACATGCGAATGGTGTATGATGGATGGATAGATGGCACGGTGTCTGTCTGGATAGAGGGATGGATGGATGGATGGATGGATGGATGGATGGATAGATGGCACGGTGTCTGTCTGGATAGAGGGATGGGTGGATGGATGGATGGATGGATGGATAGATGGATGGATGGATGGCACGGTGTCTGTCTGGATGGATGGATGGATGGATGGATGGATGGATGGATAGATGGATGGATGGATGGATGGATGGATGGATGGATGGATGGATGGATGGATGGATGGATGGATGGATGGATGGATGGATGGCTGGATGGATGGATTGATGGATGGATTGATGGATGGCACGGTGTCTGTCTGGATGGATGGGATGGATGGATGGATGGATGGATGGATGGATAGATGGATGGATGGATGGCACGGTGTCTGTCTGGATGGATGGGATGGATGGATGGATGGATGGATGGATGGATGGATGGCACGGTGTCTGTCTGGATGGATGGGATGGATGGATGGATGGATGGATGGATGGATGGATGGATGGATGGATGGATGGATGGATGGATGGATGGATGGATGGATGGATGGATGGAGGGATGGATGGATGGATGGATGGATGGTGGGCACGGTGTCTGTCTGGATGGATGGGATGAATAGAGGGATGGATGGATGGATGGATAGATGGCACGTACGGTGTCTGTCTGGATAGAGGGATGGATGGATGGATGTGGATAGAGGGATGGATGGATGGACGCATGGATAGAGGGATGGATTGATGGACGCATGGATAGAGGGATGGATGGATGGATGGATGGTGGGCACGGTGTCTGTCTGGATGGATGGGATGAATAGAGGGATGGATGGATGGATGGATGACACGTACGGTGTCTGTCTGGATAGAGGGATGGATGGATGGATGTTGATAGAGGGATGGATGGATGGACGCATGGATAGAGGGATGGATGGATGGACGCATGGATAGAGGGATGGATGGATGGATGGATGGATGGATAGATGGCACGGTGTAAGTATGGATAGAGGGATGGATGGATGGATGTGGATAGAGGGATGGATGGATGGACGCATGGATAGAGGGATGGATGGATGGACGCATGGATAGAGGGATGGATGGATGGATGGATGGATGGATAGATGGCACGGTGTAAGTATGGATAGAGGGATGGATGGATGGATGTGGATAGAGGGATGGATGGATGGACGCATGGATAGAGGGATGGATGGACGCATGGATAGAGGGATGGATGGAGGGGTGGAACGGTACGTGGTTTGGATGGTGGAATGGAGGGATGGAACATCTAAGCCAAGCAAACAGGCCGAAAGGAAAACCCTGACTTTTATCAGTAATTCTGACCTCTCTTTTGAACAAATTGAAAAATGGCAAAGACTGCATGATATGGTTCGATGCATGCAGTCAACGGTTTTGTTTTCTTTTCATTTGTCAATTAATTTCAACTTACCAAAATAATTAAGATTCCTTTAATTGCCTCTAGACCGCCTTCTCTGGAGTAATTATCGCAATCCTCCATCTTCCCCAAAGTCTACGTTATAGTAGTCTAAACATAACAGACTCCGACGTATCAATTGCCAATTGAGGTAAATAAATATATAGGGCTAATTACTAACGCTTTATTGCTGACTGACACACGAGCGGTTGATTCACGCTTTAATAATCGGCCGGGTGTTAATTAATCCGTTAGTTGCATGTGCTAGCAAAAATGGAAAGACCTTAGTGATAGGCTATGTTGAGACACGTACCGTACTACGGAGACCGAAAAAGGTCCATCATTAATTTGCGGTCACAGCGGGAGGTAAACATTATTCATTGCAAACCCCTTCATACTCACTGAGTTCAACTGAAAACAGTCTATCTCTGGTACTAAGAGGTCACACACGTTGCTTGACCCAGGCCTGAATCCCAACTTCCCTTAATTGACGCGGTTTGGACAGTGATTATGAATCACCGGTTATGTAATGTGCCTGCTCGTCTGCCTAAACCGGATGATAGACCGTCCAGTTTGTAAATGGAGGTCCATGCATGGTTTGTAGTACCAAAAACGGTCTACGTAGACCGTTCAGACACAACTAGATAGACCCTTTTCAGTTTAAACCGAAGATAGGTCACTTTTAGTACGGTGTCTGAACGACCCCGTTGTCCACCTTCATTTAGAGCTGGCACCCATAACGCACTCTTGATCAACTCCATTTGGGATAAATTAATGACCACGGTCGGTAATTGGACGCGGTACGTACTTGTTACGAAGATGACTATTTAGGTCCTACATGCCTATGATAAAATGATTAGTCATGGAGTGGAATGTTGTTTGGGGTTATAAGATTTAATAAAGCCGGTTAATTTCTTTTAAGAAAAAATACTTTAGAAACAGTGGATGAATAAAGCTATAGTCGCGTGAAAGGTTTTGCCATGCACGACTGGCCCCCATTTACATACAGATTTAAGACGAAATGGTTGATGAAAACATACCCTGTTTTCTCCAACTTTTCCCTTCACATGTAATTTTATACCAATGTTAAAAAGCCAGTCTCCGTGTTTGTTTTTATTTTGTCGTCTGAGTTAGTATAGCCTGTGGGTGAGTCAAATTGGGCCGGCCCTAGCCCTCGATCGGAACAATAGGCCAACATAGAACTCAGTACGCCCACCACAATGAGTATATGAGTCGGCAAAGGCCGGCTATTTCTGGGAAACTTCCGGCGCGTGGGTAGATCCTCTGACTGTTCTGATCGCCGTTAAACTTTTTCCAATGAACGACCTCTGTTCTGTGAACAGACCATAAACTTTCTACAAGTGATTGTGTGTGCGTGACCTCACTGGTAGCAGTTACGTCAGCACCATCTCGTTGGTTCGATAACCGTATTTGGAAACCGCAGGACCAAACATGGCATTGTTCCAGGGTCGGCTGCCGAACGCTGAGGATTGCGTCATGTCGGATGTATGTTGCAACCCCCGCTAGTGGTACGATACCTCATTACTCAGTACGTTTCAACCAGAAGAAAATAATCCCCAACTGATATTAAATATTCTCTTCTAATCACAACACATTTTAGCAGAATTGAAACTCTTACGATTTCGTTGGATGATTCAGAATCACTGATGTCGAAAAAGTGATAGATTTGGGTTAAAATGTGCAAGCACGTCACTAGAAAATTACAAATAGTAGCGGAGGGATATATACTAATTGGAGGGTTGCCAACCCGATTGACTGGGTGGGATAGTGATACGTGTACGTTTGTTATGCATTCACTTCGAGTGCGTATTGAACTGGTGGAATAGGTCGACGTGTACATATGGCGAGTGCGGATTGGGTCACTCAGCACCGGTACGACTCGTCTACGCACCAGGATCGACTATTTTTCTGTGCATTTTAGTTTTTCCTTCAACATGGCATCTGTGAACAGCTTTCAAAGTTCTCGCTTTTGAGCGAGTACGGCACGAAAGTGGGCCAGTCCATCCATGGTCCCGGACCCATATCGTCCAAGTGTCGTCTACAGACCCTTCTTAAGACCAAACCAGCAGTCAAAGTTCGCCAGAAACTTCTCAAAAATCGGAATTTTGTCTGGGATTTGACCAGGGACGCCTGAGCTGAGCTGTGCCACCTTCTAGCTAGCCGAAGCCCAGATGTTCGCCTGACGATTATTGCATCATTTTGATCAACCGCCCATCGTCTTGTTTCGACTCACAGGCACGTGCTTTTGTTGTGAAATCTTCACAGCAGACTCCAACCAAAATTTGGCCGGGCTCTGTCAACACAAATCCTGATATTTCCCGGTATTTTGAAAACCATCTTCGCACGGAGATCGTGCTTCGAGTCATCATCACCGAACACTGTATTTTTATTTTTATTTCCATTTTGGAGCCAGGAGCTCTCCCTTCGTCCGGTCAAAACCATTCGCAGATGATGCCTATCTCTCATTTCTCAGGAATGTACATATAAACCGACAATTCGCCATCTTCTGTAAATATTGTACAGATTTG
The DNA here is from genome assembly GCA_949987565.1 of Luidia sarsii. Lineage (NCBI taxonomy): Eukaryota > Metazoa > Echinodermata > Asteroidea > Paxillosida > Luidiidae > Luidia > Luidia sarsii. The sequence goes on from OX465121.1 coordinate 11,023,920, forward strand.
TATAGTTCTAAAAAAAAGCGGTATTTAGCGGGTTTCTGTCGACGAGCATCCAGCGGTTTTTGAGGAGTGGACGCTATTTGAACGCGCTGTACGCTGTGCAGTGCAACGGCCATTCATGCGGAGTTGACCCCTATGACCTCTGTGCGTGTAGTGGTGTGACGAAACTGTTTCGCAATCAAGTGTCACACGATCCTACCCCAAAGATCGCGTTAAATACCCACAATCGGAGCCACCAACACCTCGACCAAAGTCTTCCACTCATCCAGTGATTACTCAAGACCACCACACGTTCTTTGTGAATTCCTACCGACTCTGTATCCACCATTTAAACCGGTGATCGTTGAACAAATTTTAGGCTGGTCCTAAAAATTTGTTTTGTTCATCATCAGCGGACAGGATTTTTGTTTTTCTCTTGACGACCGGTAGCGGCTCCGCCGATGAACGTTCGACGATCTCTCCCCATCCCGATCCAAAATGATCGGAGTCGGAGGAAAGGGAACGCACATGGCGACACATCACCCGATCTAGTCCACCACTCTTCGTCCTACAGTAGTTTCAGTCCCAATCTTTCGGCGCCAACTCCTCCCAATTTCGTTCCGAAGGTTCCCCACGTCCTCTCCAAAGTCGGCGGTTTTCTGCTGACTGAAGAGACCGAGTTGAATGTGTTCCGTGCACTGGATGCAGTCACACACGAGGAGGCCATATGCAAGGTAGGCTAGCCAAGTCCTCTGATATCAAATTTTAGAATTGATTTTGGTTTTCCTTGATTTATTAATATTTGATTTTGAGGAGAAAGTCTTTGCTCTTTGTTCCTTTGTTTGAATCTACTATTTTGTACTAAGTCTGAACTGGCACTAGTGCGTTGCTTTTCACTAAATTTTTACATTTTAGTAATAATAATAAAAAATATTAATAATAAATATGCAAAAATGTGGCCCGAAGAGCCTGAAGTTTTGATCTCACTCTCTCAGCAATACCTTTCCAGCACTAGCGTTAACACTTGTAGTTGTACTTGTACTTTGTAGCAGAACCTTTCGCGATGATAAAAAGAGTTTGAAAAACCTGCATCCACTACCTACGTTTTACCTTGCTGATACTTGCTACAATGGTAGTTGGTTCAAACCTAGTCCGAGTAACTTGGACCCTTACAATCGCCCTTTTTGAAAAAAAACATTCAGGGGCCCCACCCCCTCATTTTTTTGTAAAAAGGGCGACTGTAATGTAAGGCACTAAGGGTCCAAGTTACTCGGACAAGTTCAAACCTACATTCGGTTGAAATAATTGTTTGTGTATCTGATGAAATGAGGGGGGTTAATGGGTGTAATCCCTGGAGATATGTTGCAATTTTCTGGTAGAATGCTTCTGATTGGCAGCACCCCCCCCCTCCCACTGATGTCTCTGTTCCGTATGTCATCACTCATTCCCGATCGATTGCCCCTGCAGGTTGTCGAGGCAACTAAGTACACGGAAAAATTTGCGCCCAACTTCAAGTTAGAACCTCACGGCAACATCTCGCAGGTCAACGAAGTTCTCCTGGGAGAGGAGCGCGCCTACGTCTTCTTTCCGCGTGACTTTGGCGACCTCCACCAGTACGTGAGGAGCAAACGCAAGCTGAAGGAGGAAGAAGCGAGCCCTCTGTTCTACCAGATGGTCAAAGCTGTCGCACACTGCCACGAAGGAGGCATCGTCCTCAGAGACCTGAAGCTGAGGAAGTTCGTCTTCAAAAACGCTCAGAGGTAAGGCACACCCACCTCCCTCTCCCTCATAAAATTGGGTCCGTAGTCTCTTGTGATTAGGGTTAAGGTGATGGTTGATGTTAGGTTTTCAAAGGTAAGACACTACAGGAAGACTTCCACTTGTCCACTCACCCCCCCCCCTCCCTCATAAATTTAGATCTCTTTGATTAGGGTTAAGGTGAGGGTTGATGTTAGGTTTTCAAAGGTAAGACACTACAGGAAGACTTCCACTTGTCCACTCACCCCCCCCCCCTCCCTCATAAATTTAGATCTCTTGTGATTAGGGTTAAGGTGAGGGTTGATGTTAGGTTTTCAAAGGTAACACACGACAGGAAGACTTCCTCTTGTCCACTCACCCCCCCCCCCTCCCTCATAAATTTAGTTTTGTTTTTTATTAGGGTTAAGGTGAGGGTTGATTTTAGGTTTTCAAAGGTAACACACGACAGGAAGACTTGCTCTTGTCCACTCACCCCCCCCCTCATAAATTTAGATCTCTTTGATTAGGGTTAAGGTGAGGGTTGATGTTAGGTTTTCAAAGGTAGCACACTACAGGAAGACTTCCTCTTTTCCTCTCCCTCATAAATTTGATCCTCAGACCTTTGTGATCTATAGGTGAAAGGTTTTCAAAGTCTAGATTTCATATTTCTTTCAGTTGTACTTGTACAGTTCGCTTAGAACTAGCTGCCTCAGCTCATAGCTCGATATCCAAGGGAAGCCCTACTTCAAAGCATCTTCCCTTTTAGATTTAGCCAGGCTATTTTTAGTCTGGCAGGTTCTTAAATAGTAACTTGTAAAAAGTTGACTCATTGCCAAGGGGTGGTAGCACTGAGCTAAGATGCATATATAGCTCCAATGGGAAGTGATCGTTAGTGCTGGCTATGTACAATCTGTCCGGTGAAATACATGTGTGATTCATCAATGATGGTAATTTGATTTGCTCGCTGTACAGCAAGGCTTGTGCTTCTGGCTGCCTAGCTAGGCTACCAGTGCAGAGTTTGGTGGCCAGGTTTGTCTTTTGGTGGCCAAATAGAGTAGCTGTATTGCTGGCCAGATGGATCTTGTGGTAGGATTTTAGTTTGAGTGACTGTTGAATCATCTTCCGTCCCTTTTTTTTCTTCAAACATTACAGAACGGAGGTGATGTTGGAGGGGCTTGAGGAGGCGTACATTCTGGACGAGACTGACGGTGATCTGCTGTGTGACAAGCACGGCTGTCCCGCCTACGTCAGTCCAGAGATCCTGAACACGGACCCCTGCTACTCCGGCAAATGCGCGGACGTCTGGAGCCTTGGAGTCATCCTCTACACCATCCTAGTCGGCCGCTATCCCTTCCACGACACGGAGCCCAGCTCCCTCTTCGGCAAGATTCGACGGGGGAGATTCACGGTGCCCGACGCCATCTCCGCCCCGGCTAAATGCCTGCTGCGTAGCATCCTACGGGTCAGCCCGGCCGAGAGGCTGAGCGCTGAGGAGGTCTTGGACCATCCGTGGTTCCGGCAGAGCACCCAAGTGGCCAGTCCTGGCTCCTTCACAGCCAAGATGACTGATCAGACTGTCCCTAATTTCTCCGTACCAGAACCGGAGGAGGATTCGATCTTCTTATAGCTGCCCGCAGTGCTGTTATTAGGGTTTTATTCACTCTACTGTAGGGGAAATTTAAAAGAAAAGAGTCAAAGTTGTGAATTTTTATTGTTTGATTGTGTTTTAACTACCAATGCAACCGTTCCTTACCTTTTGATATCCTCCTCACACATGTATTAATGTTTTTGTTTGAAAGCGATTTTACTTGTACTACTGTGTGTATCACGCTTCTGTTCATGTTCCGAAATCCGAAGACACGTCCTTTGGAGAAGCCCGTCATGATTGTGATTTGTGAACATTAGACTCTCTGATCAGAAATTGCTGAAATCTAGCCGTTCCTGTGTTTGATTTCTGTTGGGTTAAGGTGCAGTTTCAAGTGGAACGTTGAGTTACAGGCTCTTTTCAGAGCCACACCCAGTCTCAAAAGGGATGTGTTACAGTGTCATCGCAAACCTTCCACTTGGTACTTCCACCATGCAAACCTTCAAATCTTATCAAAAGAGATGATTTGCATGGTGTCACCGCAAACCTTCCACTTGGTACTTCCACCATGCAAACCATCAAATCTTATCTAGGGTGCAGTTTGGTGTGTGTGCAAGTACGGACAATCCTCTGAAGTCTCAACCATACTTGTCACGGGTGGTTCTTTTTTTCAATCTTTCAGAGGTTTTTTTTTGCAGAGTTTACCATCGATTAAAACTAAAAACAGTCAGAATATGTACCAAATCACTCCGATCATTCTATTTCCAAGTTTTTGTTGTACTCCACGTACATTTGCCATTGCAGCTTCTTGAGATGAAATGTTTTATTTCTTGAAATATTAAGAATTGAAAAGATAGTATACATGTAATATACTATACATATATATGTATGTATGTATGTAATGTAGATGTGTACATCACTTTGTGCATTTTCTCACTTTCAAATCTTTTATGATTTTCATCCAATTTTGATTTTGAGTCTTTTTATCTGGTGGAAAAAGTTGTACCGTTTGAAAGACTACTGATATGTCCTTGCTCGATTCAGAAATGGCCATGTATCTGAGTTGTTTATTGCCTTGGAAACGGTTTTCTGAGATTCTGAAAAAATCAGAATCCCAAGGAAATCAAGGATGAACAAGTAACTTTGCTTTCCCGTTATTTTTGGTTAAAGTAATACTGGTCTGTTTGCCACATTATTTCCCGACCAACGTTAACGGGGTGATGCAAGGCTGCTTGATTAATCCTGTGGGTTGTCAAGCTTTGAAAACATAATTTCAACACAAATACAGACATTTTTGTCACTCGAAATTACACAAGTGAAAAAAAAAAATCAGTATTCTCTTGCAAATTCTCATTTTAAAGTGTTGATTATCCATTGAATTTATATTCATGACATTTTTATCCCAAGTGGCTTACTGAGGTTTCGGAACAGACAAAACAAACTTTCACCGTTTATTTCATAGAGTACAAGTAGAACGTTTTGGGTGTACAACTTGTAAGAAAAGAGGAATTGTATGCATAGTGAGTTGTGTAAATTTTCAAAGTGTCCTGACCGAAGTAAATGTATTAAGAGGTTGGACAATTTCTGTGCTATGCACAGGCCAGTCAGCTTTGTAAATGTTAGGGCCCTCGTCAAAAATCTTGTAGCATTTCATTATCATGAATTGGAAGTTTTAAAGAGTTTTTTGTCGAATTTCCTTCAACATCCCAACCTAAAACACTGCCAAATAAAGATATCGAAAGATACAAGGAAATCAATTCGTCATTGTTTGTTTATTTTTGGGGTGTGTACTCCGCGTGGTTTTTTTCACAGGGGTTATTTTTCAGAATTTTGTACAAAATGGTTTGACCTTATTTTCATTATTATTTTCATTCTGTCTTTGAGAATTTTTTTGGGAGAAACCGCGTGTGATATTTTGTTGTGTATCATAATTCATTATAATTATTATCTGAATCAGCCGCTTCAGTTCTTCATCAGTACAAAAATGTTTCAACTTAATTTCCCCAAAATTTAGTGGGCCAGATCCGGTCCTAGCAGGCCCTGTCTCAAAGGCAGAGTTGATTTTCCTTTATTAGTAACCCTTTGTCATTTTTCTTTGTTTCAATTGAAAAAGCTGAGTCCGCTTTGTGTGATCCAATAGATGCTGTAGTTAGCTCTACAACAGTAGGTTTTTTTTTCATCGGAATTAAAGAGGGGGGGGGTAGTGCTGACCCCTGGAGATAATTGTACGGTAGTATTAATGGTTGAATGCTTCTGACAAAATGACTACATAAACTTGGGAAAGACCGCCATCTAACAGCTGGATAGTTAAAAAAAAAAAAGTGTATGCCGAACCAGAGGTCTCGGGTTCAAGTCTCACCCCTGTCAAAGTTTTCTTTGGCAATGATTTTTAAGAAAGTAGTTCAATTCAAAACTCCAGGTCTCTACTAGAATGCCCAAGGATTTTCACTTATAAGTTTACCGTTGACGGGCAAATGCAAACCGGAACTTTCTTGAAGGCTTGCGGCTGACAGGGTTCTTTACAATACGGTTATTGATATTATTAATTTTGCCGATTTATACAATTTGTACAAACCCACCTTTTTCGTTTTAATCCTTTTTTTAGGCGACACGAATATTTTTGTTTAGCTTGGTACCACAAGAGGGCGCTCTTCAAACCCGACCATCCAAATCACAATGAGCGGTAAATGAAAACAAACACTGCGATTATTATTGGTCTAATCATTCCTCCATGTTCTAATGAAGATCTACTTACCTGCAATGGCAACGGAAAGTCATCAGGCGACCAATAGATTAATGTATCCATGAATAATACTATTACTTTACTAGCTTGGTTTGACATTTGGCCAAAGTTCTTACTGACTTTCGGGGTGGAACTGGAAGTAACACTTTAACTTAAGTTTATAACACTACTTTGAAAACTACAGTAACTTGAGACTGAGTAACTTCTGCAAGTTTTGCAAGTTGTGGCAAGAAGGTAAATGAAGTTTAAAATGTTAAATTAAATCATGATTAAATTAATGTTTGTTTTGGGGTTGTAAGTCATTTCCAGTGCAACTCAAAATATTTCACTGTTGACCTAGTCCGAGTTACTTGGACCCGACAAGTCACCCTTTTGTTATCGAATTTTGAGATTCGGGTGACTATCACCCGAATCTCAAAATGTCAAAATTCGATAAAAGAGGGTGACTTGTCGGGTCCAAGTAACTCGGAGTACTGTTGACCAACCTTCGGGTAGCTATGGCTGGCCTAAAATTACTGAGTATTAATATGAATTATTATTAATATTTTTAATAATAATTAATAGCTTGCGCCGGTGCTTTGAAAATGAGGGAAAATATTTCTGCTTACTTTTGTTGTATTTTAGGTTTAAAAGCATACATACTGTATGTAGCACCATAGCACGAGCAGATGTGATCAGGGCTGGATTTCACAAAGCTTTACGATGAATCGTAACTCAACTTACGATGGATAACCCATCGTAAGTTGTGTTGGACCGTATGGTTTCTGTGCATTGCTCATCGCCGTGCGATTAATCGCATGTTACGATGAGTTTGGTGAAACCGACCCCAGAGTAGTCAACGGCAAAATAGCGTTTGCAAGAAGACATTGCCGGCAAAATATACACTTCCTACTCTAATGTGAACCTTCCTACTTTAATGTGAACCTCAAACTAGAGTAGAGTGCAGAATGTCGAGTGTTTGACGTTCGGTTTGATTTGCAGAGTGCACATGAGTTAGTGACAGTGATTATCTACTACATCTACGTCAGTAAAGAGCTTGCAACCTTTCTTTTTAGCACTTTGTTAACTTCTCTCACTCTTACTCTTAGACACCTGTTGGAAGTGTGATTGCTGCGTGTGAGAGATCCCTAAGCAGATTATGTCTCAGGAAGGCACAACGGCCAGTCCTGGCCGGGACTCATACTCCCCTGCAAATGAAACAGTCTCTAGCAGTGTCCTGACACCTAGTCCTCCCTCACAACCCTCAGGGGATAACCTCACGTCTCTCCTGCTTCAAATCCAACAGTTTCACTCCTCAGAAATACAGAGTAAGTCACCATCTTCTGATTGGGTTGACTCTAGACACAAAATGCATTAGAAATGCCAAATATTGTCTGCGTGTGAGTCCAAGTTGCTTCTCTTTGGACTACAGTTCGAGTGACGAGTCATCTTTCAATCTTTCAATGGTCCTGCTAGGATCGAAACGTCAGGCCCTCTAACTTTTGAGATTAATGTCATCTTTCCTGAGAAAAGACTAGACTTGAAAAGCCTTTTTTGATTTCCTTTTTAGTCGTTGATTTTAGTAAACAGTTTGGAACATTTTTCTGTAGTCCTCTAAAAATAAATCTGCATTGTATTTCAGTTGGAAAATTGATTTCTTTTCTTTCAGAACTTCAAAAGGAAGTCGACAGGTTCAAGGCAAAATGCAAAAAATTAGCGATGATATCCAATGAGTGAGTATCGTTGTATTAAATTTTATTTTAGGATTAAAACAAATTTAGGGCCTGACGTTTCGATCCTAGCAGCCTTTTCTCAAAGGCAGAAGAAAATCTTAATGCACCTACATGTAGGGACTGTGGCCTTTTACACATCTGCCTTTGAGAAAGGTCCTGCTAGTATCAAAACGTCCTTCTATCCTGCAGTGTGGTTGTTTTTAGTCAGTAAGTAGAACTTTTGCAAATTCGTTGCCTATTACTCCATATTTCATGAAAATGAAAAGATAGCCAATCTGAAAATCATGCATCCATGAATTTGGGTCCTTGGAGATGAAGTGAAGCTGTTCAGATAAGGAGGCTTATTTTACGATTTGCTCGTTACATTTAGTAAACTTTTTTGCTAAGTCATGAATCATGAAGGTGGAGTCAGCAAGCTTATGTCTCAGTCTGAGTAATTTATTAATGTGATTCGGGTCAGAGTCATCAGGAATAGAGTCAAAGTCTGAGTTGTTAGTTATCGTGAGTCATACCGGAGTCATTTGGACAAAGAAGAGAAATTCTACTTCCGATTAATTGGCATTTCAAAAATAGGGTCGGTAGGTAGGGATTTTTTTTTCGCCATCTTTTTTGTTTACAATCATATTGAGGCATCTGCATGTGGTCAAGCCTTAAAGGAATGATAAAAGGATCAAATTACACATTGAAATTTTATTCTCATTGTTTCTCGATAAAAAAATTAGGATCACAGGCTAGAAATAGGGTCGGCCGGGTAACCGGAAGCGGAACTATTTTTTTTGTTTTTGGGGCTTTGTCTTTTTGACCGGAGACTAAGTCCTTGGAACTCTGACCTGAGCCTTGTATCAAGCTTTTGTCAGGAGACATACAATCCTGCCCATTGCTCTACAAGGAGTCCAAGTTTTAGGCCTCGGTCTTTGCTTCTTCTTCTTCTTGCGTATGAGACCTGCTGCTATACTATGCTATACTATACTACTTCACGAAGGTGCCGCAACCATTCCACAGTTGCTGGGCATGGGTTGGTCAGGTTAGTGTGGGATCCCATAGGTGGACCGAGCCTGGTGCATTCTGACAGGATGTGGTCCGCCGTCTGCTCAGGAGCACCGCACTGACAGGCTGCTGAGGGGCTGAGGCCCCATCGGTACATGCTGGCACCAAAACGACCTACTCCAGTGCGGAGGCGGTTCAGGGTGACCCACTCTCTGCGAGGGAGGTCAGCTCCTGGTGGGATGTGTGTGCTGGGAGGGATGGTGAGCTGTGCAGGCTTTGTCGTCTCTTGCCAGTCATGCTTCCATTGCTCCATTAGGTTGAAGTTGGAGGTGGTCTTTGCTTATAAGTTCTTTGTCTTCCGCTAATGTCTAAGATGTCTCTTTCACAGTAATGCCAATGTAGCCATGAGACACCGTAAGCAGAATAAGGAACTACAGGCTCAAGTTGCTGAACTCACATGTCAGCTGCGGATCTTACAAAGTGCAAGGTAGGGCTAGAGCATGATCTTAGGGCTATGGCTGTGGCTAGGGGCTTTAATGTGTGTAGTGTATGGTCTCATTCCAAAGCAAGGCTTTCATACCCTTCATCTAAACATGTGCTAAGGCTCTGGCTTTTGCTTTGTGTCTGAGCACTGGTACATTAATCAAGAGGTCTAGGGTTTAAGTCCTGGTCAAGTCAAAATTTTCTTTGCCAATTTTTTTTTCAATTTGTTCAAATTCAAAAGCTCCCAGTCAGTTTTTCCTTTTTTTTTTTTACTTGGGTGAAAAAACATTAATTAATTATTTGATTTGTTTTGCATTGACAAAAGTCTGTTTTTTTCTTCACTATTTTTTGTTGATTTTTCAATCCAGGCAGGAAGGGAGACCAGTGGAAAAAGATTCTGCAAATAGTCCAACAGACAAAGGTAAAGGATTTGGTATCAGAACATCTGAAACTATTGGTTCTTTCTGTTTGTTATTCCTGGTCAACCGCTATTGAATATTAAAATGTCTAATTTAATCAGCTCTAGACTGTTTCAGTTTTGAGCTAAGTTACAAAAAGAAGAGAGTCATTAAAGCCATTAACTAGCAAATATCTCCAGGGATCACACCCCTGATTTTATTCAAATGCAAACAACTCATAGTTTTCTTCGCTAATTTATCCAAATTGTTTTGATTTTATAGCATTACAGCCGGACACAGCGCCTCGTTCAGAGACAACGCAGGTCCGGGAGTCGAGCAGGAAGATGTCAAGGATGTCCTCCAAGCTGACCACCAGGAACTCCAAGAAGAAAGTCCGATATTCTGAGGTGGCAGGGGCGGAGTCTCTCCGTGAGCAAGGAGGCCGGGAGATGGCAAAGCCCAACCCCGGCACTGGCGTCAACCGACCGGGAGAGATGAACTCGTTTGTGGACCGTTCAGCGGAGGAGGATCTGAGAGGTGGCTTGGGTGGTGAGATCCTTGCACTAGATACCTGCGTCTCTCCGGCCAGTCGCGATCACGGCAAGCTCGCAGACAAGATGACAACCCCTGCAAACTTCCGTCGGAAACCCAGCGACCTAAATTTCCATGCGGTGCCTGAGACTTTAGGGATGGAGGATGAAGTAGGGGCTTGTCATTCGACGGGCTCACCGACCTTCACAAGTACTCCTCTAGGCATGAGAAGTCAATCACAAACATCAGGTAGTTCTCAGGTGCAGAGATCCAGGCTAGATCTCCCAGCAAGAGCTTTCATCTCTCGGACCTCGTCACTGCCAGAGGGAGGGCGTAAGGCTGCCACTTTCCCCTCCCCTCTTCCGAAATCGGAGTCCCAGTTCCCCGTGGATCTGAGCAGCACCCAGGCTGAGTCGCCGACATTCTGCGGGGACGGCACAAGGTCAACCACCCCCAGGGGAGCCGCAAACACCTCCTCCCGCCGATCGGCCGCCAGTGTCCTCTCGGATAGCTGTGAGTCGGAAGCTTCCATTCTGCTTCTCGAAACGAACAGTGCAAACCTCCGCCCAAATCCCTCTCAGCTGACGGAGAGGTACAAGGAAGGCCCAGCACTCAGTAAGAAGAGACTACACTCAGAGCAAAGGAAGAGTCCTAAGAAGCTGCATACCCTTCCTGTTGATCCTCAGACCGTCAGGAATAACCAACTTGAACGTACGTCAGTTTCACTACAGTCACAGGATAGCTTATCTAAACTACCTGCTCCTAAGAAGAGAAAATTAGATCTGGAAGACCTCAGTTTTGACGAGACCGTTCTTCCCGACGAAGTCTCTCTGGATAAGGAGAACTTTCTCCATGTTGGAGATGGGAACAACGAAGCTTATCTGGAAGCTTCATGTGTACCTCCCAATCAAGGTGATGCAGGACTCAGGGAACTGACTGCTGAGAAATCCGCTGCTAAGAGCAAAAACTTGAGACAGGTGAAGTTAGATCTGGGCATGTTGGGGCCCACTAAGAGTAAGTCTGGAGTCCTGATGAGATCGTACAACGGAGGCAGCCAAGTTGATGCTGATTCACAGTCTGATGTTTACATCAAGAAGGCTATCAAGCTCTCATTAGCTGATCTAAACAAGGATGACAGACAGAAAACCAGCCCCGGCTCATCAAAGGTCTCAGAAGTTAGTGATGGAGGGTTTAAGGTCCCACCGATTCCTTACAGTAGCAGAAAGCATCTCCATCCTGACACTAGTCCGTCTGGTGGGAAGTCCCTCGTCATACGACTTCCTCGGGGAATCTTGTCAGGGCCATCTGAGAGTTGTTCCCTTGAGACATTGAGCCCTGTGGCTGATCTGAATGGATCAATAGATCCATTGGTAGATTTAACAAGCCTTGAAGGGGCAGCTTCCCAGCTTGATGACCGGAGAGAGGACTTCCGTCGTCGTGAGGGTCAACAACGAGGGGCCAGGCAGCCTTGGGAAGCAGATGATAGCCTGGACCTCTTTGATGAGAGGGAAGCTGAGGAGGAAGAGAAGAGAGACTTGGAAGAGGTGGAGGAGGTGGACGAAGAGGAGGAATACGAGGCTGAGCAGAATCCTACTTCTTATGTGGCTGCACAAGCTGGACTTGTCCATGACTATGACAAGTGAGTGAATTGAATTTGTAGACCCTTGAGAGAAATTTCTCATATCTGTCTCTCATCACCAATTCACAAGGCTGTCTTGATCCAGGATTCCCGTAATAGGATTGCCATTTTGTCGTCATGTTTCAAAAATAAAAACAAATAGGGTCTCATAACTGTTCACTCAGGTTTGCAGTGATAATACCATGATCCAGCCCGAGTGTATTGGAAGGAATTACCAGTTACCAAACAAGCTCTTTTCAGAGCAAGCTCTTTTCAGTTGACAATCTTCATTTTAATCTGACACACAGGATCCCAAAGACCAAAACCAAACCCGCATACAAGTACACGGAGGTCGTCCGCAAACACGAAGAGAGACAGAAGCTGAAAGGTTTTGGCTGCAAGGAGTGTGAGCAGGTGGGTAATCAACTGCTTCACGCCGGGGTGGGGGGGGGGGTGGGTCTAAGTTTCTGTCTGCACACCAATGGCTCCTGGGGTGGATTTCACAAAGCCTTACGATGCGTCGTAACTCGAGTTATGACTGATAACCCATTGTAATGTGTGGGAGAGAAAGGCTGAATTTCGATCCTAGCAGAACCTTTCTGAAAGTGACAGGGACAAAACAAATAGGAAGGGGAGAGCTATAGGGACATGGATGACAGATAAAGGACACAAAGGGAATAGCTGGTAGGGTGAGATCAAGGAATATTACTCCATGAAAGTAGGAAAATTTGATACATATTTTTCCACTTTTTCCCAAGTCCTCAAGGAAGGTTCTGCCAGGATCTGAATGTTAGGCCCTCTATATTTTTGAGATATGAAATAATTATAACTAACGTACAGTGATATAGAAAATATTGCAAACTGCATACTGTTTTGACTCGCCTGAAAAAGGAAAAGGGCCTGACTTTTGGATCGTTATTCTCCGACAGTTCTATGCTCACCTTCCTTTGACGGAGGCAGAGAAGAAGGAGAGGATGAAGATATGCTCCAGACATCGAGGTCACTACAGTCCACCCAACACCCCAGAACACTACTGGTCTGTGGGATTTCCTGACACCCAGACCTGCCTGCAAAGAGGTAAGGACTCATCGGTAAAGGAAGGGAGAGGAGATCCCTCTAAACTAGTCTCAGCTTTGAGTCAGGGCTCTCCTTGTAGATGCTTGGGGTTGTGAAGTAAAAAATAACTGTGAATGAGAACGGGGCGTGATCCCTGGAGAGGAGGAGGGCAGAATGAGATGGAGGAGGGGGGGATGCAGGAGGAGGAAGAGTTGGGGGATAGGAGGAGATTTGGTGGGTCCAGAAGGAGGTAGAGATGGTTATGGAGGAGATGGGAAAGGTAGAAGATGGAGGAGGGGAAGGAGGTGGCTGGTGGGGAGCCAGGAGGTAGAGATGGTTATGGAGGAGATGGGAAAGGTAGGAGATGGAGGAGGGTAAGGAGGTGGGGTGGTGGGCAGCCAGAAGGAGGTAGAGATGGTTATGGAGGAGATGGGAAAGGTAGGAGATGGAGGAGGGTAAGGAGGTGGGCTGGTGGGGAGCCAGAAGGAGGTAGAGATGGTTATGGAGGAGATGAGAAAGGTAGAAGATTGAGGAGGGGAAGGAGGTGGGCTGGTGGGGAGCCAGAAGGAGGTAGAGATGGTTATGGAGGAGATGGGAAAGGTAGGAGATGGAGGAGGGGAAGGAGGTGGGCTGGTGGGGAGCCAGAAGGAGGTAGAGATGGTTATGGAGGAGATGGGAAAGGTAGAAGATGGAGGAGGGGAAGGAGGTGGGCTGGTGGGGAGCCAGAAGGAGGTAGAGATGGTTATGGAGGAGATGAGAAAGGTAGAAGATTGAGGAGGGGAAGGAGGTGGGCTGGTGGGGAGTCAGAAGGAGGTAGAGATGGTTATGGAGGAGATGGGAAAGGTAGGAGATGGAGTAGGGGAAGGAGGTGGCTGGTGGGGAGCCAGAAGGAGGTAGAAGGGAGAGTGACACAGGAGGAGACGTAGATCAATATCTTGGAGGAGTGAATGAAATGAAGTCTTAATCATCCATCATTTTCTCTTCTTCTTTCTCTCAGGTTACATCAAAGAAAGCAACAGCCCCACCAGACAGAGTAGAAAGAGGAAAAGCAAGAAATACAAGATGCTCTTTTCGGGCAAAGATGAGGAAGGTGTCGAAGAGGAAGAGATGGATTTTGTCAAGTGACAGCCACACTAGAGATAATAAGCCTTCATTTAAAAATAGCTAATAAATGATTGACTTAATGATAATTCAATCAATTTTAGTTTATTAGTGCATAAACAATATGTTCATGGATTTATGGAAAATGTGTTTATGAAATCCTTGCAATTCTCTCCTGAGTGGCTCATTTTTTTTTATAAATCTGGCGTTCTATCTAAGAAGACTACAATAAAAGCTTACAGCTCTATGCTTTTCACAAAGCTTATTTTTTTCCATTTTTCAGCTCAATTTTTTTCAGTAAATAAGTCTAAATATGATTCCTTTTGTTTCCCAAAGTGGGGAAATGTAAATGTATCTACAGTATTTATGTATCTTTTGGTTATAAAAGTATGTTTCTATTTTAATAATAGCTTGATGTAAAGAAAAGAAGTTATAACAAATAAATATATAATACTTTATAAATCTTTTGGAGGGCTTGTCACAATTATTGTTTAGGAAGTTTCCAAGAAGAGATTTGTATTGTTTTTGACTAATGGGAGTCATTAATGGGTACATAAGATGCTATGGGATATTGATATTAGATATTTTATAAAAGTATATATTAAATTATTGTGTATATGTATAAATATATTATTTATACATATAAAAAGATGTACAGTATGTATACATGTATAATACAGTGTATATATGCCTTCATATTTTACACATTTACATAATTGTGTTAATATCTTTTAGACAGGTGATTATGTGTACATGTTTGTATATAATAATATAAACAAATATGTTCATGCATTCACATACATATTCATATGAATAGAATTATGTAAATTCATACATGCATTAACACCTCTATATTAATGTGTACATACATTATATACAATTATGCATATACATTTATATACATGTATATTGTATACATATTGTACATATATATGCCTTAATATTTTACACATTTACATAATTATGTTGATATCTTTTAGACAGGTGTGTTTGTGTACAATAATTATATACAAATATGTTCATGCATTCACATACATATTCATTATGAATATAATTATGTGAATGCACATTAACATATTAATATACATACATATTATGTATATTAATGTGTGTACATTATATAAAGATAATGATATACATACATTTATAAACATTTATATATACACATACATAAATATTATACACAAATGTGTATGTATATAGTGTATATGTATACATTTATTAATATATATGATAACTCAAAATGCATTACCAATTTAAATCATATTTTAAGTTTTCTTTTGAAAATGTGCCTTTTATAAACGTTACACTTACAAGAACAATGACAATAACAACCAATGACAAATAAGACGACCAATTCAAATCATTTGCATTTTTGCCTTTTTTATTGATACCACCTGAAAATCAATCTCCATCTTCTTAATTCCTGTAATAAAGGAATAACAAAATCACAACAAAGACCCACAAAATCATGAAGCACCCCAAAGAAAGCCTATTTCACTTTTGAGAGTAAACAAAACTATACAGGTTTGTATTATACATTTTTGATGGGAATTAATAAAAGGACCAAATTATGACCACAGACGAGACCAACAGACCTTTACCAATCAATGTCACCAGGCTACCAGCTTAGATGAAAATAATCCAACAAATTATGGAAATGACAAACTGACTCGGCAAAAATTGTTACCACTCATCTTAATGCCCAAATATAGTAAATTTGGGTCAATTATTGGGGAAAAACATGCCAAAATTGGTCAAAAGTGCAATGTACACATGGATATATGGAAAACTCAAAAGTTAGAGGGCATGACGTTTCAATCCTTGCAGGACCTTTCTCAAAGGCAATGAGAAAGGTCCTGCAAGGATCCAAACGATCTAACTTTTGAGATTGATGTATTGCAGGGCATCTTAGTCAGTGAGCAGTTTGCAACAGGTTTTTTTATTAACTTCATGAATATATTGTACAATGCATCATAAGTCCCATGCACTTGAACTGCTTTGTTTTTGATTTACAGGAACAATTTTGACATCCTGTATCAAAGTCTGTTGTTTACTTTATGCTATATACAATTCTTCAGAAAGAGAACTGGCTATTGTACAAGGTGAATTACATGTGTATAATACATGTATATCCATGAAAAAACAAATCAAATTAACGTTGAACTGAACAGATGAGAACACATGAAAAAGCATTAAAATGGAAATTTAGTGGGGTTTTTTGGGGGGTGAATATTGGTCACTGAAGTCAGTTATTGTGATGATTGAAGAAAGAAAGATCCCTACATGCTGTCATAACTAGCACTCAGTAATATGACTTTATGGAGCACAGTTCACAAGGTTCACAAAAGGGTTCGTCATTTTAGCAGCCATCCATGCCTGCAATGAATGGTGAGCTACCGACTCTTCAGAGCCACACTACTCGAAAGAGAAGTGCTACATGGTGTCACCACAAATCTTCCACTTAGTACTTTCACCATGAAAAAGGCCCTGCTAGGAACGAAACGTCAGGCCCTTTAACTTTTGAGATTTATGTATTGCAGGTCATTTTAGTCAGTGAGCAATATCCAAATAAGATGGGGTCTTCTCTTAGTCAAGTTATGTTGGATCAATATAGGAGGGTTTGCGCTGACACCATGTAAATTAAGGTCTCTTCAAGTAGAGGTATGGAGTTAGTCTTACCTGTATTTATTTATTTATGACTTTGTGAAACATTCACAGAATTGTGGATGGATAGACGAAGCATAACATTCAAGAAGGACAATGGCATTATACAGCATCAAGCATAGTAAGGATGGATCGTAAGGCTTTGTAACAAAATCTGTTGGAATTAAATTCCATCAAATGTTATCATAGCTTGATGAATAATGCAAAATTGATCAAAGACAACAAGGTTATTCAGCATTGAGTCTATTTACATTTATATTGTAAGGCTTTGTGACATCAACTCCATTTGTTTCCCAGAGTTAATTGCTTGACTCCTATTATTTGCCCTTGGTTTTGGTTTGTAGGCTTTTGTAGTCACCTGATAATGGGGAAGGGTACACACTGCCCAAAACATGGAGTTACCGGCACTTTTCAGAGCCACACTTCATGTCAAGGGTACAAACTGCCCAAAACATGGAGTTACCGGCACAGAGCCACACTCCATGTCAAAGGTACACACTGCCCAAAACATGGAGTTACCGGCACTTTTCAGAGCCACACTTCATGTCAAGGGTACAAACTGCCCAAAACATGGAGTTACCGGCACAGAGCCACACTCCATGTCAAGGGTACAAACTGCCCAAAACATGGAGTTACCGGCACTTTTCAGAGTCACACTCCATGTCAAGGGTACAAACTGCCCGAAACATTGAGTTACCGGCACTTTTCAGAGCCACACTCCATGTCAAGATCCACACTCCATCCGATGATGTGCATGATGTCACTTCAAATCACTTCTATCAACTGAGGATGATTGTTCAGTTGATCCAGTCAAAGAAGCCGATCTCTGTCAGATCCTTGCGCAGGGCTTGAAAGTCTTCCTGGCACATCTGAGACAGGGGTGGTCTGGGTGGTCCTACGTCTAGTCTAGCCAGAGCCATGGTGTATTTCAGGGTAGCTGCACCGGATACTTTCTCTACAAACGAATGATCAGAGGGAAACATTGTCATGAGTGAGAAAAACTTTGTACCCGTCCTCTGGCTTCTTCTGTCTTGATTAGGAACATTTGTGAACAAGGTTGTGCAGGCTCTTTACATTCTGTTTCTCCGTCAACTAAAAAATATTCTTGAAGAGCACTGGTACGTGTACGTTAATCCAGAGGTCTCGGGTTCAAATCCCGGTCCAGACAAATTTTTCTTTGCCAATTTTTCAATTTGTTCAAAAGTTCCCAGTCAGTTTTTCAGTTTGACTACAAAATGTTCTGGTTCATTGCTTCTGACTGGTGCCCTCATCCCGGCAAAGACTAGTTGACTATTTGGGAAGGCCACCATCTAAGGGCTGGATAGCTCAGATGGTAAGAGCATTGGTATGCAAAACCAGAGGTCTCGGGTTCAAGTTCCGGTCCAGACCAAGTTTCATTTTTCAATTTGTTTACAAGATCCGAGTCAGATTTTAATGGCTCTGAATTTTCAATCTTTTCCACAAATTCTTCATTATCTTAAATTTGTCAGGATTGTTAACATTAATAGAATTCTTGCAAACGCACCGTATCTGTTCATGACATCCAGAAAAGCATGCATCCGAAACTGCGGACGAAAAAGCAAAAAAGAGAAATAGTTCTTAAAGTTACAAATGAGATTGCTGCAAAAAATACTGACTTAAAATGACCAAACAAAACATTTGAACTTCCACCATGCAAACCTTCAAATCTTATAGAAAAATGTTCTTGAACTTGTGAGATAATTTCACAAGTCTTCACCTGTTCTGCTCTGGCCCGCTCTAAGTCTCCTTGATGAAAGGCTTCTATCATCCTTGCGAAGACCTTCCCGGCAAAGTTGAACGTGCTGACAAAGAAAAGAGGATGAGAATGAGGCTTTGTCACTTTACAATCATTTATGGGAAGGGGAAAAACCACCAGGCCCCAGCTAAGATCCAAACATTAAGCCATCAAAAATTTTGAGGGAAGAAATTGATCAATCAAAAGTTCAGTCAGTTTTTGGAATTGAAATTAATCTTTATTGTCATCTGTATATCAATTGAAATTCATCGTGGCTTTCTCCATCAGTTTTTTTGGATAAAAAATGAGCAAGACATTCTAATATTATCGACTTACCTTCCAACGTAAGCCTCTCCTCCAAGTGTCATGGAAGGCAGGACCATCTGCCAAAATAAAGCAGAAAAGATACATTTTTAATGCAAAATCGCCCAAAACAAGGCTGAAAAGCCACTCAAGGTTAAGGGCTAGAGAAAGAAGGAGATAGAGGAAGGCCGGAGATAGGAATTAACATTCCTGATTTATCAAATGCTCAAACTAATCCATTGGAGGTACTGCAAAACAATCTGCAAGAAAGTTTGGCTACAGTTTAGTGATGGATAATTCTGCTTCCACAAAAAGCAAACAATGCAACTGCAAAGAAAGAAATGGTTACTTATTTTCTGTGATTGGATGATGAGATCTTAGCCTAAATGCAAGCTGTGTCTGAGGACTAGGAGTATCAATGGCTTCGTGTGATGTCATAGGTCAAAGGTTACTCACCCCGTCCCTGGAATAAATCATCTGATACTTGTCTTTTGCCACGTTGACGCTGAGGCTGAAGTCGGTGAGGTCAGGGGTCACGAACTTTGCCCCCTTGAAGTTTGGGATGGGGTCTAACTCAAGCGCTCTCAGGATGTCCATCATGGTGACTGGAGGAACGAGTAGGGCATTGGTCAAGAGTGCGTCATGTGACAGTTAGGGTCATGTGACTCTAGCCGTGATCAATTAATGTTATAATTATGAAAAAGAACTCAATTCACTCATGTGATTCAAACGAAGGAAAGTCATGAACTAGCAAGCCTCAATCAGTGACATCAACAACATGTGAAACCGATAATAGGTGACTGAACAGGGTCATGTGACCAAACAATGTCACATGACCAAAATGACAAGTCACATGACCCATTGAGAAAGGTCGTAAATTTGAGGAAGGTCCTGCCTTTGAGAAAATTCCTGTCTTCGAGGAAGGTGCTGCCTTTGAGAAAGGTGCTGCCTTTGAGAAAGGTCCTGCCCTTGAGAAAGGGCATGCCTTTGAGAAAGATCCTGCCTTTGAGAAAATTCCTGTCTTCGAGGAAGGTGCTGCCTTTGAGAAAGGTCCTGCCCTTGAGAAAGGTCCTGCCCTTGAGAAAGGTCCTGCCTTTGAGAAAGGTCCTGCCTTTGAGAAAGGTGCTGCCTTTGAGAAAGGTCCTGCCCCTAAGAAAGGTCCTGCCCCTAAGAAAGGTCCTGCCCCTAAGAAAGGTCCTGCCCCTAAGAAAGGTCCTGCCCCTAAGAAAGGTCCTGCCCCTAAGAAAGGTCCTGCCCCTAAGAAAGGTCCTGCCCCTAAGAAAGGTTCTAATAGGGCCTAATAGGCTTTGTTTCATCCGTGATCTCCCATTCAAGGCATCTACTCACAATTGAATCCAGTCTTCTTAGGGTAATGGTAGAAGAGCATAGGCATCTGAGGCACAATACTGCCCACCTGCTTCAGGTAGTTGACCAGATGCTCTGAAACAAAGACACAAGAAAAGGCACGTTGGACTCCTAGCGGAGGTACATGCAAGACATCAGGGCATCCTCAGTGACTAAGGCCCTGTCCGAAACGGGTGTCTAGGTCTTCCCCCTATTGGAAATACACGGAGATGCGAAGACAATAGCCCTAGCCGTAGCTCTGGAAGCCCGTTTCAGACACGGCCTAATATAGGTCCTCTATAACCCCCTGCATCAGCTCCTGCTTCCACTCCTTCACATAAAACTTTGGCATGCAGGGACAGGTGTCTACTATCTAGTGCCTTGTGGAGACCTAGGACAACAGGTTGAATAGGTCTCTACAGGTTGAATCCAATGAATAGGTCTCCACAGGGAAATTGTAAAGGTGTATGGGTCTCCACAAGGATTTTTATGAAACTGATATTTGGAAATAACTCCAAAAGGGGAAATCAGTCGCAAATTGTGTTTTGTATAATTAGGGTTATAAGGTTTTGTACAAGATCCTAGTCAATTGATCTGTTTGTTTTCTGAATTGTTATTACTATTACCCTTGACCATTAATGTTGAGGAAATAAAAAAACGTTTGTATGTATTCAAGGACTAGCTGATGATTTTGGAGTCTTACCGGGCGTCTGGGGGGAGTAGTAGACAGGAGGCAAGACAGCTATAGCTGAGGCACCAATGGATAATGCATGAAGAGCCTGGGGAACAAGACCAATGAATAAATAAATATAATACAATGTTTACTTCAAGGAGAATGTCATTCAATGAGGGTTTGCCCTACTCGATGTAAGAAGCACTGAGTGCTTAGTGCTTGGCCCTTATGCCTGCTTGGAAAAAAATCCAGGCAGCTGTGGTACCAATGTAGCCGTACCAATAAGATGTCCGTATGATACTCCAATGGATTTTATTGATTTCATAGATTTGATTAGTTTCATCAATTTGACAAAATTTAGGGAATTAATTGATTATACATGTAAATCTAAAATTTAGTGGGCCTGACGTTTTGATCCTAGCAGGACCTAGCAGTTTGCAACATTTTTGTATATCACCTTTGATTATGCATGTACTTATATCTTATGATTTTATTGATTTGATGATTTTGTGGATTTGGTTAGTCCTTGGATTTTGATGTTTCGGTGATTTGAATGATTTACTAGATTTCATCAATTGATCAATTTCACTGACCCTATGTTTTTGAGATTTCTTTCTTACTTACCAACTCTTGTGTATCTTTCAGGTTCCCAGTTCCGACCTGAACAATTACATGATCTATTCTGTAAATAATCAAACAATAAACAGAGAGAAAAAAATGACAACAGAGTTCTATATTTCTTTCCTAACCTATCCCATCTATTCCTTGGTCTGAAAAACCATGAGGGTGCCATGGATGACCGTGCAACCAGCTCTCTCCATCCCTCCTTGTTCTCTGCCACTCTCATGGCCTCACCCAACCTCCATGCCTGTCCACCCTGTTGGGATGCCATGGATGACCGTGCAACCAGCTCTCTCCATCCCTCCTTGTTCTCTACCACTCTCATGGCCTCACCCAGCCCCCATGCCTGTCCACCCTGTTGGGGTGCCATGGATGACCGTGCAACCAGCTCTCTCCATCCCTCCTTGTTCTCTGCCACTCTCATGGCCTCACCCAGCCCCAATGCCTGTCCACCCTGTTTGGGTGCCATGGATGACCGTGCAACCAACTCTCTCCATCCCTCCTTGTTCTCTACCACTCTCATGGCCTCACCCAGCCTCCAGCTAATCAAAACACATGGCCATCTTAAACTTGAATTTTTGCTAGGTAAAGTTTTCCAAATTCCAGAAGGCAACATTAGTTCAGGTCCAGGACTAACCTTTTCCTGGCACATTTGACCCACTCCGATGCTACTGCCTTCCTCTCCTTCATCGTCAGAGACGGACCTTCTCCAGTCGTCCCAAGAACTAAAAACCAAGCAAACATGAGGGAATCTTAAGGTTTTTTCCCTTTATTTGTTGGACAAAACAATAAGGACTTGAAAATATGCAGGGTCTGACATTTCAATCCTAGGACTTACTTCGGTCAATTTGTTTTTGTATCATATTATTATTTTGATACCAAAATATTACTCACCAAACACATTATCGACTCCATCCTCAAGTAATAAGTCCACATATCTGGAGATACACTTCAAGTCGACATCACTGAGTATCAAAAAGAGGGATTCAAATGGGAAAAAAAATTGGCAAAGAAAACTTTGACTGGACTGGGACTTGGACCCGAGACCTCTAGTTTTGCTTACCAGTGCTCTTACCATCTGACCTATCCAGCCCTTAGAGGGTGGCCTTCCTAAATGGTCAACTAGTCTTTCGCACACCAGCGCTCTTACCGTCTGAGCTATCCAGCCCTTAGATAGTGGCCTTTTCAAGTAGTCAACTAGTCTTTGGCACACCAGCGCTCTTACCATCTGACCTATCCAGCCCTTAGATGGTGGCCTTCCAAAATATGCAACTAGTCTTTGGCACACCAGCACTCTTACCATCTGCCTTTTCAGCCCTTAGATGGTGGCCTTCAAAAAATAGTCAACTAGTCTTTGCTGGGGTGGGGTCTAATTCAATCGTTGTATGCCGTATATCTCCAGGGATCACACTCCCGCTTTCATTCAGATGCAAACAACTAATTGTTGTAAACCTGGCTACAGCAGTTCGGGGATCACGAAAAGTGGATGCAGCTTTTTCAAACAAGAATTGTTTTGAAGCTGTTGCCAAAACAGGTCAGCATTGAAGGAATGGTAGACTTACCCGTTTTCAGCGAAGGGAGTGAAGGGTGCAGCAATCAGGCCTTTGAGCTTGAAGTCTTCCAGACTCACTTTACACTGCAAGTGACGCAAGACAGTGTGACATTAGGCTACGGCTATTGCTAGGGGTGACAGTACACCCTTCAGCACTGAAGCATAGGAAGTCCTAAGCAGTTAGCGACAGAGTATAATACATTTTTGGTTCGTGGCATTTCCCAGATAATCTCCCTCGGCTACGCTTTCCCATCAGAGATTATCTTCCAGGTTTTTCAATTCGACGAAGGTGTAAAGACGTGACCTCACCATTTTGGGGTTTCGGATGGGTGTGGCCGGGCTTACAACTCTGCGTTTGAGCGGTCTCTTCGGTGTGCCGTCTTCGTTGAGTCCGATGCCAAACTTCTCCTTCTGCAGGATGCACTTGGGGCAGGTGTAAACAAACTCCTTGCAGATGTGGCGCGGGATGCGAGCCCATTTCTTGGCCACCTGTTGGTCAGAGAAATCCAGACATCTTCAGCTGCAGTGGCAGTTGAAATACAGCAAAAAACCTGACAAGTGACGGAGATTGATCTTGCCCTGTTTAAAAGGAATGTCAACTCATATCTCCAGCCTTCCTGAGTTCCTCCCTATCTCTTTCTTTCTTTAGCCGTTAACCAGGAGCGGCTATATAGCCTTTTTGGGGGCAAATTTGCATAAAAAAAATAACAAAGAGTAATATGCAAACATTTTGCAAGCTGCTTAATGACTAATATCAGAAAAACTCAAATATCAAAAGTTAGGAGAGTCCCTGATATTTCCATCCAAGCAGGACCTTTCTCAAAGGCAGAGAAGATTTTTTTAGGGCAGACGTCTGTGGCATGTTTGTTGGTCACTCACAGCGAGGTACGTGTGTCTGTAGTTCTTGTGAGGCGCATGCTCCTCATGGATCTCCTTCAGGATGTCAAAGATGTCTTCCGCCGCTGCTACTCGCCTCCAGTTGCCTAGCAACGAATTATCCGACGCATCCTGAGATGGGAGGGAAATATGAACGTGTAGATGGCGTTTTCTTCAATTGACTTTCATGCAGGGAAATAACATATTATGAATGAAAGAGAAGTGAATATAAAAAATTGGGAGGGCCTGATGTTTCAATCCTACTCATAGCAGGACCTTTCTCAAAGCCTGCTAGTATCAAAACGTCAGTTCAATGGAGAAATTTACAAAAATCTTGCAAACTGCCTGGTAACTAAAATAACAAAAAAGTTAATCTGAAAACATTAGAGCACCAGACATAACCATCTTAAAAAGACCTTCCTCAAATCTCCACGAATGACAAACGTTGGTAAATCGGCTGCCTACATAAGGCAGCAGGTCAATGTAGATGTGAGCGATTCAAATAAAAACCACACGCATTTACTGCTGTGGGACATTCACCTCTTCTTTTGTCGGCTCACAAACCTCCTCGTTCCAGCCTAGTTCCGGCGCCGACTTTAGTGAGAACTGTCGGTGTCGGATGTAGAAGATGAACCGGGAGGGCTCCAAGACCCCTTTGCCCTCACACAGGAGCACGTTCTTGATCCTGTCCACCTTCTCACGGAGGAGAATGTCCGAGTTACGGCTGCTCATCACCTCCCTGATGCGAGTCCAGAAGTTCTGTCGACGGACTTCCTCCGACAAAATCTTGGGGGAATGGGGCAGAGCCGGCAGTCCGAGTGAGTTAGCCATGGTGTCTGCCGCCTGCTCCTCGCTCTCTGCGACGGCAGCCTCTGCCTGACTGACTTCTAAGACTTGGTAGAGGTCCTGGTGGCAGGGCATGTCACCGGCTGACATGTCCGCACTCTCACCTTTCTCTAGAGCCTCAGGAAGGACCTCGGTGAGGCTCGCGATGATCTCTGTCGCAACCTCGATGCCTGGGTCCGAGTGGGACTCCACTTCCTCAACGGTCACCTCGTGCTGAGCATCCACTACCTCTTGGTTGTTGTCTGCCATTGGCTCTGGCTCTGGCTCTGGCTGCGGCTGTGGCCGGGCCGTCCGTATGGTGGTCAGGACTTTAGGGAGGGGCTTCTGACTGATCGCATCGGGTGCTGAGCTCGACGAAGCATTCTCAGCAGTCGGTGAACCTTCCTCCATCTTACGGCGTTGCTTTCGTTCTTCAGAAGAGTCCTTCTCTTATTCAAACTGCTTCAACTTATTTGAATCACACGCCTGTTTACGCACAAAACAAACACCAATAAACTTTTGTTAGGTTACGCTGTGCAGCATTCTTTATGTTGACTGATAATGATACTAGTAGTGATAGTGATACAATGAAGTTTGTGATCAATACTTGACTACAGACTAGCTATGATATGGACAAAGAAATTGCACTAAAGTGGGACATGATCCCTGGAAATGTGCTGAAAATTATAGAAAAGATATCTATTCAATGAGTTTCAGGAAATTCTTCACTGATCTAACAAATGTTGATAAATTACAGCAAAGTGAAGCCACTATCCGCTATTTCATCACTTCGATAAAAAGAGGATTACATGTCTTGTTCCATGTGTCTTCAATCCCCATGTTCACAATGATAAACTACACACTAAGCCCGTGTTTGTGAGTGTCAGTATTTAAAAGAGCCGTTTGGATCCAAGTTACTCAGCATCGACATGTCATTCATGACCACAGTTACAATGCGTGTCATCACAACAAAATGGCAGTACATTTGATCGTATACATCGAGGAAGCACTCACCTATATCATGTGCCGTAACGCTGTATGCTTTCAACGATAAAACAGGACGATATCACCCAAACCTCATGAAAATCGCACATCAATTGACGATATTTAGGGATTTTGTTCTGGTACCATAGACTCGTTTTCGCGGCGACATAACGCTTAATTTTAGTCTCTTGAGGGCGCTATTTCGACTAGCTGGAGGGCGCTGTTCAACATCAATTATTTTAATTTTCTTTGCCTTTGAGAAAAGGTCCTCAGTTCTTGAATCAAAACGTCAGGCCCTCTAACTTAGTCTAACTTTCTAGATTTATGTATTGCAGGTCATTTTAGTCAGTGAGCAGTTTGCAACAGTTTTTGTATCAACTTCATGAGTTAGTTTTTTAACTAAAGCGCACACTTTTATTCAAGTTGAGTTCTTTTTTAATTAAAAAGAACAGCTGATATAAAATTAGTGTTCAATTGGTTTTCTAAAAACACTGTAGCATTATTATGTTTAATCGGTCCATTATTTCCTTGATTCCATCGGAACGGGAAAGGACAGATCTTGTCAATGAAGCGGGACCCTTGATGGATGTGCTAGCCGTTCGCCTAGAGGCGACGGATAGATCGAGTAGGCTCTGCTGAGAAAGTTGACGAAGTTCGTTTTGCAAAGACTGAGTTGAATCGACGGACTGCGCGCCGGCCGCGGGCACCTTCAAACTCAACTTACACTTACCTCAAATTATTCTCGGCACTCGATTGAATCTCATCATCTTTCTCTGGATTCTCGAATGAAGGCGGATTTTCTTTGTTTAAGTTATGCTGAGATGTGTAAGACCTCCTGGGGGAATGGTCGAGGGAGAATCGTCTCTACAATCATTCTCAGAATGAATGAAGTCCTTCCCAAATAAACACTATCTTGCGTGTCTTGTCTTTCGGGAGCGAGAAAGCTTTATTTGGTGCAGAATCACTGAGGTGGAGTGTCTCTGATCAATCGTCGACAGGTTGGAGTTACTTTGAAGCTGCTTGTCGAGCTGCTGTTGTGACGTGGCGGGGATTTGGAGTGGTCCCTGGAGTCATGTCCTGTGTCTCACTCGCAGGGCTCTCTCACAAACATCTCCCCGCCCCCCCCCCCCTCTCTCTCTCTCTCTCCCCGGCCCCCCCCCCTCTCTCTCTCTCTCTCTCTCTCTCTCCCTCTCTCCCTCTTTCTCTCTCTCTCTCCCTCTCCCTCTCTCTCTCTCTCTCTCGCTTTCTCTCTCCATCTTCCCCTCGATCTATCTCCCTCTCCCCTTTTCTCTCTCTACAACTCTCCCTCTCCCTCGATTCCTACACCCCAACTTCTCTCACTCTTTCCCCCTCTCTCGATCTCTCTCCCCCTGCCTTTCTCCATCAGTCCCTCTCTCTATCTCCCTCTTCCTTCTCTCAATCTCTCCCCGAATATCTCTCCTTGTCCCTCCCTCTTTCTCCATATCCCTCCCTCACCTTCCCCTTCTCTATCTTTCTCCATATCTCTCCTCTCATCGGCTAGTTTAATGTTCCATCTTTTAGGAGTGACAGGGTTAGCATGTTTATTTTCTCAAGCCATCATCCTTGTGGTCGCTCGCTTCATCACGGTCTTCAGAGTAGGACTGGGGGGGGGGGGGTGGGGTTGGAGACAGTCAATCGTTGCGCTTCCTCAACTGACAAAAGCTGCTATTCCTAGTAAAATAGCTCCTTTCCCAAGGCGCGCCGACTTTGGTTTTAGATGCTGCATTCACCGCCAGCGTTTTTTTTTTTTTTTTTTTTTAGTTTTGATATCGCTCTGTGCAGCATAATTATGTCAGTCAGGAAAAGGAATAAATGCTAGGGCCTATTTAAAAAATAAATGAATTATCGTCAGGGATGGTGCGAGTTGTCTGGTTAATCCATCAGCAGCGAATCAGACACAGTTAGTAGATCCTCGAAGGAAGGCTGTTGAAGACATTACCTTAGCGTTACAGATATCCGAGGTCATCTCTATGCGGTACTTTTGCTGTTAGTAAGCTTGTAGCCAAGGACGATCACAGCGGATATTGGTGTCAGTGTGGTAATGACATCATGATGACGTCAGTCCGAGTTGTCATTCCACTAAGGACAGGGGTTACGATAAGGACACCTGTCATTACTACCTTGAGATGTTCTCGTGTATCACGCTTCCAAGGATCTCCAGAAATTAGTCAAGGGGAGAAACCATCTGGGATTTTTTTTTTATAATTATTTACTTTGCCTTCCATCTACTGATGATGGGAAGGTTTCCATGGTTACACTGGGGTTGCACAACCACCGTCATTCCATAATTGTAGCTTTTGAATCGTGTCTGACAGCTCATTCAAAGGCAGCATTAATATTTATTTTCATGAATGGATTATTCAAATCAATCAAAATGAAGAAATAATAGAAAAACTGACTTGGAACTTAAAAAAAAAGTTGAAAAAAATGCCCCTTTTAATGCATGCGTATAATATTATAGAAATAATATTGTTGCTCAAAAACGAAATGATTGGAATAATTATTTTTTCACCTTTACTTAAAATCATAATGACAAAGCGATTGTTCTTGATAGATGAAGTATGAAATCTTCTTAAAACAATAATTGCTGGCACGATCAGTCCCTCCACAATCTCATTCTAAACATTCAAAAAAGAAAAGAAAAAAAACCAAATAATAAACAGAAGGGATCATCTGAAAACAAGATTGGTCAAACTTTTTTCTAATCTATGAGGAACATCATACTTTTAAACAAACACTGACGAATGAGCCAAACGCACTAATCAAAAGAACGTAATTAATAGCCTGACCCTTCCATCCTTGCAGTATCTTTCTCAAAGCTATAGGATGAACAAAAAGTGTTTAAAAATAATCAGTTTTTGATAAATTACTGTTGGGTTGTTGAGACAGACTATCAATAGGCAAAGTGCAATAGGCAAAGTGCAAGGGACATTTCCTCCTCTTCATCTGTTGATAGATTCACTCTGCGAAAGTAAACACACTCCTAGATCTGAACCGAATTCAACCATAGAGCAAGGAGTAGCTTCTATAATTCAACTGCCTCTGATGACATGGATATATCACGCGGGTTACTCACATTAATGTGGCTAGCTCGTGCGTGAAGACAGCTGCCGTGCATTCTTCAACGCTGTCTACTTGGGCGAGACATCCGCCGCACATTCTTCGGGTCGTTTAATTGGGACATTGCTATCAGCTATCCGTTATCATGACATCAACAATCTCTTGTGAACTTCACGATGTACTGATAGCGATACTGATCATACCGACGGCAAGACCACCCCGGAGGTTGCGTTAATATTTTAGACTGTATCAATTGACATCTTAGACTGTATCTTTATAGGCACTCTACTTTGCCAGCGTCCAAAGGCAAGAACGCCCTCTGAAGCAACGATGATGCCATCCTGGCTTGTCAGTCATCTCACTGCTGAACTTTTTCTCAAAGTATAGGCGCTAATTATTATAGGCTCGTGCATGTGCTTTGTCTCAGTGTCTTAATTCCATTCAACGGCTTTT
The DNA here is from genome assembly GCA_949987565.1 of Luidia sarsii. Classification (NCBI taxonomy): domain Eukaryota; kingdom Metazoa; phylum Echinodermata; class Asteroidea; order Paxillosida; family Luidiidae; genus Luidia; species Luidia sarsii. The sequence continues at coordinate 11,052,982 of OX465121.1, forward strand.
CACTTCAGCTTTGTTGAAGATCGACACTCTGCCTTGAACAATTGCCCTCAAGCTTCTGCAACATTAACAAGGAATTAAGCTCAATCTTTGTCTGGACGGCACAAAAAGAGCATCGAATTCTTTTTAATTTTCGTTGCTTTGATCGAGACTGTTTTCCTATGCTACCTTAGAGGCTCCTTATAATTTAAGGCAAATCTCTCATAAATAAAAAAAAATTACGTCATGATGACGTCACCAGTTTTCTGACTCATATCCTCAGCACAGCTGATGGGTCAGTTGGGATTCTACTCAGAGCTACTATAATTCATTTTACAGTCTTCACATTATATGGACTTATAAAAAATGTTGCAACCTGCTTACTGACTAAAATTACCAAAATGCAAATCTTAAAATTTAGTGGGCCTGACGTTTCGATCCTAGCAGGACCTTTCTCAAAGGCAGACTTCTTTGACTTCTTTGGAACATCGGCCACAGAAAGGGTAATATTTGTTGACTTTACAAAGTAGTGCCTCATAATAAAGGGAATAAAGACCCGAAGCTGGTTAATTGCTCGGACTTTGTTTAGGAAAAAGGGAGCTATAACCGCTCAACATCGCCTGGGAGTCGCTCCAGAAACCCGCAGCAGAAACTAATGCATAATTCATGAGTTTGTTCGATCATGCGCAGTGAAGCGCCTTGTGTGGGCATCAAACCCGGAAGTGAACGCTGTGCAGTCATGTGGAGAAGGTAAATAAACATTGGTGATTGCCCTTCGACGTTTTGCGTCGAGATCTGCCGGTTTGAAGGTAAAGAACATCACTGTCTTCATGATTGCTGGTCCGTTGATTGTAGGAATTTCCTTTCTGCCCTCCTGGAAGTATATTTCGATGTCAAAATATGGAGGTTTGCTGCGATTTCATTTGGTGAAGTTTGACAATTTTTGACCATATGGAGCTACACAATATTTATATGTATACATGTACGTTCACTTGCTCTCTACTGCTATATACCTACTGTAGACTCGATCTATTCTAGCTCCATAGTTTGGTGGAAGAAATACGTTGTGAAGCTTTTAATCTAGTGTCGAGCATGGAGGTCGAGCGGGGACGGAAACCCGTATAAGCCTGTGGGGGCACAAATATTTGCTACCCTCTGGATTTGAAGCCCCGAGGGATATGCCTATACCTATTCGCTTCAAGCATCCATGCTTCAAATCGCACAACAGTCGTTTGGGCCGAATCGTCTGGCTGAGCTGAGGCTAATCTCGCACTGAAAATGAGGAAATGGTGTTTATATCTGATTCTAGTTCTGTTAATATTCACATTAACTGGCTAGATTGTATGCATATCAATGTGTTTTACATTGACCATGTACACTTTTATTTCCATTCATTCGGGCTCTGCTAACCTCTCAGATCAAGGGCAGCCCCTACACTAAAGTAAACAAGCCAGGATTTTCCTTCCTCTTGAGCGGGTCAGACAATAATTTTACGGCCAGTGGTTCCACAGAGCATGGAGCTATGCACAGAGAGAGCAATGCAGGGCTATACTTACTGTGCTGCCCTTGGCTCCTGTCATTTCCTTCCTGTCTGCCCCGGTCCAATTAGTATGCATCCCCAGGGAGGGAGATGGAGGGATCGGTGGTAGGGGAGAGGGGAGGGAGAGTGAGAGGGAGGGAGAGGGAAGGAGAGTGAGACTGAGAGAGTGAGAGAGGGGAGGAGGGAGAGTGAGAGGGAGGGAGAGGGAAGGAGAGTGAGAGAGTGAGAGAGGGGAGGAGGGAGAGTGAGAGGGAGGGAGAGGGAAGGAGAGTGAGAGAGTGAGAGAGGGGAGGAGGGAGAGTGAGATGGAGGGAGGGGGAGGAGGGAGAGTGAGAGGGAGGGGGAAGTGAGAGTGAGAGGGAGGGAGGGGGAAGGGGGAGTGAGATCGAGAGAGGGGAGGAGGAAGAGTGAGAGGGAGGGGGAGGAGGGAGAGTGAGAGGGAGGGAGGAAGAAGAGGGAGAGGGATCGGAGGGGAGGAGGGAGAGGGAGAGGGAGGGGAGGGGGAAGAGTGAGAGGGAGGGGGAGGAGGGAGGGGCAGGTAGAGTGGGAGGGAGGGAGCCAGGAAGAAGAGGGAGAGAGATCGGAGGGGGAAGAGGGAGAGGGAGAGGGAGGGGAGGAGGGACAGTGAGAGGGAGGGGAGGGAGAGTAAGAGGGATCGGGAGGGAAGGGAAGAGGGGAGAGAAGGGGAGAGAGGGAGGGGGAGAGAGGGGATCGAGGGGAGAGGCGAGGGAGAGTGAGATGGAGGGGAGGGAGATCGAGTAAGAGGGATCGGGAGGGAGGGGGAGAGGAGATAGAAGGGGAGAGAGGGAGGGGAGAGGGAGTGAGGGGGGAGGGAGGGGAGAGAGGGGAACTTGCCAGGGAAGGAGGTTGGGCAATGTCTCGCCCCATTAATTAAACCCACCCTAGTCTAGTGTCTCGGCGTCTCGCTCACTCGCTGACTAATATCAGAACCTTCGGATATCAATCATTGATGGAAGTGCAAGCAAGAGTTGACTAGACCTTTCTCTTGACCTCTCTCAAGTGCCCCACTACCTGAGTTATTCAACCCTCAGGTGGGGTCGTACAAATAGATTTTGCCGGGGCGGGGCAGTCACCTTTAGGCATTCACTGTTGTAAATCTCCCTGGCAGTGAACCCCCCTTTTTCATCAGAATAGTAAACCTAGCTAGTGGCTACAGTCACGGGATATGGTAGGAGGAGTCCAGTGTAGTGATAGTTTTTCAAGCATAGGGATTGAAGAGTGAGGGAAGGAGATTTCTGATTGATTCACTTATTTCTTTGTCCTCGTTGTTATGTCGATCTTTTGGAAGGGTCGCAGTTGGAATCAAATTGGAAACTCAGTCTTTCTAGAGCAAAGAAAAAAAAGTGGACTTGAACAAGGATAAGAACCTGAGCCTGTGGTGTAATAATTAGCTAATTATGTTAGGGTTCAGACAAAGACAAAGATTTCTCAAGAATAAGAACCAACCCCGGTAAAGACTAGTTGACTATTAGGGAAGGCCAGCATCTAAGGGCTGAACAGATGGAAGAGCACTAGTACGTTACTACGTTTATCCAGAGGCCTCGTGTTTCAAGTCCCGGTTCAGTCAAAGTTTTCTTTGCCAATTTTTCCGAAGAATTTCACTACACGAGTCTTCCAGATACTTCCAACAATCTTTTTTTTTTTTTTCAGGAAAGAGAGGGTCTTCGCTTTTCAAGGACACTGGCATGTATGTTAGGTATTGGACACGCTCAGACAATAGTCTGGCTTCGGGCCATCTGGCAGACACATCCAGTGTATGGTCTGGAGTCGGACCTCTTGCCGGGAGTTTTAACCACCACTAATTGAACGTTTTATATGGATTCAGATCGCTTGAGTTTGGTGCACGTACCATTTAGAGGATTTGCCTGTTTCACAAACTACTTGGACATTGGAGGAGTAGTCTGGAGTCGGAACATCTGTCTGGTGCACGGACCACATTAAGTTTTGGTCTAGAGCACAGACTCACTGTCAGAGTGTCCCAATGCTTCACAAACTGGAGGATTAGTCTGGGGAGCGGACCACCTGAAGGATTTAGTCTGGAGCACGGCCTATGAAGTTGCAATGGATACTAACCAGTGTTCTAGGTACATTGCTAAGTGCATAATTTATTCTGAGTACATTTCTCTGTCACTGTTGTGTAGCATCTGTTGTTAGTAATAATAATATCACACACGATTGCTCTGCAGCAACTATAGTTACAGTGTGCAAAAACATTCAAGGATTATGATTAATGTTCAGCTTTTTTTAAAGCATTTCGGTCGGCAAATTTCTTCCATTTCTGAAACAAAACTCCTCGATTGATAACTCATGAAAAATAATAACAGAGCAAATTTTACGAAGATACTTGAACTACCCGCAGACTGTGCGATCTATCAAGAGACGCTGAACAAGCTGGGATTTTACCTGAAGTGGAAGATAATTATTTTAGAGGAGAATGTCCTCTCTTGTCTGTTAATTGATATTTGGGGACTGAAAGACAAGATTCCTTTCTCACCACCAACGGCTGACATGACGAAGACCGTAGGTCAATTGGAATCAGAAATACTTTGATTTAGCATGAAAACTGTGCTGGCAAAGCAAAGATTTCAGAGTTTGTTTTTTTCTGTACATAGGGATTCTTGGGACTAACCTCATCAACAGCGCCCTCTAGCATCCAATCCTCGTTTCATTTAAATATAAATAAAATGGATGTTGACGGAAATTCCCCATTGTTAAAATACGATTGCTTATGCAATACTGGCGTTGGAACAGATCGAATCGTACCCTAATTACCCGCAGAATTGTTTTAAAAGTTTTTACTCCTGTTTTTGTTTCTTTTCTTTGTAGTTGCGGTGTGAATTGGCAGGCTGGAAGGTACAACCCGGAGTGCCTGGAGTGCGGTGGATTCGCCCTGACTAGAGTCTGTCCGATCTGTGAGGGTAGATGCTCAGCTGTTTGGAAGAGAGACACGGATATGGTACGAGCTGAGAGCAAAGCAGGGTCCACAACTAGAACAGAATCCTGCAGACTAAAAACAACAACAAACATCAGCAACAGCAGCAAAAACAGCAGCAACAACGATGACGACGACAACGACGACAACAACGATGACAACAACAACAACAACAACAACATCAACAACAACAACAACATCAGCAACAACAACAGGAACAACAACAACAACAACATCAGCAACAACGACAGGAACAACAACAACATCAACAACAACAGCAGCAGTAACAATAACACCAACAACAACAACAACAGGAACAACAACATCAACAACAACAACAGCAGCAGCAACAATAACACCACCAACAACAACATTAGCAACAACAACAGGAACAACAACAACATCAACAACAACAACAGCAGCAGCAGCAACACTGCGTCGACAGCAGCAACATCATGCAGCGAACCAACTCATACGAGCCAACCAAAACCCATCAAGCATTTCATTCTGCCTTTGAGAAAATGATCAGCGAGGATCCGAATGTCCACCTCTCTAAATTATCCAAACCCCCCCAACACTAACTACAATATCACGCGTCCAAATTATCTCCTGTCTGCCGCTGCTTTATTCATTAGATTCTTATTTTTCGTCGATCACATCGCTTTAATGTCATCCTTCCATTTACCGCGGCAATGTTTACTTCCCCAACGTGCCGGACTATTAGTTTTGACATGGGCGAATGTTTCCTTCGCTTTTTATTAGATTTGTCTGGAATGTCAACTCCTGTCTTCCTCTCCGACGAGTCGAGCAGCTCTGTGTTAATAACTTGCCCTTTGTAGGCCTATGGCTGTGGCCTCGGGTGGATACTATATGTCTCTAAAACAATCAGTGATGAGATTTAATCTCCGGCGTGTGGTTGGGAAAAAGGATGTTTGACGGAGAGGTTGTGCGTTGGCTTGCTTGACGGGGCAAGGTAATCCCGAGAATGTTTCTTCTGAGCGCATCGAGGCATTAATTAGTAGAGGGTTGGTTAGACTTTGTCAAATCAAAGAAGGAAATGTGAACTTGTGATCCGAGACACACGCAGTGAATCGGAGATTCCGCACTAGATGTGCATTTATAATAATCAACAAGCAAGGCCGTAATTATTCACGGACTGCTTTCGACTGCAAGGTCAGGGAATGGACACGACCCCGCAGGACAATAGGACGGAAATGATGGCGTTGGAACGAAATTAATTGACCCCACGATGCCCTGGCCACCACGCATGAGTAATGAAGCTCCTTCAATATCGTGGAGTGAATCGGATGCCCTCTGGCTAGACTGTGATGGTCGGAATGAAATCTCTCATCGTCTCTTCTCCCATAAGTCTGCCATCCCGACGCCATAAATACTCAGGATGTAACCCCTTGGTTTGTTGTACTTTGTTGTTGACGGCTGACGGCGTGTCTGGTGCACTCAGATAGGTAACATTTCAACAGACGCATAGGATCATGCCGCGATGCTGTTGTACATGTGCGAGGATGTTGGTGAGGATATTGCGTCGCGGTAACAAATTGACGCAGGATAAAACGACTCTACCAGCTGACAAATGTGGCATGAGCAGGGACATATTGCATGTACGTGACAAGTAATCTTAAGTGCATGTCCTCATGGGTTTGAGAGAGAGAGAGAGGGGTGAAGAGAGAGGGAGGTGGAGAGAGAGGGAGGTGGAGAGAGGGGAAGGTGGAGAGGGAGGGAGGTGGAGAGAGAGAGGGAGGTGGAGAGATGGAGGTGGAGAGGGGAGGAGGTGGAGAGAGAAGGATTGGAAGAGAGTGAGAGAGGGAGAGGGGCGGAGGGAGAGGGAGAGGGGGAGAGAGGAAAAGAGAGGGGAGAGAGGGGGAGAGGCAGAGAGAGATATAGTGAAGTGGAGAGAGATACTGATTGGGAGAGAGAGAGGGGAGGGATGGAAAGAGACAGAGAGAGAGAGAGGAAGAGATATGAAGGGGAGAGAGAGGGAGGGGAGAGAGAGGGAGGGGGATAGAGAGAGGGAGAGAGGGGGAGTGATGGAAAGAGAAATGGGGAGAGAGGGAGAGAGAGGGAGAGACAGGGAGAGAGAGGGGGGAGGGAGAGGGAGAGGGAGAGAGATGGATATTGAGGGAGAGTCAATGAGAAACAGGACGAGAGAGGTAGAGGAAAGATATTAACTTTATTTGGGTCCATGTGTTTTCTAACGATAGTGTCACAAGATGAAGTCATCATTTTGGAACGGAGAGTGCCGACTGCCGTCCGCTGAGAGAGACGGCTGCTTCGTGCGGAACGTTGTCGGTAACGACGAAGACGTCTTAGCAGACGCCATGAGTGATCTTGGAGGGAGCTGAGCTGAGCTCCTACACCGAGGATGCAACGTTCCTTTCCTGGCTATCAGTGCCCTCCCAGACATCCTTGATGTCAGTGCTTCGCAGCTTTTTGTATCGGATCAAATATAAAATATAATAATCCAAACTTTACTAAAAATGTTTTTGAAAGTCGATGGGAAAAATATCCCAATCCCCATGGATTTCTAACGGATTCTCTATTTGGTGATATACAAAAATGTTGCAAACTGCTTACTGACTAAAATTACCAAAATGTAAATCTAAAATTTAGTGGGCCTGACGTTTCGATCCTAGCAGGACCTTTCTCAAAGGCAGAGTTGAGAAAGGTCCTGCTAGGATCGCAACGTCAGGCCCACTAAATTTTGGATTCTCTATTTGTTAGGCCTGTGCCTTATATCGTTTGTCATTGTTTATTGTTGAATCAAAGACTACAGAAAAGAGGACAGCTCGATTCAGATTTGAACCCGAGATCTCTGGTTCAACCCGTCTCTTTCAAGAAGGAGGATGGGTCTGTAAAGAGCCGGTAACTCAACGTTTCGGGTAGTGTGTACTCTGCCCGTCGTCAGGAGACTGCTGGATTTCAACTATCATCGGGGTATATGCCTGATGAAAGCACTGGGGTGTGGAGAATCTTTCCCGCCCAGTAGTTGGCTAAATGCATCTGACTGGTACCCCGCTCGCCACGGGTATGCTAGTTAATATTTGTGGGGTTCTATCCAAGGCTGGAACGAGTCAGAAGACGAATACAACAATAGATAAACACACTGCTGAGAATTTGCATTGCGTACCATGGACTGATTCCTTGAACCCCCCCCCCTAAAAAAAAAGGCGAAGCGAAGAAATATCTCGCAAATGTACCGGTGAAGGTCGATGAATCATCTTGTTTCATTTTATTACGAGTAGGCCTGTGATTGAGTCGAGTTGGCCTTCGTAGGAAGGGAAGCTGATAGGTCTTGATATTGTTTGGAACACCGTGTATGCATAATTATAATTATCATGGGGTTGTAACACGAAACTGAGCCATGTTCCATTGAAAGATGTAATTTCCATTCAACCTCGTGTCCATTGCCTCATAACCGATATAGTTTCAGTTCTGTAAATACAACTCGCGGGGAAGAAGGTTACCTCATCATGTATCCAAGGAAGAGTGGGTCATTTAGATAAGGTCTCTTGTCAAAAAGATCATCGGTTGAGTGCCGGTTGAATTCATCCGACCGATACAATTTCCCCGGTAGAAAGCCGATTGTACTGCACTCTGGGGTGAAAAATACACGATGGCTATCCGGTGGAAACGACATCGGACGGGTCAAATCATCTGATACCCAACCGATTAACCTTTTTGACAAGAAGCCTAATATGCCATTTTGAAAATCAGCTAACCAATCGATGGAGTTAATGAATACCCGTGAAATCAATCAATGTGTGCAAGCGAGTCAAACATGGAACAATAGGACGTCTGTGTGGCTTTTGTCATGCTACTGTCGCGTACATAGACCTATGTGGTTTTGTGGTAGGTTGACAAGAGTCTTTGTTTTAACTAAACAATATCACAATAGTGGTGCCCGTAATCGGAGGTCCCGGCCCACAGCAAACCACAGGTGCTCCGAATTCGGAGTTCCCGACGTGGTTAGGATTGCCCAATAATCGCCTGATTTGAATTATTTTGTAGAATCACAAACGGTACAAAAACGAAAGTGTGAATTCGACGACATCATGACTGAGTTCAGAATCTGAGTGACACTCTGCATTGAAGAAATTCAATTTGCTTTGTTACGTCGGTAATCTTATGTTAGTTGCGGGACGCTATTGATGTACTTGTATATATACATGTATATAGCGTGTGAACCAGATGGACATTTGCAGTGTTAGTGTGAATATTACTGATACGTACGTATACCAGAGCTGACAACTGCGCCCTAAATGGGCCTTTCGTCTCGAATTCGGCCCCAAGCGTTTTCTATACAAGATAAATTATCCTTTAAATTCTTTATAGGCCTACGAGTAAAACCTAATAAGTTTTTTTTTGTACACTGTCTGGATTAGGAGAGGCAGTTTATCACCCGCGTTTGTGTGCACGCATTAAAGATGTATGCATATATACGCTCGTATGCACGCACGTACGTAAGCTTGCTGGTGTAGTAAAAGGCCCAATACAACATTGGGAAGATCGCAAAACATCGATGTCCACAGATTTCCTTTCTAATTTACACAGTTTGTAGATGGTCATGATAGAATCCTCATGTTGAAATCTTGCGGTCTTGGATGCTGTACTTCTCGAGAAATCTTAACTCAAACATCGACAAATAGTTTATTACTGGCCAGTAATAAACTACTTCTTACATTATAGAACGGTGCGAAAACCGTGGGTTATTTTTTTTTGCCCTTTTCTACTTTCTCAGATGACCATTTGAGGTAAAACCTTCGCAGGATTTCTTTGTTGGAATGTTTAATGATTTAACACAAACTGTGGCAATCTTTTGATCTTTACCAATGTTTTATAAGGCCTTTAATTCCACCTGAAGTGAAGATTGTTTTGGCACTTCTTCATCAGTGAGGGTTTGCCGTGCTCCACGTAAAAGCACCGTGTGCTCAGTTCTCATCCCGTTTGTCTGCTGAACGATATACAGGCAGCTTGGGTGGGAGTCGAACACGCGACTCCTGCTTTCTAGAGCAGACGTCCAAACCACTTCACCACCGAGCTGGTCGAGGTCGTGTGGCATCACTGTGGGTTTAATCATGTTTACTCAAGGAAGACGCTCTTTAGATGTTCGCCTTTTATCGTACTACCCTGTAGTACCATACCCTTTTACAGTGTGTCAGCTTCATAGTATGTCGTACTCTATCGCAGCATTGGACCGTACGATCAACTTTTGGGATAGGTTGCCATAAGCACATAGCCTATATAACCGATTCGTATTAATATCGTAACGATGAACCCTTATGGTCATGTGGTCCATGCGCAGAGTCTACGTGGTTGACGTCATTGGTTAATTATCTTCTCAATTAATGTAGTCCGCGCCCCTTACTTCCAATTAAGCCAATTAAGGCAAATGAGGAAAGCATAGATTGGCGAGGGCATCTGAGATGCCGTGCGTTGGACGCAATCTGGAGAAGAGGGAATGTATTCCTTTGAAATGTTCGACAGCCGCGGAGCTCAGAGAGGACATTTCAGGCGTCGCAATGGTGTCGCATGCGGACCAGTGAAAATGGGATTGACGGACGTCAATGTGGTTCACACACTTGAGAAGGACGTGCACATAATTTGGGCAAGGACCACACGCTAAACTCGTCTACCAATCTTGGCTTTGAAGATGCCATTATGCAAATGAGGCGTGGAACATGAATATTGATTGGATACCACAGTCGTGAATATTCATGCTTCATTAGACTCATCGGATTTGCAGGCTTTCGTGCAGGAAGTGCATGTGTATGGTCCGATGCCTGCAGATGACATTCGCATGTCAGAATCGTTTAACCCAGAGATTGGTAAAACGAGCGTGAGAGAGGAAGAGAAATGGAGAAAGAGAGAGGGAGAGAGGGAGAGAAAGGGAGAAAGAGAGAGATGGGGAAGGGAGAGAAAGAGAGAAAGAGAGAGGGAGAGAAAGAGAGAAAGAGAGAGGGAGAGAAAGAGAGAAAGAGAGAGGGAGAGAAAGAGAGAAAGAGAGAGGGAGAGAAAGAGAGAAAGAGAGAGGGAGAGAAAGAGAGAAAGAGAGAGGGAGAGAAAGAGAGAAAGAGAGAGGGAGAGAAAGAGAGAAAGAGAGAGGGAGAGAGAGAGAGAGAGAGAGAGAGAGAGAGAGAGAGAGAGAGGGAGAGAAAGAGAGAAAGAGAGAGGGAGAGAGAGAGAGAGAAAGAGAGAGGGAAAGAGAGAGGGAGAGAGAGAGAGAAAGAGATCGGGAGGGAGAGAGAGAGGGGGAGGGGTAGAAAGAGAGCCAGAAAGAGGAAGAGAGAGAGAGGGAGGGAGAGAGATGGGGAGGGAGAGAGAGACGGGAGGGGTAGAATGAGAGAGAGAGAGAGGAAGAGAGAGATGGGAGAAAGAGAGAGAGAGAGAGGAAGAGAGAGAGAGAGGGAGAGAGAGATGGGGAGGGAGAGAGAGGGGGGAGGGGGTAGAAAGAGAGACAGAGAGAGGAAGAGAGAGAGAGATATGAGAACATAGAAATAGAGAGTGGGTGATAGAGAGGGGAGAGAGGGAAAGAAAGAGAGAAAGAGAGAGGTGCACGAGGAGAACGAAAGCTCAGAAGAGGAGTTCGTTTCTTTTAAAGATGGAAGCAAAAAGCTAGGCACATTGCTTCTGAATTAACCTTTATAAAACGATGCCCCGAACATAAGAGAATGACGGAATTGAGTTGAATGACACTCAATGAAGTTCTTCGAATCGATCCGAGTGGAAAGTAACACTTGAAATTCATGGCCGTGGAGGGAGGGGTGTAGGAACGGTCCTTGGTTTGGCAGACACCCGTACACACACGCAAGCTTCTTGTTGGTACCTGTCGCTACGGGAGTATTCATGATGCGAATACGATCAATACGCCAGCGTAACTCCACCAATGATGGGCGTAATTGCAGGCCCCGGGCGGTCCTAGCGAGTCGGGCAAGGCTTCGGCAACTGTTCTGCTCAAACCGAGAAAATAAATTGAAGGAAATATAGAAGGAGTTGCACATGGGCAGTGCCAATAATGGATGTAATTGTATATCCACGGCATGGATTATAATTCAGAACATGGGTCAGGCGTCTTGAAAAATCCCAGACTCTGATAAACTGAGATAAATGTATCGGAATATAAGGTCGTTGGAAATTTCCTCGCTACATGAAAACAATTAGGTCCCCAGCACCATATTGATGGTGTACGTCCAAAATCAGGGGATTTTTTCCCTCGATATTTTGAATCGAGTCCTTCAAAGGTGTTTTCCTGTGCGCACGAAATAATCTAATTTTAGGTCGGGCCAAACATTTCGTGTTATTTTGCCTGCATATTAGAGCTACTACGAACGCTCTAATTCAATTTTCGGTTGAAAACATCTTTACCGTGGTCACCCACTACACCTTTCAGTAGAAAACAAGTCATTGAATCGGGGTTAAAATATTGAATTCCTCGAGGATGGTTACAAAGGTGGCTGAAAGTTGAAGAAGGGTACGCAGTAACGTCCACGGGTATATTTTTCTTTAAACTTTATTCATTATATCACGTCCAACTTAACATTACAAATTTAATATCCAATAACTCAATAATACGATCATTCGTTATCTTGAATAAATCTCTATTATGAAAATATATTAGAAAATTATCGAGACTCTTAAGGTACTTATCGGTGTAGTGTATTCGTTCAAACCAGACTTGTCGGTTGTACTTTCATAATATTATAATTATATTAAGTGACGTAGAAAGTGACGTATATAAAGTGCCGTATTTCAAGGCCTCATTTCAACGTAATAATATATACAAAATAGTGTTTGAAAAGCACTTCTTAAAATTTGCTTGTAATTTGTAATGTGAAATATAGTACTCAATCGTATGGTTCGTAAAGAATTAAATTGTTTATTCGAGCAAAAAAAATACGAATTATTAATATATATTTCAGCCTTAAATCTGCACTCAATGTAGGCTGTATACACTGCATGTAAACCACGTTAAAATGCGCGATTTTTCAGGAACAGACTACTCGACATTTTCCAAACAAACTATCACTCATAGACATCTGAAATGAGTTTAAAATCTGAAATACAAAGCAGGAGGCAAAGGGCTATGATCTCTCACAAGCTGATAATTTCTTCATCAAACATTTGGGCAAAGGAGTGAGCATAAATTGTAGCTTGTATACCTTCTTTGAATAACATTATTTCAATATGGAAATATCATTGTAGAGGATTGTCCGTAACAAAACTGGATTATTAATCGGTAACGATGAAAAATGTACATACCTTTTACAGAAATAACACATCGTCCATACGGACGTGTACATCTGTATCTGGTTGTGGTACTTTTTGGGGAGAAACTCTGATTGTAATTGCAATAAATCGTTAAGTATAAGACGAAGCTATAAAATAGGTCGATTCCTTCAAGTTCTTGGAAAGCACAGCGTCTACGCATAGAACGAGGCTGGGTTGGATGCGTGTCTGAGTGTCCTTCAAGTATGATCAGGATATTTGAAGGATTGTAGAGTGAGAACGTACCACGGTACACTGCGGAGAAAGGCAATGCCGATGTTGTGGTCAATGGTGTACGTGTATGATCACAAATATTAAAGGCCAGCTCTGTATATCACGGACCCTGGCTTCAGGCATGGTGAGCGAGCTATGCCCTCAGGCAAATACAGCCACGGAGCAAATCTCAAGTAGCAGTCTTGACATGAAGTGAGCGGTGGCGTTCATGCTAACGCTCTGAATTACACCCGCGCTGTCGAAAATAATGTTCGCATTATGTTCTCAAGGTAAATGATAAAGCGGTGAAACTCAATATTTGGTAACTCGAAATTAGTACTTTTTTGGGTGGAAAATCGATTCCCGTAGCACACGAGGTAAATTGGCAATGGATGAGAGTTAAATGAAATGAACTTAGTATAAAGAGTTGGCGCCAGAGAAATCTGGATCAATGTGACCGCCATTTTCTTTTTAGCGCATGCGCAAAAAAAGTGTCAGGGCAGATGGAAAGTCTTCCATTCCTGCCACTGAAGTGAATTTCATCGATAGAGGGCGCTATCGGCATTGTTTTGGTTTTTGAAATGGTTCAGAAAAGATCCAAGCTAGCCTCGCTATCAGCCGCATTGTCTTGGATATACTTCAAGATGTCTCCGTCGTCCATGGCGGTGGCTGCAGTGCTGTCGGCGGGTTTGCCCGTCTCCGTCCGGCCGGTCGTCACTCCGGGCGTCTGGGTCTTCCTCGGAGCGGGTTTCGGCGGCGCCTTGCCCGGGGCGCCCGTGCGAGCAGCCGGCGTGGGTCTGCCCGTCTGCCCGCTCCCATCGCCCGCCCGGGGCCCCGGCTTCGTCTTGTCGGGCCCTTTGATGACGTCACTGAGGAGCTGATCTAGGTCATCTTCAAGGCTATACAAAGGGCGGGGAGCAGGTGTTTGCATATTGGATTAGGGCGTTGGGAATAAGTGGCTCTGCTCTGCATAGTCAACTGGTTTCGATCGGGAAACAAGGATGGATGTAGTACAATGAATCCACAGGCGGCCATCTTGGTACTCCAGGAAAAAAAATATTCCCCACCGTCTTGGCTACATATTAAGTACGTGTAGTGTTGACAGGGATTTAACAAAAGATGTATAAATTGTGTGCAGAACAATTACTCGCGTACGAAGACAGGACAGACACACGTAATTATGACGTGGTATGCGATGCGCATGTGCAGAAGCGCTCTCTCATAGGAGGAGCAAGATGGCCGCCAGTGATACATCACTGACAGATACACGGCGTTTATCAAACCACGGCTTCCCCAAACTTGGCAATAGTGGATAGATCATAGTTATTTTCTAAAAAATAAAATTTTCGTTCTATTTCGCAATCACAGTGCAGCTGTGTATTCACTGAACAACGTTGCAGAGCATTCACGGTGGTAAAACCATACCCATCGTGGGTGTGCATGTGTCACGTATTGATCTCCATCTGTCTAACATGCCGACAGTCTGCTACCCTTATAGAAGCATCTACCAAGTCAAGGCCATTCACTCAGCGTGTGCTCAGCCTTTGACAGCCTTAATCCCCCGCGCAGCGCATCAGATGCGTATCTGAACGATTTCAGACGTTTTAATGTGCACTGCGTGACAAATTGGAAAGTCGATTTCAATATCGAGGGAGAGATACAGATCTGTGGGACGTATATGGCGTGCCGTCTTGGTCCCTTTCAAAGATGTGTGTTCGTTCTTGAGGGTGGTATGGGGTCTCACATCCTAGGGCTATTTATTGCTATGGTGCACACATCGAGACAGAGTTTTATCCTTTGGTTTAGGCGCTAACGGTAAAATGACAGAAATCTCAAAGTTTCTCTTTAAGAAAGGTCCTGCTAGGATCAAAACTCTCACTTTGTATTGCAGGTCATTTTAGTCAGTGAGCAGTTTGCATTTTGTTTGGGTATTTACTTCAGGTAAAAGACAAATTGATGTACATTGAGGTTGGTGAAAAAGAAAGATAAGTAAGACTTAAGGCTTTGCATGGTGATGACGGCCAGAGCATACTGGTCGAAACGTCGAGTTACCACTCAGGTTCTTTTCAGAACCAAACCTCTTCCTTTAAGAGACCTGATACATGGTGTCACCGCAAACCTTCCTATATTGAAAAAGACAGCTAAATGCAGCATTTGAGCCATCTATCTGCCAAGATCCACCTGCGATATTGTTTTCCTAATCTGAGACGGGCCACGCCAACCACACCAACTTGACCTAATATACCATCCCAAAACCGAACCAAAGACTTTGTCTTACTTTAAGAGGTCCTCATCTTCCTCAGCTCCCAGAAACTTGCTGGTCTGGTCATCGTCTGCCTTGGCTCCCGGTGGTAGATAAATACCAGCCACGTTGTCCCTATCTGCCATGTCCTCAACGTTCTCTGCAAACAGCAGCATTCCTGAACCTTAAGGTAAAACGAAAGGGACAAAGAAGAATTCCGGTCAAGAAGATACTTCAAGGGCCTGAAAGCCACCTCTGTCAATCTCTCTCCACCTCTCCAAACCTCCCAGGAGTGCCCCCTCATGGCAAAGTGTCTCGAGGTGCTCGGCTATCCCTGGGCCGGTGCACCTGTCAGGGACGACATCGCCGCAGACACGTCCCAAACAGTTCGACCTCAACAAGAAGTCGATCCTGCAAATGGACAGCCGGCCATCTCTTCGGAAAACAGCCATTCGCTTTTTTGCACCCTGCTCGGGCACGTATAAATTTAACGGTACACACGCCACGATGCCCACAGGAATACCGAACCTTTTCATGCTTTTGCGGAAGGAAAGCAATAGTTCATCTAAACTACATTAGCAACGATTGGTAAAAATCCAGAGTTGGCATTACTTTACCCACGCGGGTAGAAAGAACATTCATTTCCGCACTTTCTCTATCTATGTCCTCCCTCTCTTTGCCTGTCTCTCTGTCCAGTATCTGTCTCTCTGTCTTCCTCCCTCTACTGTCCCTCTCCTCTCTGTCTATGTCTGTCTCTCCGTCTGTCTTCCACTGCCTGTCTCTCTATCCCCTCTCTGTATCTCTCTGCCTGTCTCTGCTACTTCCCTCTCTGTCTCTCTCTCTGCCTATCTCCATCTGCGTGTTATCTCTACATGTCTTCCTCAACCCTCTCTAGTCTGTCACCATGTCTCTGTTTCTGCCTCTGCCTGTCTCCCTGTCTCTCTGTCTCTCAGCATCTCCCTGTCTCCCCGTCTCTCTGTTTCTCTCTGTCTCTCTCTGTCTCTCTCTATCTCTCTCTTTCTCTCTCTGTCTCTCTGTCTATCTCTGTATCTCCCTCCCTCTCTGTCTCTCTCTGTTTCTCTCTGTCTCTTTGTATCTCAGTTTCCCCATCTCTCTAACATGAAAATGGAACCTCGCACCCGCAAAGCGGCGCACTCTCTTCTTTCATAAAATCGACAAAGATGGACAGGTCTTTTTCTCCTGAGAACCGTGAATGCAAAAATCGTTGAAATCTCTAAATGCCGCCACTCATCCATTGGAATTTTAGCGGCCGTCAGCACGGTATTTGGCGACATTCAAATGACCTTTCTAGACATCGAGGCAGGACAGAGGTAGTCTTTTGATAACGAACAATAAATCCTCAGGAAACTTAAAGGACTCATACACACTATCTCTCCCTCACCAAGCCTTATCTTCTCCCCACGACCGCGTTTGCTCCTCCAAGTGTTGAGGTTAACGACCGTTGCCAAGGAATTTGGCGCCAAATATCAACACAAACCCCTGCCTCCCTCTGCACTTAGTGTCGGTGTTCGCTGTTTAGTAAATTTGACATCAATAATGATTTTCCTCGTCGACTTCCATCAATCGTCGAGGCATGTCTCTCGCTTTCCAGCGACGAGGGAATTAACGGGCGAGGGTGTGGCGTTACAAGTACTCTTGTGCGCGACACGGGGTCTGTCCCGTGTCATTTAACCGCATATTTTGAAGAAAAAAGGAATTTACGGGAGGAATAAATGAATGGTAGTTATTTCCTTTGCATCTAGACGCTTCCTCACTTTCTATATGTCTCTCTCCTATCTTTCTTCCTCCGTAAATCTGTGTTTCCTCTCTTTTTTGTTTGTCTGTCTCCCTCTGTCTGCTTCTATCTTTCTCTCTTCCCCTCTCTGTCTCGATCTCTGTCTCCATCATTATTCTCTCTCTCCCTCTCTCAATCTTTCCGCCCCTCGCTGTCTCTTTCTATCATTGTCTCTCCCTCCCTCTGTCTCTCTTCATCTCAGTCTCTCAATATCCCTCCACCTCTCTCGCCCTCATCCCGTATTCTTCTATCCCTCACTTTCTGTCTCCCTTCATCTCTCTGTGCTTCCCTCTCCCCTCTCTCTGCCTCCCTCCATCTCTCTGCCTCCCTCTCCCTCTCTCTGCCTCCCTTTATCTATCTGTCTCCGGCTCCCTCTCCCTCTCTGCCTCCCTCCATCTCTCTGTGTCCCTCCCCCTCTCTCTGCCTCCCTCTCCCCTCTCTCTGCCACCCTTCATCTCTGTCCCCTCTCCCTCTCTCTGCCTCCCTCCATCTCTCTGTCTCCCCCTCCCTCTCTCTGTCTCCCTCTCCCTCTCTCTGCCTCCCTCCATCTCTCTGTCTCCCCCTCCCTCTCTCTGTCTCCCTCTCCCTCTCTCTGCCTCCCTCCATCTCTCTGTCTCCCTCTCCCCTCTTTCTGCCCCCTCCATTTCTCTGTCTCCATCTCTCTGCCTCCCTCCATCTCTCTCTGCCTTCCTTTCCCTCTCTCTGCTTCCCTCCATCTCTCTGTCTCCCCCTCTCTGCCTCCCTCCCTCTCTCTGTCTCCCTCTCCCTCTCTGCCTCCCTTCACCTCTCTCTGTCTCCCTCTCCCCTCTTTCTGCCCCCTCCATTTCTCTGTCTCCATCTCTCTGCCTCCCTCCATCTCTCCCTGCCTTCCTTTCCCTCTCTCTGCCTCCCTCAATCTCTCTGTCTCCCTCTCTCTGCTTCCCTCCATCTCTCTGTCTCCCTCTCTCTGCCTCCCTCCATCTCTCTGTCTACCTCTCCCCTCTCTCTAGTGCCTCCCTCCCTCCATCTATCTCTCCTGCACCCAATCTCTCTCTCTTCCCGCTCTCTTCGGATGATGACGACGACTTGGGATAATTCACAGCCTGGCCCGGGGCCATTTGGTGGATTATAGATGGAAATCACTCTTGGAATGAGCGGAATGTCGCGTCTCTGCTCCGTGTACGGGTCTCGCCTCCGGCAACACCTCCCCCGGCTGCTCGCTCTTCCTCGCCACGTGCCCCTCGCTCGTCAAAAAAAGGAAGACGAATCCGAAAAGAAGTATATACCTATCATTGTGCACCCCAAAGCATGCAACAAAACAACTTTTTGTCGAGAGGGGAAGAGGGATGAGGGAGGTTCACTTACAGCCTGTTTAAAATCCATCGTGGATGACTATGGGGGTAAATAGTGCGATTTGAGTTACGACCGAGCGTCTGGTATTTCGACAAATCGACTTCAAATTAGAGTGGACG
The DNA here is from genome assembly GCA_949987565.1 of Luidia sarsii. Taxonomy (NCBI): domain Eukaryota; kingdom Metazoa; phylum Echinodermata; class Asteroidea; order Paxillosida; family Luidiidae; genus Luidia; species Luidia sarsii. Next base: position 11,071,432 of record OX465121.1, read on the forward strand.
GAATAACTGGTTTTGCTGTAGGGTGTTGCGCAAAATAATATCTGACGAACCGGGTTTAATTGGATCTTTGGGGTTTGATCTTATAGTGCAAATATCGTGATATTGACTATCAACAGAGAGTCCTATCCACCCTAATGCTCGGTAAAACCGTACAAACACCGCTCTATTTTCGTATATCGATTGCCCTTTCAAGCATCTGCTCTCGCTTACATAGGATCCAAAAGTCTATTGGCTAGCATATCCCTATACGGTTGTTTTGCAACCACGACGAGCAACCGTACGGGCACAACATGGTTGGTATATCTTCCATGCAGATGACGTCAATTTGAGGTAAATGACCGCCGAATTCGAAAGAAATCAAGAGAGGAAGGAGACTGCACAAATATGTTCCACTCATAATATAATTATTCACAAACACAATGAATATTTACAATTTTGACACAGTCTGAAAAATCGCGAGCAAAGGCCAATTCAACTTGCTGAGATGCATTTGTATCATATCTTCAATTTAAAAAGTCCATGAGAAAAACAGTCAATTAAAACAAGGAAACATTATTGACAAAATGCAAAATCTACAAAATAAAATTAACATATGTTGAATTACGCTAAATTACTTTGTTTATGCTATAATTATTCCTACTTGAAAGAACTTGAAAGAAACCACAGTATTAAATTAAATCCAGTGAATTTAAAAAATAAAGCACTTTCAACCGATTTCATTAAAACCATTTCAAAATAGATACAACTTGCTGTTGCTTTTGCAGGCAATAAACAACCCTCTCTAAACCAACTACCTACGGCTTGAATTAACGCACGAGTCTATGGAAGCTGCTCGCCCAAATGGCTACAGCCATTAGCCACAGACATGTGCGTAATACAAAGACGTAGCCATTGGATCTGAATACAGCCAATCCAGAGGCATTTCCGACAGGAGCCGGACTCGGATAAATATACAAGCACTTAAAGGCCCTATACAACATTGCTAAAGGTCAAAATATTGCCACAGTTTGTGTGTTAAACCATTAAACATCCCACAAAAGCAATCCTGCTAAGGTTTTAGCTCAAATGGTGATCCGAGAAAGTAGAAAAAAGGTAGAAAAACCGTCACGGTTTTTGCACCATTCTGTAGTGTAAGAAATAGTGTACAAGTAATAATTATTTGTCGATGTTTGAGTGAAGATTTCTAGGGAAGTACAGCATCCCAGACCGTAAGATTTCAGCATGAGGATTCTATCATGACCATTAACAAACTGTGTAAATTAGAAGGAAATCTGTGGACATCGATGTTTTCTGATCTTCCCAATGTTGTATGGGGCCTTTAAGATTCAATAACTAATCAAGAATCAAAATAATGATAAAAAGCATCCACACGATCACAACTTAAACCCTTCAGGCAATATCCATTCAATCTCACCAATTAAAACACCGTTCAATTATTACATTGTCTAGCACAGGCTCAACGCACACACAAAGCACCGCCTGTGTAAAAACTTTCATTTCATTTCAGACAGTCAACCTTGTCATCTTTTCATCTGTCTTCCGGCTGCCTCGTTCTCGTCCACTTGGCACACAGACATCTAATATCACACGGAGAGATCTGAGGTAGCGGCTGTGCCTGTGGCTACGCGCGTCTCTAAGCACGGCGAGCATCCATTGGTGCAGACGGACGCTGGCAGCCATAGCCGTTGAGACCCAGTACGGGTCTCAGTTGAGAGATTACAGCTGACTGGAATGCGACAGCGGCACGATCAAAGGAAGTGGATTCGCAGGCTTAACATCGTAGTCTCTTTTCCAGTCTCTTTTCAAGTAACATGCTGCTTTCATTAGGGGGCTTTAGCTAGGTCAAGTGATGCCAATAGAAATGTTACTGAACCCGTGTACATTGGACACCGTTATCTCACCCACGACTGACCAGAGGTAAACTCTTTTCAAGGCACCGCCATCGACCGAATATCTGCAATTTAGTGGCTTGATTGTTTAATCCAAGCAAGACCTTTATCGAAGCTATAGCATTCGAGTTTTCAATTTCAATGCCGGGATGGATTTGCTATATTTAGGTCGTCTAAGTCACTTAGCACTCTGGTATAAGCAGTCATTAAGTGCCTAGCAAACGAATCTCCCCCAATATTTTTTTTAGCAAACTTTATTTTTTACCAGCGTGCCAACTTTTTCCTGTGTCTGAATGTTTAGTTTGATAAAAATGTGCTTTCGACTTCCTGTGAATTCCATACCAATGGTATCCTTCCGACCACCGTTATTCACCATACATTCCTGATCACTCAGCCACGCAACATATACCCAAACTGTCCGACCACACTCGCGTTAGCCTAATAAAGTTAGTATGAATAAATATACAAGAACGTTGGGTGCCTCCTCCTCCCCACGAAGACGCAATTGGCGTGGTATGCGGACCAGTGTGTTTGGGGACGAGGTTCGGACAAGAGGGCCTCCCGGGGAACGAGGTTGAGCACCCCTACCGCACACATTACCGCACACATTACCGCACACATTTTCAAAGGCTGCACGTGGCTACCCCAGGCTGCCCTAACCAGATGGGAAGGACTTCGCCAATCGTCTAGCCTCGACTCTTCTGGCGTAGAAGAGACGCAGAGAGGTATTCACGGGCAAATAAACTACGATGGCCGCAATGTGACATCCCAGTCTTGAATAATTAGTCTGCATGCACGCATTGTCTCACTCACACTGCACAATAACACACACAAACACTGTACAACTCCATTAAAATACACGGTATGACCACACTCCAACAAACACATCACACAACCAATAGAGATGAATAAGGATTTTGAATTTTTGGATGAAATATAAATATTTCACATCAATAATTATTATATTGATATCCTTGGTCATCAATTGGGCTTGTTTTACATTAATATTGAGTTTGTACATTTATTTTTGATCAAAATATATTTTAAAAATATTTTAAAAATATTTTTTTTTTCTAGTTAGGCTTTTATTGACCAAAATCAATGGATATTTTGACAACAATGTTCCCAAGGTGTAATGTAAGGGCTGTTTTAATGAAGTTCCAAATAAGGTAGACGGTGAAACCTTTCTCCTTTAAAAAATTAAAAAAGATTGACAAGAACATGACACGGCAACCTCTCACAGGTCATTTCCACCGACAGACCGATCACCAATCGACAGATATGCCGACTAACAATCACACCAACGAGCCCATCAACTCCTCACACGCACGAAAATACACAACTCCTGGGTCGAGTTGAGGAGGTCTGCTCTTCACACGCCAACCTCGTTCTCAGCGCTCGATCCACACGAACACGACCCATGAACGCTGCACTCGGAACAGGATCACACACAACCCCTCCGTCAGGGTTGTTCATGAACAGACGGGAACTCGCGCGCCCGAACACGACCATGAAGGCGTAGGCTTGGTCTCAGGCTTCGTCTCCGTCTGACAAAACCTGAAAATCCAGGCTGTGGTTTGTTTCCGAATTTGAAGGTTTATTGGCTTAATAGGTACAGGGTATTCACCAAGAAACTGGGGCCAAACGCTTGTGTTTAGATGCCTGTGATATTATAACGAGTAAGATAGACATGACCGAAGCCTAAGCCTTCATTTCAAAAACGGTCACAGACACACGTAACCAATGCGCACACGTGCCAAGCAATCCACAGTACTGAGTAGGGACGCAAATACTGCACCCACGTATACCAGACAAATCACCACACACGGAGGATCCCAACGTTGCCGAAAGTCAAACATCATTTAGAGAACCAATTAAAACCCGGAAACAAAATGTCCTTAAAACCGGCGGAGGTGAACTGCCGGCGTTGCGTGGGATCCGCTGGTTCCCATGTCACACGGCACCAAACCGGTCCAATTACCGGACGCTGCCGAGGTAATTACGTCTGCCCAAGCCGCTTCGGGCTCTCATCTCGTTTGCTTTTGAAATCTCCCATCGACCGCCAAAAATGTAACCCGAGGATCCACTCACGCTAACCCTCACCCCATGGCAATCTCTGCCCTAGGTCACACTCTCTCCCCTCGGTCACACTATCGCATTGTGTCGTTTGTCTAGTATCGAGCTGCGAGCAGGCCAACTTTGTCCTGCTTTTTGCGCCCGGTAATTTGACCCCTACAGGAAACCAAATGGTTTAGGAGGCTGAGGAGGGGTCGGACTAGCGAGCTCGTCCTTCGGTCTCCGCGAATGGACACTGAATAAAAAAACCCCGCAGACTTCTGACAACAGCCGACCTAATATGATGGGGACGAACCCAATTCTATTAGTATTTTCCATCTGTTTCTCACCTTCACACCTCCGAGACACCACCAATCACACTAAAAATCACCCATCTCTCATCCCATTCACAACCTCATACAGGACTCGGCATGGTCCCACTCTCACGCCCTCTCTCTCCTCTCCGTATCTCCACTGACATTGGTCGTTTGATATGTTATCGCGTGTGCACGCAGCTTTTGGAAGCGAGAGATTGGACGTTCTAAAGGGGCATCGAGTTACCTAATGCGGGTGAAATTTGGGGAAGACTTACAATGGTTCCGAACTCAACTTACGATGGATAACAAATCGTTTTGGGATTGGTTGTAAATAACGAATAGTTCGATGAAATTTAACCCTTGCTTACCATGGAAACATGAAAGGCATTGGATAACAATGTATCAATAACATCCAATTTGGGCGGAGCTAACTTTAAGGGGAAGGGTGTCTTATCTAACGAGAATTTCTTCCTTCATGGTTACACCAAGGTCTTGCTTTTTATCCAAAACACAGCATATGCCTGTGATCACGGAGCAAAAATGTATGCGACCTTTGAGTGTTCAGTATTTATTCACACGTCCGGTTCGTAATCCACACAATTCCGTCTACGCGCCCAATCAGCTAACAGCATCGCTCCACAAAGCCATCCGTCTTCACCGAAAACAACTCCAAAGAAAAATCGTTCTAAAGGCCTTATACCTAGAGTGTAAAGTGTTGACTCCAGCTAAATTCATTGAATTTCGCACACTAATACCGCAATCCATAGGTGGCAAACACAATTCGAAATCCCTTTTAAACAAGAAAAGTAACCGGGTTCACTAGGATTGTTTTTCAAATGTCAATTTGGAAATAGAATGCCACTAACGGGGCGGTAATGGTCAGATCTGGACTATACCTGGTCAAGGTAAATTTCCCAAAGGTATACCACAACTAGTGCAAGCAAAGAGAGAGAGAGGCTTATGGGATTCAGGTAGCGCTCAAGGGAGCCTGTAGTTTCATTCTTTGCTGTTGGGAGCAAAGTATGAACACATGAGGCTATTTATGAGGAGACAGAGAGAGAGAGGGAGAGAGGGGAGAGAGAGGCAGATGGAGAGAGAGGGAGAGAGGGGAGAGAGAGGCAAAGTGAGAGAGAGGGAGAGAGGGGAGAGAGAGGCAGAGGGAGAGAGACAGAGAGAGAGAGAGAGGAGGCAGAGAGAGAGAGGGAGAGAGAGGCAGAGGGAGAGAGAGAGAGAGGCAGAGAGAGACGCAGAGAGAGAGAGAGAGGGGAGGAGGAGGGGGAGAGAGAGGGAGGAGAGGAAGAGAGAGGGGAGGGGGAGAGAGAGGGAAAGACGGGAAGAGGTGAGAGGAGAAAGATGAGAGGGAGAGCCCGAGACCTCTGGTTTTAAGGTCATTCTTGTTAAGAAGAATCTTTCAATCCTTTTCGTAAAACGTTAATGTAAAGGCAGCTCGTAGACAATCTCTGCATCAGAATCCGCACACCGGTAATAGTCAGTTTGACATGGGATCGTCGCTTCCCCAACTCCTCACACTGAATCTCGAAGCCTGGACGAGGGACCTGGTTTATTGGTAACCTCATAATGTACTCCTGCCACGCACATGATATATGGCTATGGCAGGTCGCACTCTCTATCCGCGTATCGTCTCGCCGTAGGATTAGCTGGAGCTTAGGCGAGAGCCTTGATTCGATTAGAGGCGATAGGATCTGGCCTGCCCGGCTTGCGAGTTTGGGCGATCGTGCTACACATAGGACAGACCGTTACTGCAGGTCGGTTGAAGGGAAGCCCGTTCGTGCCGATCGCTCTGCCTCCACGCCGCACACGCTACGTGTTCCTGTGGCAATTACAGACACACATACCACTCATTAGTCTGGCAGATCAAAACAAATACATTAGTAACATACCTGCCACATATCAACTAATGTAAAGTATGCTTCTGTATTGGGAAGGCGTTCGATCCATACTATGTAACAATTGCTCCATTGGTTTGGTGAGATACGTTGGAGATTAACTAGTGGAATAATAATTATTGTAACGCTTTGCACCTCCTGCACAGGACGCATACTGTATACCACAATTTACCACAGTGCCCTCAGGGGTACAGGCTCACATACCACAGGATACCACAAAAACCATGCTGTGGTATGTCGTGGTGTGGTCCAAATACCACACATCATGCACCACCAGCATTTGTGCTTGTGTGTGTGTGTAGAGAACTGTATACCACAACATACCACAGGAAAAACCATGCGTGGTAAATTGTGGTTTCAATGCCAGTTAGAATTTACATATGACAGCATGTGTATCGCTTCATAGGCCAAACATTATAGATAATAACATAATGTTTGCCTCGAGGAGAATGATATTTATTGAATTTTTGCCCTACTCGATGTGATGAACAATGAATGCCCTCTCTGCACTAGAAAGCGGGAGTCGCAGGTTCGAATCCCACCATAGCTGCCAGCATTTTCAGTCATCAGGCAAAAGCACTGAGCACTGTGTTTATCACGTCGAGCAGGGCAAACCCTCATTGAAGGCCAAACATTGACCACACCATGTTAAAGCTTCAGCAATGAGGGCTGCCTTTATCCGCCATTCAGCCTCAGGCGCTCTGCTCAAATGACGTCACGTCTCTATTGGCGTGACTGCACACTCGCCGTATTACCATGCATAATTCATAGGATGCATGGGAATGAGAGCGTTGGACTGCACAAGCTCCGTGGTTTAATCTCTTGTTGTGATGGGAGGAGGGTGTATTTAGAAAGGAACAAACTGTGTGGTATTTACTATGACGGGGAGGCCGATGTTCCGTGATTTTCCATTTGGGTGCGATATTGGGCGCAGCACCCGCGTGATCGAGCGTGTTTGCCGCTAGCTGGTGACTGCACACAGAACTAAATACAATGAGCAAAGAGCAAATAAAAGAAAAACACTTTAAAACAAAGAACATACATTCATGCTAAACTTACTACACTGCGTCAAAATAATGCTGCCAGGTATATCGATAAAGTAAGTGGTTTGTAACCAAATTCTTCAGGGAGTTAAATACAAAAATATTGCACACTTCTTAATGACTAAATTTACCAAAATGCAAATCTCAAAATGTACTGGGCCTGACCTTACGATCCTAGCAGGACCTGTCTCACTCTGCATTTGAGAAAGGTCCTGCTAGGATCGAAACGTCAGGCCTTCTAAATTTTGTGAATGGCTATCGTTGCTCTAAAAATACAAAGGCCTAGACGTTGGCCTCCTGACAGGAACTTTCTCAAAGGTAGAATGATTCTGCTGGGATTCTGCTAGGATCGAAACGTCAGACTTCTGTATTTTTGAGATAATGAGTTTTGGCATTGTCAGTCAGTAAAGTGGTTCGCAACATTTCATGTATCATTATTTTTTGCTGTTTTTTTCTCGTTAAACACCAACCAAGAAACGATTATTGCGGCTATTTATATGTATTTATATGCTGGGGAGTTTGGGTAAATACTTTAGAGTGGCAATAGCCAAAAGCATCCTGACAAATACACAAACTATATATGGTTACCAGCGAAGACATACGTGTGCGGTTAAATACATTCAGCTCAATGCAAATAAAAACAGTAGCAGGTGTTTTGTAAATTAGGAAACTTACTAAACTTTGAGTAGATTCACAACAATGTTGATATTATGTGCAGATGTACAACACATGTCGAGAGAAACGTACAGCATAAAAAATTATAGTATAGTTAAAAAAACACACAATATAAGGTGCTTACGTCAATGAATGAAATCCAATATCAGCCTCATTTACTTGCACGTGCCGATAAAAGTACATTTACCTGAACAGTATCTATGGACAAACTTACGGGAAAATAAACAACAGAGACTCGAACAAACGTACACAATCCAGACTCCGAAAACAAGGATGTTGGAATCACACAAACTTGGACGGAAACCTCATACAAATCCGCACGTGAATATTTACAAAGCAAGACTTGACATGGACTAGGGTGGTGTAGCTGTATCCTGATGTTTACGCCAGAAATTATTTAGATTTTCACTATAACTCTGTGAATGTAATTCATGTTTATCAGTTCCTCAAAGACCCCCACTGAAGACTGTGCATTCGATTCCTTACGTCGAGGAGGGGCAGCTTTAGGCAGGTGCAAGATCAATGCCTCTCTCTCCTCTCTCCTCTTCTCCTCTCCTCTCATTCAGGTATGGCCTGAAGTTGTCAATACCATAGATGACAGGATAGCGGAAGGGTTACAGGGGCTGTATGCCGTTATACAGAGTAGACATAGAAGGAAACAGTCTTCAGTCCTTACTGCGGCAAGTGCACTGCTCGGTGTAGGTGTAAAAATATCAATAACAATCTACCGCCAAGATTGGTCATAGGCGAGGAGGGAGGGGGTTGGAGGTTGTGCGGGCCAAACATGGCGTCAACCGCGATGACGTCACGGCGCGCTAGGCGTGCCCAGGGCCAATCTGACCAGACTGAGCCCGTGGGCTGTTGACATCTGCTTGGGATTAGTGAGATTGGCAGTAAGTGTTGACACTGTAATGAAGGGCTAGGCTCCGGGCTATTCAAGCACTCCTACCGAGCGGGTCGTTGAAAGTGGAAAGAGAGAGAGAGAGAGAGAGAGAGAGAGGAGAGGGGGAGAGGGGGAGAGAGAGAGAGGGGGAGAGAGAGAGAGAGGGGGGGGGAGAGAGAGAGTTATATATGGAGTGAGCGGTTGTAAAGAGAGAGGGGAGAGGGAGAGAGAGAGTTACATATGGAGTGAGCGGTTGTAAAGAGAGAGAGAGAGAGAGAGGGGAGAGAGATAGTTACATATGGAGTGAGCGGTTGTAAAGAGAGAGAGAGAGAGAGAGAGGGGAGAGGAGGAGAGGGGGAGAGAGAGAGAGTTACATATGATGTGAGCGGTTGTAAAGAGAGAGGGGAGAGGGGGAGAGAGAGGGGAGAGAGAGATAGTTACATATGGAGTGAGCGGTTGTAAAGAGAGGGGGGGAGAGAGAGAGAGGGGGAGAGAGAGAGAGTTACATATGGAGTGAGCGGTTGTAAAGAGAGAGAGGGGGGGAGAGAGAGAGAGGGGGAGAGAGAGAGAGTTACATATGGAGTGAGCGGTTGTAAAGAGAGAGAGAGGGAGAGAGAGAGAGTTACATATGGAGTGAGCGGTTGTAAAGAGAGAGAGAGAGAGGGGAGAGAGAGAGAGAGAGAGGGGAGAGGAGGAGAGGTAGGGACGAGGAAAGATCACCGGTGGGGTGACAGAGAGCGGACGGAATAGAGACGAGACGGGAAAGTAAACATTCTACAAGCGGGGATTTGCGACGTGAAGAGTCGGTCTGCTTTAGCGTGCCGACGTTGGATTGGTGGACAGAAAGGAGACTCATAAGCGATCGAGTAGACACCGAGGCTCCTGCACTATGTCGCTCCTATACTCGCTGAGGGTGGGGGGACTTTGCGAGGGGGTTGGGTAGAGTAAGGTGTGGGGTGAAGCTTTCAGCATCCACCGCCATGAGACCAAAAGCTCTTCGCGAGACGATGAACCCGATGAAGCTCGCCATAACTACCAACAAACCAAACCTTCCTGGCCTAATTGTTGATAAGAGCCAGCGGTTTTTGATGATGAAGATTGAATAGAACAGTTGGTATTGGAGGTCCTAGTACCAGAACACGAGGGAGCTTATAGATAGACGGTAGGTACCAGGTATAGTTGGAAAGGGGAAGCTATAAAGGGAAGTTTCAGGAAGACCCAAACAGGCTTTGAATACTGGTTTTAGAAGGAAGAATACTCAGAGAAAGCAGGAAGCCCTTCCGACTTCCTCAACTCTGGGAAGTAATGGATCAGTTTTGACTGGCCGCAGACATTCTTGTCTTTCGTACTTTGCATCCTGAAAGTCAACTCGCGTGGGGTCGTCTTACTTTCCTCGGAGTTAAACCCTTCAGCTCTGATCTCCAATCAGTTTGTGGTCTTGTCCGATCTGGTGGGGAATCTCAGCCCTTCCTGCCGGGGTCAGGAAGGGGTACTTCTCCCGGTGGTCCGGAGGAGGGTGTCGGTCAGATCTTGATCGATGTTCCACTCGGAAGACGATGCACGGGCCTCGGGGCTCATAGCGATCCCGTGCCAGATAATCCTAGCCTTGAGGCAATCAAGATCGTGTTTTCCGCCTGAGGTTGCAGGCAATAACGCGGCCCGTTGGGACGGCCCATTGGGACGCATGGGGACGGGCCATGGGGACGGGCCATGGGGATGGCCCATGGGGACGGGCCATGGGGACGGCCCATGGGGACGGCCCATGGGGACGGGCCATGGGGACGGCCCATGGATGGGGACGGGCCATGGGGGACGACCATCGCGTGGACTGTCCGCAAGGACATTTATGGCGTTAAAAGGCGAGCACTTCCTCCTTATGCCTCTCAGCCTCAAGTAGTCTGGTCAGTACCAAGATGTCCTTGTCACTCAGACTAAGAACTGAAAATCATCTGTGTACGCGCTTGATGGCTTGAAATGCATTTACAAGGTACCCATAGGGATTAGTCGTTGGTAGTTCTGTAATTCACTTGCACTGAAGACAGTCTTCTTGAAAAGTAAAGATCATCGGGGAAAGTATCCTCATGGAAATGGTTCAGTGATAACTACTTTGTATACAATAGTGCGGACTCACACCAGCACTATTTCCAGGCGACGATAGTGAGGCATGTGATTGGTTCAGAATGATATCAATGCGCCGGTTTCTCATTCAGACATGACAGACAAAAGCCACATGTAAGACAAAAAAACGAACTTCCACTGACGACAGTAAAACATATGGACATGACATCCCATAATTAAAAAGGGGGCTGTTCATTCGCAATAGCGTCTTTTAAACGCACCATAACATTTCGCTTTCTTGGTGACATCTTGCATTATTGCAACCAGAGTTATACATTACACTGGATGAATGCGTCGGAGATAAGAATAATGATTGTCTCCGCATTTTTGGTAGTGCCGTAAGTGCCACCGGTCTCTGCACTGTGTTTGGTCTTGACACCAAAACACAAACATTGAAAGACTGAGTGCAGAACGTTGACATCTTAATTGTAAACCCAAATATTATGAAATACAGTGTCTTATTTGGAACAGCATTCTTGAGCAAGCTATTTGAGAAGAGTAAAACGTCTAAATACAACATCCGGCACGAGCCTATTAATCTACACTGAGCATAACTCACCATGATGCGGTAAAGCGTGGACGCATACATCACATAAAATATCCCCACATGCTTTTCATGACAGACTTGAGTATACCAAAGTGGAGTTACTTAACACAGTCCAGAATATAAATCTCCCCGGCAAGACAACTCCCTAAGCTCCATCCAGAAAAAAAGTGAATATAATCAAGCCTGATATAAGGGAAATAGTAGACAAAGTGCTGAGTCATACATGCATACTGCTTTCTCATAGTCGTGGTTACATATTTATAATATACAGATATAGAGAAATCAAGGTGCCATGCGTAGATATATATACAGGAAACGGGTAATAAAGATAGCATTGTACCTTACTGTCGCAGTCAGGGCACCAGACTAACTCCGAACATCGAGATCAGCTACTGCTAAGCAAACGTATCTCATACAGGAGTTATTGTGTCTTCAGAGGCAGTTATACATGAGATACTGAGAACATGCAATACTGGTTAGCTCCAAGAAGAAAAAATGAAGGACGCAACTGATAAAAAAAGGAATCTAAACCAATCGAGAGAACGCGAGGTAGACAGTTCAAGATGGCTTACGATGAAGATTCACAGTAAACGAAAAAAGATGTGAGGACAATTTGTTCCATGTGACGTTGACTTTGGGTGATCATCTTTCAGTGATTGCCAGTTCTGGAGTAAAGGAGATTAAAGTCCGAATGTAAAACAGAAAATCCGTGAAAGCATCCGTCTCATCTCGACGTTTCAACGACTAAAGGTTTGAAGGCATTGTCTCTGCATTGAATGAGTACAAAGCAGACTGGTTACTCTTTCCCTATAGTAACCCACGTATAATTCTCATGCTATTCTTAAAGTATGGACAGTGTTGCTTGAACTGTATCATATTGGTGGGGACTGGTCACTTAAAGCAATTTAGTATTTCATGCTAACAGTCAAGACGATGCTGAATAATCAATTTGGGTGATTGATTGTGGTGGTCAGATGACATCATCAATTTGGGTGGTCATGTGACATCATCAATTTGAGTGGTCAGATGACATCATCAATGTGGGTGGTCAGGTGACAATATAAATTTGAGTGGCTAGGTGAAATCATCAATTTGGGTGGTCAGGTGACATCATCAATTTGCGTAATCAAATGACGTCATCCAGACCTTTTCCTACACGGCTCATTTTAAGAAAAAGGCGTTTTGCAATGCATCTCCGCCGTCTGAGTACTAAAGTACAATCAGACAGGACAACAGAACATTTTTTTTTTCAAAAAATAAGCACCAACAATTAGTTTAACTTTTAAGACGAGCAACGAAACGTTTATTTTCTGTTAATCTAACGCATGGCATAGATTTTGCACAACGAAAACGTATACTGTCATAATTTGTTTGAACTCTCAGAATAACGTAACATAAATGTAGAGAATGGGTAATGAAACAGTGATAAAATAAGTTCATTGAAACATGATTTAATGATTAGATCATCAAATAAATAAATATCCAATAAGTAAATGCCAACAACGTGTTTTTTGTGCCCTACCCATTGGATGCATTCACCGGTGTGACGTCATACAACTTCCGGTTCATGAACGCGGACGAGCCTAATCGTATATTGAGTGGCCGATGGGTAACTGGAGGTCGAATATATGTGGGTCACACATTTCGTCTTATCAGAGCAGACCTATTCACAGTCCTGAAGGGAAATTATAATCTACGTGTTTGTATACGTGACGTACTGACGGGTTACATCAAGGTTTTTTTTTTTTTAACTTGCCCACACGCCTGCAAAGAAAGTGGATTTTTTTGAAGAGATCCTTTGGCCCACCTAAGTGCTGGGAATCTCCGGTCGTAGACCACTGGTATGTTAAAGGGGGGGGGGCAAGCTAGGATTCGAGTCCCAGTTCAGTCACACGTTTTTCGCTTTTCAATTAATTTAATACTTTTTTCGTTTAACAAGCTTACCGTAGAAACGTTTTTTTTTGGGTGAAGTTTTCAATGAACACACATTTCAGGAGGTGTTAATAGGTGAATACGTACAACCCATTTTCCGAACATCAAATACTAATGATTTTTGGTAACCTTATGATTACATTCTACCTAATAGCAGTGTGCATTTTACGTGAAACTCGCTCACCTTAAAAATAGGTGGATGGTCTATTATGAAAGCAATGTAAATAATATACATATCTACTAAGTAAATACTTCCCACACGACTGGTTGAAGCAACCTCGTGCACAATTTTATTTTTTTGTATTTTTTCATAAATAACAACTCCTAATATCTCTAAATACCAATGTCTTCTAGGCCCAATGTGGGTGTATCATACCATTAATGAACCCTTAAGACACAACAGCTTGTGTCTGGGACATACCAACTCGGCTACCATGCGCGAACCTCTCTTAGTCTAAACGTTCTAGAACTATCTGTAAAGAAAATGAAAGGATACAACCATTGGAAAGACGGCAATTTAAGCCCCGCGGAAGGAGTAAGGTTTAGAAAAATATCAGATAATTTACACTGATTTATACTCCAGATTGCTTCGTTTGTTTTCCAGTTGTGCGATTTATTATACAATTACACCAATCTACTGACTTTTCTGTATTTATGTGGCGAGGTATGCCATAATTTGTTATCTTAATTTATTTTTGTTTATTTTCAGAAGTAAGAACTGAGAATTTACAAAGATGAGCTATCATTTTAAGTTTTTACTTTATACTTTCTATCTCATTGTAGCGACAGCAGCTTATTTAAGAAATGAACATTTTCGAGGGTACAGTATCTCCACTCGATCTTGACGGAAAAGGAAAAATACCAAGTTAGTTTTTCCTCCATGCACGATGAGCCTGGTAATAACGTTACAGCGATGAATAAAATGAAATGTAACCTCATTCTCCGTCCACTGTGGAAAGTCACCAAATAAGAGAGGAACGGAGTAGCAGTCAAAGAAAGAGTGGATTCCGATCCGCCAGATGATTTATAAAAAGGACAAACAACCAGACCCAGCCAATAATTAGTTCACCGAAGGTTCATCCCCGTGGAAAGAAGTGGATCGATCCCGTCCAGGAGACGAACGACCCAACGTCAATCGATCCAAGTCGAACAGCGCCCCCATTTGTGGAGAGTGACAAGAGTTACGAAAGTGATCGAACACGGGCAGAGGAGAGGAATTTCACAGACAAGGAACGACAACGTCACGAGACGTGCACACCACAAGATACAGGCACACATACGCCACCGATAGCCTCCATAAGCTACAGTAGTTTCACGTCCTTGTTAGTAATCAAATCCCAGTTGAGACCAAAGCAAAGCGCTTTCTATTTAAAAACAAACAAACGAAAAAGTGCATTCGGTATACACGGAGAACAAGATGGGTTAGTAAATATGCAAGCAGACACGAAGGACAAAAAATAATGAAGAATTCGGCAAAATAACCAACAGACTCGTCAACAGAACAGGACGACCGTTTCGGACAATAATGGGTAGATAATCTTTCATCAACGGCAACGAGTCTATTGAAAAATAGGGAACGAATTGGGTTCGGTGCAAGTGTCACCAATTCTGAACGAATAGCCTTCATGGTATAGAAGAGAAAACAACGGGGACAGTATGAGGCTCACGTGACATGTGACGTCACCTAGCCAATAAATCAAGCTGTGAAGAGCCTTCTGATATCAATAGGGAGATAGGTATCTGTGCTGGCACCGCTAGATGGGATGGGATGGAATCAGCTTCCGATCACTGCATCCTAGACACGACTTATTCATGAGATGGCGATTTGCACGATGCATAACAGCGGCTGTGATAACGCGGACGCGACCCCTAGCCCCCAATATGTGACCCGGCATAGCGTAATGAGGAATAACCCCATTTTTGAGATTTTGAGGTTTTCTAATGATGTGAAAGAGTATACCATTAGCTTTCAAATGATATCAAAGTATAATATCCTCTAATACTTAAAATTTCCGAAAATAAAAAAACAAATAAAAAAATCGATTTGTAATCGAATAGTGAAGATACTTTAACTTCAGGCGTTGTTTGCTCAAAAAGTGTTTTGGTGGAATATTCCTCATGTCGTTGTGCCGGGTCACATATACAGTCTTCATTGCGTGCGTATGCCTGGGGATTGATTTGTGACCAAAACAGTCTGAGTTTAAGGGAAGAGAATCAGTCCATGGTTATAAGGGCCTGGTGAAGCTCTGTGGTTGTTATTCAATAAGGTTCTATTTCGGTCAAAGCCGGTTTTGAAATGGCACCGGAAATCGCATTTTCTGCAAGCCGTCACGACGCCTCTGATTCTGTGGTTAAGGCGCGGCCAATATTGTAAACACGACACCACTGCTTGCAATGGGATCTGTGTGCGGACAATTGCACATGCATAATATGTTATGCAAATGCAATACAGGCCATACAGTGGTTGTATTGCTAATTTCATTATCATTTTTCCCCCCAAACGAAGTAAATCCTTGCATACAATAGTGATATGTAAAGCTCCAAATGCGTCGCGGCCGCTTTAAAGCAATGCATTTGAACTCCATTTCGTGCTATATTTTGTCCAAAATTTGCTGAATTTGCTCTGAGGGGGGGGGGAATTCTAATTTCAATTTTAACTTTCAATTTTCTAAAAGAATTGAGGGCAGTCTGTTGGTATAATGCATTATAAGACCATGCTCCAAGACGACACCTTTCTATTAGACTATGATACAGCAAATCTCCCTTCGACATGTCGACTTGGTATAACAATAATGAGAGCGGTGTGATTGCCTTATTGGTAAAGACATACAGCCTCAGTGCATGCTGTCCCAGTGATAGTTTGTTTGCCTGCTGTGTATAGTTGATCAGACAGACGTTTGGGAGACCACCGATGTAGTGGTGTAGCCCGCTCTTGAGTTGGCAGGGGAGCTTACTTCTCGGCAGAGTATGGTCTTGCGGAAGGCCTGTCTGAAGCGAGCCGACATGATGTTGTAGAGGATGGGGTTGATGGTGGCGCTGGTGTACATGAGGATGATGGAGACCTGGTACAAGACCTGGAAGTAGATCACGTGCATGGCGTCCGACCACTCATCGATGCTGAAGTTGGGCATGATGCGGATGATGTGGAACGGGAGCCAGCAGGCTGCGAAACACCCCGCCACCAGAGCTGCCGAGAAGAGAGGGGAAGATCAAGTGGAGAGGGACATTCAAGGATGAGGAGAAACGGAACAAAACCTTTAATACTTGTCATGGTGTAACACTTCCTCATTCTCACCATGTGAATGTGGTGAATACAACAAATTGTTTCAAACTGCTCACTGAAAAAAATATCTCAAAAGTTCAGGGTTTAAAGTTTTGATCCTATCAGGACCTTTCTCAAAGGCAAATTCCGTTGTCTTTGAGAAAGGTCCTGCTATCAGGATCGAAACGTGTGTCTTCCTTGCTAATTTCCTCCACCATCACTCTTCCTAATTCCCCTTCTCTTCCTCCTGCGTTCCCTTCAAATCTCCACCCTCTCCCCCTCTCCCACTTCTACTTTCTCCGACCCTCCTGACCCTTTCCATCCTCTTCACCACATGTTTATGTTCACCAAAACCTACCAGATATTCCCTCAGAAGTAAAAAGAAGCAGAAAAGAACAACAACAACATCTTTTCATGATAATATCTATCTACCATAATCCGATTCACGAATGTTCGGAAACATGTCCGTGATGCGCAAACCTTACTTCTATTCTAGCTCAGGGAAGGAACTTAAAAGCGATCAATCCGTGAAGTGATCCAATCCTGGTCTGGTTTTGAAACTCAGCTGCATAAACAAGAAGGATTGCCTTGCTGACCGTAATACATTCAACATGCATATAATGAAAACCACGGATGGTATTTTGTGACCGATAGTGGATGAAGGAAAAGGCTTGGGTAAACACGGGTCTTTCCCCTATGGTCGCCACACAGATAAATGATGCAGTGAAAGGCTCTATTAACCAGTGCAGGAGTTTGTTGTCATTTGTTCAAAATATTCTCGTCAAATATCCGGAGGGGATTTTTTTTCACACCTTGTTATTTACGCCAGGACAAAGATTATTAAAAAAATGTGGATGGGTGGATGGAGGGAGGGAGGCAGGGAGGGAGGCTGGAGCGGGGCAGAGAGGGAAGGATGAAGGGATATAGGGATGGAGGCAGGCAGGAGGAGGGGGAGACAGAGAGAGAAGGACGAAGGGATGGGGAGAGAGACGGAGGGAGGGAGGGATGAAGGGAGGCAGGGATCGGAGGCAGGAAGGCAGGGAGGGACGGAGGGGAGGGAGGCAGGGAGGGAGGGAGGCAGGGAGGCAGGCAGACGGGGAGGGAGGCAGAGAGGGAGGGGGCAGAGAGGGAGGGAGGCAGGGAGAGAGGGAGGGAGGCAGGGAGGCAGGAAGGCAGGGAGGAAGGGAAGGACGGAGGGGGAGGGAGGCAGGGAGGAAGGGAAGCAGGGAGGGAGGCAGGGAGGCAGACAGACAGGGAGGGAGGCAGAGAGGGAGGGAGGCAGGGAGAGAGGAAGGGAGGCAGGGAGGCAGGGAGGCACGAAGGCAGGGAGGGAGGGAGGGGGAGGAGGCAGGGAGAGGTGACTCACCTAGCATCTTGACGATTTGTCTGCGAGACCTTTCGATGGAGGTCTCCTTCTTATCATTGGGGCTGACACCATTCCTTCCACGCGTCCGTCTGGAGTTACGGCGTACATTCACCTCCATGTTGACCCCGTACAGCACTCTAGCGATGAGCGAGTAGAAGATAGTGATGAGGATCATGGGGATGAGGAAAAGCAAGGTGGCAGACATGATGTAGACGTGGTTGATGATTGTCTCCCAGCGGAGGGAGGGCATGCTGCAGATGGTGGTCTCTCTAATGCCCTCGCAGACCTCATAGGTATCGTAGCCCAGAAACAGCGGGATGCT
Organism: Luidia sarsii; assembly: GCA_949987565.1. Lineage (NCBI taxonomy): Eukaryota > Metazoa > Echinodermata > Asteroidea > Paxillosida > Luidiidae > Luidia > Luidia sarsii. The sequence continues at coordinate 11,089,748 of OX465121.1, forward strand.
GATGCAGAAGGAGAAAATCCATATGGCCACGATGAACTTGATGGCTCTCGAATACGATACGAAAGTCTTGGCCCTGATCGGGTGACAGATAGCGATATAGCGCTCAGTGGTGAAAGAGGTGATGTTCAAGACTGAGGTGAAGGTACAGGCTTCGATGAGAAAGTAGCGGAGGCGACACATGAATCGTGTATAGGTCCACGGCCAAGCCTTCAGCTCGTAGGCGATCTCCATGGGACCAGTTAGAAGCAGGATCAGGAGATCGGAGAAAGCCATGCTGACTAAGTAGTGCGAGGTAGTCTGTAGGACTCGGTTCCTCTGGATGACAACGATGGTCAGTAGGTTCCCGACGACACCCACCAGACAGAGGATACCTACCACAATCACGAAGGGTACGACCTGGTCGTACGGATGATGCTGCGGGTACATGATGTACTTCAGATGGTCAATCAATTCCTCGCCCTCCAACTCGAAGAGATAACGGGCGCAGATATGGTTCTCGTAGTAGCAGTAACTGGCCACATCGTGCAGGAAAGTCGACGTGCTGTTGTACCCGAAGGCAGGACCCGCGGATGGGCTGGTCACGTTGCCGTACGACGCGTTGCAGAAAGTCTCCATACTGTGATCGTGTATATTCCAGATTACGTCACTCACGACACCAGAAAGACTCAAATATCCAGCCACAGCCACACAGGGAGAGAATTCAATGAATGCCGCAATTCCACATCTATCGGGTGTCAAGCTTTACTGTTTTGTAGAGGCTGGTCTCGATCGATGAATAAGAACTTTGAAAATCCTTCTCATCTGTGGAAGCGATCTTTCACCTTCTTGAAATTAAACTCCTTTCTCCTTTCTGACGGACCTGGCAACGGGCTCACTCGTAAACTACAGACCATTCTTCTCTCCTCTCTCTCTTTCTCTATCTACCTCTCTCTTTCCCGCTCTCCCTCCCTCTCTCATTTCTCTCTCTCTCTACTAAGCAACTCTCACTTTTCCTCCCCTCTATCTTCCCCCTTCTCAGGCAATTGATTCCAGGCGAACTCTCCAGGGACAGAGTATCGGCCGCTACGGGGGCCGGGACGGTTCGGGTCTCGGCTGGACGACGTTACACCTGTCCCACTGGCTCCCCGACTGCGTCTGGCACACTGGATGACGGCATCACGTCTTGCTGGCCCGAGATTGTTTTTCGCTCCTCCTCCTCCTTCTGCACCTCTGTCGAGAAGACAGACGAATGGGCGGGGGGGGGATTGACGACGAGAGGGGGGCTAGGGTCACGCCACCTCCACCCCACAGCTATTGATCACTTCCCTTTTGGAAAATCCAGCTGCAGGTAGGGAGGAGAAGAACCGGAACAAACACATCACCAACAGAAAAAAAAAAAGAAAATTCCGATCTGAAACATGGACTTGATTCTTTTTTTGATGGGGGTGTTAATTTGAAGCCACGTTGTTGTGCGACTGTTGCCAATCGTGTTTTGATGCTGAGCACGGCCAATAAAGCACAGGTGTGAGAGATGAAATATTTTCATCACACATCTTAAGGGAAGGGAAGGGAAGGGAAGGGAAGGGAAGGGAAGGGAAGGGAAGGGAAGGGAAGGGAAGGGAAGGGAAGGGAAGGGAAGGGAAGGGAAGGGAAGGGAAGGGAAGGGAAGGGAAGGGAAGGGAAGGGAAGGGAAGGGAAGGGAAGGGAAGGGAAGGGAAGGGAAGGGAAGGGAAGGGAAGGGAAGGGAAGGGAAGGGAAGGGAAGGGAAGGGAAGGGAAGGGAAGGGAAGGGAAGGGAGGGGAAGGGAGGGGAGGGGAGGGGAGGGGAGGGGAGGGGAGGGGAGGGGAAGGGAAGGGGAGGGGAGGGGAGGGAAGGGAAGGGAAGGGAAGGGAAGGGAAGGGAAGGGAAGAGAAAGGAAGCGAAGCGAAGCGAAGCAGACAAGCAAAATAACTTTAATAAATCCAATTTCAATCCGAGTACAATATTGATTTCAACCAATCTCGATTCCCAGTCACCAATGCAGTGTATGTGTCTGTAAACAGTGGGGCTTAACAACAAGTGTATCAGTTGTCTCGACCGGGGAAGGTTCCATACAGCGAAGCTCCGAGCACCAAACTGTGCTGGAGACCACAATGTCTGGCTATAAATAAGAACGAGGCTGAAAGCTGAAACTCAATGTAGACAATACGAGATATACAAAAAAACGAATACAAATCAGATTTGGAATCTTATGAAGTCAAAAAGAAAGTTTCATAATGACAATACTGCCAGGTCTATTCTTTTTTTTTCGTAAATTGGATGAGTTATCTGTGTGACGGAGCTAAATTAGCCTTGCCAAAAACTCAGACCAACTTATAAATAATTGACGAAAAATAAATATCATAAAATCAGATGATGGTGGAAATACTAAGTGGAAGGTTTGCGGTGATGTAGCACTCCTGACGACGGGCAGAGTACACACTGCCCGAAACGTTGAGTTACCGGCTCTTTTCAGAGCCACATTCTGTTACATGGTGTCAGCGCAAACCTTATCCTGGCGCTTAAGTGGATCTGTGCGATTGGAGCCCTGTTTCAGAGGTTGAGAAAGCCTGCTTAGCCTTGTTTATTTGAGATGGAGAGGGGTGTTAGAGGTGGACAGTGATGTACCGGGACGACTGGCCGATATAGTGCCCTATATTGAGCTGTCTTCCCGGGTCTCCTCTCAGCCTGAAATGATTGCATTTGACCGGTGACCAGTTCGGGCCTTGGTCCGATGTCACTCACTCGCTAATCATGAACTGCCTCCACGGGAACAGACAAATAGCCAGTGGCTTCTTAGCGCACGTCAGAAGTCCAGGACCAACACGACAAAAGTGTGATATGTTCTCACAATCGGCCTCACCTGAGCGGTCGATAGTGATTCCGAGAAGGGCAGATGAGGGAGGGAGGGAGAGAGAGGGAGGGAAAGAGAGGGAGGGGAGAGAGGACAGGGGAAAGAGGGAGGGGGAGAGAGGGAGAGGAGAGAGGGAGGGGAGAGAGAGAGAGTGAGAGAGGAAGAGTAGAGAGGGAGGGGAGAGAGGAGAGGGGAGAGAGGGAGGGGAGAGAGGAAGAGTAAAGAGGGAGGGGAGAGAGTAGAGGGGAGAGAGGGAGGGTGAGAGAGGGAGGGAGAGAGGAAGAGTAGAGAGGGAGGGGGAGGGAGGGGAGATAGATAGGGGGAGAGGGGAGAGAGGGAGGAGGAGGAGGCAGACGAAGGGGATGAGGAAGAATGTCAGTCCCTGCCGTAATTCCTACCTCGCGGCCAATAAGGGCCTAGCCGTGCACGGACGCATGAAATGCCATTTGCCACAGGAGCCCGGGCGCTTGTTTAACAAGATAGAGGTGCTAAGGAAATTATCGCGGAGGGAAAGCGAAAAAAAATCAGAAGAAAAATCCGCTGGAGATGGGAGATCCTGCGGGGGTATCAGACAGATAGATCCCCTGCTCACAGGAAAATTATTGGGAAAATATTTGCTTGGCCTCGATCTTCCCTGTCATAATTTGTAATGGCACCTACACCAATCACGCGTGAGTAGGGACACCAGTAAGTCCAGAAATAGGAAAGTTCTCAGATTTTGAGGGTTTGGTATTTACTGACTTAGAGGCAAAATATTCTGGGGGAAAAATGAAGGAAAAACCAACAGACCACTTTTTGAATAGTCTTGCTACATCGAGAAGCACGTCATCAATACCTGATTGATGATAGTGAGGTCATGTCAAGGTGGTGTCGATTTCATGAAACTCATCGTAACTTACGATCAATCGCAAGACGATGGGAGATGCACAGAAACCATTATGACATATGAAGATGGGTTATCCATCGATGGATCGTGAGGCTTTGTGAAATCCGGCCCTGGTCAGAGAGTCTTTCACAAGTCTTAAGTGCCCGCTTATCAAACGGTGTCAAGCCTTGCGGCAATGTACATTTCAGCTTGAAACCGCACAGGAAAATAAATTGCAAATACAGAATCCCTTACATCAAAACTTTACCTTTCTTGACTCTGTTCTTGCTCAAGAAATTTCCGGGAATTCGAGCTATGGCAAGCAGGTCGAAAAAAATTAAAACATGGTGGCGCCGCTTGGTCCGAAAATCTGGTAAAGGTTTGGATTTCCTGCGATTCCGCGAAGAACGGTAAAAGCCTCCTTGAGGGCAGCTACTCAGACGAGGTGATGATTTGCCATCGAAGACGACTCTTGACACGAGAGCTTCGAACGGTTTGGTTTGGTATGTGTGTACTTGGTGACCTTCTGACCCTATGCGCTACGGTAACTTTAAAATAACAGTCAAGGGACACGTTCAGTATTCGTTGAAAGAGATACAACATTGTACCCCCTGATGCTCTATGCTGTGGATAGGCCTACATCATCAATGCTGGGGGCATATTCGATTACCAGCAGCCTGTGCGGTAGAGACCACATTAAAGCGTTATACCAAAGCAAGGCACGTGTAGACACATGCAGTTGCACCCCCTGTCTGGTGGCTCGGGGTCATGGGTGCCCCGGAGGCTTACACGAATTGTCAAAGATCAGATTTACGATTGGTTTTTGGCTGTTTGTGCAATAGTGGGGACGGCTGGCCCCTAGAGGTGGGCGCTTGGGTATCAGTCGTTAAAGGGCTACAAGCAAGCCAAGATCCATGAACATTTACGACATAAATAATGAACGAAAACATTGGCGATCAATGTCAAGTCGACAGTGGTTTTTGAAATACGAGACGAAGACTCGACATGCCTTCAAACCGTCGGATGGGGGGGGGGTAATTTTGATTTACGATGGGTGTAATATGTAGTATCAATATTACATAGACATTAATATTGAAACCAAGAAATCCATCCATAGATGGATGACCTTACTGTACTGATGGCGACGATATATGTAAACATACTCAAGGAATAGTTCGGCGTAGCTGCAACCGGCCAACACCTAGATGTAGGGCACAGATAAGACTCCTACGGCAAGGAGGTCCTTCCGTTCAGGCACGGCTATTACGCACGCAGAGGGGATGGGAGGAGGGATGGAGGGGGCATGAGGGAGGCAGGCAGGCAGGGATGCAGGGAGGGAGGGAGTGAGAGAGGCAGGGAGGGAGGGAGTGATGGGGGCAGGGAGGGAAGGAGGGGAGGGAGGCAGGCAGGGATGCAGGGAGGGAGGGAGTGAGGGAGGCAGGGAGGAGAGGCAGGCAGGCAGGGATGCAGGGAGGGAGGGAGTGAGGGAGGCAGGGAGGCAGGGAGTGAGGGAGGGAGGGGATCAGGCAGGAAGGCAGGCAGGGATGCAGGCAGGGAGGGAGTGAGAGAGGCAGGGAGGGAGGGAGTGAGGGGGCAGGGAGGGAAGGAGGGGAGGGAGGCAGGCAGGCAGGGAGTGAATGAGGGAGGGAGGGAGGAGGGAGTGAGAAAGGCAGGAAGGCAGGCAGGGAAGACTGTGTACCGGAACACACCGTACAGCCTCCAGCTACCTTTAGACCCACTTCCTATAATCATGTTTTGAGTTCGGGCATCGTGTCAACAATACAACGGTATAAATTTGTTCCAATGTTTCAAAACCACCCAGCAATTCCGATCTTAAATGCCTGACGGTGTATTGTTTTTAGCAGGCAATCGGGAAAAACCCTGAGCACACGGTGCGTATTAACCCTCAATAACCATTATTGAGAGCATCTATAAAAGTCAACTTGACTTTAAAGGGAAAGCACAACATAGATCGAGGTCAAAGAATAGCATCCATACGTTGTCTGATCCAACATATACATACAATAGTACACCTATGGAAATTTCAGCTCAATCCGCCAACCGAGTCTCGAGAAAACGTATTGATCCGAAATATTGTTTAGATCTACTGGTGAGACGTAAACGATTTCTTTTACCCTTTTCTTCAAAAAAATATACAGCATTTTAGGCGGAAATGTTTCAGTGCGATGTCTTTACCATAATCATTTTCAAACTGTATATGTTTCATGTAAATCTGTGAACATTTCTGTTTTTCGATCTTAGCATGGTTTTGTAGGGGCTTTAAACACCTCCTAGGGGCTTTAAAGCGGGCCTCTAAGATAGTCCATCAAATCCCCCGTTTGTTAATTTTTGCCTGTAATAAAATCATTGAACAAATCAGACTCCCGTTTATGTAAAAAGGACGATCAAACGTCACCCTTTTAACATTTTCAAACAGGTATAAATTTCATGTAAATCTGTGAACATTTCTGTTTTTCGATCTTACCAATTTTGTGTAGGGGCTTTAAACACCTTCCTCAAAATTAACGATCAGCACTACAAGCCACTCTGTATACTGGGATATACGACTTGAAAATTGGCTCAGGAACTGGGCAGGCTAGATATTAGGCCTAATAAAAAGGTGAGACTTCGTCACCTGAAGGGCTGGAGTCGTGGGTTCCAATCCCAACGGAGCTGCAAATTACCCTCGACCCGACCTCCTTCTCTGCCCTGCCCTGCTTCTGAAGGTGAGCTAGGGTGGACCAGTGGATAAAGGATAATGAGTCGGTCTATATGCAACGCTCAGCACACAACGGCTGAGAAGGAGACTAGCTCGTCGAACCACCCTGGTCGATATACACAGGGAAGCAGGGAGGAGACGAAGACTATAAATATGAAAACTAGCCATGTGGTAAACTCGCAACTCGATTCTTTTTCAAATGCGAGTACCTGTATGAAACATGCATGCCTATCCGCCTGTCCAAACCTTCAGCCTATACCCTTACCTAAGCCTCGCTCCTGTTTTCCTGAAAAGCTGTGTTTACGGGAAGCGTTTCTTTGATTAAACCTCTGAAACCAATCAACAAAGGGGTATTTTCTTCTCGAACGAAGCCAAATAGTCCCTGTATTCAATCCCGATGTACGACTCTTGAAGATTTGAAATCTCCGGACGACGGGCGGAGTATACGCTGTCCGAAACGTTGAGTGACTGGCTCGTCCCGCAGCCCCACAAACTCCAGAAAAAAGGTTATTGACTCGGTGCCATCGCTAATAACTCCCGAAGCCCGAGGTCCCTCCAAACGTAGATTTAAAATCTCGCCTCAGCCAGACATCATAAAGACTGCAGAGTTAAGTCTTCATGAGAGAATGTTAGCTGAGCCAGAGCACTAGAGCCCTCAGCAACTCATATGACACGACCTGCATTGACGCTCCTTAATTCCTCTCATCCATGGACCGATGGGACGGCGATGGATCAGGGGGACGATGCCCTCCTATGCACGGCACTCCGCCATTCGGATTAAACAAAGAGTCGCCGCTTACCGCCTATAACCCACGGTCAAAGAGGCAGCCGCCAAAATCAATGCAGACACGGCTCCCACTCGGCCACATAAACCCACCGTGATCATTTCGTCTTAGCCCCGCACGCGAACATAATCCAACAACAGAGCCAATTGGATCGGATTCCAGTGTTTCCCAAACTCACAACCTCTGACCTCTTTGCGCCGGATGAATATACTTTTGAATATCAAAAGGCACCTAACATTTCGATCAGACGGTGTAAAGTCCTGCCATGGTCGAAATATCAATCCTTTCTATCTGTCTTTCAGATTAAAAATTATCCCAAAAAGCTTTATAGACTTAAATGACAAAAAACCCAGAATCAGCTCTCACAAAATTAGTTTGTAATTACAAGGCCTGATGTTTCAGTCCTACCTGAATCTCACCCGCAGGTGGAAAGATGTTTATATTACGGATCGTAGATGTTGTAGTTAACACGATTACATATTTACATATTTGAATAAGAAGGCAGACTGTTTCTGTCTGATGTTTGTGCTGCATACAGTGACGGTCAACACCCGCCCACGAAATGGGCTCATAAATCAGCTTCTCAGTGATGTAGAACGCTGTACACGACCGACATGAGCTCAAGCCTAGTAAATCATTAAAGTGCGTATTTTCCCCCTCCCTTCCTTCACTTCCTCATCTTCCATCCTGCCTCCCTCCCCTCCCTCCCCTCCCTACCTCGCTCCTTGTCTCCCCTCCCCTGCCTGCATCCCTTCAACCCCCCTCCTTTCCTCCCTCCCTCCCTCCCCTGCCTGCCTGCCTCCCCACTCTCCCTCCTTGCCTCCCTCACCCCTCCCCCCCTTCCTGCTTCCCTCCATCTCCTACCTCTCTCGAGTCCTCTCTTGCCTCCTTCCCTTCCCTCCCCCAGCCAGCCTCCCTCCACTCCCCCTCCTTGCCTCCTCCCTCCCTCCCCCTTCCTGCTTCCCTCCATCTCCTACCTCCCTCGAGTCCTTTCTTGCCTCCTTCCCTTCCCTCCCCCTGCCAGCCTCCCTCCACTCCCCCTCCTTGCCTCCCTCACTCCTTGTCTCCCTCTGCCAGCCTGCCTCCCCACTCCCCCTTCTCCTCCCTCACTCCTTCCCTCCCCTCCCCCTGCCTGCCTGCCCACTCTCCCTCCTCGCCTCCCTCCCTTCCCTCGCCATCCTGCCTCCTTGCCTTCCTCTTCTCCCATGCCTCCCTCCCTCATTTCCTCCCTTTCTCCCCTCCCCAACCTGTCTACCTCCCCATTCCTGCCTCCCCCTCTTCCCCAAATGGGCCAATGCTCCCCCATTTTGTGTGATTTGAATCGGTATTGACCAGTAATGCACAGTCCCGTTCCCTGCGAGTTTTCATATACACGGCCAGCTTCAAAGGGATGTATGGACGCTCGGATGAGAACCACAAAACGGGGTAATGCATACACACCTCATTCCCGAGAGAGGTTACAGAGAACGAGGTTGACATAATGGTAGCGGGTTCGAGCACCTTTGCCCTGCACTATATCATCAAAGGGCAAGCGGGAACGAGGGTAGCTTCGAAATGCCGATGGTGACGAGGTTGATGATGATAACAGCGGCGGCATTAAAGAAGACGCATGAAGACGACACATACCCAAGCAGATATACTGGGGTTGTTATAATGAAACCTGATTGAAAGTACTATTGCACATCGATAAATCCGACTAACCACTAACATATAGCGACGACATGAAGGTTGGTAATAACTTGCACTTTGTAGAAGGTACCGATGTACCTTCTACAAAGTGCAAAAGCAGTGCAAAACAAATAATCAGATTAAAGGGAACCTAGTTCAAAATACAAAGGCACCTTAGCATGAAAAGAATCCAGAAAACAAAATCGTTTAAAAATTAATCTGGCGTCGTCACAGCAGGATTAAGGGGAAGCTTGGAGCTTGAAATGGCCTTTTGGAACTCACTTCATAGCTTACCGCCGTCAATAAATCATTCATTGTGAGCTAGTCACGCGTCGTTTACCCAGCAAAACTGACAGCGCAAATATTTCGGTTAAACGTGACTGGTCCGAGCGCACATCAATCGCGGTGTTTTTTGACGGGGTACCAGCGAAGCGTAGACGGACTTCCGTACACAAGAGCCTTCAAAGTGCCGCTATAACGACTTTGAGCTTGAAGGTGAGGGATGGGGGACCGGGATCTTCGGACCGTCTTCACGGGCCGACTGTCTTGAAAGATATCCGCTCAACGACAAAGGCATGCCGCCGTTCAAAGATTGAAGAAAAGAAATATGGACGATTTGGTCGATGAAAAAAATATGAAGTTCATTCTTTTGACAAACAAGATGATCTATAGGTTGCAATGATGTGGTAAACAAGTCGTGATATGCCAGATAGGACTTGGCAGATTTCGTGATATATCGAATGTTACACGGTGCCGAAATAGCCTTACAAAGCAGTTGTAAAAATAAAAATAAAGAAAACATGAAACTTAAAACTTAAAAACATCGCATAACAAAATTTAAAACCCTAAAATTCAAAGCAATATTGGGTAGATTCGTATCAAATGAATGAATCAGGGAATGGATCTAAAAAGATGATTTCCTTAATGGTTAATTCTCTGATCAAGTATCTCTGCTACAGCTTCAAGTCCTTCGATAGAATTTTGAATTTGTTTGTGAGGGTGGTTACATTGATCATTCAGTAGATATGATACAATTCGGCACAACAGTCGTGAGATTTAATCAGACGAAACAGAATTGGGTTACCTTACTAAACAAGGTATGAGAAGGAAGTTTATCTCCTTTGGGAAAAAAACCTTCGTATGGATACCTAAGAAAACTCGAGGACTTGGCAATTCAAATCGAGCATGACCTTTCTTAAAAGCATCAATGGGAAGAGAAATTTTTTTTTTTTTTTTCTTAAGAGTTTATCTTCTTGCAGTAACGGAAATTACCAGGTGAGTGTTTTCAGACATCACTCTTTAAATTCCGAGACTTTTTCATATCAATTACGTGTATTCCTAAATTTGTTTTTCTTTATCGCGCCGATTTGAAGTATAAAGGCCGTTTACGTGAGGAATCTTATGGGTGGATATTGAACGAGTGATTAATGCCGTCTTCAATGGTGATTGGGCTCAGGAGGGAAGTAGGGGAAGGTGTATCGCTAACGGATTTATCACCTGCAGTATCACTTGCTCACGTATTGGTGGCACATGCCTGACGGCAGAACGGTGCATTACATTGGCGGAAACCTATGCACGCACACGTTCTCCTCAGGAAAAGGCTGGCTTTGTTGTCTACCTAATGAAGTGTGAATCTCGTAAGTAGCCTTAACGTCACTACTAGTCAGGATCTATATCTATTTGAAGAAATCTAAGGAAGACGGAGAAGGAGAAGAGCAAGAACAACAGGAAGAAGAGAGGTGGTTGTGAGGAGGAGAGGAGGAGGAAGAGGAGGAAGAGGGAAAGGAGGAGAAGATGGAGGAGGAGTACAGGAGGGGAGGTGGAGGAGGTGAAGGAAGAGATGGAGGAAGAGGTGGGGGAAACAGTGGAGGAAGAGGTGCAGGAAGATGAAATGGGGGAAAGGTGGAGGGAAAGGTGGAGGAAGAGGTGTAGGAAGAGGTGGAAGAAGAGGAGGAGGAAGAGGTGGAGGAAGAGGTGGAAGAAGAGGAAATGGAGGAAAAGGTGGAGGAAGAGGTGGAGGAAGAGGTGGAGGAAGAGGTGAAGGAAGAGGAAGAGGAGGATGAGGTGGTTGAGGTGCAGAAAGAGGGGGAGAAAATGCCAAAAACGGAACGGGAGAAACAGAAAATACCGACTGCGTGGCCAGTTCTCAACTCGGATTTTCCAAATTCCTAAATTTGTATGGGAACAAACTAAGCTTTCTACAAGAAACCGGTTAATTCCGGTCAAGGCTGCTGAGATGAAGCAAGTGCAAAGAGTGTTTAGACCCTCGGACAGTAAGCAGACTGGTCCGTGATGGTTGATTCAACCTCCATCTCTACAAAGCATTTTAAACAGCCGATGAGTGAAACCGAATCACACACAAGGACAGAGCCATCGGGTAGGCGTGTCAAATTCCAAATCCAAACAGAGAGAATGTACGAGGATGGGAAACTGCACTTGCTATGATTTCAATTAGTCGCAGTCAATTGCACCTGATGAAAAGGGTGCCACTATTCATGGTTAATTGACTCTGAGTGGCGCCCTCTATCCCAGGAAAGATAATTGACTATCACTTTGAGAAGACTCGCTCCCACCTAAGGGCTAAATCAAATAGTTCAGGCAGTAGGGAACGGACGAATTAATGCCACAGAAATGGCTTAAACCCGGTTTTTTCTTTAATTCCATTCATAAAAACAGTAAAAATTGTTCCAAAGTTGCCAGTCGGTTTTTCGTTTCTTTCTTTGACTTAAAATCTGCATCCACTTTGGGCGCTCCAAGATCTGCTGTGATCAGATTTACATCAATTGGCTGTTTGCATCTGGATGGAAACGAGAAGTGATCCCTGGAGATATAGCCTACAGCAGTTAATGGTTGAATTGCTTCTGACTGGCGCCTCCACCCCAGCAAGGACTAGTTGACAATTTGGGAAGGCCACCATCTAAGGGCTGGATAGCTCAGATGGTAAGAGCACTGGTATGCCAAAGACTAGTTGACTATTAAGGAAGGCCACCATCTAAGGGCTGGATAGCTCAGATGAGAAAGCCCTGGTGAGCAAAACCAGAGATCTCGGATTCAAGTCCCGGTGCAGTCAATTTTGTTTTGCCATTTTTTTGCAAAATTATAAAGTCATTGGTAGGAACCGTTATGAGAACAGTTTGTTTTTTCTAAAGCTGAATGCCTTATTCCAAATGAGCATCATCCAGCATTTTTCCAGAAAATTTTCACCCGTGAGAATCGTGGATGGGTATAGGTCCTCAGTCCCCTACTGATCTAAAATGTGCAAGGGATATTGCCCTACAGTGCTTACACATTCACTATCACATCAATAAAATAGTTAACATTCGTTATCCATCAACACATTGTCATACTATATCCTCTCTGCAGTAAATTTTTGGGAGCTTTCCCAAGACACTCGATTGACGTTGAGTGAGACGTGAGATGATTCACGACCCTCCCTTCTCTGACCCTCCCACCTTCGGGTGCGACCGAGCGGCGTGAGATCTACCGCACCGTATAACAGAGAGCTTATCGGAGATGAACCTTGGACTGAGCCGGTGAGGCGAAAAGGAAGGTGATCGTCAACCAAGGATGATCAAGACAAGGTCTTTCATTACAGTAAGACGGAGATGGGACGGACATACGTGAACCCTTTTGACAAATCCAGGTGCAGTGGAAAATGGTTACGCCTTGGAAATGTTGGTTCAAATGTGTACTGTTTAAAGACTGTTGAGAGAGGCAACGGCAGAGGAAGAGGGATAGAGAGAGAGAGAGAGAGAGAGAGAGAGAGAGAGAGAGAGAGAGAGAGAGAGAGGGGGAGAGAGAGAGAGAGAGAGAGAGAGAGAGAGAGAGAGAGAGAGAGAGAGAGAGAGAGAGAGAGAGAGAGAGAGAGAGAGAGAGGGAGGGAGAGAGAGAGACACACACACACACACAGAGAAAAAACAGACAGAAAGAGACAGAGTCGTAGAAAGATACATACATGCAGACACCGTATAGGACAGAGGAAGAGATAAAGATAAAGAATGAGGGAGATAATTTATGGAGGGGAAAACAGAGAATGCGAACAAGGAACATTGCTCAGGAAGCTGAAGTCGAACCGCCACAAAGCACATTGTTCACATTATTCATGGACATCAAGCAATATTGGGTAGATTCGTATCAAAGGAATGAATCAGGGAATGGATCTAAAAAGATGATTTCCTTAATGGTTAATTCTCTGATCAAGTATCTCTGATACAGCTTGAAGTCCTTCGATAGAATTTTGAATTTGTTTGTGAGGGTGGTTACATTGATCATTCAGTAGATATGATACAATTCGGCACAACAGTCGTGAGATTTAATCAGACGAAACAGAATTGGGTTACCTTACTAAACAAGGTATGAGAAGGAAATTTATCTCCTTTGGGAAAAAACCCTTCGTATGGATACCTCAGAAAACTCGAGGACTTGGCAATTCAAATCGAGCAGGACCTTTCTTAAAAGCATCAATGGGAAGAGAAAAAAATGAGTTTATCTTCTAAAGAGTTTATTTTCTTGCAGTAACGGAAATTACCAGGTGAGTGTTTTCAGACATCACTCTTTAAATTCCGAGACTTTTTCATATCAATTACAGAGTCGTAGAAAGATACATACATGCAGACACCGTATAGGACAGAGGAAGAGATAAAGATAAAGAATGAGGGAGATAATTTATGGAGGGGAAAACAGAGAATGCGAACAAGGAACATTGCTCAGGAAGCTGAAGTCGAACCGCCACAAAGCACATTGTTCACATTATTCATGGACATATAAATGATAGCAAAACTCCAGTCTTTTAGTCCTCCGCTAACTGGCTAGAAAGACCTGAACTAAACAAATAAGAAACAACATACAGGGCCCGAGGTTTCCTCTGTGAATGGCTCATCCTGAGACGCAGACGCGGCGATAAAGTTTCAGTGCAAGGATCAGGCGTCAGGCAGCCCAACGTCGTGGAGGCTGAAATTGTTTTCTCAGGCTCTTCGTGTGCCGTCGATCAAAGCCAAGTGATTGAGCAGCAAGCCTGTGCGCTCATGGAGCAAGGGCGTGCGTGTGTCGCCCGCTAATCACACTTACCGTAAATGTCAAGGGTTCTGTCTTCTGGCGGCCGTCTCTGATGAGATGAAACACGAAGAAGAAAAGAGCTAAGCCAAAGTGGATGGGAGTTAATAAAGTTGATGTCAGCTCGCCGAGGGAACATTTAATTTTGAACCCGGAGTACATTCCTAACAGGATGATGTGTCGTGAGTGTTCACGAGGGGAAGGAAGACTGGTATATAGGGAGTGGTAGGTCGTGTGTCGAGTATGTTCCTACTCCTACTGTTTGTTTATCACCAAAAGTGGAAGTACATCGACTGATAAAAAACAACGACCCCTGAGACGGCAGGATTTCACGTCAAGACATTTGGGACATAGTGACGACATAGAGGTAGAGTAGGGGTTGCTGTGACACGCTGTCAATACAGTAGAGAGTGGTGTTCCTATGGCACGCTGTTAGAACGACTGAGTGGTGTTCTATTAAGCGTTAAGTGTTATGGCGTCAGTAGGTAGGTAGCAACTGCAGCATATGCGTCCCTTCAACGCCGCACATCTAGGCAAGCCACTTACGCACTGATCAACCACGAGTGCTCCCTTAATAGGAATTCATTTTGGGACTGGTATATATCTAACAAGCGTCAACCATACAAGCGATCGTCTCCCATTGTTAACCCATGTATAGATGAAATTTCCTCGCGGTCTCGATCTGTACGGTACTAATTCACAAGAGCGAGGCGAGGAGGTGAAACCCCCGCAGACAAACCTAGGCACTGCTGGGTTAATTTCCTGCCTGTATTCCTCCGCCCACTATTGGGTAATAAACTGCAATCTGCTTTAAAGGTGTCCTCCGTATCTTGACCTGGAGCTCTGCCTTGGCGTCATCATGAAGGCAGATATGCCTTGAGATGCCCGATAGGGGAACATTACTGCTACCACTACTGCTACCACTACTGCTACCACTACTGCTACCACTACTGCTACCACTACTGCTACCACTACTGCTACCACTACTGCTACCACTACTGCTACCACTACTGCTACCACTACTGCTACCACTACTGCTACCACTACTGTTACCACTACTGCTACCATTTCTGTTTCTCTAAGGAGGCGTATAACCGACTCGTCTATGACTCTGTGAATGTACTTGATCCATATCAGCGTATCCAGTAGAGCAGATATCAGTTCATTAGTTCCATCCAGATCGGTGCTTCTCTTTAGCGTGTCTACAAACATGAGTGATTCTTTGCCTATCACACCTTCTATCACTCCCTTGGGACGGAAGCCAAGGGATGATAGTGGGTGAGACATTTTCTGTTGATTCAGACAACGGGTGAAAACTAGCTTCATATCAGGAAACTACAGAAGCCTCTGTATGACGATCACAATGGCAGCGTGAAATGCGTCTACCAAGAGAACCTGCTCTCGTTTTTAATCATTCTAAGTGACGTGGCAAGAACGGGGAGGTAGCAAATTAACTTGCAAAGGCTGAAATGAAAGATGACACATGAGTGATCTTCGTCCAGGCTTCGAGTCCACGGACTGGCGAAATGAAACCTCCTCTAAGGGAGAGAAGCCAGTACCTCAGTAGCTTTGCAATAGACTTAATGTTGGACTCGTGCTGGGATTTGGCGTGGGGTTTAAGATTAAACTCTGGGCATTTCGGGTATTTTTTTGCAATGCTATCCTCGATCTCATTGGCGTCGCAATTCCGAACATTCATGACCGCGTCAAAGTGTCCTGGGGATGTTCGCGTTTTAATTTCATTCGCCACGTCGCCATGATTGGATCCTCAGGTCCCGTTTTCTAGCCAAACCCAAACATCAACAACGAGATCTATCTATTGGAGAATGTTCTGACTCCTTGGAAGGAAGCCAATCGATATTAATGTGCACGAGTCACAACTACATTGGCCTACGCAAGGTAAAGACTTGAAACTCTGGGCTAACTTGGGCAATGTATTATCATGATTAAAATGACACATAATATTTATTAGGCTCTTAGATTCTCTCAGATTCCAATCTTACCATTGTCTGTCTGCAAATTAATAAACCACAACAGAAATGAAAAATTGGGAAAAAAATTGTTTTCTTTGACAATTTTTAATTTTGTTCAAAAATTCCCGGTCAGTTTTTTTGACCAAAACAAATCAATAAACGAATTATGAATCTGTATCATTTTTAATAAATAAAAAAACCAATAACAGTGCGACTGAGATCAATTGTAATTACCGAGCCTATGCAGAATTTAATTTATTAATTAAGAAGGTGGTCTGAACTGCTTCCGCTCGAAAATGAAAAATAAGTACACACAGCTTTTGGGAACATGATAGGTCATCAGAAATTACGAGCATGAATATGATTTTCGCAATTTCCACAATTTAGATTCGCCCTTGACTATCTACCAGCACGATGTTGGTGCCTTCTAAAGCACATAGGAATCCTTATGAAGGAAAGATTGTACACATGCAGTCATGATCGAAGGGGATATTTACCGGGTAAACGTTCTGAGGGAGATACAGTTCAGGCGGAAATGGGAATCAGGACTTGAAGTAATTTGCCTGACATCTGGTGATCGGCATGGACTTTGCCGAGCACATCGGAAACTAGTTATCTTCAGATTGAGTAGGATCGCGTTTCACGGGCGGGGACGATAGGAGGGTTGGGACGGCTGTAGACGGGGATGGGGACTCAGGTCTCTTGGTATAGCTGAGAGACGGGTTAGGCACGCTTTTGTTTGGTGCAGGGAATTAAGAACGCTTTATGACACGTTTACGAAATGAAGGCTTAGGCTCGGGCTTAGGTTTCGTTCATATTTCCCAAAAGGTTTGCGGTGACACCATGTAAATTATCTTTTGTGAGTATTTGTGGTTCTGAAAAGAAAAGGAGGAACTCGAGGTTTCGAACGGTATACTCTGTTCGTCTACAGGAGCTTGCTGGATTCCAACTGGGAGTGGGGCTTATGTAGTGTAGAGAGGGATCCTGGCGTGGGGATTAGCTCAGTGAAGGGTGAAAGTGGGAACAAAGTATGTTGTGATGGATCTTCGGTCTTGGTATAGGCCTACTGATCTTGGAGAGGAAGCATGTGCCCCAGCCTGATCCATGGATTCGTAAAGGGCCCATGTTTGTCAATAGTTGGCTCATTACGTAGTAAGACTTTGGGGGCCTTGATGCATGTGAAGAGAGCGAGAGAGAAACCAATACAGAAGACGAAGGATAATCAGTCATTTCATGGTCATATCAAACTAATCAACCGTTAGGAATAAAATGGGGTTGTTTGGCTAAAATCCAAAAGAAAAGAAAAAAACAAACAATCGAAAGCTAGAAAGGAAAATAGCCGATGGATAGGGAAGGCGTAGAGGAACCACCCGGTTCAACGACCACAGCGACTCTCGAAAATTGATTGAAACACCAGGCGCTAAACATCCCCCGGCAAGAAGCGATCGGGAAAGGGCCGGGCAGTACCCGACGCACGGCAAACAGCACGGATCGGGGAGATTATCCCTGGAACACACACCCACGTGCTTGCGTCAGTTGTTGTCTCTATCAGGTAAGTAATGCCTCCCGACATCTGCTAGGAAGACGGGATATGATGTCCCGCAGTTAATGCACGTTTAAGAGGTGCGAAGGGGAGTTTGGGGAGACACCCCGAGTGTCATTCTCTTCAGGAGTGGATGGGGGGACCCTTCTGTGTGAGTTGTTTTCTTGTATGGTGAATGGCGGCTGATAAACCACTCACCCTCTTACCGAGGGGCCTGGAAGAGAGCAAGTTCCGGCAGGGGTAAGCCTGGGACTGTCTCGGGCTCTCAGTCTCACCGCTGACAATGCTCGCGGGAATTTACCCAGTACATCTATTTCCAACAATACACGATGCCGGAGCACAAAGTACATCCAAGGGATTGTCATAAAGGGAACTCTACCAAGTGCGAAGGAGTGGTGAAGAGATTAAACCCCATTTGCTTCCTTTTCAGCTCCATGCTCCGTGTTTTACCAAATTCAAATTAGACGATCGTTGTGCCTTTTTAAGCCTAAGGTAGGACTAACATACAAACGGTTTCGTGGAAAGGTATTCCACCCTCATGCTTAGATTATACTTTATATCTAAATGATTATATCAGTTCTTAGGGGACGATATAATGAAATCAATTCCTCTACGAATTTACTTGGGCAGAGGTACATATAACCAAACCACACCTCGAGCCTGTACCCCTATGGGTGGGCAGAGACAGGTATGGGGTACATCCCCCAAGACCGTGTCACCCTTAGGCGGGTTGGGAAGTGAGTCTACGGCCGTAAAGAAGATAATACAAAATAAAGTAAAGTCAATATAATGTCATCCACAACGACACCATGTGAACGAACCCGCCAACCCAGTCATTTTGAAAGACCATTCAAACGGACATAACATGTATTTGTATTCGTTATGCTAATAATCTCGATGTAGTTGTGGTGGTGCATTTAGGTAATTAGGTTTAGAATGAAAAACAAAATGACATTGAAGTAGATTTGTGACGATGAGTACATTTACACCCAAGTCGGGCTGACATCGCATAGCATCAAGTACTTCATCTGACGCGATGATATGAGGGAATTAAGTTACCGTTATCACTCAGCAGAAGTCAGGTACCGGAACGATCGTGGCACCGTCATGACTAACATATGCCAGAGAGGTCCAGAGCAATTCTAACTGACCTTCACAATGTCAATTCATGCGCCGACATTCCTGCCAGTGTGCAGCCAATGATACCGCCAAACGCCTGCAACTTCCAACGCCGCGGATCATCAGTAAAAACAAAGTACACCAACATCTGAACAGCTGTGGTAATTAATAAAATAATGGTCTGCCTGATGACACACGTGTGCGTAGTTGCAGGTGGCGTTATGTCTAATTGTTTTCGTGCAAGCCAACTGACGGAATGGCGGCACAGGTGGATTGACAAACAATGACAATAGACGCCTATCAAACAAAATTGCCGTGGAGGCTTCAGATGTGGACAAATAAACGATACGGTTGCATGATTTTGTTTCAAATGATTTTCAGGATCGTTTAATTATTTTTGTTTTCTAATCAATGATTGGGGTTTGTGAGTATATATATGCGACAGGTGCTAGTCAAGGTCAGAAGCTATACAATCCTACTCTTTCTTGATTCCCTGGAAAGGTTGTGTCAAATATACAATATCAAAATCGCGATCTTGAAGAGGAAGTCAACCTTTAAACGGAGGATTAGGAAACCTTTTACGTCAGGAAACATTTCGTTTAGGTGAACTGCTTATAACAATCCTATCGATCTACCGAGAAATGACCTACGTCTGAAATACAAGTCCTTTTTTAATAAAATGTTTGCAGTCCATTTGAAAATATTCCAATATGTCGGATTGTCAGCATGTGCCGTAGGTATCTATATTCACCAAATAAAAACGTTTGCCGCAAGCGACAGCAATATTAAAACGAATTCATCCAACAGCAATACGGCATTCATGCCCTGTCAACGAAAAGAGTTGCACCATCTAAGAGTTGAAACCACATCAATCCAGGACCATTAGAATCTGTTACATTACCTTGGTATTGCAGGCGTAGCCCGTAATGAAGACCGTTCCCCCGTCATTCCCGTTAGTGTGACTGTCGAGTGTTGGCCGGCGAACCAATTTGGTTGTGCCCACACCGACAACATTCCATTTAGCAGGTGCAATTGAGCTGTAATCCGAGTATGGGCGGCGCTCTATCAAATCTGCGCTTAATTCAAGGCCACTTTGGAGCGACAAATGATGCAAGGGGAAGTGCATTGACCCAGACCGGCGTTCTTGGTTCAAGGGGACTAGTCTCCTCAAATCCTTCAGAAAAAAGGGTCGAGAGTTTGGGAGCAACTTCGGAACTTGTAAATCACTCATCAATAAAGAGAAAGGCATTGATTTGAAATAATAAATCCATTTGCTAAAAAGTCGTATAGCTCTTCCCGGTAAAAATACACGCAAAGTATCACTGAGTCTTTGTGAGAAGATATCGATAATATCATAATGATTTTTATGAAAAAAAAGAGTTGTGTTTTGGACTACAAAAAGTCGAGCATGCCATTGGTCAATATATGGAGCATTTTGTGTTGAAAATATCGAGACAAAACAAGGTAGAGAAGACGATTAAAGTCACGATTTATAAAGACACCGAAGATTCACTGTGCACGGAGGTACAATAGATAGGAGGAAGAGAGGAGGAGGGAGAGAAGAGAGACAGAGATATAGAGAAGATAGAGAGATAAAGAGAGAGAGAGGAGAGAGTGTGAGAAAGACAGTGTGAGAGAAAAAGAGAGACAGGAGAAAGTGTGAGAAAGAGAAATAGAAGATATAGAGAGAGAAAGAGAGAAAGAAGATGAAGAAAGAGAGAGAAAGAGAGAAAGAGAAGATAGGGAGAGAAAGAGAGAGAAATTAGGGAGAGAAAGAGATAGGAGGAGTAGAGAGAGAGAGAGAGAAAAAGAGAGACAGGAGAAAGTGTGAGAAAGAGAAATATAAGATATAGAGAGAGAAAGAGAGAAAGAAGATGAAGAAAGAGAGAGAAAGAGAGAAAGAGAAGATAGGGAGAGAAAGAGAGAGAAATTAGGGAGAGAAGGAGACAGGAGGAGTAGAGAGAGAGAAAGAGAGAGAGAGAGAGAGAGAGGAGGAGGAGGAGGAGGAGGAGGAGGAGAGAGAGAGAAAAGAGAGAATGGTTCTGGATAGAATGAGGGACGTCAATACAGCGTGAGATGGGCCTTTCCTTCCTGCGGGGGTGAAGCAGCATTTCACCCGCTCGTTTCTTTAATCAACCTGGATGCCTGTCACGAGCCGGTCACTTGATTGGCGGGTATGCCTGACACCTTCCAGACACGCCATAAAGTAAACCCCGACCCTCATCCCTCCCCACCGACCCAACCCCTTCCTCGTCACATCCTGGCGCACCACGATACATCTCCGACGTCACATCGTTCATTTTTTTTCAAGGAGGTAAGAGTGGGTGTCAGCTAGATCGTCTATAACCGGCCGCTCAATAGAATATCACGCACTATCTATATACTCCCTAAAACGCTATGACATTGATAGAAAAAGTGAACAATATTTACCTACCGGTACTTCCACGGTGAGCTTCCGGAGTTTTCAACCGAAGTGTGGTACATTCAACTATACTACGCTAAATCAAAATGACTATGACAGTGAGGTACACCAGAAGTATCACTAAGTATCACTAACCGGTGCCTGGGTTGCCTTCAAGGTTGTAACGACGATGTCCAAATGTATTTTGTACTGCTGATTACTTACCAAACAAATTTGGAAAATGCTTTTATCGTAAGCCGCTGTGATCGGTGCGGCCGTGAATCTTTGACAGGGCGACCTTGGCCCAGTAAGCTATTAGCATCGAAGTAAATTACTCCGAAGCGGTCGACAGGAAAAGCAAAACCGTCACAGGTGACGGGAGCAGATCTCACGACCCCTCGACCTCCTCTCTACTCTGGAAGCCAGTTTTGGCAGCTAATGTGGATGACATTATCCCGGGGTTAGTAAGAAGACGAGGATGATCGCGGCAGTGACTGACAGACTGTAGCGACGCGATGCTAGCACGGCAATTTGATTAACACACATACACACGTACTGCCTACGTCATCCAAGGCACTCACTGTACATAGTGGTCTAGCACAAGCGCTGACTGCACCCGTGTATCTCAACACATTGCAGCCCATCCAAAACCCAAAGTGGTTAATCATTCCTGTTTTATAATTTTGATTGATAGGTGGGATACAAGGGAAAACATCCCTCGCTGACGAAGCCGGAACACGAGTGATCAAAGAAATTGGGAAAAGCCATGCATGCGTAATCATTTGCAATCAAGAGAACTCCAAGGTAATTTTCATTTCATTTGTTTTCCTCATTTCGTGCTGAGCAAAAAGACAGATGTCTGTAGCGTATATCGGCATGAATGTAACCCTATATAGTACCGATAGCGATCTGTTGACAGATAAGAACAAATGGGTTTGAAGTAACCATTTGTGAGAGTTATTGTGAGCGATCTTTGGTGGTTGGCATTTCTCAGTGCCATCAGTCAACGGGATCTAATCCTGACTGCGCGCGCATCACACTGCTCGTCTTTTCTACGTAATCCCAAGACATGATCACCTTGTGCTGTCAAATCAGGACTTGAGATGTTGGATCATGTCGGATCATTTCACACTCAGAGTAAAAAAATGCTTCAAAGTAATTAAGATACGTGAGTTAATGTCCTCAGTCATATCTGTGGTGTGTGCAGCTGTTGAGAAAAAAATCACAAGACCCAAAAAAACCTCGCATCACTCAGCGTGGACTAACCAAGACAAGCATTGCATGCTGGCTTCAAATCCTGAACAATATTGATACGTCGAGGAAGCTGATGGGAACGACATTGGTATGGTATTTTGCGACGTGACGAAATTCACATCCACGACCACACGGGGTGGGGGCTCCCTTTCCCCTTCGGTCGACAGTAACCGACTATTATTTCAACGATGAAGCTGTGCCTGTGTAACCGGAGATTGAGGAAACAGCGAGGGTAAGAGAAATAAATAGCCCGATGAAGGCGGGACAGGTGGGCACACAACGCCTCCTTACAACTTGTGACAGCAAGTCCGAGCGGACGCAGCGTTTACTCAGGCCTCTCGCCAAGACCAGCTCGTCCGAATCGATTTCCAAGTGCCCGTCACTCTCGCCTCTTTTTTTGATAAGATCAACAGCAAAGGTGTCTTGAAAGTGCCAAATTTCATACACTGTAATAACAAAACAATATTAGTCGAACCTTGTCAAACATGACTTGAATTTCCGACCTTTATAGAAACGTCCGGCTACGATTGTAGCAAATTTGGGGCTAGATTTGACACAAAGAACTGCCATCGGATTCTATTATATAAGCAAAGGAGCATAAAACATTATATACTTCAGCACATTTATGCGGTGAAACAATAATGGCGCCGATTCTGGTTATTTTTGCTTAGCAAAAAAAAACCCAGGTCAAATTACATCATAGGGTCTTGGTGTTTATAGTTGTGACAAACCATGGTAACACCTCTTCTGCTTAGCATTTTTTTCATGCCATCAGCTCTTCGAAAATGCCCCTTTTCCTCTTGCGACTGCTACCTCCTTTGTAACAGGGACGAGCTGCAGGAAAGGTGCATAAATAACTCATCCCCGTGCCTATCAACCCAAACACTTTCCCTTTTATAGGTCAGCAATAATTGAGGAGGAGTGTGAACGGCTCTCTCATAGGTACTTCCCATACAAAGGCCGTGCATTATTTGGCTGGTCGGCGATCGCTCCGGCCATCGCTATTAAACATTCAACGACACCTTCGCGTCGCACACGAAATGCCATGCGAACGGCCACAGACATTACTAATGTGATGTTCACTGATCGGAGAGAGGCTCTGAAGTTTCGAAATGATTTGACAATAAAATGGAGGCTAATTAAGTATAATTGCCACCTTTCTCTGGTCTTCAGATACGATCACAGAAGGTCTCTACTCTCCCAGGATTAAGAACGAACTCGGAAAGGTTTGAATCGTCAGGCTATCTACAAAGATTTGCATGTTGATAATTATACTCAATGAGTTGAAATAAAGCGTAGATCACTTTAAAGTGTACTGGGCGTTTCTGTGCAGTATGAATTTTGTGACCAGAATCGCGAGGAGAGAGCAGTGGTTCTGGCAACAGAGTGGTGGTGACGAAAAAAGGCACATTGTCGACTAGTTTTCATAGCACTCCAAAAATAAATGCAGGGGGTATAGAGGCGGGGTTGTAATAACATTCACTCTGTGTCGTCTGGTGAATGGCAAGCGATTTGTGAGCGCTTCGGGTCACAAAGTGTCACCGTTCCTCAAAAAACTGTCGTCGAAATCTTCCGCCGATGAGAGGAGTTTTCATGGAACTAATCGACCCTTGCACAACAAGCAAAAGCAGATGCGATCGAGTGTCAATAGCTGACCTATATCTTCGATATGCGTGGATGCGCTTTAGC
This sequence comes from Luidia sarsii, assembly GCA_949987565.1. Lineage (NCBI taxonomy): Eukaryota > Metazoa > Echinodermata > Asteroidea > Paxillosida > Luidiidae > Luidia > Luidia sarsii. The sequence continues at coordinate 11,113,667 of OX465121.1, forward strand.
CCGTGAAGTTGCCATGGGAACCGAACATATATCAGTCTCTCGAATTGTGTCTGTTTTCTCTCCCCTCCCTCTGTCTGTGTGTCTCTCCTCCATCGTCCTCGCTTGTTTTCTGCCTTATTCCTTGAATGTATATCTCAGTATCCTTGCCCGTATGTCTCATTGCTTCTGCTTTTCAGTCCCTGTGTCTCTTTGAGCACGTTTGTCTTTGTCTCTCTAAATATCCCTCTTTTACCTCGTATTTCTGTCCGTATGTCTGTCTGTGTGTCTGTTTGGTCATATCTGTTTGTTTTTTATCCCTCTTTTACATCGTATTTCTGTCTGTATGTATGTCTGTGTGTCTGTTTGGTCATATATGTCTGTCTTTGTCTCTCTATATATCCCTCTTTTACCTCGTATTTCTGTCTGTATATCTGTCTGTGTGTCTGTTTGGTCATATCTGTCTGTTTTTGTCTCTATATATCCCTCTTTGACCTCATATTTCTGTATGCATGTCTGTCTGTGTGTCTCTGTGTCTCTTTGGCATATCTGTCTGTCTCTGTCTATATTTTTTCTTTGACCTCATATTTCTGTCTGTATGTTTGTCAGTCTGTGTATTTGTCTGTTTGTGTTCTCTCCCTGTCACTTCCACCTCCCTCTACCATCTCCCTCCATCTCTCGAGAGTGTCAAGGAGAAAGATTCCTTTGAAACCAACCCCAACAGGGCCTACTCAATGCTCTTGATGCAAAGGGTGTGCACGCTAGGGCTGTATAGAATATTCAATCTAGCCCCAGAGCTGTCGACTGTGTGGGCGACTAGAGGAGGAGACTACGATACACAGGGGAATTCAACATCATTTAATAACGACTTCCCACGAGCCACAGCTTTCCCCCCGAAGGGACAGATAGAAAAAAAAGAGTTGCAGATCATGTGAGGAATTGCTGATCTTTGTTTTTCAGCGAGACGGATTACACGGGAGTAATTAGCAGTCTGCCTTCGTACAATGTGAAATGATACTGTCATTATAATCCTAATTTGTCGTGAAGACTTTCAAGGTGATAGAATGTCTGATGAGTTTGGCATAGACACCTGTGTCACGGGTAAAAACAACACCATTTATTATTCTGTGGGCGCTAGGATTTCTCTGACTGATTGAAACTCGCCCTAAAGGCAAAGCGGAGATGAATCGCGCCTTTAAGACTTCTTGTTTTTTTCTGTCGAATGTAGCATCCATCGCGTTATCTTCGGGTGGGTCGACATATACAGACTAATGCAATCGAGGGGAGAAAATTGAGTGAATGTGAATTTACTCTTTGAAATAGACTACCATATAAGATCCTCCAAAACATCCTCCAAGGAATGCTTTAAAATCATTGCTGTTTAAAGTTCACCGATAATTTTGTCACATCGGATATTCTGCCCCTTGATTATTTCGCGTTAGATGGACGCGGTGCATTGTGAATCTCTTTTTGAATCTTTTCTTAAATTTCATTGTGAATTTCATTGTAAATTTCAATGTGAATTTCATTGTGAATTTCATTGTGAATTTCAATGTGAATTTCATTGTGAATTTCATTGTGAATTTCATTGTGAATTTCATTGAGATTTTCATTGCGAATTTCATTGAAAAATTCATTGTGAATTTCAATGTGAATTTCATTCTGAATTTCATTCTGAATTTCATTCTGAATTTCATTCTGAATTTCATTCTGAATTTCATTCTGAATTTCATTCTGAATTTCATTCTGAATTTCTTTCTGAATTTCATTCTTAATTTCATTCTTAATTTCATTCTTAATTTCATTCTGAATTTCATTTATAATTTCATTTATAATTTCATTTATAATTTTATGATGAATTTTATGGTAAATGTTATGGTAAATTTTATGGTAAATTTTATGGTAAATTTTATGGTAAATTTTATGGTAAATTTTATGGTAAATTTCATTGTGAATTCCATTGCGAACCCCATTGTGGATCTTAAACTCTTAACCTATTTTTGGGGCACAGTAACAAGCTGATAGGAATCGGTACACTCTTACTTTTGTCGATAACAGATACCAATACACAGAAAACGATTACCTCTAACTGGGTTTTTCGGTCGATAGGGTAATTGCTTGTCTGCTAACAGCCCAGCAATCGTCTGATTAGGGAAGCTGTGAAGCAAACACGAATGCGGGACTGAATGATCTCACAACAGCGACGGGCTCTTAGTTAGAAAAACGGTGCAGAGACCAAGGTGCAGACGATGAAACTGCGTTCCCACTTTCTTGATACGAGGGTGTTGAGAACTCACTGCTGCTGAGAACTCTTACTTGACTACGACGCCCGTGGTATCTCGCCACTCTGGGCCTGGAAATGTTTAGACACAACAGCCAACGTCGTCAATATCCCCACCACGTGTAATTCAGCTACGGGCAGGCTGCGTCACACAGTCAAACCTTCTTTGAGTAAGAACAGACGAGAAAATCTCCGATTGAAATTGCTGACTGATGTATGCGTTGGCGTTTCAACGTGGTCGTCGGTATGTCTCCCTAGCATGGATGGAAGTACCGCCAACGCGTTTAAAAACCAAGACACAATCCTCAACACATAATTCCCCTTACACGTTTACAACCTATTGACATTGGAACAAAATAATTTCTGAATTTAAATTATTTTCTCTGGAGGGAAGCAGAATATAGAACATTAATGGAATCACAGAACCAAGGGCGAAAGACGAAATCCGATTGTGATGCGGGCGTCTTTCTCATACCAAACAATAGACATTCAATTCAGCAATACTACAGATGTAACAAGAATGCACGTGGGTTTACGGTGTAAAGCGAAAACAAAGGGAGTTATATTTACAGGCTCTCTGGCGTAGGAAACTTGATCCAATGAAAGTAAAACGTGATGTCGTGTTCAACCATAGGCCTCGTGGCCATTTCTGACGAGAATGATTTATAAATAGTTAAGGAATTACCTGAACTGTATAAAATCATAAACCGTAGTATATCGGCAAAATATTCCTTACAGTCTTAGAAAATACTGATCTCTATGGCAACCCCATGCTGTTTCTTACTTCCCCGAAGTTGCCCAAAATGGATGTATAATCTTTCAATACTACTACTAATGCAAACGTCATTCTCTACTTGTGATCTTATTGCATAGCTGCCAATCTATCTTAAAGGAAATTAAGAATTAAAGGAAATTAGGAATACTTCTGTAAAAACAGAGGAATCACAGAGCAAACTACATAGGAATACATGTGTATCTCTAATCCACAAATCGGAATCTGTTGTCAAGAGCTTGTAAAAAGTGATACATTTTTACCAAAAAAAGAGGAATGATTCCTCCAAAATAGGAATGGTTGGCAGAAAAAAATGCAGCCAAGATATCATATCGAAGACGTTAAGAGTCTGTCAATGTGAATAACATTCGAACGCATTGATCTGGCCTGGGCTCAGAAATGTATTCGTCAGAGAAACCCGGACCTTTTTTTCCCTTTCTGTCCGCCACTATACCGATGCAATTTGCATTCCTTTCCCAATTTCCCTTCCGCCTCTCGAGTCCCGAGTGTAAAACGAATTCAGGAAGGTAGCGGAGGGCGTGACGCAGCTGCCGCTTCTATACGCGGCTCTGGAAATGTCTTTGCCTCGCGGGTCTCCAAGCTGGATTATTGTATCGATCCCCCCAAGGAAATCTGGAGTGGGTTTGTATATGACTGTCCGATGACTGACAGAGGTAATATGGCGAAGTATCTCCTGTTTTTTTTCCTTCAAAGTCAGGAATTAATTTCGTCCTAGTCACTCAGTACCGACTGTCTGATCTGCACGCGCAATCTTTGCAACGTGTACCACTTTATCTTTGAAGGTTTGGTTACCTTTATAGTTACCCTTTTGGAGGACACATTTATTTGAAAGGAGACGGATGCTTGGCACTGTGAGGCCTCCGTACAACTCATCGACTTTTCACAAAACCACGACATCATCCACGTGAAATTAAAAGACATGTCATGAGGATGCTCGTCTACAGTTTGTGTGCAAGTTCTTCAAAATAATTAATCAGAAAGTAATATTTAGATGCATCGTTCATTTGGCTTTAGGCTAAAGTAGTCAAAAGGGTCGTATTTGGTAGCAAATTGTCAAGTCTTTAGCTATCACAAAATCTTCAACACTTTGATTGTGTTTGCAATAATCTATCACGAACTCCTATTTCTGATAAACCAGACCAAGCATAGGACAGACTATTTCAACCATCAGTATTTTCTCAATATTAGTTTGTTTTGACAGTGTACGCAATGTGTTGGTATGATTTGTACAGTACACTATAGCATCGCGTCTTCAAGACATGGCGAGGAAGATGCTGGCTCAATTGCTTAAAGATTTGCCCCTCGCAGTCGCCATTATTCAGGCATCAGGTAGAGTCGGGCTTTGGCAGGCAGGCACTCACGGGCAACGATCCCATGCACTGTCCTGCACGCTTATGGGACTATTAAAGCAATCGCGTGCACGAGCCAAAAATAAGATGAACTAGACTTAACGGCTTTTCCTCCTGGGATTCGGTAGTCTACCCTTTGGAAAGACACCAGCGCAATAATGCGGACCATTCAGTTGGCTTTGATACGGCAGAGTTTGCCAACCTCGAAGCAAGCGGAGCCTATATTTAGTACGTATAATAAGCACTTGGCTTCATAACAAGTGAATGGGTATGTTTTGTCAACTGTGTTTGGTGGAAGCGAGTTAAGACGAGCCGGGAACCAGGCAAGTGTGAAGCAGCACTGAGCAAACCCTCGTCAACCAGCGTTAGACGTCGTTTAAGTGTGTCGTTAGTTGCTAGGCAACCTGAATACCCCCGCCAGAGCTCCAGAGTGGTGTGGGGGCACGTGCAAGCACGGGCTGTATCCATGGTAATCCACCACTGCTTTTCCTCTCTATGCGGTATGATATGGACAGCTGCACAGATGCTGAAGGCAAACAATATTCTCAATGTTTTCTGGCTTATTTCTTTCAAAAGTTAGAGGGCCTGACATTTCGATCCTAGCAGGACCATCCTCAAAGGTACTGCTAGGATTTGCTAGGATCCAAACGTCAGGCCCTCTAACTTTTGAGATTTATGTTTTGCAGGTCATAGTCTGTGAGCAGTTTGCAACAGTATTAACTTCTGATTTTTTTCTGATAGTTTGTGTAGGCCACATCAGCAGAGACGGAATGGACAGAAGTCTTCCACAGAGACCAATGGTAGGCAGAAAAACCCGAGCAAGATCGATCAACAGATGATGGGGATAAGCTTGATGAGTGGTAGGCATTCAGTGACCTGGTTCGACAAAGATAGGACCAGGGCAAGTTTTATAGATCTGCTTAAATAAACACCAAAATCGCGGAGGATCAACTGAATAATTGGTAAATGATATCTCTATAGCAGTCTCCTGACGACGGGCAGAGTACACACTACCCGAAACGTTGAGTTACCGGCTCTTTTCAGAACCACACTCCTTCTTGAAACATAGGTGCTATATGGTGTAACCGCCAACGTTGATATCCCTATTTGAAAAATAAAATGAAATGATATTGCCACCAAAAAAATGAAATCCTGAACAAGCAACACGCTTGAACAAATTCAAGATATTAAAGATAAAAATGCATTGCCATCTCATCAAAATGCAGAGAGGTCACTGGTTTCAATACACCTTCCCCTTCCACTGTCGATCTCCAATCTGGAATTTCCTTTTTCATGATAAAGCTACTGTTATAGGTCACGGCAAGGGCATTGTTAGAATTCAATATCTCCAATCTCCAGGCACACGCCAGCACAATATCCCCACGTGAAGGTAAGCCCCTAATAAACTAATGGGTGGTGGGGGGTAGGGAGGGAGGGAGGGGCAGATTCCTGCAGCCAAGCCAAGTTGACTCAAACGCCTACGAAACCGGTCGTCATGGAAACAGGATGTCAAGCAATTTATGGAAGCGAGGCGCCGATGGTTTCTGATACATATTTGTTTGTTTTTCTTCATCCGTGGCGGCGCGTGTGACGGATTGGTGCGCACAATGGGTCGGATGCTGATACAATGGCCCCTTTGACCGGGAGAAGGAATTCTGAACGGACCCAGGACTGCGAAGCCAATCGCGGCGAGATTGATTTCCTCTCCGGGTTTAAATCCCCAGCGAGATGCGAGGCCCTTTCAAGAGGATCCGGAACGGGGGCCAGAAATGGGAGGTAGTGGGGCTGCCATGGACACGGATAATGGCGTGGTAGCAAAATGACTCGATCCTGAGAAATTCAGGCAGTCTTCGACCAGACATCTCTACAGTTTGATGTGAGACTCATTTTCAGTTTCATCCCCAAATATCTCTGGTATATACTTAAACAAAGACTGCTTGTTGACTAAACTGACCAAGAACATCCTGAGAAAAGCTCTGCTTGGATGGAAAAGCTAGTTCCTCTCGAGTCTAGATAGAAATACATTACAGTCTGCTTATTTGGTTGCTTGTCACAATGAAGTCCCAGGGTCTGGCTTTATACAGTGAATGGTAAAGGTAATGCACATGTTCCCCCACATCGTTATATCTTGAATACTCAAAACTGGATGTTGCTTTTGTGAAGCAGATAGGTTGATATCTCCCAGGAAAATAACCTGTAAAATACCATTCAAAACATCACTTATCACTTGTCATCTCAAGAGTTATGTCTCTTGAAACAAAACTCGTCGTCTCCTTTAGTTAATTGAAAGAAATTCTAGTCATTTCTTTTCTTTGTTTAAAACATCATCCATAGGACTCATCTTGGTTATGCTCGACTGATTTTAATTCTCGAAATACAGGTGCACCGTCGCTATGCTTGAAATGCGTCACGTGGTCTGCGGTTTATCTGTAGACCCGGCGGCAACTTCAAAGGAAATGGCTTTACTTGTTTAAGGAATACAGCGAGGATTATGTTCCTATTAAATGTAATGCATGAACAACCCGACTAAGGGGGACTAGAAGTGGAGATTAATCATTTACAGCTTTGGTAGGGGACATTAGCTGGAAGTGATTCAAGGTCGGTTTTTCTTTCCAATTGCCACCTTGATGGGCATACCGTGGACAAACAGCTGAGGTTTGCCTGGCGAGGCAGGCAGCTATGTTTATCTTCCCCTCCTAATATTCCTCCTTCAATTCCTCTCCAGCCACATCCTCCTCATCTTCCTCGCACTCCTCTCCTTCAGACTTCTGAACTCCCTCATCCCTTTCCTCTCCTCATTACTTTCTTATTTCTTCTTTTCCTCCTCTTGCTCATCCTTGTCCTCTTCGTAGTTTCCCTAGAAACAATCATCTTCTTTTTTCTCCTCTTCCTCTTCTTCCTCTTTAAGCACCTCTTTCCTCCTCATCCTCCCCATCGTGCCCAACATTCCTAAGATCCCAATCCTCATCTCGTTACCCCTTTCCTTATGTTCTCCTCCATTTCTCCCTCATAACCCCATACCTAATCCTCCCCATCTTCACCTTAGGTGACACCCTATATCACAGTCATCACTGACAGCACCACTTGCTTTACAGAGCCACAGTTTGTTGTTGCAGGACGCTCGTCATTAAGTCCGGTAGCTTGCTTTCCAAGGCTCCATCCCATTAACGCTAAAGACAACATCCGTCCACACGTCAACGTGCAGCCTAGCACCTGGCCCTTATATATGCAATGAAATCCACCTGCTTACCACGACATTCTGATAATGGAAACAAAATTAATCCCGTGGCTAACAGGTGCTTGGTGAGGAAAATGTAAACGTCCATTGTCAACGCCCAGCAGAATCCCATTTCGAAGTGCTGATAGGAAGGGACAACATAAACAGGCACGTTAAGACAGAGAAGTGCAGAGAGACAGACAGAGACAAGGGTGGATAGAGGGACTGACAGACGAGATAGAGAAGAGAGATGAGATAAACAGAAAGAGCGAGATAGACAGAGAGGGAGAGGGAAAGAAAAAGATAAAGAGAGGAGAGATGAGAAATAGAGAGAGGGGAGGGAGGGACAGACGAGGGACGAAATGGATAGAGAGAGGAGAGAGAGAGAGACAGACAGAGACAGATATAGACCAAAGTTAAATCTTATAGGTCATATAAGATTGCCGAAACGTACCCCGAAGATATAGAGATGAAATACGGCATCATACTCCAAGGATGCTACAGAGGGGATGAGAACCCCGGGCGAGGTTAGCATTTGAGGACCGTAGAGTAATCTTCTTAGCGAATCAACAAAGATTGTTATCTGACCGCGGAGGTACCTGAAGTTCCTTCCCTCGTTCAAAGTGCTACACGAGTGCCGAATCACATTTCCCTTCCCTATCTACATATCTCGCACTTTGTATTCTAAAATAATACACGTGGTTTCGTATACCACAGCTTTAAGCAATGAAATAAGTAGTCTTACAAACAAAAGGATTAGCATTATCAGAACGTACAAATTCCCACTCGTTTCAATAAAAATGTAGTAAACGTATAAGACATTTTACCTTTCAATGAATTTTTTATCATGCAAGCAGGACTGTGAAATTTGACTGGACCGGGACACGAACCCGAGACCTCTGGCTTAAATGTACCGGCACATTGGTCCATTAGATAATTACTTTGCTCGAGATGGCACAATGTAAGAGCCAGGTATATTCCGTTGGACCTCCGGAGGGCTGTGAACTGCAAAGTTTGCAGGCGAAGTTGATCCCCTTTAGAAGATAAGAACTTCGGATCATTCTCGCTTATGAAATATCGGCTCATTCCATGAAATCCAATCGTTTTTGGTTGGTTGGTTCTCTTCCTAATCCTAATCAGGGGGGGACAGCATCGGTAACTCTTTTCATATTCGGTAACTCAGTTTAGCGGGAAAAGTTTGAATAACAGACATGCAATATTAAAGTAGATTGGATTCAATGGCGTCACGATGTAAGGCAATATTTAACTTTTCAAAAAACCACTACTTTTTAACGAATACGACTTTTAGGGTTCTATCTACCCTCTCTACCCTCTTTCCCTGTATCTCTCCCTCCACCTCTCTCCCCTTCTCTCTCCATCGTTCTACCCATCCCTCCACGTATCTCTCCCTCTACCTCTCTCAACTCTTTCCCCTCTCTTCTCTTCCCTCTCCCTACCCCTCACTCCTCTCTCCCCCTTTGCTCTCCCTCTCTCTGTCCTTCTCTCCACATCTCTCTGTCCCCCTCTCTCCATAACTCTTCCTCTCTTTGTAAATATGGTATGCTTCGCAAACATAAACATTCAAATGAATATTTTCCACAGTAGGATGCTCCTGGGAGTCAAGCAAAAACAAAATATAGGTTAATGATTGTAAATAGCACGGTGTTCTAAACTGAATGTGCAAGTACAACTCCTCTAACCCTAACCCAACGACCCCTTGGGCTTCGGTTCACTTCCGCCTGCTACCAATAGAAGCATGTCATTTCCTTTGACAAATAACCGGCAGGAACGTGACAAGCCATGTTTGGGCGCGTTCTCCGGCGCACCTCGTGGCGAGAGTACGATTCAAAACGCCGGTGGTATAAGGGCCGTACCGGAATGAGCACTACCCAAAAGGAGAACGAGGTTGTGCGATGGATTGGGAAGGAGGAAGTCCGTCCCAGATGGTCAGAGTGTTAGCAGAAGCGTTTCGACAGATTTCCCCACGCCTACCTGGACCCTGACAGACCACGGAAGAATCCATCCAACCCTTTCCATCCGCTGAACTCAAAAGGAAATGATTACATGTCAGGTTCTTGATGTAGTTCTTAAAGCGTTCTGTCTTGATACCTTCTGAACTTTAAAGTAGGTCTGTAGTGCAACGAAGTGCAAAGTATTCCGTCGTGATTACGAAAGCTGCATTTGTTCAAGTCATCAACCAGCATAATTTGTCGACGTTTCTGGTTATCATATGTATGTCATTGGCTTGGAAAATCGCGATTTTGTTGTCGTTCGTGGTGAATGTAAGCTTTTGTTTCGTCCAGATTAGACGGCCAGCAAAGACAATCGCCTCATAAAAATGCCTCTTATGCCATTATCAAAGATTTTTGGGGGATTAAACTTGGCCAACTGATAGAATAGATGTTTAGCTTCAATTTAATGACAAAAACAAAAATTCGATCATGAACACAATTTTTCATAAAAATATCTCGAAATATCCCTTGCCGACTTCCGCCTGGTTTGGGGTGACGGTCCCCTTTTTTGTAATCGTAAAATCGTTGCGCAAAATAAAGAGTTCGGTAAATTTGGTTCGGTTCAACCAGACATGTTTGGCGCCCTGTGACTGTTTTTCTTCAAGTTCATTAAATAGTTAATTAATTATTGATAAGTATTGTCACAATTTTATATTTCTTAATAAGGTTGGTCAAAATATTGGTTAAATATTGGTTATTGCTTAACTTTTCTTAGAGCGAGGAGCACTGGTATTACATCCTTGTTCAGGTGTATTGCCATACCTGTACAATTATTAACAAACATATTTACACGACCACACAATCACTTCAGGCGATTACCAGTCGTCTCTTCTGTTGTCGGTATAATCCAATAACAAGCATTCAGTGACAAGCTCGTTCTTAATCAATGCCGCGAATAATCACATCCATCAGCGCTAACCGAATTTTGGATTCGTTGAGCGTAATCGACACAGACAGTCCAGCTTCGTCTGACAAAAAATCTGGCTCTCTTGTACTCTGCATGCGAACCATATTGCGTCATAATTCCGAAGTATAATACCCCAGCCATAAAATTCATGAAACTGAAGCGATACACTGTCCAGGTATTATGTGTTTCCATAATTTCCCCCTTCGACCAATTCGCTGGGGATTTACGGTAGGGTAATCAACTCACCGAATCCCGTGGTGTACTTTCGTGGGCGAAGTGCACAACCAGGTACCGACTGCACGCCCTCCACTTCTCCGACCCTCCAGGGAGGGGCTCGCGACCCAGTGGCTTAGGGTCTATAACTGACGGGTAACCAGATGAACAGCGAGCAAATACGGTAAGGTATAATAGCTGAGAGTGAGAGGGGGAGCGAGCGGGTCGATCCTGATGATAGTGGCAGAGTACAGGACACGGGTGTCTAGCTCGTGAGGCAGTGATACACACACTGCAAGCACCGCGGTGGATGCAACCCGAGTCGGCCCTGTAGGTAATAGCTCGACTGGTTCACATGGGTGTCCACTGCCGACCTGTCCGTCCACAGACACGCCAGTCAGGGGAACAAGTACACGAGATAAGTGTGTGAAACTGACCACGTGAAAAGCATCGCCAACGAAAAAAGGAAAGTTTCTGACTCAAAACTTTTCTCACTTTATGTCTGTTCTCACTTTATGTCTGTATCCACTCATGTCCTGACGCCCTGATTAAAGAGTTTTACAGAAAATGTGTGCCAACCCACATAATTATTTCAGACACTGAAGACCATAAAGTATTGAAGAAAAAAACATTCAAGTAAAAAGAGTAAAAAAAGTATTGCAAAAAGTATTGAAAAAAAATATTGAAAAAAGTATTGAAAAAAAGTATTGAAAAAAAGTATTGAAAAAAGTATTGAAAAAAAGGATTGAAAAAAGTATTGAAAAAAGTATTGAAAAAAGTATTGAAAAAAAGGATTGAAAAAAGGATAGAAAAAAGGGATTGAAATAAATAAAGTATAAGAATAGTTTCAAAATTCCTAAAAATAAAAACATACCGAATACAATTAGGATATTTAGTAAAACAAGGCCGGATAAGGACATAAGCGGATAACTTGATTATCTGGCTAGACGTGCTGGAAAGCATCTGCATCATTAGTTTGAGTCCAAGGCATCTTCCCCTAGCCCTGGCTTCTACAAGATGCTTTCGTATCAACATCATTCCCGCATCGTAATTTTTTCCTGTTAATTAACTTAAATTGTGAACTTGATATTTCTTTTTTTCTCTCGCCTTAATTTGGTATGGAAATCAATGTGAATTGAATTGAATTGAATTTTATGAATAATGATTTTTTTTGGAACGAAAAGATTTAAATAATTAGAACGGTGACAATTTGCATATTATGGGATTATGAAATATTCATGAATCATGATGTGATCCTTCACTTCCCAGCGAATCAACCTTTGAATCCTTTCATTGCCATATTGTTTATTGCAGCACGTACAGTTCCTAACCGAATTGTTTTGAGCCAAGGCAGTTTTTCATTCCAATCTTATTCAACGTCATTTTTGTCAATGAAGGATCATTTTAACAACAAAAATCTGTAAATTTAGTGGGCCTGACGTTTCGATCCTAGCAGGACCTTTCTCAAAGGCAAAATCTGTGCATGTATTCTATTAAGTACGACAAGTGCTCTCTTCTTGTCTAAAATCTCTTTACAACAAGCAATTTATACAAAGAGTGTATACAAAGAGTGTATTTTTTCAACATATTTCTGAACAAGACGCTATTTTTGAACCCATTTTTCACCATCAATTCTTGATTGAAGACTGGTTTCAGCGAGAGCTTCAATAAACAGCTCCCCGTTTGTGGGTCCGCGTGGGCGTTCCGTACGCTTTCAAAGTCCCGACTCTTGGAATCTTAACTCAGGTGTCTGTTACCGATCACTTTGATCGTCGCTGACCCTAAAGGGCGACGATCAGATGCGGTGCGACAGAGAGCAAGAAGACACCCTCAGTAAATCTCAGAACCCGAGACGGGGAAAGACAGCAAGCTCGACCGTAGCAGGTGAGCCGAGACGAGTCTTGTTTGGAAAGAAAGCACTCAATATGGCACCTTTCTTGAACAGCGCCCGGCAGCGTTTGATAAGTTGTGGGATGAGCTGACAGGTTGTGACTGGAATGGTGATTACAGCCTTCCTGTGGAGTCCTATTTCCCTTCCACGTGTTTGAGTACGAGTAAAGGTATACTCTAAGTAACATCTCATCGGCGGAGCATCAGCTAGAGATGCTTTCTCTACATTGGCTGGAGGTTTGTGCGGTCTGGGATTAAATGAGTATGGATTGAGGATCCTGGGTCATTCCTGATCCTAGCTAAGCCTAGATAATCCAGGGGTCATCCTGTGAACGATCCCAAGTAGGGGAAATGACGTTGGAAATAGCGGTTTGGCCCTCTTTGGTATAGTTGGTATTAAGTATTAATCATTGAAAAAAAAAAACATTGGGGTAACTCTATACCAAAATGGCAGGCTCGTTTCAAATGTACACTGATACCAAAGGGACTACGGGCATGTCTGGCCCCTGAAACTCAACCTCACCTCCCTCCCTCCCTCCTTCACTCCCCTCTCTCCATCATCTCCCTCTCCTTGCCCTTCCTCCCTACCTCCCTCCCTTTGTCCCTTGATCCCTCCCTCCCCTCCCTCCCCTTCCCTTCCTTCGTCCCTCACTCCCTCCCCTCCCACTCCCTTCCTTCGTCCCTCCCTCCGCTTCCCTTCCTTCGTCCCTCCCTCCATCCCCTCCCACTCCCTTCCTTCGTCCCTCCCTCCATCCCCTCCCTCCCCTTCCCTTCCTTCGTCCCTCCCTCCATCCCCTCCCACTCCCTTCCTTCGTCCCTCCCTCCATCCCCTCCCTCCGTTTCCCTTCCTTCGTCCCTCCCTCCATCCCCTCCCACTCCCTTCCTTCGTCCGTCCGTCCGTCCGTCCCTCCTTCCGTCCCTTCCTCCCTCCCTCCTGCCGTCCCTTCCCCCCCTCCCCTCCCTCCCTCCCTCCCTCCCTCCCTCCCTCCCTCCCTCCCTTCCTCCCTTCCTCCCCCCCCCTCCCGCCCTCCCTCCCTCCTTCCCTCCCTCCTTCCCTCCCTCGGGCTGGGTTCGGTCTCGCTTACCACTCTCCGAAAGAACATTTTCATCAAGGGACATACAGCATATCCTTCTATCCCCAAATCCCATCGTATGTAACTAATTTCGGACAACGGAAGAGTAGGCCTATCGGGTCGCAAGTTATCAAGAGAGAATACGCGCATACCCACTCACGACTATTGACGAACTATACGGATGGCTGGCCGGCAGATTTAGGAATTCCAAATATTTCTTTGAATCGCTGAAACCAATATGGAGAGAACGATGAACCCTGGGCTTATTTCTAAACGGAAATCTTCCCTTACCAATGTACCTGTATACAGATGCTTCCATTACCACGGTGACCGTACACAAACATACATTTTCCTTTCTTCAAAATGCACAGCATCTTATATCGAAAGAGAGATGTTAACATCTGTAAGAAAACGACTCTAAAGAGCTTTTGATATCCTATGCATCTGTTCAGAATAACGGCTCGGTGCTATTAAGTCCAGATACCAATGCACAGCATGTTATATCGAAAGGAGGAGAATTTCAACACTTGTAAGAAAATGACTCTAAAGAACACTTTGGATACAAAGCCTTTGCATCAGAATAAAGGTTTAGGGCTATGAAGTCCAGAGACCCGTAGTCCTATCTGATGTAGAAAGCAAGGCTTCTGAAACCATACAAAATAAACAGCTCTGTGTATAACTGTGGCATGACAGAGCAGAAATATGAGCTCAACACCTTGACATGTTCCGTAGAAGAAGACAAAAACACCTACCGATACAGACAGGAGAGCAAGACATCGCCATTCTAGGGCCAATAGTGAGTGCGTCATTACAGACACGGTATCCTCGCGAACATCAGGCCATATCAGTTCCCCACCCACATCAAAACCTTGGAAGACGGGCGGTATTCAGTAGTGATCGTGCCACCAGGCGTGGCTGGTCGCAATCAAAGGGAATTTTATTTGCTGAGAAAACAGCCGCGGTACTGTGCGGCGACCAAAAATAGCGCGACAGACCTTGGGAAAAGATTCGTGTAGGCGAGACAGCGCACAATGCCATCTCCAGTATAGCCTCTCTGTAAGTCGATCTGCTATTAAAACCTTACAAAACATTGGTCAGATCGAAAAACAGAAATGTTCACAGATTTACACGAAACTTATACAGTTGAAGGTGGTTATGGTGGAAACCTCGCACTGAAATATTTTATGTTTAAAATGCTGCATTTTTGGAGAAAAGAGTAAATAAATCGTTTACGTCTCACCCCTAGATCTTAACGATATTTGTTTTCGGAACAGTTCGTTGAATGCTGCATTTTCGCGAAACAAGTAAAGCGGTTTTCACGATTTTCTCGAGACTCGGTAGGCGGATTGAGCTGAAATTTTCACTGGTGTGCTATTTCATGCATATTCTGAGGGGAAGGGTTGACAAGTACGGGACCAAGCCGAGGGCGCCGAGTAATGGATGCTCTACTTCTTCGTGTTTACAGGGACTCCAAGAGACAAGATACTGATACACATTCGCTTGCGGTCTGGCAGGCTTATCAGATTCAGTCGCGCAATGATACACCGCCAAAAGGAATTGTGGAAAACGATCGTCCCGATATGTCCACAAGTTCATCCCAAACATTCACAGCACAAATGAGTCAACATAGAATGCTTTAAAGGCCCCATTCCTGATTGAACGCAATATCAAATAAGCAATAATAGATATTTTACAGTGCATGTTAACATGACTAGAAAACTTATAGCGTATAAACCATACCAGTACATTTAATTTCCCATTCAATTCCGATATCAATCGCAAAATCAAAATTACCTTCACTCTGCACGTACAATGATCACGCTGAATTACCTGTAATGCAGATGCATAATTATTTTAATATGTGCATTTCTTCAATTATAAACTTGTATTAGAAAGTGCATAACAAGGTCAATGTCAAAGTGCCATCTGACCATCTGTTCCTAATGGACATGTCAGTAGTGGGATAACGCGCATGCGCAAGACTTGACCATGAACATAGGTTACGGCTTTAAAGTACACGGGGCACTGTATAGGAAGCCGCGAGATGGCGGCTGTGGCCAATGCCCATAGACTCCCGTGATATACCTAGCCATAGCCAATGAATTCGGCCTCACTGTACGGTCCACTCTGAATCCAATAGCTTCGGCTTCAAATTACACACGGGAGTATGGTAAGCCACAAGGTAGCGGATGTAGATTCTTTCCATTGACTTGTGTGTTATTGCTAGCCGTAGCCAAGACTGCTCGAGTGTGACTGCCGTTTCTGCATCAATAAAATTATGCACTAAACGATGACATAAAGCAGTCAGTGTCATCGAAACAAAACTCCGTTTATACCTGCTTCGCTGGGCGAAACCCGGGAACGAGGTTAACGCTTGTTGCGCTGACATGGCGGCAATGCTATGGCCAACCTCCTCCCCAGCTCTTTCCATTCACATCGGATACCTTACACAATCTCCACATATACGATGTGGATGGTTATCTATATGGATAGAGCCCCATTGGACGATCATCAATTTCATTTGATGAACCACGGTGCTGACTTCATCGGCAATATGCAGGATTTTATGGATGTCTATTCTCAGACCGCGTGGCTTCACCAAACCCATTAACCCCGATTCGCTAATCAGGGCACGCAGGAAGCCAAGAAGCACGCGCGCGGATTTCAAAAGAGGGAAAATATCGGGGAACATCTTCCGGCTTTGGCGTTATCATCTCCAGAGATCAACGGACGGAGCAAGGCGGACGTGAGCGAGGGGGAGAGGGGGGAGAGGGGGTAACGCACCGGGCGATGGGTTGGTGAGTGCGCGGTCGCTATACCAGGTGTCAACTCCACAAGATTATAAAAGACAAAGGAGCATGGACAATTAAAAAATAGAGTTCCGTCTACATCTAAGGTCTGACTTCAAAAATTGATGGAACAGACATAAGGGAACATTTTCTAGGTAGTGTGTGGCCTCAAATTGTCGTAGCACAATCTTGTGTAATGTGATACACAAACATGTTGCAAAGTACTTACTGAATAAAATTACCGAAATGCAAATCTCACAATTTAGTGGGCCTGATGTTTCCATCCTAGCAGGACCTTTCTCAAAAGCAGAGTGCCTTTGAGAAAGGTCCTGCTAGGATCGAAACGTCAGGCCCACTCAATTTTGAGTTTTGTGTAATGTGTTATATTTTCAACATGAAGGATTATAAAGAAAATAAAAAGAAACAAGTTAACAAATGGGTATAAGATCTTGCTTGTTACTTATTGTTGAATCGTATTTCTCTGTGAATGGATTATGAATAATTATATTGGAGAGGGTCAGTTGCCCTTCGCCTCGCAATCAAACCCGGGGGCAAGGGGGGCAAATTAGATCAATCGGGAGAGATAATTCCATGGATCTCTGAGCCTGTCATTGCCAGGAGAGACCTCGGTCTAGCACAGCGACCCTGACTGTCACTTCTGGGTCAGCCTTCACGCTTCGCCTGCCGTCGTCCCGGACCAAATTGATGCAAATTAAAAAAAACACAATGAAGCTGATGCTTCGAGAGCAACTGTGGAATTGCGTCAGACTCTATCATGAGCATTCAACGCTAGCGATTGAGTGGTAAGGCACTTGTTCTCAATCAGTGTGTAGACCGTAGAGTACGGGATTGGATGAACGGCTGTATGGCAATCTCAAGCATTCGCATGCATAATAACGTGCACGGAGTATAATCTAATCGATAACGACTACAACCTCAAGTATGGGTCAACAATTTAAGATAAAAGCAGAGCCTAATATGAACAAATGCTTCAAGAGGGCCTGACGTTTGGATCCTAGCAGGACCTTTCTCAAAGGCAAAGAAATGCCCTGCTATAGGATCCAAACATCGGGTCTTCTTACTTTTGAGATTGATGTATCGCAGGTCATTTTAGTCAGTGAGCAGTTTACGACAGTTTTTTTGCATTAACTTCATGAACAAATACTGATACGATCTGTTACCAAGACGGGTTCATAAGCTAAGGGGACACACACGATGGACACAGCATTACAACAAAAACCATGTATTCCCAAACAAAGGAAAATTGACAAGGGATTCGTTCTGGTGAAATGCCACGGATTCTCATGAGTGAACAATCGACCAGGAGCTTCATAAATGACCCGATGCAGTAAAATTACATGAGTAATTTGGAATTCAATGCCCCCTTCTTTCTCCTCCCTCTTCATCTCTTCTCTCGCCTAGGGAGGCTGACAATTTTCATAACGACCTGACCACTCGAGCGAAAAATATGGAAGCCGCCAGGGCAATCAAGGCAAATTGGACGGCCGTAATGAGCCCGGAACACTAACAACCAACCCCTTCACCCCTCCTTCTTCACCGTTTCTTTCAAGACGGCCGCGACGGGCCGGGGGAGCGGACACAGCGGATGAGCCAGGGGAGGAAAGTCGTCGAAGGACGGCGCCAGGAATGGCTCGATCCGCTGACCACTCCACGCACTTCAGCACGGACAATCTCAGCTCGGTAAACAAAGCAGACAAACTCTCAAGCATCCCGTGGCTAGACGACGAACAGCGAAGGTAATCATCAGCGCGTGTGAACTCTGCTGTGATATGCCTTAGCGCGAGTATACCGTACACTTCCTTGATCTGTTTTCTTTTGTATGAATATCTCCTCTGGCGAGATGCTGAGGAGATAATGAAGCTGGTGTACTGCTCTAATGGCAGATACTTCATGTAAGGCTCGTGGGGAGCGAGGGGATGACATCGAGAGATTCGCCGGTGCTTGTAGTATCAAAAATGATACTTCTCGGAACCCTTGTGTGAAGTGCATGGCAACACTCAAGGCATACGGGACAAACAAGCTCATCTATGACAGATCATCTTGACTCAGGCGGGATGTGCACGCCGCAATGGCTGGGCCAAATACCATTAGATAGAGAAACGTACATAGACAGGCTCTTCCTGTGTCTTTTTGGTGCGGGACATTAAAATACGACCACTTAGGCAAAGTTCACTTTCTGATGAATAGGTCGAAAAAGTGGCGCCTAAAACGAAGGAAATACATCATTTTCATTGGGAATAAGAGATACAATAAGATAAGAAAACTGTATGGGGATCACTGGGGATTCAAATGCTTACATGGCATGGCTAAATCAATGTAATTATAGCAGAAGAGTCACACTGCTTAAATGTTCTACAAATCAATGTGGCTCGATATAATAATAGGTACAAGCACATCTTAGTTATGGTTCACGGACATAGTCGGGGATTATCATAAAATCATCTAGATTATTCAATCAACTAGATTATTAGAAATCAACTAGATCATTAGAAATCAACTAGATCATTAGAAATCAACTAGATCATTAGAAATCAACTAGATCATTAGAAATCAACTAGATCATTAGAAATCAACTAGATCATTAGAAATCAACTAGATCATTAGAAATCAACTAGATCATTAGAAATCAACTAGATCATTCGAAATCAACTAGATTACTAAATCAACTAGATCTTAAAATTTAGTGGGCCTGATGTTTCGATCCTAGCAGGACCTTTCTCAATGGCAGATCATTAGAAATCAGCTAGATCATTAGAAATCAGCTAGATCCTTAGAAATCTACTAGATATTAGAAATCAACTAGATATTAGAAATCAACCAGATTACTAAATTAACTAGATCATCAGAAATTATTATAAATCAATTGATTATTATAAATCAACTAGCCTAGATTATTAGAAATCAACTCGATTATTAGTTCAATAAAAACCCGCCCTAACCCTTGAACTATTAGCCCAAGGTGGGTCTAAAATAAAAATAAGAAAATGTGAAAGCAAAATAATGTATGAATAATTTTACCACATATGACGAAGCTGAGGCAAAACAAAAAAATCACGTCGTTGGACATCGTTATTCAACGAGCAAAGATTACTGAAACACCAAGGGAGATTGGTGTCGCGTATGATAACATTGGTCATGTATAATGTTATGATACATTGGTATCATAACCGCGACCTTCATTATATCGGCGAGGTGTTTGGTGTTTACGGGGAGGGTGTTATCTATAGCTGAACGCCCCCTCTAAGCAATGCTAGTCACTGAACATCTGTACGCATTTCTTGAGGGCATTCTTCTATATAATCCAGAATTGATTTTTAGAAAGGGTATAAAGAAGCGTGATGGGCAATGAAGTCCCCATACAAGTAACGCCTGTGTGGACTTCAGATTAGTTTGATACTGGCCTATAGATAGCATTGTGTCAATATTCCTGGAGGACGTGCATCGCGAATGTCAAAACCAATTCTAGAATACCAAGAAGGGAAATGTAGTTTTCCTTAGTAGACTGGAGACGGAGGTTTTTGGAAATTTGATTTCCGGGTCTGGTGTTTGGATACGAGGCGTCTGCGCTCCGACCATCTCCTCGTGGACTCTTATTCCGTCAAGGAAACTCGCAATTTGTCCACCGATAACTCGGTTTGCCGGCCAGTGGCAAATATGTTTAGGTCGACGGGGCGGAAAAAATAAAAACAAAGGTGAACGGCGCCACTTAATTAAGACTCAGATATTAGTCTCCGGTTTTGGAGAGGGAAAGACTACGCGGGGAATTCACGTTAGCTTGGCAAGATGAGTGGATGGTGGATATTATCACGTTAATTAATTCAATTCCAAATGCTGGAAGAAAAAAGGCTACGCCAGTGAAAGGCAAACCAGAGATCAATGAAGACATAAAGATAGACAGACAGATAAACAGACAGATAGGCGGAGAGACAGACATGCAGGCAGGTAGGCGGGCAGGCGGGCAGGCATACAGACAGACAGACAGACAGTTTGACAAGACAGCCAGCCAGCCAGAAAGACAAACAGACAGACAGCCAAGCAGGCAGGCAGACGGACAGGCAGACAGGCTGATAGTCTGATAACGTTAGTCTGATAACACTTCTTTTTAACTTCATTAACAAATGTTGACCAATTCTGATCAGATTGTCAACGGGCAACATAAACCAAACTCTTCCTTGATGCTAGTGACAATCAATCTCTGACTCTAGACATTTTCTCATACGACCAGACGAAATTGAGAAATCGATTTGTCCCTGCCCTCCTTTGCCAAACACTGGGTAGAACCATTCTCAAACTTGGCGAATCTGTGTACGCTCCATCGCATTAACCAAAACAAGGGCCGTGTTTCATAGATTAGTGTGCAGATATTAGTGGTGGCGTTTGCTGCCTCGACTATTTCCTGGCTTTAATGCTGCTAGCATTCCGCTGGCAATCAATAATGCAGGTGCATTGCACACCTGACCCGTCTCCACCCCATTCCGAATCAAGTGCGGATTCGGTACTCCTCGATATCAAGCTAGATGCACGCGTGGGAGAGAGAGAGAGAGAGAAGAGTGTGTGGAAGAGAGAGGGAGAGGGAAGGGAAAAAGGGAGAGAGGGGGGGGGGAGAGGGAGAGAGAGACAGACAGACAGAGAGGAATAAAGAGAGAGGGAGAAAGAGAGAGACAGAGAGGGGGAGAGAGATACAGAGACAGAGAGGGAGGGAGTGGAAGAGACAGAGGGAGAGGAGGGTACATAGAGAGGCAGAGAGAGGGCGGGAGACAGAGGGAGACTCAGAGAGATAGGTACCGAGAAGGAACGGAAACAGTAAGAGCGTTTTTACGATTAAATATCTTCGGTGATCTTCAGCAAGGCTAGGTTGGAAAGGGAAGGCTAGGTCGGGAAGGATAGTGCCTGATCCACTGCTCTGAGAGGTTTACTGGCAACGGAATAGGAGTAAAAAGTCGGTCACCTCAGCTGCCTCAATCAATATTGTTGACAGAGTTAAAGGGCTTGACCTCCCGATCTCAACACGAGTGAAAAAAACAAGTCAAGAAATAACCGTCTTTCATGAGTTTCAAGATTTTACAGTGTGAAAAAACATGGCAGAACTTTGATAAACATTGATTCATCAAAGTTGATAATAAGTTGGTGATAACAACTGTAGTTTTTGTTTTCAATAACTTCCAGCAATTCAGAGAGGTTGGCGTTTCCGCAACCAACTGGTTTGACCTAAATATTTTCATAAATTTCAGGTCCCTGCAGCAGTTTCGAAAGTTTTTCGATAACGTCTGGTTCGATCAGTGGAAAAAGTCAGCGCCAGGATCATTGGAAATAAAGAGAAATGGTAAAAGGCAAATTCAATGAAACTCAGGAATGATAAAGAATAAGGACCTGGTCACTGGCGATAAAATGACCAGGTCATCTAGGGGTGGGTACACTGTTAAAACAAACTGCACCTCATGCACTTCTGCAATGGCACATATTTGTCCCGGAATCATGAACACTTGAGGCACCTACTGTACTTCATGCACATGAAATACTGCAGCTCAAGCACATGTGGCATTGTTATCACTTGAGCAAAAGTCGGATGAGGTGCATGAAGTGCTTCATGTACAAGAACATCTCCCTATTTATTGTACCTCAAGCACATGGCGTAAAAGTGAGCATCACCTCGTGCGCATGTATCGTGCACCATGTGCCTCAACATACTTCATCCATGTGCATGATATGAGCATCGTTTTTACAGTGTAATGGGGACACTATGGAATTGCATGCACGATTTGAGGGGGAAAGGCACGGGTAAAAATTCAACTTCGAAATATTCGAAATACAGGACAGGTCTACTTTTACATTTAAAGTCCGTAATACGAGAAGCTTTGATTTTTGAAACATAAATCAAATAGCATTGAATCCAACCTTCATGGTGATACGGGTAAACCCTTGCGTTTCTGTCCATTAAACTGGAGTTCAAAATGAACAGAAATTTCGGTGTTTTCTATGCGTGGAAAAAAAATGCATTATTCATTGTCCAAAAGGACGGAACTTCCACCACTAATTGCTGATGAATAATTAGGCATAGGCCCTTTCATGTTTCTTTTTACGATTCAGGATATAACATGCCTCAGAAATTGAATAATGCGGGTACATTTGGTTTTGTATAATGCAAGTCTCGGCTGGGACTTTTTGTTACTGGTTTGAACATTTAACGTGGACTTGACGGAGACTTAACCCGAGATATCTGGTGCACGGTTAGCGTACCAGCGCTTTCCCCACAAAGCTATATCTAGCCCGTACACCTGTCTTCATGCTTAGACGGTGTACGGCCTTCCCAAATGGTCAACTAGATTTTGTCAAGGTGGGAGGGGTTGTCATAAGCAATTCAACACTGACATCTTTTTACTCTGTTTGATGTTACATACAATGCATTGGTATTGTGTTGTTTTGTGTTTCATGTTTCATGTTGTGTCGTGTGTTATAATAAGACAGTAATCGTGGGATATCGAAAAGGTAAAGGGGCCAGACGTTTCGATCAAGGTATTACACACAGACAGAGTGGCAAGGATTGAAACAACAAAATACCGGTAGTAACAGAAAAAGGTGATTAGACACATCCTTTTGACGCTTTTTGTCTAGTTTTTGTGAACTGAGCTTAACAAATCAGTTTTTTCCTGTGGAAAGTGCGGTCAAAACGTAGCTATGGTCATTTGGTTGTGGAATTCGAAAAAAAGGTGCGAATCTGATATAGAACTGACATTTTTTGGTAAGAAAATCAAGCAGTTTGTGAGATCTCATTATTTCAAAATTACTCTCACCGTGTTAGATGACAGACAAATGAGAGAAGCTGATTGAAAGGACAGGATGAGATCAGGGAGAAGGTAATAACATCGTGGCAAGGACCAAGAAGGGAAGACCAACACGGACACTTCAAAGAACAAGGTGACTGAAGCTAGCACAACATAGGAGACATATCCGAACATCAACGATTATCATGCTAGGCTCCTCGAGCATGGATATTGATTATCGAATAAAAATGACGATCACAAAACCAAATCTGAAATTCATTCTGTCTCACACAATCCTGCAGGTGCAGTGCGCATACTCGAGTGAGATGGATCAGGGAAAGTCAATCAATCTCCAAAGCACCTTTTTTTAGTTTTGTTTGACTCGGACACGACGGGCTGTTTGGCAGGGGGTGGGGGAAGAGGTGACCGAGACCTCCAAGCGAAGGATCGATTAGCCATCCGAGCTAGGGGAGATCAGGGAGAAGGTTGGCTAGGATTGGCTGTCTTATTCCCATGCAGAGCGGCGCACTCTGCCTGGGTTTCATGTTTCGCTTTCTAGACTAGCGCCGCCTCCGTGACAAAGATTTAAAGGAGTCGTAGCGTGTGATTCCGATCCTTGTCCTGAATATCCCACGCACACAACGATCAATACTCAACGTGTACGGTATATCATAAGCTTTCTGTAGACTAAACCATATTATTATTTTTTTCTCGTTTTTGAGTTTGAGTAAAAGATCTGAGTGACTGGCTGACTGAATGACGGAGTAACTGACTAACTGACCGACTGACTGACTGACTGACTGACTGGCTGACTGACTGACCGACTGACTGACTGGCAGGCAGATTTACTGACTGACTGACTGACTGACTGACTGACTGACTGACTGGCTGGCAGATTTACTGACTGACTGACTGACTGACTGACTGGCTGGCAGATTTACTGACTGACTGACTGACTGACTGACTGACTGACTGACTGACTGACTGACTGACTGACTGACTGACTGACTGACTGACTGACTGACTGACTGACTGACTGACTGACCGACTGACTGACTGACTGGCTGGCAGATTTACTGACTAACTGACTGACTGACTTAGTGACTGATTGACTGACTGACTGACTGACCAACTGACTAATTGACGGACTCACTGACTAACTGACTGACTGGCTGGCTGACTGACTGACTGACTGACTGACTGACTGACTAACTGACTGACTGACTGACTGACTGACTGACTGACTGACTGACTGACCGACTGACTGACTGACTGGCTGGCAGATTTACTGACTAACTGACTGACTGACTTAGTGACTGATTGACTGACTGACTGACTGACCAACTGACTAATTGACGGACTCACTGACTAACTGACTGACTGGCTGGCTGACTGACTGACTGACTGACTGACTGACTAACTGACTGACTGACTGACTGACTGACTGACTGACTGACTGACTGACCAACTGACTAATTGACGGACTCACTGACTAACTGACTGACTGGCTGGCTGATCCACAAACTGACTGGCTGAATAACTATAATACGATGTCTATTTTGTGAGACGGAGTGTGGCTCTGAAAACAGCGGGTAACTCAAAGTTTCGGGCAGTGTGTACCCTGCCCGTCTGAGACGGTTACCAAAGAGATGCGTTACGTGGTGTCACCGAAAACCATCCACTTGGTACTTTCCACCAACCTTCGAACCTTATCCAGTTAATTTCCACAGGGTATGAAGTTAGCGTGGAGTAGGATCCTCTGTTTATTTATATGACTATAGTAAACAGGAGAACGACCAGGGAGTATTCTGAGGTCGAAAATGAAAACAGTAAACGTACGGACTGGAATGGCCAGCTGTAGTCACAATGGCACAAAGAACGGCGTGTTGTCATTGCAAACGTCCCCGCATTAAAAACCATGGCCACTGACTGATTGTACACGGGCGATCTGGTTCCCGACCCCTCAATGTTTTCCAGTCGTGTGCTCGTCGGTCTGTCGAGGCAGCCCCGTCAATAAAACTGCCGTCACAGATATCTCTGTTCACACTGAAAACACTTCCAACATCCCAACTATAGTGCACATCGCATTCCAATTTAGTAATACGTGTACTTGGGTCTGTATACTTTTAACTTGAATACATCTGTGAGCACTTTTTGTTATCACGAAAGCCGGTGTCACGAGTTCAAGTGGGTGGGTGACGTCACCACCCATCTGAGCACGTAGCGACAACCTGCTGAAATAGGTGAAATAGGCGGCGTGCTAAGATGGGTGGGTGAACTGAGCGCGTGCGGGCGCCCTTTACGCTAACCTGATTGCCCATATATGGCAGCCCACCCATTTGATCGTGCCACCCATTTTAGACTGTCACACTGGGTTTACAGCTAATTACTGATAGTATGTGAATGAAAACGGGGGCGTGATCCCTGAAGATATACAGCAGTGTATCGGTAAGAGAATTCTGACTGGCGCCCCCACAAAGGCTAAGATATTCTAGGAAGGGTAAGGTCGCTCAAGTGGTTGAGTGCAGGCACAATAAACCAGATTCCACGGTCTAAATGCCGTCTCAAGTTAATATTTAAAGGAATGCGAAAATCGTGGTCACTTTTCTCGATGTGGTGCAATAAAATAGCCCGGTTTGGCTAGGGCAGAAACCGTACACACGTGTATAAGGATCGGCAGGTGTGAGACATCGTTTAGCAAAACGCAGTGGCTGTTGTTACGGCAGTCGTCCGTTTGGTTCCCTGACTTGATTGTATTTCGTCAGCATTGCAGGCTGGTTGAACCAGTCTATTAGCTGATAGTCTGGTTCCAAGAGCTAAACATCCTGACAAATACTGTGAAGTCAGGGAACCACACGGACGACTGCCGTAACAACAGCCACTGCGTTAGCAAAACCCATTGCGTTTTGGTATACTGTAATTTGTATAAGTTTAGAGCAGACTAGATGCTTTTAAAGGCTTCGTGAGTCCGTGATTCAACAAGGCATCGACTTTAGCCTTCTATGGACGATGGCTGCAAACACGGACCCCAACGGAAGTATAGCTTTACCCAAATCCACTTGGATCCAATTTCGAACTTTGTCTAGAGACAAACGACAGACAGAAGAATCTAGTTCATCCTGATATGGAATCCTGACTCCGATACAAACCGAGCCAGAGAGCTACCAAGAAGACGGCCAAAACAAAAAAGACGTTGGCGGGAATGGAAAGCAGATATGAGCTTCTAAAAGGTCGGTTTTTTATATTGTGGTGCGGCATTTCCTATCAGAAAACAGTCTCCTTTTATGTTTAATTCGAATCTGTGGGCAACATGGCCTCCGCGTCTCTTAGACACCGACACGTCCATGAAAGATGCATTCTGATTGAGGCTCGTCCTCGCATGCACGAGTCCTGTCGTTCGTCCATCATCCATTCCCTCCATCATCTCCTTATGTTCCAGTCTCTTATGTAATAATAATCAGTCCATATACAGAGGATGATAACACAGGAGTGATATATGATCCACTTTCACCATACCTACTCCAGAGGTTGACAAACAGCTTACCACCCCTCTCGAAAATGGGTCCTCGCAAATATTTATCACTTCGTTATTCTATGTAAAGGATTTAGATTTATCTTTGCAATGCTGTACACGGGAGAAACAATTTCGTGTGTGGCATATGGCACTGAATTCAATTGAATAAGACTTAAGGCTTTGCATGGTGGGTGAATCAATATAGGAAGGTTTGCGGTGACAGCATGTATCAGGTCTCTTAAAGGAAGAGGTTTGGTTCTGAAAAGAACCTGAGTGGTAACTCGACGTTTCGACCAGTATGCTCAGGCCGTCATCATCCTGATGACGGCTAGAGCATACGTTACCACTAAGGTTCTTTTCAGAACCAAACCTCTTCCTTTCAGAGACCCGATACACGGTGTCACCGCAAACATTCCTATATTGAATTCAATTGAATTGGATTGAGTTGAATTGAATTGGATTGAATTAAAGTTAATTCAGCTGAATTGAATTGAAATTAACTGAACTGAACTGAAATGAATTTAATAAAATAAAATAAAATGAAATAAAATAAAAAAAGATAAAATTGAATTAATTGAATTAAGTTGAGTTGACTTGAGTTGACTTGAGTTTAATTGAATTGAATTGAACTGAACTGAACTGAACTGGTCTGGACTGGCCTGAACTGAACTGAACTGATCTGGTTTGGACTGAACTGGTTTGGACTGGACTGAACTGAACTGAACTGAACTGAACTGAACTGAACTGGTTTGGACTGAACTGAACTGAACTGGTTTGGACTGAACTGAATTGAACTGAACTGAACTGGTTTGGACTGAACTGAACTGAACTGAACTGATCTGGTTTGGACTGAACTGAACTGAACTGAACTGAACTGGTTTGGACTGGACTGAACTGAACTGAACTGAACTGGTTTGGACTGAACTGAACTGAACTGAACTGATCTGGTTTGGACTGAACTGAACTGAACTGAACTGAACTGGTTTGGACTGAACTGAACTGAACTGAACTGAACTAGTCTGGACTGGACTGAACTGAACTGATCTGGTTTGGACTGAACTGAACTGAACTGAACTGAACTGGTCTGGACTGGACTGAACTGAACTGATCTGGTTTGGACTGAACTGAACTGAACTGAACTGAACTGAACTGCTTTGGACTGAACTAAACTGAACTGAACTGATCTGGTTTGGACTGAACTGAACTGATCTGAACTGATCTGGTTTGGACTGAACTGGTCTGGACTGGACTGAACTGCTCTGAACCTAATTGAATTGGATTGAATTAAATTGAATGAATTGGGGCGGTATACATCAAGTATTAGAAACAAGGCGACATTTTCTCTTTGCCGAAATCCAAAACGGGCGACGCGATACATATCGAGTTACCACGCCACTTTCCTGCACGGTATTCACGCCGCAAAGTTCATCCGCGAACTACAAGCGATGAAATACAGGCCCTCGCCCGCCGCACTAAGAGACAAATGAACGGCGTGGAGCAAGGCTGAGCGTGGATGAAGGCGGTGAGAGTAACGTCTAATCCTATTTGTTTTAATAGACGGCCCCGTGTGTACGGCAAGTAAACAGACATCAATTGGCGCCGATCGCTTAAACCTCTCCTGCTGACTGACCGATGTGACCGCGAACCAGGATACTCCTGTCTTCAAATAAACGGATTCCACAGCAGTTGACGGAGAGAGGGGATGCAAGAACATGACGGGCGGAGCAGACCCAATGAAAGCGCGGCTTTTCATCGCGATGCGGGCCCTGTTTCTTAAGAGATGCGTTCGGTTAGCTTTCAACAGTCGGCTCTGCTCAGCCCCCGTTGGCTATGACGTCATTATCCCTAACTTAACCAGCGTAAAAGCAGGGTCACCTGGGGGTAAATCGGGTCTACCAAGGGAAAATAATCGAACAGGGAAGTTAATCGAACGCACTCATCAGGGCCAGGCCCAAATGGCGGTCGTACGGTATTCTTTGTGCTCTAACTGAGCATGCGTCATCTTCAAAGGTTTACGTCATAATGTATTGGCCTGGTTCTGCCAATCTTATATCTTGGAGCGTTCGATGCATTTAAAAAAAGAAATACTTGTTTTTCACGATTTCTGTCGGCTTTTTGATCAGAGCAAACAAATCACGAAAACAAAATCATATTCCATGATTGCGGAAAGTTTCTGCAAGGATCTAAGCACCAGACGGTCTATATTTGTGAGACTTGTTATAATTATCATGTTATATCTATATGATGTAACGCTATAAAATATTCAAATCCGCCACACGACCTCGACCAGCTCGGTGGTGAAATGGTTAAGACGTCTGCTCTACAAAGTGGGAGTCGCGGGTTTGAATCCCACCCGAGCCCCCTGATATTGGGCAAAGCAAGCATTAGGCAAAGCACCGATTACTCAATGCTTATCACGTCGAGCAGGACAAACCCTCATCGGCTTGTTGAGATGAATCTTTCAAAGAGTGAACGCTGCCGAGCTAAATAGCTCGATTCAAATATTGAAGGAGTTTGTTTTATTCATCGCTGACATCTGCTCACCGGATGAATCACACAGTATGTGCCGGAACGGTAATTTAAAGACGTCCATTATGTGTTGAATATTTTGATGACAACGGATGTAGCTCATGGCAACCCTTTCCCATAACTTTGCCTTATTTGCCAGTGTCATAAATTCGAGCTGTAGCGACCAGACACAGGAAGCCGTGTTTCCACTGGACTAAAATGTAACCGAGACGACGGTTAAATTTCCAGTGGTAAAATTTGACCGTCGTTCCCACTTGGACTTTTGAGTCGGTCAATTTAACCGAGACGATGGTTAAAGTAACCGAGCTGACAACGGTTATTTGTGCACAGTGCATGTACGCCGAGTCGCGTTTTACCGAGTGGTGCGTTTCCACTGGACTAATCGGCTCGGTTAAACTTACCTGGTCACTTTTACTGGGCAGAGGTTGGCCGGTAAAAGTAACCATTCGGCTCGGTTAAAGTAACCGAGAGGAAGTTTCACTGGGCCGTTTCCACTGGACTAATGGGAAAAGTAACCATTGTCTCGGTTACTTTGAATAAAAATAAGTCCAGTGGAAAGCAGCGTTTCCACTGGACTGAATATTTGCCCAACCGTTCTGCGTCCTTTTAACCTACAGAATATTAAAGTGCGCATCTGGGGTAAATGTGTTTATCGTAGCATGATGCGGGTTCTAGGTCAGTGCACACAAAGCTACAACCTCACTCTAATGTGTCTCGCACATT
Organism: Luidia sarsii; assembly: GCA_949987565.1. Classification (NCBI taxonomy): domain Eukaryota; kingdom Metazoa; phylum Echinodermata; class Asteroidea; order Paxillosida; family Luidiidae; genus Luidia; species Luidia sarsii. The sequence goes on from OX465121.1 coordinate 11,143,715, forward strand.
TGGATCATACTTTGGTAATCTCTTGAGTGGGTAACGACTTTACCAATGGACAACAGCCTGCCTTGTACACTGTAAAAACGGTGCTCACATCATGCACATGGATGAAGTATGTTGAGGCACATGGTGCACGATACATGCGCACGAGGTGATGCTCACTTTCACTCCATGTGCTTGAGGTACAATAAATAGGGATATGTTCTTATACATGAAGCACTTAATGCACCTCATCCGACTTTTGCTCAAGTGATAACAATGCAACATGTGCTTGAACTACAGTATTTCATGTGCATGAAGTACAGTAGGTGCCTCAAGTGTTCATGGTTCTGGGACAAATATGTGCCATTGCAGAAGTGCATGAGGTGCAGTTTGTTTTTACAGTATAATAAGAGCATCATGTCAGCGGAGACTGTGGTTTTGGTAGAGACTGGTCGGACCATGCACAATTGTCAGTGCTCAAGATAGCAAGCCTTCTGAGTCCCGAAGAAGCACTCAGTGATGTGGTTTTTATCTTAGAGTTGCTATACAGAATGATCGAATGCTTTGCACTGCCTTAAATGACTAAAATAAAAATCTTAAAAATCTAGAAGGCCTGACGTTTTTATCCTCGCAGGAATTTTTTTAAGGCGGGATGTTTTATCTTTGTTTACTCGCCTACTTATTTGTTTACATGCTTGTGAATTTTTCCCTACAATCCCTCGGGCCATAGGAGTGTATATCTGACCACTGTATAACATGTGTTGTAACCAGTCTGGCCGTGTTCCAAAAAAATAAGGCTGAAGAAATTTATCAACAGACTTCAGGCTATGCATGGTTGTGGTAGTAATAAAAAGTATATATAGATTTGCCGTGACACCATGTACGAGAATCTTTTTTTTGCAAATGAGTGTGGTTGAACAAGAGAGTTGTACTCGACGTTTCGGAGAGTGTGCTCTATCCATGCACAAGAGTTCGTTGTGTATTCCGCACGACTGTGAGAGGAACGGCATAGCATCAGGATTATAGCCCCCCCCCTTACAATCTAACTCGATGCAATGCCGACCTCTTTAATGTTGAACCTGACTGTTCCTTAGATATCACATCGCACGTGTCTGATATCGCAATCAATGGCCAGTGTGTCACACGCTACTAGACAGCAGCCTGGGTGGCTATAGGCGTCATTAGAAGGCTCCCGTGCAAGATTAGAGGAGGGAGTGTTCACATACATGACGAGCTTCAGGGTCAATGCCTCCGACTCTCCTGCCAAGAACACAAGGGCACTGATTATTCCAGTCCGGTTTTTTTTTGTTTTAAGGGGACGACAAGATTGAGCAATTTAAGTGGATTTGCATGCGGGTTCCGTACGGGGCCTGTCAAATTGCTGAGGGGGAGGAGAGGGGAGCTGGGATGGAGGGAGGGGCAGGGGGAAGAGCCTCGCCTCTGCTATTTACCGAGGGAACGGAGGTGGTAAGCGCAGGTAGATTCAACGAATGTATACCAAAGGGGAAGGGCTGCCTTCCTCCCTAGTGTCATAACACCTGCCACGCGGCAAACCTCAGGGGCCGTCACCATTAATTATTAACCTGCTAACGCCGTCCATGGTTGCCCTCCAGTTTACCTGTCATTAACCAACCAGGTCGAGGGCTAGACAAAACAGTCCCCATTCCTCTGAATCCCTTACACACCATGTATCGTTTCAGCTGCTGACCAAATGTCAGACCAGGGAAGTAGCCCCCAGTTTCCAACTTTTTCCCCCAACGCTCCAAACGAGACTTCGATAGAGAGATGGAGAGAGACACAGAGAGATGGAGAGAGAGACGGATGGATGGAGAGGGAGGTGGGAGAGGGAGAGGGGTGGGAGAGGAAGAGATAGGGAGAGGGGTGGGAGAGAGGAGAGAGAAAGAGAGACAGAGAGACAGAGAGAGTGAGAGGGAGAGGGAGAGAAAGAGAGATAGAGAGAGGGAGAGAGAGACAGACGGAGAGACAGAGAGATAGAGAGAGGCAGAGGGAGAGAGAGACAGAGAGACGGAGAGAGGGAGAGAGAGAGAGAGATTTAGAACCGAAGTAGAGAAAAGAGAGGGAGGAAGTTCGCCAACCTCGTCCCCAATCCCCTTTAAGAAGACACGTCTGCTGCCGGCTTCCTCCTGGGAAGGAGTGAGGAGGGCGACGGAGCAGCCAGTGCAAACAACCCAGCGCATACCAAGAGGCTTGGAGACGACACATCAGAGGATGAGAGTTAGAGACACGGCAAGGGCAGTCAGGTCGCGCAATAAGAACCACTCGCCACGCACTATTTAGTCTGCACTCCGGAGTTAAGATTAAAACAAGAAGGGAAAAAAACTAACCCACACCTGACAAAATAAACACGGCAAAAAGTGATACAATATTGTTCCCCTGGAGAAAACCCCAAATGACACGCCACCAATGTGACAGCCAACTGCAGACAGACTCACTTTGAGAGCTGAGAAAATTGCCCGCCGAGACAAAGCGATGATAGCAACAGAATACTCGACCGCGTTTGGTCTCGCCAAGTTTCGCGAATTGAAACCGTTCCCAGTTCAAGTTTCCTCTAATCACACGGCAATAAGGCCGTGTTGGAACAGTACTTGAAGTCTAAAATCAAGCACGATCGTAATATGTTGACGGTTCAGGTAGGGCTACAGATGCAATCGCCTTCAGATGAAATAGTTCACGTCTTCTTAATCATAGCACGACAATAAGTCCGAGATCGTAGTAGCCGTTTCTAATTGAAACGAGTTAAACAATGATTTTTTTTGTAATCAAGATGAGATTTGTGTAATCAAGATGAGATTGTGTAAATAATCAAGATGAGATTTGTGTAATCAAGATGAGATTTGTGTAATCAAGAATAGATTTTGGTTAACAGCATTTACCGTTTAAAGGGGAGTGTGTGGGGGCTGCTGTAAGTTCAACTACAGGTGCATGTATTGATGGGTTGTGCGATAGAGGATACACGCTCAGCGCGCTTCAACTCCACACGTCCTCACTGAAGGGGTGCGGGGCACTAATTGAAAGGCGGAGTAACAAACAGGTGGGTGGATTATCAGCCCATCTGCTTCATTAGCTCTGTGCATCCAGTCGGTATCGACAGGTGCATTAATGATGCGCCATAGACGAGGTAGCAATGCACAGCTATGGGGCTACACATATCCAAGTAACATCCTGCTATGCCACGTATAGTGTATAGCTTGTATAGTGTCATCATCAAAATGTGACTTAATAAAACACATCCTAGCCTCCACACTATACAAATCATTCAACCAAGCCATGAATGTCAGAGTTATAAATTTACGGAGCTACAGCCAGCAACTAATACTCCGCACGTGCATCTAGCACTCCATAAACTACGACTGAACACTGATGACCCCAAACAAACCGAACCAACAGAAATTAAAAACCCACTTACCGAGTTCGCACTGAGAAGTGGTCCACCGCAAAGCATCCTCCGTAGCGATGTCACACTCTCTGCTGAGATTCCTGGCGGATTTCTCGAAACCTAGAAGACCACAAACACATAGCCAGCTATGAGCGATAGGCGAGCCGGTATCCAGTATAGACACGAGCACACAAATGGTCTTTTAAGTCTCCCCTTGAACGGCCCTGCATCCAATGCGTGCACAGACGCTCTTCCCCTGCAGGTCGCTCCGCGCCGTGCCAAAGCTCAAACGCACGGCGTGGAAACCGCATCACCAACGGTGATGCACGCTAAAAGGCGTGGCTAAACAACCCGCATCTGATTGGAGCATTTAGTGCAGGCTGTCCCAATGGCCGTGCAAGGAAGGAGATGGTGATATAGAACAAGCATCAGGAGCGATGGTGTTACTGCTGTTTCGTTCTCATGAACCCATGGGCAACATTGATTGTTTTTGTTGTTTTCCCTAATAAAAAAAATGTTGCAGCTGAAATCCAGGGTCGTGGTCCATTAATATGTAACGCGTAATATATTAGTCATTGTTATAGCAGCGTGCGCTCACTGTGAATGGAGAGCTAGTTAGGGATGAGGGAACAGTGTGCATACTGACGCACTGAGCCCTAATTATGCGATCTAAATTTGCATAATTCTGATGGAGTTAATCATTTCACGGTAAATGGAAGTTTGGGATTACGTGATTGTGTTACCTGTCATACATATTTGCGCAAAACATGTGGATATTTGCACGGTAAAAATATGGACTTGGCTTGTTTGGCAAGGTGCTAAGATTCCTGCTCATAATAAGTGTTCGAATCCCCCACGTACAGCTGACCTTATCTTTACTCAAACCTGCAATTGTCGGTTATAATCTACTTATACGATCTTAAAGACTTACCTTGCCCCGCTCACTGACGCAACAAGATTCATAATAATATTCCATCCCTGAAATCGATTAATAACAATCGATACATGATATGATCTCAATGATAATGATATCCGTGGGCGTCATAATTCCACAGGTATTGATCGATGAGCAATCGATACGATGCATGTATCGTGTGCACATGTGGCCCGTGGTCTATAGACGGTTTGTAAGTCCAACCTTAAGGTCGCATCAAGCGAGGTAACCTAGAAAACAGATCGATTATTGCGCGTTATCTGGTTCAGTGGATTCAACAAACCACAAGAGGGTCTCATATCAAGTTGCTCATAATCCACACTATACACGATATGGGGCAGACGTGATCGTAAAAAACGGCATTCACCCTAGTAGCTACGGTGACCCCAAAGTGCCCCGTCCTATAAAAAAATATATGCTAATTCACCACACGAGCGCGTGTGATATTGGTGACTATTTGGTTACAAGGGATATTTGAAACCTCACAACATCTGCCCGTATCATTTATGTTTTATATTTAGTTAAGAAAATGGAATCCTGCAAAGACATTATTTTTCCCTAGCTGCTACGGTTTCCCCAAAGTGCCCTGCAAAAAAACCATTGTAATTTGCATCACAGGGACATACGTAATCAGTGACTACTTGTTTGTGTCAATGGCAAAGAATCCTTTGACTGGACAAGGATTTGAACCCGAGACCTGTATTTTGGCGTCCAACTCAGCTTATCATCTGAGCTATCCAGCACTAAGATGTTGGCCTTCCAAAAAAAAGTCAACTAGTCTTTGCTGGGGTGGGGGCGCCAGTCGGAAGCAATTCAACCATTAACTGCCGTATATCTCCAGGGATCACAGCCCCGCTCTCATTCAGATGCAAATAACCAATAGTTGTAAATCTGGCTACAGCAGCTCAGGGATCTCACACATCGATGAGAAACCGGACAAACACATTCGAAAAAATTCCATGCCACGCTTTCCATATTCATCACAAGTCATGCGGCTCAGACGATCTCAAAAGCACGTTCTTTAAGAAAATGCCGCTTGAAATGACGCACCGGTCTACGACCCACAAATACATGCATGAATATTTCCTTCCTTTGCGTGGCGGTGGTTTTGCATTCCTTCGTACACAGGCAGGGATCAGAGAGATCAGAAAGTAATTAAACTTCCAACATATCCCTGGAGATGGTTTTCTATGAGGAATTCTACCTAAAAAAAACACGGCGCTTCAAAGAGATGGTAAACCTGATACACATCGGATTCCCTCCACGACCGCAGAATGAGAGAATGAGTAAAGAGAGATGAATTAAGCATTATGTGCCTCAAAAGGAATATTAAAATTAGATCAGCAAGTTGCATTAATAATACAGACAGGCTTTCTGGAGTCTGACGATGAAAAGGTCATTACAAGAAAACGGCCAGTATCAAACCGGATGCGGTTTGCGTAGACTCTAGACACTGGGTCTTGATAAGGAGGCTAAGGACCGGTAAATCTTCATTTTACGGCCCCACTGAACTCCAGACATTGGCCCACTTGGCGGCCCTCCTAGCCCTGTTAGATGCACAAGGGGTATGGGGTAGGCACTTGTCTCTACCCCCCATAGCCCTGTGAGATGCACAGGGATATGGGGTAAGCACTTGTCCCTATAGACCCATGATTTATCCCTGCTTTTACATCGGCCACAGGTCGGCATAAGGCTTGATTTACGTCTGTAGTGGTACCGATATTGGGGAAAGCATTGATTGCATATTCTACAGATTCAATCGGCAGAAAACAACAAAAGGTGTGGGTTTTTTTCTTGGAACGGTTAATGTTGGTTTTAGTTCGGCGATATACTTCTGTATATGCAGCACTTGGTAAGGGCGATTCGCACATAATGCGCATAGGAAATAGCGCAGTGACTAAAGTCAAATTCTGATATGGACTAGTGCGTGCTACTAGGGAGGGGTTGAAATGGTCAATTAGTGGTTCTAAGCGGCTAAGGATGATTGGGGTGAAGGAACGGGTCTACTTTTTTCACCTGAACAAAGAGAGATGTGCAAGTAAGCTCTGATGTTCTGCAAAGTATGCATCGGACCAGCACATCTAAGACCGATTGCGAGACCAATGCTTACATGCCATCACGTGACTTATAGTGGGTACTTTTGCATCTTATTTGATGCAGAACGGGAGTGAAAATGAGCAAAGAAGACTTTTATACTGTCCACATTCTTCTTTGTACATTTCCACCGCTGCTCTGCGCAAAATGAGAAGAAAAAGATACCCTAAGTCACGCGCCGGCATGTGAATAGTGGCCGTGCAATCGCTCTAATCTATAAAGGAAAGCTAGGACTATGTATCGAAAATCATTGGGACGGCTGTACTATACAGGTGTATGCACTGAGCCGATGGGACATGCTAGCGATCAGCATAGTTGACGATTAACCGAATACTGGGATGTAGGTCAATGCTAGCAGGGACGCATATAAACAGGCGGCTCGAGCTAAGAAGGGGGGGGGGCATGTCTGACGGGCCATGGGGACAGAATGGACGGAGGAAGAGACAAGAGGAAAGAATCAATTCCGGTTGTCTGGCTACACTTGCAGCTAAAAGGGAAGGCTCTCCTTGGAATGGCACCGGCGTGATGGTCAGAATTAATGTCCGATCGAACTTCATGCCCAGGAATAGGAAATCTTTAAGTGTTTCAAGTTAATGGGAGCCGTCCTGGTTACGGTCAACCCTCAAGACGAATCACTGCAACCCATAGCCCATCGTAGGACGGTAGCCACCCTGAGTCTCCTCCACTGATATCTCCAAGGAAGGTGTTCCTCTGCTCTTGCCGACCTGGTCCCCCAGTTAGGACATTTAAACGAGCAACCAGGCTGTTTGCCTCGCCTCACCCTGAAAATACAGGTTAAAATGCGCATCGTATTTCAGGTAAAGTACGTCACAACATGTGTCGATACAGGTCCATTTGTGGCGGCGCACAGCTCAGAGAGCCGAGAATGCGACACAATATCACAAAGGCTACCACCTAGCTTCATCGAGTTTTGAAACCAAGAACAGAAAATATATGAGAAGCTGAGGCTGAAATGATAGGAGAAGGGATGGTGGGATGAACGGATGGTGGGAATACATACAAGGGAAATGCAGTCTGTACGTCGCCAGACGAGCACGCTATAATTATACGCTTGCTAAAACATCACCAATAGCAAAGGCATCTTTTACTGTCACATCTTGTCCCGAACTCTAAACAAAAACACGTGCCGTCGTCTTGGAACTACACAAGTCGGAGCAGCATTGATGAGCAGCGAAGATTCACAAAAATGTCATTGAACTTTCATTTAAAATGATTAAACTATAATATGCTAACAAAGAGAATTGCTTTTGTCATTCGGGATTAAATTCAACATGCGTCAATCGTCGAACAAATTCCTCCATGTTTATATCATTCGATGCCTAGATATTTTGTTTCCAAAGTATTTGGGTCGTTCGAAACGAGATACGTTTAGTTAATGAAGCCTGAACAAAATGTATGAGTTAGAGAAACAAACGAATATCACTGACGATATACAACACCGTAGAGTAGATAGCGAAGATGATGAGGATAGATTTTGAGAGTAAGGGATGTGTGTCAATGCCCGGTTATCAAACCGTGTTGGGGTCAAGCGAAAGGGGTATACCATTTAGTGCTGGTTTGAATGAGTCATGGTTGGTGTTTGGTAATAAGAAGGATATGATGGGCGTCACAGAATAGCACTTAGCGAGTATAGCAAAGATCACATCGATACATGGGCGTGGGGATACTGCACAGCGCCCCCTTGCCTGGGTCGTAGGGGTCAGATATTGATTGGCCACGCAATCTTCGCTACCCTCTTCCTCAAGGCAAACACCAATTAATCAGGTTTTTTTTAAAGAAGGGTGTAGCTCCTGGCGAGGTCTTCCGACGCGAGCACAGCCGAGCTTCAATGAGGAATGGGGAAGGGAGGGTCGATATTGTGGAGTCTAATAGCGATCCTGCAGTTGTATAATCTTCAAGACAGAGTCCATATTTGCATCCGGTATGCCGATAACTTGGGCCACTGGACACGTGTTACGATGGCTTCAATGCGATTTCTTATATGCAATTACACCATAGTAATCCTTTAGTCGGTCACTAGTATAGAAAATATTAGTGATTTAGTCACCTAGTTTAATTCATGTATTATATTAAATTCATTGCATTTGGTGAGTTGAGACGAGTTTAATTAATTTTGTTTATTCTCCAAATCATCGTCTCAGACGTCATATTGTTTATGAGTGTTGCTCTTGTCTGTTTCTTTTGAGTTTTTCCCTTTTCAATATCTGATCCTCTTAACATTCACAATAGTTAATACCGGGGTAGTTTTGCAGCATGAACATTCGTCAGCCAGACGCATTGCTCTGTCATCATAATTATAAAAAAATGTATATATTTTTCATTAAACAATGAAATGGGATACTAACTCATGGCATTGCAAAGCACACTTTAGGACCTATGCAATATTTCCATGTCATGATTACAAAAACAAAATCGAACCAGCTTTTCCAGATGTATGTCGGTAATCTTAATAGGGCCTAACATTACCATTTTGATTGTTGGACAAAATATCCATCAGCATGGTTGCCCCGAGGTAGATGTAATGTTCACGCGATGGTTGTTACAAATCTTGGAAAGTGACACGGTAGGATTAGGGTAATATTAGTTCTCGACTCAACGAGATTCATGCTCGAGTGAAACCTCTGTAGGATCAATCAATTCGAGTACATGCTTGTTAGCTAAAGGGAAACTTACCAATTATGCCTGAACGTACCAAATACAGCTACAGCAACTCGACAAAGTCAAGTTGATTTACACTCTTGATGTATTGATTATTTTATGAGATGCAGTGAATTATTCTGTAAAAGATGCAGTGAATTATTCTGTAAAAGATGCATAGAATTCAATTATATTGTGAGAGATGCATTGAATTATACCTTAAAGGATGCAAACATAATTATAGCCTCAATTGGATTTTAGAAAAGGCGCATTAAGGCCATTCACACTTTTATTCAAGCGGACCTTTTTATTTAGCTCATATGGGATTCACCCCCAAAATTCCGACGGCTTGATAACTTGATCCAGGACCTTTCTGAAAGCCAGTACGCAAGAAGGAAAACAGAGAGGAAACAGTCCCCGCCCCATCCAATCTTATTCTGTTCTTGCCGTCTGCCATTGAGAAAAGTCCCGCTAGGATCAGGCCCTCTAGATGTGTGTGATTTGCATTTTGGTCATTTGAATCAAGTCTGTATAACTTGAAGTCCGTAAAAAACGGGTACACGATCCGACCTCCTTTCTAAAGACCATGCATGGCAAACCTACACTTTGCTGTTTCTCCCCAGCATCGTCTGCATGGATATTGCATTCATCCGATGTTTATCCCGGTCTCATGACTCGGTTTTGCGGCACTTGCTTTGCTTTTCAGGCGAATAATTTCGCTGAGCATCTAGTTCTTGGGACAAAGTGTACTTTCTTCTGAGGAGAAATATTAGACGCAGCGGAAGGAAGTTCGTGGAGAAGATATGGAACGGTCCCCGTGACTGAAACGAATCTCACTTTGGAATCCGATTTCACTTTATCCGCTGGTTGGAGAGCTGTGTTCTTTTTTTTAGTGAAATCAATGCGATTTTCCCCCTCGAATCCTGTTTTTTTTTCGAGTGCAGTGAACGAACGAGGATTGGTTGGTCCATGTATTAGTGCCGTGTCTTATTATATACCAAAGATCTCACGGGTTGTGCATGCCGAGTTCAAGTTCCCGGCAGCCTCTACATTGCACGAGAGAGACTTTCCAGATACTTCAGTCCTTGAACAAGACAGACACTCCGTGCTATTTGTTAAATGCTTTCATCGTTTCGAATGTAAACCATAGCGTCACAATATATTCATATCTGGCAGTCGTTGAGGCAAGTCATCGCATTATGATTTTCAAGTTAGTGAGTGGTCAGAGTGGACCTGTCACATTACAATCATTTATGCCGTGAACATCATATCATCCCTTTAGCTTTCACCAAATTTAAAGGGCTTAGCAGTGAAGGAGTTGGCTTCGTGTTTGCATAACCTGAATGTACTTTTGGTCTACGCCATGGCTGTTACCAAGAACGGCGACAACCTGACCCATTGCAAATTGACGCACATCGGAGAAAGACAGAAAGTGGTCAACATTCTACTGATTTGCTGGCGGAATTCAATTAACCAGAAAGCAATGTCTGCGAGCCGAGACCATCGTAGCAATGCTTGATGGCAAGCACTGAACGCTGGTCGTAGAAGTAGAAATACGATACTATATGTAAAATTGCAACGTTCCGCTCGACGGCACAAAGCCACGGCATTACGCTCAGAAACAGGTGTCGTTCGTAAATGCAATTCCTATGCATTTTTCTTTTCCAAGCATTGCTATAATGAGTAGATTAGACATGACCTTGTAGAAGGAAACAATGTTGTTATCCTTCGACTCCTAACGATGACTTTGGTTGGATGGATGAGACGTACGGTACAGGAATATACGACCAACAATTAGTAAGAATACATCTCCCATAGAAAGGCACAGTGAGAAATGGAGTACAATCATGCTCGAGGGGAAAAAATGAGCGAAGAGAGAAAGAAAGAGGGAATGGGAGAGGGAGAGGAAGTTCATTTTCTGTAAGCTGCCTCGATTTCTGGCGATTCCTAATCAAGAAACTTGGAGGTTTGTGTGGAGCAAGAAGAAAGAGGAAAGCAGATTGACAGTGTACTTACGGTTACGTGACGACCATTATACAGACCTTGGCATACACTAATGATAGCATTCACCGTAATGTATATTAATTTTACTTTTACGAATCAAACACCAGATGTCGACCTCGTATCGAGTCAAGTCTGGGCTTTATAAATACATTAATTCATAAACGATAAAACCAGTGTCCCGTTCAAATGCTAATTACACCGTCCTTCAACTGTATGTATATTCCACGTTAAACGGACATGCTCTTTACAGTAATCGACATACTTAGTCCTACTGTATATTACATATTTCGAAGTAAATTTCAACTTGGTTTAACTTTGGTAAACCCAATTTAAAGGTGATTTCAATAGCTTCCGTTTGGTGTTACTGTATCCGCTATTTGTATTCATTTATCTTTTTAAAATATGAATGCCATTTATTTCAACACAAGGCAAATATATTAAAATAATAGTCAATAACAATATTATTAAAGCAATTCCTTTTTCAAAGGTTCAAGCAAAACGACCACAGTTTGACCACAGATGGATGGCTTCTGCTGGCGAGTCGGCAAGCTAATGAATAAATTGAAGGCCAGCTCCGTTGGCCTTGAAAAGCAAAGAACAAAGGTCATGGATTGTATTGGATTATGTGATGCTTGGCACCGCATGATGTCATCCGCGGATATAGCGAGGTCTTCCGAAGCAATTACTGATCGCTGCAAATCCGTTATCATCCTTTAAAGTAGACACATTCGATTCGTTTTGGCTACGCACTGTTCGTATATGGTGCAACACCACGTCTACCAAAGACATGGCAGGCTTGGTAACGTCCCTGGTATCAACATATCTATTTTCCTCGCCGAAGGCAAAAGGAACCAGACTATTCGGCAGTAAAGCCTTGATGGTATTTCCGCTGCTTTTGATCTAATTAATGCCAAGGGTCTGATGCTTCAATCCTGGCAGGACCATTCTCAAAGGGAATTGCTTCCAAGTGTGGCCAAAACAATGGGATCGGTTCACTTCGGAGAAGCTGTGGTATTTGGTAGATAGCTAGTTAGGCATTGGTAATGTCGGAGGAATGTAGAGACCGGCACGGTACCTTAAGAGACCCAGACGGGACCGGATTCTATTCGATTCCCTCGCTCGTGTCTGGGCGTATCCCAGACGCCAGGAATCAAATTACGGGTGTCGACGGTCTCCGAGTAAATCAAATCAAAGAGCCATTTCTTTTAAGACAGGGGAAATCATTCTGAGCGTTCCGATTTGTCTGACATCTAGAAACGCTTCTCAATCTCAGTCAAACGAAAGGACAATTGCCAAAACAGAAGAAGACAAAAGTAGAGAGGGTGTAATTCAATTTGGGGTTGGTGGAGGTAGTCGGCAGGGAAAAAAAACCTTGCCTAAACCCCTGCATGGTTGTCTTTCTGTCTCTATCTTGAAGACGTATGTGTGTTTCAGGCGGCTACAGATCAGAACATAAACCAGGCCTTAATACCTTTATACGGTATTTTCCTTTTTTTGAAACCGCGTGGTATTTCAAATATTGAAGGCGGTGGGGTTAAACGGATCGCGTTTGCTTTACCACCGAAATGTGCCGTCGGGGGCAGGTATATGTGGGTTTAGTCTGGCAGTTTAAGAGGACAGAGCTAACCTTTCCGTCTGACCTTTGCATGGGGGGTTACATCTGCCTGCACTGCTGCACCACTGGGAATTTCAAAACCTCAAGGGATTAATATTGGGGAAACTACAAACATAATTATGTTTGCAAACCTTTCGGAATTTATATCAAATAGAATGCAAACCGTAAGGTGGTTTGAATCTTTGGAGCAGACCCCTATGATTTAGAAATCTGATTTATATTGATAGCTTCTGCCAGAAAAAAATATAATGGCACGTTGTAATATTTGTAAACGGAGCACGCAGCGACATGGTTTAATGTGGTTTTTTATTAGATAACTTGATCCAATCTGGAATGGTTCCCTAAATAAAATAAAAACTCAAACTGAAAAACACAACAATTTTTTAGAAGGTTATTTACATCATCATCATATCTTGACACTGGTATCGGGTCGTTATTTACAGCCAATCCGTTATTGATATGCATGTAGCTGGTTAATTTCATTCTAATTGCGAGTGAGTACACATTTAGCCTCGGGCCCTTAGCTACCGGATATTGGCAGCTCTATCGTAGCCAACTGTTTGCAATTGTGCTCGGCAGAAAACAAACCACAGTTGGAAGACAGTCCTGCATATCCCATTACACGCTTTGGAAAACATTTTGCTCAAACCTATATTATGTCGGTCCCAATATCTACTTGAAGCATTTGGTACAATTTTCATTTAAGTAATGTTATCCTCTAGAATAGACAGTTCTAAAACAAACTCTCGTATCATTTTAGGCCGTATTCATATAGTTGATATGTAGCCTAACCATGGGTATGATAAATTCGTTTCGCAGTACGGCTGCGACATGAAGCATGCACGTCATATGGGCCCTATACTGTTTTTTTTTTTAATCCTGGGCTGAAAAGAGGTATGATAAACGCGTCTGCATCGCTAGCACTTGGATTCATCTGAAATTCTGAGTATGAGATTAAACAGCTGAACTCTAATTGACAAATTGTATAAACAGTTAATATTCCCGACCAACGTTTGTGGAAATGTTGGTCAGATATAGCCCAAAACATTTTACAGCGTGGCCATTTCGTCGAAGTTTGCAGGAAATGGAGGATGGTAATTGCAAATTGCATGAAAACAGACCCGAAGACATGATATCAGTATCACTTAATCTTGTTAACGCCCAAGACCACACCATAGGCTACCACAAGAACACTATTGACACTACCCATTAAAAAAGCCTGAAGTGAAAAATACATATCGAAAGATGCAATTGACTTTCAAATGCCCTGTTTCTACGAACTAAAAGATGTATGTTTTCTGTTGTGTGATTGGATTCGTAAGTTCTTGAAAAGGCCGATTTTGCTTTCATCTAAGCTTATAAGATATCAATTTTCAAAGTGAGACCCACCTAAATCCACGAGTCTCTTGAAGTATCTTCGGTCAAAGAGTGACACAGAAGTCACCTCGTGGCATGATGGTCACATTTATTGGAAGTGTAGATGGTCCATGGGCGCGGAGGATGCATTGAAGCGCACCAGCTAGCCGAGCGCATTCGAGGGTAGACTCATTAATGACTTTACGGCATTGACTTCCAAGGATCACAGAGAAGGAGAAAACATCAGACACAGCGCCATGAACGACTCATAGTTGAGCACGTGGGAGAGGACTGCGGTTGACATGTGTTTTAATTATCCCGTGCGTGGGATCTGGTGCGCGACGCCTTCTGGCCATAAATATTGACTAATGTGGTTTGCAGGACGTGGTATGGCAATTTCATTTTAGGACAGGACACGTGCGCACGTGCGTCGAACTCGTTCTTTTTCAAAGGTGCTTTGAGTCAGTTTTGATAGCGCTGTTTAATTATCTAGTTTGTATATAAGCCCATATGCAATACACCATTGGGAAGATCAGGAAACATCGCTGTCCACATATTTCCTTCTAAGTTTCACAGTTTGTAGAATCCCCATGTTGAAATCTTACGGTCTGGGATGCTGTACTTCCCTAGAAATCTTCACTCAAACATCGACAAATAGTTTATTACTTGCAAGTAGTATACTTCTATTTCTTACACTATAGAATGGTGCAAAAACCATGACGGTTATAATTATTATAACAATGAACTTTAGAGATTGAACAGTATTATGAACAGCATAAAATACTGTTTTATCGACGGAACGTTTCATTTAGTTGTTACAACATGCAGGAAAGCTGAATGGTTTCATATGTGAGTGTGGACACTGAAATGTCACAGGTTGTACCCCTGTTTTATCGAATTACCCATAAAAGAATTACTGAAGGGTTGGTGGGATTTTGTGACGAATAAAAGCAGGCAGTCCCATTTTGACGGGGTCAGTGGTCTTTCTACAGTACAGACGATAAGGGCAAGGACGGGTTGACTATAGCTTATGGGCCTCACACCATTCATGCACACTGCTTAGTACTACGTGGGCGGAAAATGTCGACCCACTTTGCAAGTTTATCAGTTCATCAGTATACCAGATAGCATAGAATGGCGTAAACGTTTCTTAAATCCCCACAGTTCGTTGAAAGTAGGGTGCTTTAACATACTTATCATACCAACGAACTGGTACTTATTCATTGATCAAATAGTTCTAGTATCTTCAAGTATGATCTCACTCTGACGTCCACTCTAACCCATCGACTGGCCCATCTCTTGTAGCACCTCATAATTATCCAAGATTGGAACTAGATTTTTGTAGTTTACGACGTATACATTTCTTTGATTTCAGTATTAATACACTTACCTAGAGGGTATAATTATGAGTGCATGAACAGATTTGCAAGCAATCGTCTGTTCAATGAAAATCAGCGAGAGAATTCATCGCGGACTATAAAAATGGTTCAATAAATATGCAGGCAGCTCGATCACTAGGAAGGGATCAGTCTGAGCAGACCAACGAATGAACCAGTGAATAAATTAATTGAATAATCAAATAACTATGCTGGAATGTCAATTGCCGGTCCGCGAGCACGCATGGTTGAATTACGAGGATCATTTGAGCGCGAGTCAAAAATATTCAGCAAGGGTATGCGTGCAGTTGTCTTAATGACACCATTGCATTTATAGTGTGATACTGGTACTACAAAAAGAACTTACAGACGAGTCATGTTAAGACTGCGAATCAATGGTGGCATGACAGTGAATACGAATGAAAGGTTGCGGCCCCTCAGTTGAAATTCCTTTACTTGTCTCTAACCTTATACATTTGATTTTTAAAGATGGCAAAGTAAAAATAGTGTGGATCGGGGCTTGAACCCGAAACCTCTCTTAGCTCTCTTACTGCCCGAGCAACCCAGCCTTCAGATGGCAGACTTCCCAAATAGTCGACTTCCCAAATAGTCGACTTCTTCAAAAGTCGATTTATCGAATAGTAGACTTCCCCAATAGTTGATTTCCCCAATAGTCGATTTTCCAAATGGTAGACTTCCCAAAATAATAGTCGACTTCCCAAAAAGTCGATTTCCCGAATAGTAGACTTCCCCAATAGTCGATTTCCAAAAAAGTCGACTTCCCGAATAGTCGACATCTCTGCCCGTGTGGGAGCACCAGGGAGCCGTGTGGTGGCGCCAGTCAGAATTTAAATCTTTTCAGTTCATCTCTGTTCAAACACTACCGCGATAAATAGTAAAATGGTAATTTAAGGCCTAACGTTTCTATCGTAGCAGGACCTTCATCAGAGGCTGAATGTGTTCAGCCTCTGATAAAGATCCTGCTAGCCTGGATCGAAACGTTAGGCTACTAACTATTTAGGTTTGGGTTTGAGTTGGTAAGCAGTTAGCAACAGCTTTACATTTTTTATTCTTGACGATAAAATAGTCGGTAGATTTTCAATCCACGACTTTAATATCGGCACCGTCCCACTGAGGGGTTGCCTGCCCAGGAATATCCGTAGATCTGCGGTTAATCGATCCGATGATCATGCCGGTGAATATACGGGCAATGCGCCTGGCAAAATGCCAATAGATTGATTGCGCGACCACTGTTTACATGCCATCACGTGACTTATAATGGGTATCTTTTCATCTCATTTGGCACAGAGCAGCGATGGAAATGTACAGAGAAGAATGTGGACAATATGATGGTCTTCTTTGCTAATTTCTACTCCTGTTTTCACTTAATAAGATGCAAAAATACCCACTGTAAGTCAGGTGATGACATGCAAACAGTGGTCCCGCAATTTGATATCAGCTTGGCATCCATCGACCTACAACGGTGGCGTCCAGGGTTCAATTCCAGATTCGAACTTTTTTTCTAGGTTGAAGCGCCCTTCCACGTTTACAACTGTAAAAAAACTTGTTTACGTCATGGTATTCTCAGAATTGACAATCTTTTCTTTTCAAGTAAACATTCCCCGTTCAATGATCGTTTCTAGCGTATCCGTTTCGCTGAGAGTTGTGCGGGTTTTTATTCTCCGCATGAACCAAGGTTTATTTTCAAACGAGGGCAGACCATACGCGTATGCATGGAGTGAACAATAGCTGCTTCACTTGGCTTAACGCGGCGATCATATTTGAATATTTACTGACACCGTTGCATTTCTGGGGCCACTGTGTGTAAACATGATCGAATGTGTTTTAGAAGCTGGACAAAGGGATGCAGTGACACTAGAGCCTAGACGCAAATGTGGAAAGGACTGTCCGCTTTACAAAAAATGAGCCTTTTGCATCGGCTTGGGATGCATTCATTCACATGCATGTCAAGCCTACACGTATTTCAGTGAAGGGTTTGGGACTATATACGTGAAAGTCTTCTATCTAGAGTACGAATACGGGGCTTTGACCAGTCAACGTGGTCAAACTGTATTTGGGAGAAGACGGGTGCCGGTGACGAAGATTAAGCCTGAGCCAGAGCCAGAGCCAGAGCCTGAGCTAGCGAGCATCATCGATCTTTCGATCAAATTCCCACTGGTATGGAACATTGAAGTCTCGACTTACCTATAGGTCTGTTGAATTGGTGTGAGCATCCCATCGTGTGAACATCCGACACCGTCAGACATCCTCGACAGTTACCAGTTAGATCCCTGGCACGCCTGGTACTCTGTCATAACAATAAAGAGATCGAAGGTTCTGGCGGTTACCAGTGAGATCCTTGCCATGCCTGGTACTCTGCCATAACCATAACGAGACCGAGTGTTCTGGTGAATGGTGATACCACGCTCATATCACATGAAGCAACGATTAGGCCATCCGGAATGGATATCATTATGTACTTCAATAGTATGACTTCAGTGAGTACAATATTGCATGTGCAATTGATGTAGAGGGTGCACTACAGTGATAACAGAAGAGTTATGGAAACACAGTCAGGCAACTGTCGTTACTGTGTGTGCATATATGCACAGGAAACAACATTCAACCAATCCTAGAGGCTGAGGTTGGGGTTGGGGTTGGGGTTGGGGTTGGGGTTGGGGTTGGGGTTGGGGTTGGGGCTGGGAACTTGGGGTTGGGGTTGCCATGGAGTTGGGGTTAGGGCTGGGGATGGGGACTTGGGGTTGGGGATGGGGTTGGGGTTGGAGTTGGGGTTGGAGTTGGGTATAGGGCTGAATCGGACAAACTTTCTTCGGCCAAAGGAAATTCACTTCACCTAAAATTAAGGGAATGCGTCCGTCTGTCTGACATTACTATAACTGATCGCATGAGGGCGTGTAACGAACACTCCCTACAATTTGTATAGACATTTATTTACCTCTCTCCTTGCACCGCTTTCATATCAGCTGTCTATACTCCACGTTATATCGGTTGATGGAAGTCAGAATGAACGTCCGCAGGGTATTATTCCTGTGTTTGAAATCAATAGGTGTAAGGCTATATCTGAACCACTCAAATATCATTCCGACGGCAGAGGGTATTGATTCTATATTTGATCTCGGGTCAGCGTTACCAAAGTATGCTCATTGGTGTCACAAACTGAGAGCGTGCTTTGACAAAGGCAACCCCGGTGGGATTTGCACCCGCGACTCCTGATTTCTTGCGCAGACGTCTCAATAAATATGCCTATCAACAGATTTTGATCAACAGATCAAGTTTGATGTAAAACGGGATGCTATCATATTAAGAATAAATAGCCTTATTTTTGAAGGGACTATAACTACAATAATTACACCCGGTACCTTAGATATAATTCTACGAAGGTAACTGACTTTTCTTAATCCAATAAATAAATCATAAGTTATGCCTACAATCGAACAAAACAAGACACTGGGAAGCAAACACAAATGTCCAAATCCTACTATTTTTCGCTCTAAAATAAATTGCTTACCTTTCCTCGCTTTTCTCCTTTCGACAATCTGCAAATGTCCTTGTCACGAACTTCTTCCTTGTTCGCTGGCTCCTGGCAAATTCCTGGATCGGTCGATTTACGCGCGGGCAAAACGCAAACGTTCCCACGAAACTCTTTGCCAAATGATTTCTTAAGACAAACTGTGAACCCGCTGACTTTCTCTCACAAGTTCGATTATGACTCTCCCGTCACTCGAGGTTTGATCGTTCTCATTGGCACTCATAATTGCTATTCTCTGTCTCATTCGTGTAAGCATTCCACATAAACCAAGGCACAACCATTCTTTGCTTTCTTCGCTAACACTTTTCTCACAGTTCTCAGCGGTCACCACCGTTACTCTGCTCTCGTCTTTTAAAAGGCACATAACAACTCAGCAGTCTCCCGAAGACGAACAGAGTACACTGCTCGAAACGTCGTCGAGGTCCTCCGGTTCTTTTCAGAACCACACATACCAACAAAAGAGAATCTACATGGTGTCACCGCAAACCTATTTATCCTACATGAAAAATCACTTGTATCCCGTTTGTTTCTGATTAGCAGCTTAGCGCCATGATCTAGATGGAATGGCGTTCTACAAATCCTATTTATTATGACTCGCAAGTTGGAAGATAGGGGAATTCCGATGTGAGGATGACGGTAGTCTATTGGTTTTTACAGTTCAGTTTGAGCTACACAAAGTGTGGCGTTAAGAACGAGGGAAAGAGCTTATCCGAATAGGTTGTAAGTTAGGAGAAATTTGAGACAAGCCAATAAAAAGGGCATTCGCAATGATGCGAGGTTGTAGCATGGTCTTGGGTCAAGTATAGAACAGGGTATGGTTACCTTATTCACAACACGTCTACGCTATCAGTATCTACCGTGATTCATAGGGTCGTTCGGGTGTGCGTTCATCCGTTCATAACATCATCGTTCGTGGTCAAACCCACACATTCATCAATCTATCCATCCATTCATCCATTCCTCAGGGCAGTGACGTACTTACCCTTCTTGGCGGGGGCGTTCCGAACGGGACTGGGGACGCTGGTGGGGGAGAAGAGGTCTCCCTCCTCCTCCCCTTCCTCCTCCTCGTCTCCTTCGTTCTCCTCCCTGGAGGCAGCGCTCTCCGTCTTGAAGAAGTCCATCTCGTCCTCCGGGTCTTCGCTGAAGAGACTGGACTGTTGGCTGCCAGAACTACGACCCGACCGCCATGGTGCATTTGAGAAGGAAAAGAAATGCACAATTCACCATGTCTTTTACTTAAAGGTCAAATACAACATTGGGAAGATCGGAAAACATCGGAAAACATCTATGTCCACATTTCATTGTAATTTACACAGTTTGTAGATGGTCATGATAGAATCCTCATGTTGAAATCTTACGGTCTGGGATGCTGTACTTCCCTAGAAATCTTCACTCAAACATCGACAAATAGTTTATGCCTCGCAGTCGCAAGTCATAAACTATTTATGTGACGGTTTTTTACCTTTTTCTACTTTCTCAGATCACTATTTGAGCTAAAACCTTCGCAGGATTGCTTTTTTGGGATGTTGAATGGTTTAACACACAAACTGTGGCAATCTTCGACCTTTACCAATATGACCTTTAAAAAGGGGAATTCTGGTCACTCAACAGTACCATTTACATGTCACTGCGTCAAGGCAATCACCATGCAGGGAGGACACTTTAGGTAATCACCCATTTTCTTTGAAAATTACTTTCTTGGGAGACGACCTCAGTTTAAAGAGGGGCTGAGATGTCTTAGGCGAGGGAAGCAGGCGAGGTAACCAGTACACAATTTTATCCCGGGAAGGTCGAAAAATAAAAACACCTTTTTTTGAAAACCTCACAAATTCTTCCAGTTATAGTATTCCTTGAATTACGATGCTAGCTGTCAGTGTTGATCTCACATACAGCAGAAAACATTGATGATGAATCTTATATACATATGAGTCAAGACAAGGCCGATCCTCAGTGAGAATCTTACTCTGAGTTCGTCAATCTATCAATTTTGGAGCATTTTTTTGTAGGCACAGTATATACATGGGATCGGTTTTACATAGAGCTCTATGGTTTTACAAAGCCTTACACTCTATCGTATTACCCAACAAACGATACATGACCCACTGCAGTTGGTCGCACTTACATAATCCATAAGATGTGTGGTATTTAGTACGAAGAGTTTGAATAGAATCGAACTGTGCGGACCATCCAACAAATTCATTCTTGTAAACTGAAGAAAAAGAAACCAATTGACTGAAATGAGTGAATCGGCTGATTACCTGGATATTTTGCTCCTTCTCTGTGGTGATATTGAAGGAGGGGACTTGCTTCCATCAAAGGCATCGTCGTCTTCCTTCTCCATCTCATCCTTCCCTTCCTCCACCTGTTGGATCCTGTCTGCTTTGACACCTGTAAGTCGCCATGGCAACGACCAATCAAGTTCTGTACTCATCCACTGATGTTTTTTTTTTTTTACATCGGGGGTACGCTCGTCGGGACCAATTTGCGGTGCCAACTGGCGCCAAATTCATGACGCTATTCAAGCGTAAAAAGTAAAGTCATCTTCTGTTAAACAGGGCACTGACGACAAGGGTCCAATTGCATACATGTAGCTGCTTAAGCGTGTAAATCAGCTTAGCAAGACGTTAATTCTTCCCTAGTTAAAACGAGATTGCCAAGCATATTTCACTTGATGCTTGTTGTACTTGACGTGTATTCTTGTTTGCTTCACATGAAATACAAGTGGCACTTCGGCTGGCAACCTGATTCTTTTGAGGACTATTTTTAATGCTTCAGCAAATTTTGGTGCTTAAGGGGCTCTATAAATTTGGCCCCAGACTTTCATGCGATCTTGAAGTAATAATTGTAGAAACAGGTCGCAAAATATGGTTGAAATGATACAAAAATGCAATTCTATTTTTTTGGGGGGAGGGACTGAAGACGTTTCGAACCCAGAAGGACCTTTCTCAGACATGTCAGAGGCGGGTTATGATATTTTAAAATTTTCCCTTACACCGTGACTTAATGATATCTTTAGGTTATGAATTGCCTTCGACTACCTTTGCAAAAACTATTAAATGCAAGTTGATTTTCGGCAGGTAACATCACTTTTACACTGTAAAAACGAACTGCATCTCATGCACTTCTGCAATGGCACATATGCCACATATCATGAACACTTGAGGCACCTACTGTACTTCATGCACATGAAATACTGTAGCTCAAGCACTTGTGGCATTGTAATCACTTGAGCAAAAGTCGGATGAGGTGCATGAAGTGCTTCATGTACAAGAACATCTCGCTATTTACTGTACCTCAAGCACATGGAGTGAAAGTGAGCATAACCTCGTGCGCATGTATCATGCACCATGTGCCTCAACGTACTTCATCCATGTGCATGATGTGAGAATCGTTTTTACAGTGTACAAGGCCAGTGTTTTTAGCTTCAGCATGTTTAGAGTTGCTCGATAAATCCTTCTCTTACCCAGGAAATTCAGGACAATGTGACTGCAGCAGACTTTGGTGCTGGCGGCGATGAAGCGCATCAAACTATCGAAGCACTGCCTCCTCTCCTGCGGCGTGCTGTCCTTCACCATCAGGACCTTACGGGGCAGCTCTGGAAAGAGAGTGGCCGGGTAGCGATCACTCAACGCCTTGTGGAGCTGCTCGAAGTCAGCGTATCTCTTCACGACCTACAATCGGTAAAGAACCGTCGATAGCGATCGGAGGCTTTGGTGATAAGAACCCCCCTGGCCCTGTGGGGATATTACGGCAAACTTGAATCGGCAACGCTGTAAAAACGTCGGGGGAAAGTGTTCCCTGAAAAACAGTAGGGCGAAATGGGTTTCCTAACGTTGTGTCCGTGTTTATCATCTTATCGAAGATGACAGTAATATGCAAAACAAGGGCTTTATGCATTAGCCACATATTAATAAAATCCAAGTGTGTTCATCAATGGCCAAAAAACACTTCCTCCCCTCTCTCTCCCTCTCTCCTTTCCCCCTCTCTCACCCCCTCTCTCCGTCTCTCTTTCATTACCTCTCTCTCTCTCTATCTCCCTCTCGTCTTCCTTTCCCCTCTCTCCATCTCTCACCCCCTCTCTCTCTCTCTCTCTCTTATCTCTCTCCCTCTCTATCTCTCTCACTCCCTCCGCCTCTCACCCCGTCTCTCTCCCTCTCTCTCACCCCTCCCTCTCTCTCACCCCTCCCTCTCTCTATCTCCTTCTCCCACCCCGCTCTCCCTCCTCCTCTCTCTCTCACTTCCCTCTCCCCTTCTCTCTCCTCTCTCTATCCCCCCCTCTCTCTCTCCCCTCCCTCTCTCTCCTCTCTCCCTCCATCTCTCCCTCCTCCTCTCTCTCACTTTCCCTCTCTCTCTTCACCCCTCTCTCTCTCTCTCTCTCTCTCTCTCTCTCTCTCTCTCACACTCTTCCTTTTCCCTTTACCTCCCCCTCTCTCTCTCTTCACCCCTCTCTCGTTCATGACAACCTCTAATATGACTCCAAGAAAGGCCGAAAATCTCCCACAGTCACAGCCTTTCTTCCTGTCACTCATCAGCAGTCAGACGGGCAGACAGCAAGCCAATATTTTCCCTCCAAATCGCGAGGCGATACATTTACAAAGCAAATAGTCAGGCCGAGCCAAAAAGGCGGGGACAAGAAAATTGGCCCGCAGATGTGTAGTGGGGGATTGTACAGTGTCTTACGCACGTACTGCAGGCTAGACAGGAGCAATTGGTGCCGTTTGGGAAAACTCAAGCTCACAGACTGTTTTGCAGATGGGAGTTTGTAATTGGGCAAACAGTTTACATTGGATTACTGTTGTTATATTTTCCCCAATTAGAGAGAGTTAAATTAATGTAGTTTTGCTGTATTTTTTCTGCTACTTCAAGAGCGACTTGGAAGGACAAATTCTTGTTGCCACATGGGTTCAGGAATGAGGAATGATAGACAGGCAGTCTTCAACAGCTTCATTTAGTTATCTTGAAGATAAACATTCTAAGCAGGTTGGAAGGATCACACTTGAAATATCTCGACTGAGTAAAATAAGCTGATACCAATTTTGGTTGCAGCTTTTTCAGTGTTTAGATTATTCTTCTTGGCATCAGGCAGCTCCTGGTTTCCTTAAATTGGTAAAATTGTACTGAAATAGTTGATCAAGTGGATAGTGGAAAGCCCTTCATCTACTGAAAAAAAATACATGCACACATTTTTCTTCAGGTAAAAACAAGCCTTCATTTAGTAAAAAATACGTTGAGTGCAACATGAAAAGCTGCCTTGGGCTCAAATTCAAAACAACTCGGTAACGGACTGTACATTCCTAACATATTCAAAGGGTTAAAATAACATTATACAAAGTCTACACACAACAGTGCTGCTAATCCTAAAGGAACTAGGGTTATTTCCCATTATTGTAATTTAAATTGGGGACATATATAGGACCGACTGCACTGTAATTAATTCCAATATTTAAATCTAATCTGTTATTAATTTAGATCAAAGATTCTAGTGCACTCCCTCATCTTAATGTTCCACATAGATAATTCGATCTATTTGTGAAAGGGGATATACAAAAATGTTGCAAACTGCTTACTGACTAAAATTACCAAAATGTAAATCTTAAAATTTAGTGTGCCTGACGATCCTAGCAGGACCTTTCTCAAAGGCAGAGTCTATTTGTGAAAGCTACAGAAATCTTATAGCTATTGAATTTCAGCCAATTAATAAAAAAAAAACAAAAAAAAAACAGTGATGTAGTCTTTGGCATACTGCCTGGAATGTGTGAATAGGAAAGACAATTTCATCAGGTCAAACAAATAAAGGAAAAACTGACTGGGAACTTCTGCACAATTCTGAAAAAAATACTTTATTGGACTGGGATTTGAGCCCAGTTACCACTTCATTATAATTTTGCAGACCTTGCTGTGAATATGAGTAGGCTGAAGCATTTCCAAACCTGTACACTCATTAACATTTTTACAATAAAATTGTAAAATTGCAA
Source organism: Luidia sarsii (assembly GCA_949987565.1). Lineage (NCBI taxonomy): Eukaryota > Metazoa > Echinodermata > Asteroidea > Paxillosida > Luidiidae > Luidia > Luidia sarsii. The sequence goes on from OX465121.1 coordinate 11,168,650, forward strand.
ATTAATGTACATTACTTAAAGCTAGGGTCTCTTATTTCAATCATAGCTAGACTGAACTCTCACTCGCTTATTACAGATTTTGCAAACATTTAGGAGGGCTTAATTTTTGTATCCTAGCAGGACCTTTGACATGTTTAATCCTAGGAGGACCTTTCTCAGGACCTTTTTCTGCCTTTGAGAAAGAACCCGCTAGGATCAACATGTCAGGCCGTCCAAATATTTTAATATTCACCTTTTGATAATTCTATTTAGTATGCAGTTTGCAACCTTTTTGCATATAACTGTACAAATTTTTGCAAAAGTTATTTTGGGCAATGTTTGACTTACCATGAACTGGACCACTTTGGCCTGTCTTGTCCGTACCGTCTTGAAGTAGGCAAGGTTACTGATTATGATCACATGGTACTCCTCATGACTGGTCAGTCGTCCACTGACCTCCTGATACTCGGGTACAGTGATATCCAGTCCGGTCTCCTTGTTCTTAATCTCCCTGGCAACATAACCACAATATGACATTCATTATACTACCTCTTATGTAACCAGTGTCAATTTCAAATCATAATTTTCCAAGTCAAATTTTTCCAAGTCCATAATTATGTCGAGCCGCAGCTCACACAAAGTGTACTTCCGGCTGGCAAGCCACTGGTAGCAGCTCATTGTAAACCTTTTGCAAATAAATTCTGCTAGAAGTGGATAATAAACTCCATGATAGTGAAAGAGTAATTAATATTTTTATTTTATTTTTTAAAATCAAGACCGGGTCATATTAATAGTCATTTTATCCGCAAGTCAAAAGTCACGGCTCTTTTGATTTTATTCACAAGCAAAATCTAAATTCATATTTATACAAGAGTATAATTATTATAAATCAATATTTCCTGTTTTGAATATCTAGAGCAATGTTTGACTGTATAAACATGCAATTGATTTGTAGGGTCACGGGTCAATGCTTGACCCCATGCCAAAGCCTTAGTTTGAAAAAGGTTAACACAGATATGACAGAACAGAATCCAAAGCTTGTCACTAGCGGGGGAAAAAAGTCGTGAGTGAAAAGTTCTAATAGCGACCACTATAATTATAAATTATTATTTTTTCCTTTCATTGAAAAAATCTCTCGTCCCATTTACAAGCTGCAACCATTTAGCCTCGAATGTCAGTCATTAATTCACCCCTTATTTCTTGTCAGCAGAATGCAGTTGTAATTTTATGAGCAGGTTTGACCAAGCATTTAATTAAAAGTAAAAAATATTGATAATTAATTTTGTCAATCGGAAAAAAAGGGGGCGTGTACTTTTCAATGCAATGTTGTTCATAAACCAACGTGTAGTTTACTTGCAACTGAAGCATATGCTCATTTTTGAGAAAACCCAATGGTGGGTACAGCAACTACTGATGAATATATACCTTGACGTTGCTATGGCAGTATTCATTTTGCAGCAGAAAGGTGAAATTCCGGGAGTAAAAATCACAACCGCACGTCCGGTTTCGACCTTCGAAAAATAATAAACAACACATGTGCAGCGCCCTCAATAGACAGGATTTTCTCAGGATAAAGTGAATGTTACTAGCGATCATTGTCTTCTAGAATATTAGACTAATTAGACAAAACCTACAATCAAAGGCAATTACTGCATCCAAAATTCACAAACATTTATAATTATATTTTAAGCTACCAGTTTATTTCTATTTAAATACGATCTTATTACAATTTATTGTAGAGGAAGTGTTTTTTGGGGTGGTGTATTTGTTTTGAAACACCCAGGTTAGAACACGTATGTATTTGCACGCACGTTACATCTGACCGGTACTCGGTAGTCATTACAACATTGCTCTTTTTTCTCGTAGTTAATTTGGGTAAAAGCAAGCCTAGAACAGCTTCCATCTGAGTGAATCTTATTCCCTAGAATGGACACTAAAAATGTGTTCAATCGACTGCGTCAATTCGATGCGTACCCTAAAACATTGGAAGATTTTAGGGTGAAAACGTTCGGCGGGGCAGCGGGTGAGTTGAATAACCAAGTTCAATAAGATAGCTCCCTTCAGTTCCGGATCCCTTGCAAAAATAGCAAAACTCAAAAGGAATTGATGTCGATTTCATTATGATTCATGAGTTGAACTATGTACATTTTATCATACAATTTTTGGTAAATAATTCTTGCCTTCCATCATGGGCTGTATGTTTTTCTAGAACATCTTAAACAATTGTCCACTATTTTTCTGTTCATCAACTTCATTATTTTTTTTTTAAATCTGGAAAATAATTATACTTAGTTATTTATAATTTATTTTATACTTTTTATAGATTAATATTGTTTTAATACTAGGCCTAGTCCAGTACAGTTATGTAGTTGACACAGGATGTAGCGATGAAAACTGGTTAGTTAGATCATAGAGCAAGGAATAGTTAGATCATTGCAATTAGATTCAGAGGAGTGGTTAAACTCTACAGTAATTTCAGTAATTTCTCTGTTTTGTTTTACCGTCACCCTTTATTCTTTTTTATTACAGTGACAATCATCAGTGCAATATTAATGACGGTGCTGTTTATGTCGGAACTGAATTATTACTTGTCAAAAGAGGTATGGAAGTTGCTGCTGAATTTCGGTTTACATCCATGAACTTATTATACAACGCAGTGGCTGTTGTTACGGCAGTCGTCCGTGTGGTTCCCTGACTTGATTGTATTTCGTCAGCATTGCAGGCTGGTTGAACCAGTCTATTAGCTATAGTCTGGTTCCAAGAGCTAAACATCCTGACAAATACTGTGAAGTCAGGGAACCACACGGACGACTGCCGTAACAACAGCCACTGCGATTATACAAATGCCCAGCCAATTACACTTAGACAATTGATGACTTATTGAAGATTGTGCACCTACATTATCACATGACGTCAGGCTTGTTAACTCTTGACTTATGACTATTTTTCTCGAATTTTCTTTGTGCCTTGAACTTAAGAAAATTTCATTCAAAGTTTGACCAAGGTACAATTAGCGCAGTATGCTCAGTGCTTTGCACAATTACCTGCTGAAGAAAGAAATGTTTGATTGAAACATTATTGTACCATCTCTTCGACTTAACATTTCCCTCAAGGTAAAATGATTGGGCTCTCGGTTTGAAAAAAAAAAAAAAAAAATGATATAGGACAAGATCTTGAGAAACATATGGGAAGGATCAGCATTGTGAAGCACTCTAACGTTTCTAAGTTGTTTTATTTGGACAGGTTATTCCTGAGTTGTACGTCGACAGCTCGAGAGGGGAAAAGCTGAGAATAAACATGGACATCACATTCCCCAAGATGCCTTGTCCTTGTAAGTCTACAAACATAGATCCCATGTCTCATACTTGTCGAGTTATGCCAAGTTTTTACATCAACAAATTATTTGTTACTGATTTAGAGGGCCTGATGTTTTGACTTTTTTTCAACTTCAAAAGAGAGGAGAGCCTGACATTTTGACCCAAACAGGCCCTTTCTCATTCTGCCTTTGAGAAAGGTCCTGCTAGGATTGAAACGTCGGGCCCTCATAATTTTTAATATTGCATTTTTTGTCATTTTAGTCAGTCAGCAGTTCGCAACATCTTTGCATATGACTTTATTTAAATTTGTGAGCACACAGGTGGTTACAAAGTACTTTAAAGTATGTACTAGAGCCGTTTCCGCACTGGACTTATTTTTTACCGAGCCCTTGGGTAACATTCCAATGGGTAAATCTTCCCGGCGTCCGCACTTGGACTTTTCGACTCGGGTAAACTAACTGAGACGATCGGTAAAACTAACCGACTCATGTACATGTGCATGTACTCTAGGTACACAAACACGTTGTTACCCTGCGCCCGCACGAGTCTTGCATACAGTAACGTAACGTGCGGGGCACCGGATGTGGTTTTTTACCGAGTCGTTTACCGAGACGTCGTGTCCCGATTGGACTTTTCGGCTCGGTTAAACTGACCTGGTTAATTTAACCGGGCAGAAGTTGGTCGGTTAAACTACCCACTGGAGTCGGGTAAGTTACCTGGGAGGAAAACTTCCTGGGCTGTCCGCACTGGACTTAAAATGGTCAATTTACCCATTTGCTCGGTTAGTTTACCCATTTTAAGTCCAGTGCGGACGCGGCTTAAGTGCTGTAAGCTGTAAGATGGTATCTTTCTGTTGCTAAGTTTTAAGCTTGGACGCCATGGATGTATCTGGGGAACACCAGCTAGATGTGGACCTCAATATCTACAGACGTCGACTGGACGAGAGAGGACAACCTATTGATGAGACGGTGGAGACAGTCAAGCTTGCAGAGGAAGCCGAAGATGCAGCCAAAGAAATATTAGAAGAGGTACATGTCAAGTTGTCAACAAAATAAAACGCAAACATTTTGTAGGGCCTGACATTTCGATCCTGGCAGGACCTTTCTCAAAGGCCTTTGAGCCAGAATTGAGTCAGTTTGAATTTTTAAAATATTTGCCCTTGTTGGCCCTCCATACCGTAACTGTCCCTACTTGAACCCTTATGAATATTCATAAAGTCAGTCTGGAACCAGCAAAAGAGCAAAACTCCTCAACTCTTCAATGTTCTGCCAAGTTCTTGCAACATTTTAGGATTACTAGGAAGTAATTTGTGTGGAATATTTCCTATTTGTAGTAAATTTGTTGCAAATCTCAAGAATTTCAAGTTTGAAATGAAAATTCCACACCCATACCAGTGACAACCATGGCTACTAAGTGAACTCTTTTATGTTGGTCAAATTTTTAGCTCTGAGAGTTATTGGCTTCACTCTTTGAGTGAGGACAGACATTGCCCTTCTATCTCTTTTAAATTTCTCAAGGAGGGCGAAAGGATTTTCTTTTTGCCCACAAAATAAATAAAAAAGCAGGGTTTTGGTGATTGTTCCTTTTTGTTATGTGTTGTAATCTGTATCATGGTCGCCATGCAATCATGGTCATTTCAGACAGTGAGCAGTTTGAGTTGGTATTTCGGAAGTTATGCAAACTGATAAAGTTCACCACATACATTACATGTATGTGTTTAAAATACCAGCCTTAATTGTATTATTTTCATATCTTTTTATTTTTTTATTATTCCAGCTTGCTAAGAAGGAAGAATTGGACCCAGACCGATGTGAAAGCTGTTACGGAGCCGAGACAAAAGAACTCTCGTGAGTGAGCAAAGAAAGAATGGAAAAGATGGGAACCAAAGTTATACAAAAATGACATGGAAAAGTGAACCTGAATTGTTTCCAACTGTTTTCTGACAAATAACCCAAGTTACAAATGTCAAGGATCTAGTCCTTGACATGTGGATTGGAGTGTCTTACTTCTACATTTTTAAATTCACTGATCGATCAATTTAATCAGAAAGTGATTTGTAACATTGTTTGAATACCATCCAGACAAGAATATCAACAACTAGGAGGGCCTGATGTTTGGATCCTAGCAGGACCTTTCTCAAAAGCAGAATGACAGAAACATAACCAATTTAAAACAAGAACTTAAAACTTCTTCCAAAAATAAATTTGATATAAACATGCCTTTACATTTAAAATCTTGGAACTGATTGTATCATGCAAATTCTTGAATTCAAATCCTCGCAGGACCTTTCTCAAAGCATATTTATTTTTTTATTTTTTAACAATAATATGGTCAGGCTTATTTTTTGTTAAGTTTGAGAATAAAACTTACACCTCCACCAAAAATAATCGAAACCCAATGCAACTTGCCCTGCGATGTATGTAGCTCCAAAATCTTCATCCATATTTGTTTTGTTTGAAATCTTGATACCCCAGATGCTGCAATAGTTGTGAGGATGTTCGGGAGGCATACAGAAGGAAGGGCTGGGCCTTCAATATGGCCAAGGAGATCGTACAGTGCAACCGTGAGGGATGGAGCAACAAGATTGACTCACAGAAAGGCGAAGGATGCCAGATGTATGGCTACATAGAAGTCAACAAGGTACGTGATGTGACTCACGTCATCCACACCCATGAAAACAGGAGTTCCGGGTTCGAATCTCGTCTGAGCTGGCTGTTTTTATTTTGATTTTCAATCGGGGAATCTTGACAAAGCAGCACTTAAGAACAACTTTGGAGACAGTGTCTTTCACGTGTCAGTAGATTTGCCCAGATTATCTACAGCTATGGGACCTTACCCTCATTGAATTCTTGAAGCAAGTCAAGTTCAAGAGTAAAGTCGATTGAATTATGCCACAAAATTAAAATTGCGAGCACCGGCTCTCCATACTTTTGCTGCAATATTTGGCTGCAAATCGGTATGCACTTGTACGGTCATCTTCTCCTCACCCTTCTGTTTGCTCAGGTGGCTGGCAACTTTCACTTTGCGCCTGGCAAGAGTTTCCAGCAGCATCATGTTCATGTACACGACTTGCAACCTTTCATTGGTGACAAGGTGAGTGTATGGAGACCCTCTAGTCCTCATGAAGTCTTCAAATCCTAATGCATTGCTGCTAGTGTCTGCTAAACTATTGGATCAGTGATCTATTAGACCGTTGGGCTTGTAGCACATGTACAAGTGATCCACTAGACTATTGGGCTAGTAGTACAAGTGATCCAGTAGACCATTGGGCTAGTAGTACAAGTGATCCACTAGACCATTGGGCTAGTAGTACAAGTGATCCACTAGACCATTGGGCTAGTAGTACAAGTGATCCACTAGACCATTGGGCTAGTAGTACAAGTGATCCACTAGACCATTGGATATACTACACACATTACTTATACTTCTAGCCCAATGGTCTTTCAGTGGTTCTGAAAATCGACATACCACCAACCTATTCTCTTGTTTCTTTGTACACAGTTCAACATGTCTCATCATATCCAGCAGTTATCCTTTGGTATGGAGTACCCAGGAATGGAAAACCCTCTAGATGACATGGTGGTGACGGACCACAGAGGTAAGACTGAAGATACCACTGGCGTAACTACTACGCAGTCCACCATCGCATCAAGTCAATATGCCAGACTTGAGATCTTCCATGACATTTGGTGCATTTAACTTACGTTAGTGGGTTCAACTCGGCGCTACCTTCCAGCCGACACCGTGACCCACCAATTTGAAGAAATTGGGAATCACAGACTCTGACCTTTAGTCTGTCCATGTGGACAAATACAAACGTCATTAACGAGTGTCCTGTGATCAGACCCACATGCCCACTCACAGAGGTAGATGAACCAAAACTGGTCACCTACCTCAGTAACTGCCACATTTGACTCCTGTGATTGACATACGAGAGAAGTGATGGTAGATTTAAGATTGAGATAACTTGGCGTCAGCTTACGCCAGATTGATGCTGGTTCCTTGGGCAGGTTCCACCATGTACCAATACTTCATCAAGGTGGTCCCCACTACCTATACCAAGCTCAACCAGCAGACGACACGCACCAACCAGTACTCGGTCACCAAGCACGAGAAGCAGGTCTCCGTTCTGAACATCAGCGGAGAGCAGGGTCTACCCGGCATCTTTGTACTCTACGAACTCTCACCTCTCATGGTCAAATTCACCGAGAGGCACAGGTACGCTCTTCGACCTTTTCTACCGAGACATTGAGTCTGTTTGGGGAGTCAGTCACGCTAGTTTCTGACAATCAGTTCTCACCATTTCTGTACTGGAAACTGATGCACTCTCTTTGTGCAGAAGAGATGTTGCCAGTACACTCATTTTCATGTTGCTTGAAATTGTCGAGTAAATGATATTAAGATAAGCAAACTTTGTATTCCTTTTTCTGTTTTGCCTTTACTCGGCATAAAATAATTCAAGGAAAATAGTTTCATTTGGCCTGAAACAAATTAAACCTTTTTGGTCATTTTGTTTTTTTTGTCCTTGTAGGTCCTTCATGCATTTTCTGACTGGAGTCTGTGCCATAATAGGAGGTGTATTTACAGGTGAGTTGAAGAGAGTTGAAGTGAATTTGACCTGGCTGGGTAGAGCGCTGGTTCGTTAATCCAGAGGTCTCGGGTTTAAGTCCCGGCCCAGTTAAACCTTTCTTTGCCAATTTTTGAAGTCAGTTAACAATTTGCAATTTTTGTATATTGTTTCTAATTTGTTATTATTCTTGCCCACAAATTGTTTCTCTTTTTCCCCCTTACAGTCGCGGGTCTGATAGATTCTTTCATCTACCATTCTGCAAGAGCTATACAGAAGAAAATTGATTTAGGCAAGGCGACATAACAGATTGGCACCAGCTTTGGCAACAGCTAGCCCAAACCAAAACTGTGGCCGAAGATTTCCGTTATTTCAGCACATCTCAGCAGAGACCGCGGACCATTCCAGAGAATCTCAAGCCACACCCTAGCAAGGCAGTGAGGTTATGTCTCAAGTCCTTCATCAAGACAATCTGGCTTTCAGAAGAAAATTGTCTGGATGTGAAAGGATCGCCACCGACTTCCACGACTGTTGGAGCAAAAAGATAACACCGTGTAATGGGAAATTATCAATACCTGATTCCCATACAATCATGTTCTTGACGTGAGAGAAAACAGCCCACAATTCTATTAGGGTAATTATTATTTTTATTATAATCAGCAGATATTTGTGTCCATTTTCAGGGAATGGATTTTTTTTTATTGGTATGTTTCGTGACATGTTTTCTGCTGAATGTTAGGCAAGCAATACTTCCCCATTACTTGTAAGACATTGGACACAGTTGAGGGGTTCTTACTGATAAATTAAGTTTTTTGAAAAACAATGAAAACTTGACTGGATCTGGACTTGAACCAGATCAGCAGATATTTGTGTCCATTTTCAGGGAATGGATTTTTTTTATTGGTACGTTTCCGTGACATGTTTTCTGCTGAATGTTAGGCAAGCAATACTTTCCCATTACTTGTAAGACATTGGACACAGTTGAGGAGTTCTTACTGATAAATTAAGTTTTTTGAAAAACAATGAAAACTTGACTGGATCTGGACTTGAACCAGATCAGCAGATATTTGTGTCCATTTTCAGGGAATGGATTTTTTTTTATTGGTACGTTTCCGTGACATGTTTTCTGCTGAATGTTAGGCAAGCAATACTTTCCCATTACTTGTAAGACATTGGACACAGTTGAGGGGTTCTTACTGATAAATTAAGTTTTTTGAAAAACAATGAAAACTTGACTGGATCGGGACTTGAACCAGAGACCTCTGGTTTAGAAACCAGGATCAGTAAGACACCCGGTACACAAAACAACAGAGGTCTCGGGTTCAAGTGCCGGCCATTCATATTTTCTTTGCCATTTTTTTTTTTTCAATTTTTTTTTTAAGTTCCCAGTCAGTTTTTCCTTTGTTTGTATGGCTTGAATAAATAATAAATAACTTTCAAATTGGCAACAAGTTTCCAGATCTTCTGCTTATCATGACTAGACGAGCTTCTGAGCAGAATGGCCAAGTTCTTAAAACTTTTCTTTTCTTCTTTTTTTGCGTTATTTCTTTTGTCTTTGTCCTAGTAGCTTGTGTAACATATTTGTTCTAATTTTTTAAAGGAATGGCTCTGTATTTATTTCTTATGAAAAAAATCTAGAAACCTTAGCAGCAGGGGCTGGGCAAGGATGTAGAAATTATGATTTTTCGTTTTCATTTTGTGATACACACTGGGCCCTACCAGGACCCAATTTCATAGAGCCGCTTAAGCGCTGAAATCTGCTAAGCCTGAACAATCTACAAACTACAAACCACATGGTGATGTGAAGCCAATTGATCTTGACTTGTGATCTACTATTCTGTATTATCTTCTTGTGTTGCCATGGTGATCCTATATGCCTTTTTGTGCTTGAGCAAACTTTGGTGATTAAGCAGGTCTATGATGTTAGCCTCAGTATGCAGCAGATGGCAAACCAAGTTGTGTATAATAATTATAATGAGTAAATTGTATGATAACCTCTGGCTGTGACTGCACAGGGCTATTTGGGGGAAAACCCAGGAAACACCTGGGTTTGTCAAGTGTGTGGCTTATCGATTTTTAAAGGTGTTTGCCTGTGAATTTCAATCATTCTGTAGGACAAACAATATGAAAAGATACCTTGTGAAACGTTCCATCATTAAATGTCAGTTACTTTATTTTGTTGGGGGGGGGGGTGGGGTTGAACTTTGGTTCTCATTTGTGTTCAGAACACTTGTTTTTATCAAGAGTTTGTATTGGAATGAATTTATGGAGAGCATGATGAGAACTTCAGTCTTTGGACCCCAATTCGGAGAGAGACCTCAACAAAGGGTTGTCTGAGGTGGCAAAAAACAGTCGTTATGGCTTTAACATTCATTGCCACAACAGACATTTTATCAGGAGATTTTCTACCGACTTTCATGAGATCACAGGGCCTTTTCTATAACAGGGTTGGTGGGATTACTGGGAAATGGATCTTAAGAATAAGAATAGAGGAAAGCAGTTCAGATTCTTAACTTTGTCCATCGTGTATTTGTCTCTGTTATTGTGTCACACAGTAGCTAGTTTCCTCAAGTTTTCATTTCACACTGAAGTAAATCATGCACATTTTCAATAAATCCAGAATTCAAAGCCAGTCTAGAAATCCGACAAAGAATTAGACTCAGAAAAAAATACCTCATCAGGCAAACCTTACCAGATTCTCTAATAATGACATACAGGTCGTGGAAAATATCAATAATAAGTTGAGAAATGTAAGAATTGCATGTACTTCTAATCCAATCATTGAATAATGGGTTAACACCTCCAATCAAGAAACAAAGCTGTGGAAACAGAAACAATATCTGCACGGCAGGAAAAAATACAGAACTTCAGAAAAATCCGTCCTCTTAGCAACCAAATAAACTAATCAAAACTTAATCAGCTCAAAGTGGTTGTTTACAGCCTGCCACATTGTTACACGGCCGTGATGAGTTTGGCTTCACATTTAACTAGAGGTGTTACAAAACTCATTTCTCCGGTCAATCCATCAAATAAATCTCGTCCTTTACTTCGTTATCAAAATCCCTCTGCCCGTGATTTCATCCTTGGCTAACGCGGCGTTGGTTAGCGTCGGACGGGTCACGGCAAGACATCCTTGTGCAGGGAATGGGTGTGTTCTCTTCAGCTAGAGACTCTGACGTCAGAGTCTGGACTGGGCTCGGTTGCTGAGATGCACGGGTCACATGACTAGCACCGTATGCCCGTCCCTACACTCATGAAGAGGCCGAATGTACCCCCACCTTGTACCATGGTCTTGCCTACGGTCGTCATCAACTCTCTCCCTCGTAGGCCGTACCTAAAACAGGCAAAGACCAGGGGGAAAAAAAGTAGACAGACATAGCGGCCATCAGTAAACGTTCTTGTTGACACACAAATGTTGCAACCAGCTTCTTGACTTTAATGATTAAAGAACAATCTCTTAAAGGCCCAATACAACATTGGTGAAGGTCAAAAGATTGCCACAGTGAAGGTTCTAGCTCAAATGGTAATCCGAGAAAGTAGGAAAAAGAAACGTCACGGTTTTCGCACCATTCTGTAGTGTAAACAATGGTTTATTACTTGAGAGCAATTATTTGTCAATGTTTGAGATAAGATTTCTCTAGAAGTACTAGTCCCAGACCTGATGAATCCATCCTAGCAGGACCTTTCTCAAAGTTAGAAAGGTTCTGTCAGAGGAACCTCTGCTGGCCCTCTGATTTATTAAGATTCTTGTTAATTCCCAGAGACCTTGTGAAATCCATTTCCCCCCAATCTTCTGTCTTCAGAACGAAAGTTTTCTGAACTAGTAGCTACCTGAGGGCGGAGAAACCACCAAAGAGGGCGCCAGACCCCATGCCTACGCAGAACCCGATCATGAAGCCCATCTTGACTCGGTCAAAGCAGCTGGGGCCGCCCGTTGGTGCCATAGACACTGGCATCCCTGAAACACAACATTCAAATATTCAAAATTAATAACCAAAACTGCTAGTCTTCCACCATAAATACAGCAGAAGCCAGTAGCTCAAAGACTAGTCACTGCTCACAAGTAAAGTAGGTGCCATGATTGCAGGGGGGGGGGGCTACGTGTAGTAAGACTGAGTAAGGTAAAACCACCATGGATGATGGAAGAATGGTAACACTTAAATAATTTATCATAAATTAATTCTACTCTACTCAAAATATAATTTTACTAGTCCGAGTAACTTGGACCCTTACAAATGCCTAAGTTGTATTATTTTTTTTTTTTTACTGGGCGATTGTACTATAACCTCCAGTCCATGGTATTGGTAATACCATGGAGCTATAGCTCCATGGTAATACTAATTGGACCCGACAAGTCACCCTTTTTTTTATCAAATTTTGAAATTTGGAGGGTCGGGCGACTGTAGGCAGTCAAGTTACTCGGAGTAGGTATATTATATTGGTCCAAGTTACTTGGACAGTCGGACTATACATAAATTATTCATATTTATAGATAACTAGATTATAGATAGATGATAGAGTCTGCATGACGTTTCGACTTTGGATATTATGAAAAGCAGAAGCAGAATCATAACTCCCATAAGTTATATTCACCACCAGGCATCAGACTCTCGGATATTAGACTCTCAGAGCAGAGGGACCCCTGAACATGCGATGAATTAAGAGACCGGCTTCTGTACCAAGTTACTCGGAGCGCGAGACTTGGTTTGGAAACGTTGAGTAGGAAATGAACAACAATCACTCTGCTTACTCAGGGAACTCCTGTCAAAACGTCCTCGGAAAAGCCGCCGATTCTAACAAAGCAGATCGATGGAAAGAGTCGCTTCACAACATGGAGTTCGAGTCTCGAGGAGTTTTCAGTCACACGGTGGCAGTACGCGGCGAGGCGGCGGCCATCTTTGATTTACAGGTATGGCGCGCCTTGTCAAACAAATCCAAAACACCTCTACCGGCTACTTCTAAGTGCTTTCACAGAAGCGATGCCAAATCCCTCCATTTTGCAGACAAGGGAAATGACCTTTACTTCAAAGTTCAGACTAAATCTTTCCGGCGAATTTTCATTGATGCTTTGCCTTATCATTGTGCCGGGTCACAATTATGAAAATAACAATTTACACACACACACCCACACACACTCAAAAAAGAAGAAAGCCTTACATTACAAATATAATAAAAAATAATTATAAAAACACCAGTCATTCATTAACATTAATAAACACATCATACAAGATAAACAATACAAATAATTAAGGCCTGGCCCAACGATGAAAAGGACACAGGTTAAAAGCAAAGAAAAGCTCCGAGTATAACAGTAAAAGAGATGCATAAATTGAATACAATATTTTGAAATGTCACTTTTTAGTACTATTTTATTTCTTCTAAACTTACAACATTACTTAAATAATTATCAAATTTGATGTACAAAAATGTTGCAAATTATGAAATTTAAAATTAGAAATTTACACACAATTTCACTTAGAAATAACCCGTGAAATTAACCAATATAAAAAATTATGAAGTAGCACCAACATTCCCTGGAACAAAATTACGTGGTTATCAATGGATTAGGAAAAGTTCTGATTAAAATCATTAGAGAAAAGGAGGAGAAGAGGAGCATAACTTTTTTCTTCAAAATATACATTTCTATCCCTATACCTGAAAAATCCTTTCACAAAAATCAAAACCAGTTAATAAGAATCTGAGAGATTTTCAAAGATGAAAACCATTTTACAATGTAAGTTTACGGGCGTCAGGGAAAAGGCTGTCCCAAGTTAATTTATAATCCGTTGACACGATCCATCGAAACCATTCTGTAATTGTTCAGTGCATGTTTGAATAATTTCCTCAAAAAAAATTCACGTAGGTAGGTATATCACTAGGCCCTACATGAAAGGCAAAGAGATTATTTCCAATAATGCAAAAACTGTTGTAAACCACAAAGGCCTGTGTACGCTTACTGACCAAAATTACCCCAAATGCGGAAGTTCTGACGATTCAATAACCAGTAGGCATCACTTCACAAAGGTTATATGAATCGTAATGCATTACATGTACCTGAATTATGGGTTTATAAAGTCACACTCAATCAATTTCCGATCCTTCAATTAATTTAAATGCCTCAAAAAGGTTATTATGAACGAAACGTTGGACCTTGTAATTTCTTGCGATTTAACCTCTTGACAGAAATTATAGGCCTATCATTAATATTTCAAATAATGTTGCGAACTGCTTGCTTACAATAACCAAAATACAAACCACAAAAATTAGACATGCCAGGCTTTTTGAACTCAGTATAGGCCCTTTCTCAAAATCAGAAAAGGGACCTTTGATAAAGGTCTCGATGAGATCGAAACGTACGTGGGGCTTCACATTTATTTCCGAATTGAAATTCCTGTGGAATAATTATGTGGATTATCCTCGCCCATCTCAAGGGGGCCTCCGTGGATGAGAGAAAGGGGAGGAGGCTCTATCATTAGAAATTCATGATGCATCGTCTGAATCGTCTCCACCATCCCCTCCTAGCTTGACCGTCAGGTTTAAGTTTGATAACGCCGGGATCCACCGCTGCCTGCAATTAAAAAGGAAGATATTCACTGGAAAACGTGCAAGAACCACAACCAAGCCACTCTACCCAACCCAACTGAACCCAACCCAACCCAAGTTTCTTTCGATCTACATTTCATTTTCGATGGCCTGAGTCGTCAGGCTCCAATTAACCACCCATGCCCCCATTCCATAAGTTCGACTCTTACCTGTCTTGGCATAGAAGCTTGTCTTACTCGTTGTTCCTCCAAAACCTGAGAACGACACAAACGATAGGCTATATCAAACCAGGCAATGCATGGTTTCGCTTCGTTGAGCAGATGAGATTGCTGGAACCCTAGCACGGACACAAACCCAACCAACCCCACCCATCCCAACCCAACCCTACCCAACCCAACCCAACCAATCCAACCCAACCCAACCCAACCAACCCAACCAAACCAACCCAACCAAACCCAACCCAACCCAACCCAACCCAACCCAACCAATTAACCCCACCCAACCCCACCCAACCAACCCCAACCCCACCCAACCCAACCAAACCCAACCAAACCCAACCAAACCCAACCAAACCCAACCAAACCCAACCCAACCAATCCAACCAAACCCAACCCAACCCAACCCAACCCAACCCAACCCAACCCAACCCAACCCAACCAACCCCACCCAAACCAACCCAACCCAACCCAACCCAACCCAACCAATCCAACCAATCCAACCCAACCCAACCAAACCAAACCAAACCCATGCAACCAAACCCAACCCAACCCAACCAATCCAACCAATCCAACCCAACCCAACCAAACCAAACCAAACCAAACCAAACCCATGCAACCAAACCCAACCCCACCCAACCCTACCCAACCCAACCCAACCAATCCAACCCAACCCAACCCAACCCCACCCAACCCAACCCAACCCAACCCAACCAATCCAACCCAACCCAACCCAACCCAACCCCACCAAACCCAACCCAACCCAACCAATCCAAACAATCCAACCCAACCCAACCCAACCCAACCCAATCCAACCCAACCCAACCCAACCCAACCCAACCCAACCCAACCCAACCCAACCCAATCAATCCAACCCAACCCAACCCAACCCAACCAAACCCATCCCAACCCAACCCAACCAAACCAAACCCACCAAACCCAACCCAACCCATCCCAACCCAACCAATCCAACCCAACCCATCCCAACCCAACCCAACCCAACCTTACCTTTCTTAAGAGAATTTCGAACGCCCGATTCACACCGGCGCCCGTCTTAGCACTGCACTCAATGAGCGCCATCATATTGTAATCCTGGGCGAATTGTTCCCCTTCAGTGAACGGTACCTCCCTCGAGTCCTCCTTTAAAAAGAAATGAAAAGAAACTAGGCAATGGACCTGAAGCAAATTGACCTATCCACGATGAAGACAGAATAGTGTAAAGTTAGTTATTAACCATCTCGAGCTTGTATTATGGCTCTGATAATTAAGAACCGAATGATTTCGAAAACAAAATGGGCGCACTCTTTCATAACTGTTGTCAGGAGACTGGTGTCACCGATTTTGTTTCCAAATCTTTGTTTGTGGATCGAAAATGAGGATATTTTGAAATTTCACAAGCTGACAAAGATTAATTCTTCATCTCATACGTCAAAAGCCAAAAGGGTTAAACCATTATGCTCACTTAAATGGTTTTGCAATAATTATGACAGGTCCTGCTAGGATCGAAACGTAATACCCTCTGGATTTATTTTCAGATGAGAATGTTTGACATTCACATCAGTGTATCTCGGCTCCAACACTTGTAATTCATGTAACGCCACGAAAAACCTTTAAATGTGACCCGGCACAACGACATGAGGAATATCCCACCGAAACACTTATTGAGTAAACAACGCCTGAAGTTAAATGAAGTTAAAGTATCTTCACAATTCGATAAGATTTTTTTTTTTTTGTGTTTTCGGAAATTTTAAGTATAGAGAATATTATATTTTGATATCATTTGAAAGCTAACAGTATACTCTTTCACATCATTAGAAAATCTCAGAATCTCAAAAGTGGGATTATTCTTCATTATGCTGTGCCGGGGTCACAAATGGACAATGATAATGACAATGTATACTTTTTGCTATTTGGATTAATAAATGATTTACTCCCCGTGCTAGCTTCGATAAACCAAAGGTCACTGGCACAGACATTGACTTAGAATCTGAAATGTAAATTTGGTGACGGTAGAATGCAGGTCACAAAATATACTTCAGAAGCCAATCTATAATTAGCCTGAATATAAACACTCACATCGTAGTTTGCAATACATGGAGCTCCAAAACTGTGTCACGGACTACAAAATGTGACACCCTAGGTGTGAAACTTCCGCAGCGCATTCTGGTTTATTGTTTACTATTAATTTATTGATGCATGTGTATTACCATTATAGAAAGTTAACAAAACCCTCAAATTGCAAGCTTAGGATGCAACAAAAAGGAAAGTAAACTTACTACGTCAGTTTTGTTTCCAATTAGTATTTTTGGGATGGGCATGGGGTTATCTTGGTCGTCCAAATCCTTGTACCAACGGCGAACACCTTCTAATGAACTTCCGCAATTGACGTCATACACTATAGCGACACACAGGAGGAATTATTGTTTGTTTTTTGTTTTTGTTGTTTGTTGTTTGGCGTTTGGCGTTTGTCGTTTGTCGTTTGTCGTTTGTCGTTTGTCGTTTGTCGTTTGTCGTTTGTCGTTTGCCGTTCGCCAATGGCCGTTTGCCGTTTGCCGTTTGTCGCTTGTTGCTTGTCGCTTGTTGCTTGTCGCTTGTCGCTTGTCGCTTGTTGGGTCGGTCGGTTAAACCACGTCTTACCAAAAACTGCACACGAAGCATCACGTAAGTACGAAGGTGATAAAGGCGAAAACCTCTCTTGGCCAGCAGTATCCTGCAATACAAAACGTAGTCATCCTTGGAGTAAACCGTGGGACGTCAGATTTTTGGGTTATTTTCGCTGAGTCTACGCGGGGTACATGAAGGCCTATGATGTCACACCCATGTGTGGCTGACCGAGTTATCCCCGGCAAACTCATCGAAGGCAGCTAAACTTGAGAGTGACAAAACATTTACAGGCCGCAAACTAAAGCCACAGTGAAACAGTAATTTATTCTTCATCTCCATACGAATGGCACTTAAAATCGGAGATCAATGTTGGAATTAGCTTGATTGGGGGACGAGATGATTTGATCGGAAGTAAAAAGTTAGCTTGCGGAAGATTTGCGGTGACTAATCTATTTTGAGGATCGAGTGTGTGACTCAAAGAAGAGCCGTTAACTCAACGTTTCGAGCAGTGGGTACTCTGCCCGGCGTCATGAGAGGAAGACTGTTTTATCTTCAGACTAATTATAAACACAGTCTCATGCCGACGGGCAGTTACCGAAACGGTGAGTTCTCGGCTCTTTTCGAGGACACACAGAAGAAATGTGTTACATGGTGTCACCGAAAACCTCCCTCTCGGCTTTTCCACAGTGCATTTTCTCGAAACCTCGTCTAGAAAATGAGCGTTTTGTGTTTCATGCATGGATAGGACGAATGGTGGGGATAGTGGGAATTAAGGAGCATAGAATAGGGCCTATATGAATATTGCATTCGTTCATCTACTTAACCCACTGTTTCATTTATTTTCAATGGATTAAGGAGGATTTAATCATCCAACCTCATAAAACACTTGCTTTATGAAGTCTGGACATGGTAATCCAATTAATTCAACAAGCTCCATTTCGTGGAGAATTAACAAACCAAATACACATGCATGTATACATTTTGTCACTAATCCCTAGTGATCCCTCTATAGTTAGAAGTGGACGAAGACTGTGTCAATGGGATAGATTGTATAGGCCGGTGCGGGGGCTCCATCGAATCTTAATCAGGAATATTCGAAGGCTAGATGTACTGGTCCATTTAATGATTAATCAGATATAGATTGGGATTAAGGGATTAAGTAGATGAGATGATTGCACTATGGACTAAAATTATTCTTACCCATATTTGCAACGTTATGATACTTCCCTCGATGGTAACGTCTTTTGTTAACATATCCACGCCTAATAACATGAAAAGAAAGTCTATTATCATGGACACTCATAATCATGATTATATAATTATGTCTCTCCTACCCAAGATCTAAAAATTTGGAAATCCTTGAATTACATTAATAATTATCTATACACAGTGCAGTGCTTCATCAAGACCGCGTTTTAGTTGTTACCTGAGGTTGCACGAATATACAGTGAGAAGTCGTCATTGATGTAGCGATTCAGCAGACTGTTGACGTCAAGAGAAAAGTGATAATCAGAATGAAGTAATTTATCTCGAAATAGAAATAACAGGTCTACATTTGACAGTGTCCAACATCCCCACTAAAGGAATGAGGTCCTTTGTACAAGACTGGGAAATGGTTATCCCAATATCATTGTTTGACACTGCAGAGCCAATGCAAGCTTCGTTTCCTGTTACAATGAACATAATTCCTCGCCTGTCTGAACAACACAACTCGTCGTCGTTTCAATAAACTCGGGGTTTGTTTTAGAATGTAGCAATCGCTCGCGCCCCTAGGTGGGATCGTGGCAATACCGCATCAGAAGAACGTCTAAATTTGTACTAGCAATCAGAAAACGTAAAAAGGGGTTAATGCTAATTATAATGACGAAGGTTGCCAACGAGGAATTCGCTATTTTGTGAAAACGCCTACGAATAATTGCATTTTGTTAAGGTGTACGACCTTGACAAAGAAGCATCCATTTGCTTGTTGAAGTGAATGGGGGCACAGTAGAATTAGATGTGAATATACACAGGGGCCTATCCTCGGTATAGATCGCTCGGTACTCCCTTTCCTGTCTGCTTTTTGTCAAACGGCAGAGGCAAAGTTTGTGTTGACTGCGACCGATTGTACAAACATTCCGTCCGTTAATTCTTCAAAAGAGCGTTGTGGTCTAGACCTATATGAGGTTCGCTTACCTTGTCTTGCCAACCCCCGAATTGCCGAGAACAACGACTTTCCAAGGACGTATGGGTAGACCCATCGTTGATAATAAATTCTTGGTAATTCACCGACGGGTCAGAATGCTAGAAGTAGTACCGCCCGAGGTTTGGAAGAACGAAACGGAATACTCCGGATTTAGATGTCGTGCGACGGATCAAGATAAGGGATGGGTAGGGAGGGGACATGGTGTTTGGCGCCCTCTACAGGACGAAAGGCGTTTAACATAATTATTGGGAGGGGTGGAGTTGGGATGGGATGGGATGGGATGGGATGGGATGGGATGGGATGGGATGGGATGGGATGGGATGGGATGGGATGGGATGGGATGGGATGGGATGGGACGGGATGAGATGGGATGGGATGGGATGGGATGGGATGGGATGGGATGAGATGGGATGGGATGGGATGAGATGGGATGGGATGGGATGGGATGGGATGGGATAGGATGGGTTGGGTTGGGTTGGGATTGGATGGGATGGGATGGGCTGGGATGGGATGAGATGGGATGGGATGGGATGGGATGGGATGGGATGGGATAGGATGGGTTGGGATGGGATAGGGTAGGATAGGCTTGGCTTCAATACCAATTCAATTAACGGACAGAATCATAACCAAAATGACTATTGACTGAACCATTGAATCCAACCGCTGTGCCAGCCGGAGGGAAGTGGAGGGACTGGTAACCAGTCTTTGCTAACAGCAAACATCGTAAAGATTCCCACGAAGCCTCGCAACCGATTTCCTCCTCACCGATCAACTCGACATGCTGATGACGTCATGTGTCAATAATTCTACCCGAACGTGCTGGTCTATGGCCAACCTATATTATAGGCTGGGCGTATGATCTGATGTGACCGACCCACCGTCGACTGCTTCACATATTTTTATGGCTGCGAGTTTGTGTATGTGCTCAGCGAAGCATGAAGGAGAAAAATAACTCCCTAGCCCGACCTGTCTGCATGCAATTCATGCATATCACGCCCCAATGCAGGCCTATGCTACGTGGCTCGTGACTAATAACTCCAACAAACGAACAACATCGACAGTCCTTCAAATATCGCTCTTCGTTTTCGCCCATTGCGGTGCAACAGCGTAAGACCAGTTGCGGTCTTGCTTTTCACTAAGGAGTATCACTCGTGAGACGAGAGTTGGGCTGCGGACTTGAAGTTGGAAGCCTTCCCAGGAATAGGTTCCCCATACAGACCACGGTAAGCCGTTATCACGCAGGGGGATTGGGGAAAGGCAGTAACAGGCCCGACCATATAGCAAGGATACCCCGACATACCACGACACAAAAGCTACGCGGGTTATGAACTCCAGCGATGCCATCCAAGGACGTGTTCACATGAGTAATACGGTTCTTGTTTGATTAATTTAAACAGCACGGTGTATGTGGAGTGGAGATGTGTTCATACATTGCTCGAACAGTCACTTCAAACAAAGTAGGGCCTACAATTTTAATCCATGTTCATAGATAGATTCAAACACGAATGATCGTTTCGGGGTACATATTTTGTATTTACTGAATTTTTTTATTTGGGGTAAAATTTTATGTGTATTCTTCCAACAGAAGGACGTTGGCTGTGGGAAGTGTTTATGACTACTGTACTTAATTACAATCTGTTCAGAGAAAATGTCCGTAAATATTGTGCTTCAAAAATTAGAGGGCCTGACGTTTCGATCCTAGCAGGACCTTTGAGAAAGGTCCTGCTAGGATCGAAACGTCAGACCCTCTAACTTTGGAGATTTATGCATTGCAGGTCAGTGAGCAGTTTGCAACAGTTTTTATAATTATATTAGCTTCATGTTTTGTTTTCTTTCAATCCCGATTTCATTTCATCATTGGGTTTGTTTTTCTTTCTGCCCAATGCAGCGGTCATGTTCACCCGTGCTGTTAACGACATCTCCTGGTCTTCCGAGTCCTACAGCACCGGAGACCTGATGGCCAAGTACCCTGCGCCATTGCTGGTCCGTGTCACACAGGGACACTGTGGACAGGAAGACACCGAGTCGGTTGGACAAGGCCAGGTTTGTCAGCACGGCTCGGACAGGGCTAGACTTGACTGGACTGGACTGGACTGGACTGGACTGGACATGACTGGACTGGACTGGACTGGACTGGACTGGACTGGACTGGACTGGACATGACTGGACTGGACTGGACTGGACTAGACTGGACTGGACTGGACTGGACATGACTGGACTGGACTGGACTGGACTGGACTGGACTGGACTGGACTGGAACTGGAACTGGACTGGACTGGAACTGGAACTGGACTGGACTGGACTGGACTGGACTGGACTGGACTGGACTGGACTAGACTGGACTGGACTGGACTGGAGTAGACTGGACTGGACTGGAGTAGACTGGACTGGACTGGACTGGACTGGACTGGACTGGAGTAGACTGGACTGGACTGGAGTAGACTGGACTGGACTGGACTGGACTGGACTGGACTGGACTGGACATGACTGGACTGGACTGGACTGGACTAGACTGGACTGGACTGGACTGGACATGACTGGACTGGACTGGACTGGACTGGACTGGACTGGACTGGAACTGGAACTGGACTGGACTGGACTGGACTGGACTGGACTGGACTG
Source organism: Luidia sarsii (assembly GCA_949987565.1). NCBI lineage: Eukaryota > Metazoa > Echinodermata > Asteroidea > Paxillosida > Luidiidae > Luidia > Luidia sarsii. The sequence continues at coordinate 11,190,682 of OX465121.1, forward strand.
GACTGGACTGGACTGGACTAGACTGGACTGGACTGGACTGGAGTAGACTGGACTGGACTGGAGTAGACTGGACTGGACTGGACTGGACTGGACTGGACTGGAGTAGACTGGGCTGGACTGGAGTAGACTGGACTGGAGTAGACTGGACTGGACTGGAGTAGACTGGACTGGACAGGACTGGACTGGACTGGAGTAGACTGGACTGGACTGGACGGGACTGGGGACTGGACTGGATTATAACAGATTTAATCCGATCTGACACGGTCTCGAATGTTACCCATAGTCGACATTATTATTTTGTCCAATTTACTTAGCATCTATTAGCATCTATGGCTCACGTACATAGAGTAACAGTGCATAATACCCATGTTTTTTCTGTGGAAAGTTGTAAAAGTGTCACTAGTCTTCCTAAGGAAAAGTTATTTTCTAGCTTACTTGCTCACATGAAAATACTCTGGGTTACAATTATCCGTCACGATAGTCTTATTGGTATACTATTCAGTGACGTCACTTCGAGACCACTGATCTGGGTTGCCCGTAGGGTCAACATTTAACTCGGTGACCTTCTGGTGACCTTCAATCGTCGGTGCCCAAGACGAATTGGACAATCAGTTCAGCCCATTATGAATCAATGCAAGGCCTGCGCCATAAGACGTCCGATCTAATGGGACCGTCTAGTCATTAACCCCCCTTGACCTGACTTGACCACGCCCCTTTGCATGTGTTGCAGGTCATCAGAATCCACCGTTGGCTGAAGCAGGCACGGGTGAAAGCAATCGACGCAAGAGGGCGCCATCTAAGTATTCCTCTTGATTTTGACATCCCCTTCGAGGTCATCCAGGACAGGAAGAGGACACGTGAGTCGATCATCACCCCTTCTCGCTTTTCTGAGTGACCTTATGACTACATCTGAGAGTCGGTATTTCTATCAATGGTCATTCCAAGTAACTCTTAATACTATGGATGCTAAGATCTTGACATCACCTAACCTTGTCACATTGCTTGCTTCCAGTGTCGAAGAGGAAGACCCTACATCTAGCGGACATCCTTCGTCAGTTCACACTTCCCAGAAAGGTCCGGTTCTCGGCAAGTCACGTGAGCGAGGCCGAGGCTCTAGAGGGCGGGCGACTGGGTGTTCGAATGACCCTTGACCCGCTGCAACTTACTGAAATCCACGAGGAGGTCTACATGACCGGAAATGCGGTCAATTTTGGTAAGTCTCAAACGAAAGACGAAGAGAGAAAGAACAAATAAGATATACTTGAAAAAAATAGGCTGTTGGGTTCCCCTAGCCAATAGAAAATAATAACAAAATAAACCAGTTCGATATTTCAATTTTTTTTGTTTAAGAACCCTATCGTGAGATTTGAAGGTTTTCATGGTGAGAATAGCAGGATAATTAGGTTTGCGGTGACACCATGTAAATTCTCTTTTGTGAGTAAGTGTGGTTCTGAAAAGAACCGGAGGAACTCGACGTTTCGAACAATGTACTCTGCTCGTCTTTATCAGAAGACTGCTGGAACCCTTTCATGTAAGAATGTTGGACGATAATTTCCACTGTCTGCTGAAATAATCCAGGCAGCTTGAGCGAGATTTTAACCCTCGAGTCACTGCTGCCTAGAGTACAGAGGTCGTAACCATGTCGATGTTCTATGAATGGACTATAATATCCACGGGCACTGCACGTTGCAGCGCCATAGATATACCAATCTTGACATACGTACGCTGGTCAGTCATAGAATCAACTGGTAAATGTATTCAGTTTTGTCAACAAAGACTTAGATATTTATTTGTGTGTTCTTTCCAGAACCGCACATACTCATAGAGAGAGAGTTGTACACGGTGTCACCGCAAACCTATTACTCCTGCCATTTTTTAACGTGAAACCCTTCAAATCTCAATACAAAATCCGTCAAATTGTTGATAAACTCATAACCTGATCCCTGCTGTTAACATAACACTTTCCCAAATGTCTTGATCACAATGTGTTCTTATGAGCTAACCTTCCTTCGGTATTTTGTGGTTTTTCTTGGGGTATATTTTGTTTAGGAGAGCTCGATTCCTCCATCCTTTGCATTCCCCTACACCACGACATGGAGATGGCTTTGGCCACGGGGCTCCGTAGTGGCGAGAAGAACTGGAAGAGACTCATGAAGGAGTTGGACAATGTGGTGGCTACTAGAGTGCGCTTTGCTGCCGCTCAGGGAAACCAGAGTACGTTCAGTGGAGCCTCTAATGAATACTAAGGCCCAAATAAAAGAGGCCCTTTCCTTCACAAATCAAGCTCTAGGCTTGAATCAATTTCTTCCATCGAATTCATGGGGCATAGAAGTGGGATACCATTGGATTCGAGTTGTAATATTGTTCTCCGATTTGGAGAAAAAAATACCTCCATCGTCAATGAAGAACTCCAACAGGATTTGTCAGCTTTTGACGACCTAAGTGAGATACTAAAGCGATATTTGGGAAACAGATGCACTAGGCTTTGATTGGTCATCTTCATTCTTGCTGTCCGCCACAGCGGGTGGAAATGACGTCATAATGATGGCTAGTTCTACGCGCTCGGTATACACAACCACCTGCTTTGCTTTACCAATTGATTAACCATTATTATTACCTCTTATATGGCGGTGTAATGACGTCAGTGCACAAGGGTGGTTACCAATCTATACGGGCATCTCGCCAAGCCTTTCCACATGTGTATATACAAGAAGCTGGATACCATACCAATGCTAAAGACCCTGCCACGCTTGCAGGTTGTCAAGGAACGCTGGAGCAAGTAATTGCACTGCACTTATAAGGGGCAGTCGGGTAACTCGTTTGTTCTCTGACTGTCTTTAAACCCCAAACAATGATCGTATAGTGCATGTAAATGTCAACGTTTGCCATAGCCCGGACAAAGGTGATACGCGTGTAGTTTTTGGCCACATTTTGAATAGTTATGCTTTGTTTTTGGCTTTTTGTCTACTGCAGAGATAGCCCTGGATAACCGTCGCACAAACGGGGAGGCGAGTCTGAAGCCAACTCGTCTGGACTTGACGGTGCTGCAGAAACGCCAGCAGTCTCTGGGACGGGCTTTTTACTACGGGACGCTGCAGCGCAAGAACAAAGCCACCGGCGAGGAGATCAAAGCCAGGCCGAGCCGATCGGTGGACATGGGATCGGTGCTCCGTAAGGGTCGACTCTTCGCCAAGAAGACCGAACCCAGACGGGACAGGCACGGCGCGGTCGACAACGCCGACGTGGCGTCCATCTCCGGCACGTCCACCTCCGCCGCTAGCGGCCTCTCCGAGTCCACCACGGACACCGTGGAGACGACTAACAGCGAGATGTGGTTCGGAGGAGACCCGGGAAGGAACGGCGTGGACTCGGACGATGACATGGTCGACGCTGCGGGCAGCGAGGACGACATGGACAGGGTCGCGATGACGCCCTCGCTGTTCGGCTCCGTCTCAAGGCTGTCTCTCTTCCGACCAAGACTGTGGGACGACTGGGGAGGACCGGGGGGCAAGCAGGCCGACTCGGACCGGGCCCAGGGGAGACGGAGACGGTCGGGGGTCGGGGGTCGCATCCACGGGGGAGGAGGCGGGCGACGTCTGAGCACGGCCACCAGTCTCAGCATGAGTGACATTGGGACCATCGTCAACAGCGAGTCGGCCAAGAAGTCACACCGCCCGCCATCGACGTCCTACGGGTCCAGGGGACGACCCGATGGTCGATCGCTTGACGGTGGAGGTGACGGCTGGAATCCAGACTACGAAACCATGGAGCAAACGACTCAGTTATAGCATAGAGCAGAGCAAGGGTTAGGGCTAGAGTCTATGGTTACATGCTGGCGGTGGTGGTTGTGGTGATGGTGGAGGTGACGGCTGGAATCCAGACTACGAAACCTTGGAGCTTACGACTCAGTTATAGCATAGAGCAAGGGTTAGGGCTAGGGTTCTATGGTTATAGGCTGGTGGTGGTGGTGGTGGTGATGTTGATGGTGGTGATATGGTGACATTTTGTTCATAGCTTTGAAAATAAATGCTTTCAGAAATAATGCGATAATAATCGATGTGTGTATGTGAGGCTTTATGGATAGCCTAACTTTCCTTAACATCGAAATGTTGACTACTTAGAATTGTAAGCTGAGAGATCGACAGGTTAAAACCTTATCCAGCCATATTTCTTGCTTTGTAGAACAATACTTTCATTTATTGATAAAGTTTATGCATGCTGCTACCGGTACTCAATATGTTGGACAATATCTACTAATTATAAAGTATAATTATGTGCGCTCCTCTTTATATACTTTATCGATGAAATATACGTCTGAAATATTGCGAGAGTTCTCGGCCTATAGTACTAGCCTTCGAGCACAAGTTGAAATGTGATGTAACTGAAATTGAGCACTTAGTATTATTTACTGCACACACGGACTGTACATGAAATAATCTCCCCTATATCCCTGCAGTATTATCAATGCGGCTTTAAACTGTACATTATGTAAGTTCATTTCTTTAATTAAAGAAAACTGCCTTTACCATGGATTACTGAATTAATTGTATGCAAAAAGTATATTTTTATATAATCTAATAATTATATTAAGTATAGTAGTAATCAGTATGGCTGTAACTGTTATATCAATTTAGTTATGTGGATAATCTGTTACGCTGTCGGAATTGAAAGGCTTTGGATTTGAATAACACGTGTTTTTTGTGGGAAGCCAGTACCTTATGGCTTACAGGGTATCCATGACAGAGGTAGCCACAACTTTTAGTGGTGGTTGGACATATATCCAATCTGTGTGTTTCACTCATTTTCAAAAGAGCCAAAATAATTAGACGTTTCGGACACAGTATGCTCTGTTCATGGTCGTTGAACTGGTTTTTTTTTCATTCAATGAAAATAATGTCAAACCAAGGTTTCAGAAAGGTTAGCTATATGTGTGAATTTATGTGTAGATAAGTCAAATGCTGCTATCTATTTTTGAACTTTGCCAAGTACAATCCCCTTTTTTACTTTTTATATTTATTACCCTGCCCCCAAGTCTGTCAAGGTAGGGGCGTATATAACCGCATTATTATAGCTCCAAGCATCGCTACGGGACAGCTTAAGATTGGGTTTTCGTATCAGGATGTAATCAATCGATATAGGCCACAGGCTTGAAGGGAGTCTACGATAAACAGCGACAGATATAGAAAGATTGGCGGAAGAAAATGTTATCCAAACGTCAATATTTTATTATTATTCATAAGTATACCATTGCATTCTTATTCTTCATTATTTTTCTAATAATAAAACTTGACAGTTTTCGAGGTACATAGCCTGGGGAATCTGTGTTGTCATGAGATACCACTGTCTTTGTGTGGTTGTATTTACAATGTGTACGTGGGTGTCTGGACCGTGGGTAGAATAGTCAACTGTCCGGTCGGTCAGCTTTGTAAAGATCCACAAATAAAACCCGTGAGTCATCGTGACTGTCAACTCGCTCGAGGTTGTCGCTAGAGGGAGCGCTTCATCACTTTTCCCCCTCCCCTCCACGCCCAATTTGAAATTGTGGGCCAGAACGAAGGAGAAGATTATTAAAGCAGGGTGGGGAAGGTGAAGGAGGAGGTGAAGGAGAAGGAGGATGAGGAGGTGAATGGGAAATAGGAGGAGGAGGAGGAGGAGGAGGAGGAGGAGGAGGTGATGATCGAGGAGGAGGTGAAGGGGGAGGTGGAGGATAAGATGGAGGATGTGAATCACAAAGAGGATGAGGAAGTGAATGAGAAGAATGATGAGGATGAGGAGGTGAAGGAGGAGGTGGAGGAGAAGGAGGATGAGGAGGTGAATGAGAAATAGGAGGAGGAGGAGGAGGAGGTGATGATCGAGGAAGAGGTGAAGGGGAGGTGGAGGATGAGATGGAGGAGGTGAATCAGAAAGAGGATGAGGAAGTGAATGAGAAGGATGATGAGGATGAGGAGGTGAAGGAGGAGGTGGAGAAGAAGGAGGAGAAGAAGAAGAAGGAGAAGAAGAAGAAGAAGAAGAAGAAGACAAAGAAGAAGAAGAAGAAGAAGAAGAAGAAGAAGAAGAAGAAGAAGAAAAAGAAGAAGAAGAAGAAGAAGAAGAAGAAGAAGAAGAAGAAGACGAAGAAGAAGAAGAAGGAGAAGAATTTGGAACAAGGACAGCTCGGTTTTTTCCTTCGTCCCCATCCTTCAACAATTGTGAACTTTCAAGGTTTTGATTCCTATGTATACATTCCGGGGTGGGGTTTAGGCAAACATTCTTTTAAATTCAAGAAAGTGCGAAAATTATCCTTCCAAAGCCCATGCCTTAGTCAAAATCAATCATTCGATCACTATATCACAGCTCTATGAAAAAAACAATTATGAATATTCTGTCTAGTTTGAGAAAGCTACGATCGAAACGCCTGGACCTCCTTAATGTTGAGATACAACAAAATATTGCTAACTTCTATCAAACTTAGCCAAGATCGAGGGGCTGAGGTTTGGATCCTAGCAGCACGTTTGTCAATGGGCCCCTAGCATCCATGGGAAAAATGACATGTTTTTATTACTGGTGAGCGCCTTTTGTTATACGTGTGCAGTATAGATTAGACTCGCATAGTCCTCCGGTGGTTTAAGAATTTGGTCCCATGAGCGTTACAGAGACACTATACAACCACTGGGTCCTCTCAGCATACACATCGTGCGTTAAATATGACGAGGCAACTAATATTTCCCCCATTACTGTGAAGACAAGTGATACATGCTATTCAGCTGGTGATGTATGCAGCGTATGATGGGCGGCCGTGGTGGTGACGATGTAGGTGCGTACAGTACAAACCTCCAGCGGTCCTCTTAGGGGTAATCGGTTGACTGCACTTTGGGCATGTCGGTGCGTAATGTGTACACGGTGTACCGGCACTGCGGTCTATTGTCACCCGCCCAAATCCTCATTTCCATTTGAATGGGCGACGGATTGCACTCAGTCAGAAGGAAGCCATTTTGCTCGGGTCCTGCCCAATCTTTGCTGCACGTACGGGCACCCATTCCAGGCTCCTACCGCCTATGGTGGATACCTCGCCCCAGGGATCCTTGTCGATCGTCCCCAACACCTAAGTGGTCCAACCATGACACCCCACTGGACTTTACCGTGACTGTCAATGGTTCCTCTTCACTGGTTGGTAAGTTTTCTGGACTTGAGAGTTTCCGACGAAAACTTTCTTTTCCGACTTCCTCCACGTACACAACTTCTTACCAATAATACCACAACATAGCTGTATTATTCTCACCATTGCGTTTACAACTTAAATTCGAAACAATTGTTGTAATTTTGAACTGATGTACGTGTATGCAATCTGATAATACTGTCTTTTGCAACTGTCGAGAAGTGATGACGAATTCCTAAAGAATTGTGCATTACGATAATGTATGACGAAAACGCCCACGTTACATACATAATACATGCATACAGCATCCATATTAACAGTGCACCTGCTATAGCTTGTTTACAAGGGATTTACAATATACATGCACATGTACGCGATTTCACCTTAGATAGGAACAGTTGCCATGTTTGAGCCAAATAGATTGCATCTTGCACAGGCCTGTTATAGGTCTACTGTATTATGTTCCACTGTTATGTGTCAGTCTAATATCTATATAATAGATAATTGTACATGTGGCAAGTGTTGGCAAGGTCGATTTGTATGATTATGATGGATGTTCAATATCTAAACTGGACACTGGGAAGCTCCAACGGTAACTGGGCGGTGCAGGGACTTGTGAAGGTTGTGGTCTATGGCTTTGACACCTGTCAGGTCGTGATGGTGACAACAATTGCAGGTGGTGTTGGTGGTGATGTTGATGGTGGTGCATATGATGATGGCGATGTTGATGATGGTGGTGATGGTGGTGATGGTGGTGGTGATGGTGATGGTGATGGTGGTGCATATGCATGGTGGTGCATATGATGATGGCGATGTTGATGTTGATGATGGTGGTGGTGATGGTGATGGTGATGGTGGTGCATATGCATGGTGATGCATATGGTGATGGTGGTGCATATGATGATGGTGATGTTGATGATGGTGATATTGATGGTGGTGCTGGCGGTTGATGATGTTGATGATGGTGGTGATGGTGATGGTGATGCATATGGTGATGGTGGTGCATATGATGATGGCGATGTTGATGATGGTGGTGATGGTGATGGAGATGGTGGTGCATATGGTGGTGCATATGGTGATGGTGGTGCATATGATGATGGTGATGTTGATGATGGTGGCGATGGTGATGGAGATGGTGGTGCATATGGTGGTGCATATGGTGATGGTGGTGCATATGATGATGGTGATGTTGATGATGGTGGTGATGGTGATGGTGATGGTGGTGCATATGACGGTGCATATGGTGATGGTGGTGCATATGATGATGGCGATGTTGATGATGGTGGTGATGGTGATGGTGATGGTGATGGTGGTGCATATGGTGATGCATATGGTGATGGTGGTGCATATGATGATGGCGATGTTGATGATGGTGGTGATGGTGATGGTGATGGTGATGGTGGTGCATATGCATGGTGATGCATATGGTGATGGTGGTGCATATGATGATGGCGATGTTGATGATGGTGGTGATGGTGATGGTGATGGTGATGGTGGTGCATATGCATGGTGATGCATATGGTGATGGTGGTGCATATGATGATGGTGATGTTGATGATGGTGGCGATGGTGATGGTGATGGTGATGCATATGGTGATGCATATGGTGATGGTGGTGCATATGATGATGGTGATGTTGATGATGGTGGTGATGGTGATGGTGATGGTGGTGCATATGCATGGTGATGCATATGGTGATGGTGGTGCATATGATGATGGTGATGTTGATGATGGTGGTGATGGTGATGGTGATGGTGGTGCATATGCATGGTGATGCATATGGTGATGGTGGTGCATATGATGATGGTGATGTTGATGATGGTGGTGATGGTGATGGTGATGGTGGTGCATATGGTGGTGCATATGGTGATAGTGGTGCATATGATGATGGCGATGTTGATGATGGTGGTGATGGTGATGGTGATGGTGGTGCATATGCATGGTGATGCATATGGTGATGGTGGTGCATATGATGATGGTGATGTTGATGATGGTGGTGATGGTGATGGTGATGGTGGTGCATATGGTGGTGCATATGGTGATGGTGGTGCATATGATGATGGCGATGTTGATGATGGTGGTGATGGTGATGGTGATGGTGGTGCATATGGTGGTGCATATGGTGATGGTGGTGCATATGATGATGGCGATGTTGATGATGGTGGTGGTGGTGGTGATGGTGATGGTGATGATGGTGCCTTGCAATATAACTTTACTGGGCAGTATGAAATGATAATTATGCACAGGTTGTGAAGAAATGGAATAGGTGTGTACCTGTTTAATGACTACCTTGCTGCCAATATGTAGCCCTCATGGGTGTCATCAGCATCAATTCCAAAATACCATCAGTTTAAGAAGCATGCTTTGCCTCTGAAAAGAACAAGGCATTCATATTACATGTCGTCCATTTTGAAATGTTGCTAATTGGTGAGAAAAAGTGAGTGTACGATGCAAGATTCATAAGACGTTATGACTCCCCACCTCTCAAATGTCTCTGTCTCTGCCTCTGTCTCTGTCTCTGTCTCTGTCTCTGTCTCTGTCTCTGTCTCTGTCTCTGTTTACCTGTCTCTGTCTCTGTCTCTGTCTCTGTCTCTGTCTCTGCCTCTGTCTCTGCCTCTGTCTTTGTCTCTGTCTCTGCCTCTGTCTCTGTCTCTGCCTCTGCCTCTGCCTCTGTCTCTGTCTCTGTCTCTGCCTCTGCTTCTGTCTCTGTCTCTGTCTCTGTCTCTGTCTCTGTCTCTGTCTCTGTCTCTGTCTTTGTTTACCCGTCTCTTCTGTCTTTGTCTCCATCACCTCTATCTCCCTCCCTCCTGTTTTTCATCTTTCTCTGTCTCTCTCTCTCCTCTCTCTCCCCTCTCTCGCTCACCTCTCCCTCCCCCTCTCTATTTCCCCTCTCTCCCTCTCTCCCCCTCCCTCCATCCATCCCTTCCTTCTTCTTCCTTTATATCTCTTCCTAAAACCAATCTCTGTATTCGAATGCATGGATTTCAATCTGCACTAACCATAATGGCTTCGTTGCCATTACGATAATGGGGAAAGTATACATGAATATGATGTTGAGTAATGCAGGTGTGTTGTGGCGTGGTTGCCATTGGTACCGTGATGATAATTCACGTGTAATACAGTAAGTGGCGCTAGTCAGTCCTGCAAGACCTTGTGCGGTACTACCACCTGTTGTCACCGTTGCTCTTCCCCGTATAGAGTGTTCACATCCCCACTTTCACTGCACCTGCTGCCAATATTATATTAATATCATAACACATACATCAGCGATAGAGTATCTGTAATGATATGAATGCACTTCAGTTGCAAGCAGTGTAGATTAAACTATATACACACCATTTTATATGTTTGCCTGATTATTTATGAATGGTCCTGCAGTAACGAAAGTGGCATGTATGAACAATCATAGCCTTAATACTTTGTACATCAAACTCGGTTGCGGTAATTTTGTCCTTTGATGTATGGGTAGGGATAAGCTTAATGAAATCAGGATGATGGAATAAAAAAATCACTAGGGAGCGTTGCGGAACGACCGTTTATCGCTGGGGGCGGTTGTAATATGAAATAAAACGTTGTTGATGATTAAACTCTGACCAATGTGAAAGGGCCTTGATCAAAGAATGTAAAACGTGCTCACTCATCGGTTGTACTGTCATTTCACACACTGACTAGAATAGACAGGGAACTATACAGCCAACGAATGTCATATCCATTGAGGGTTGGTAGCCTATAAGCACTTAAGAAAGCAAATATGAACATGCACTTAAGAAAGCAAATAATTATAGACAATCTAGTCCCGAAGAGACTCCTGATAGGATTGGGAAAGGTACTGGAAGAATCAAATCGTCACTCTCTCCCTCTCTCTCCCTCTACTCTCCCGCTCTCCCGGTCTTCCTCTCTCCTCTTCTCCCTCTCTCTCCCTCTCACTCCCCTCTCTCAATCTCTCTCTCGATCGTTCGTTCTCCTTCCAGACTCGCTGTATCCATTTCTATCTCTGTCCCTCACTCACTGTCTCTCTAGGCTGTCTTTCCTGAGTTGATGAGAGCACCCAGGGTGTGTCCATTCTTAATCTTCATCAGTTGTATTAAACCTGGGTTCCCTGAAGACTGTTAAACGACACTCGAGGGTCCACCCGATGGGACTGCTTTCAGACGGGCTTGGTCTGAACATTAATGCTCACAGCATGACGCTGGGTCTTGCTAACACACTTTCAATACGACTTCGACCCTTGGTCTGTTACCAACTGCACCGTTTAGACACTCTGGCCTTGCCGAACAATCTCATTCGTGGTCTCTAGAGGTCGAGGCAGACTGAGCCATTGTAATCTCAAGACGTCGACCCTTTTGTGAACTTTATTCAAAACGTTGGCTCATTTTAGAACCGTCTGTATGTGCCTAAGGCTATGCCAATCTCAAATTGATTGACTATTTCCTGTGGTTCCGGTCGAAATCTACTCCACGAAAAAAACAGTATGAAATGATTGTATTCAGATGGCTGAAAATGGTTTAAATGAGGATTGGTTTGTGGCGAGTTGACAGTCTTCAGACGGGCTGGACGTTGCGATCCTAGCAGGATCTTTTATCAAAGGCAGAATGACGATTATTTTCAAATCACCACACTCCCACTTATGCACTTGTTCCACAGATACAAATCGCATAAATTTGTCTTTTGAAAGCAATCGAGTGAAGTGATTTCGGTAATATAAATCCAAGTTGACAGAGACGTAGTAATTGGTGCACTAGACACCAGCCATCAATTTTGAACATTGGTGATAATAAATCGCATTCATCCTGGGGCAAGCATCCCTGTAAATAACTGGTCGTGTCAGCTTGTCCATTTGTTCTCCCGTGTGATTTCTGTGTCGCACTTGTTGGAGCACAATACTAGCGCTTGGGGTCAAGGATTGAGCAGGATGAATACAAACCACGCAGCCATAGGTATTGTATGTAATACGTGCACATTATTCCACTTCGGCGTATATGTGTGGATGCTACCGTTTCTCAGTATACATGCCTATAGGCTCGGCGCTCGTCATAACAGGTACACGTACATATGTACACGCACCATCTCCATTTGTACTCGTGGCATGCAATTAGTTTCAGTACCGAATGTAATGCTACCATGATTATACTACCGTTTATGAAGCGCTATAGGCCCTTTTCCAAAACCCGGCTTCGGCTCCGGCTTCGTCTCTGTTATTCAAATGCTGAAAACACAGGTTGAAGTTCTTTGTTGAACTTGAAGCTTTGCATTCTTTTTTTCAAAACGCAGTATAACATCCGAAGCCAAAGGCCTCCCATTTTCATGCCTTGAACTTTAAAATGGATGGAAGAAATTGAGACAAAGCCGGAGCCTGAGCCTAAGCCGGGTTTTGGAAAAGGCCCTGACTGCCTAAAGGTCTATGAGGTTTGAATGAAAAGAACGGCATTCGATGAGAAATTGGCATACACATAATGTCTATACAAGAAGGGAAGTAGAAAACATGCGTCAGGTGTAAAGCTGCGCTAGTTATAGCGGTAAGTATTCGTTAGTTGCATCCTCCCTTGATGTATGAGGAAGTGCAGAGATGTCGGAGTAGACCGGAGTTGTCAAGTTCGACAAAGTCCCGCCCATTTTGATAATACATAGCTGAATATGGGACGCCTTTTGATAATCCACTATCATTGTTTGTATTGAATTTTGCGTTCACATTGAAACTATATACCAAGGGTAACAATGATTGCATGCTATATTATATAGTGGTTTATTTGTCAGTATTCAATAATATGACATATAGTATAATCTATATAATTATAATTATAGTTGGGATTACCACAAGGAATTACCGACATGTAGGTAAAAGGTGAAGCAAGCTGCTTTTGTACCTTTCCCTTGGACAGACAAGACTCAGACAGACAAGGAAGCGACAGACAAAGTGGCTAGTAAATAGACCAGGCTAGTAAATAGAACAATCACATGTGGATATGATAAGGCCTAGTGCAATTATTTAGGAAAGCAGCAAAATACATAGGTCTTTTGTATAATTACTAGAAGTCATAAAATCACCGCGATACACTCAAACTGACATTAAATAGGCATGGCATGTAGCCTTGGTATGCCTCCATCTCTCAGAAACCTTTGTGCAAATGTCAAAGGCTGCTCATTTGTAACGCCCCAATGACCCAAATCACTTGGAGCCTAATATTTTTGAATTGAATATTCAGCATGACCTTGACGAAGGTTTGTTTTTCAATCACCAGAACATTTGCTTCTTCTTCTTCCGTGGGGAACACTGAAATTCTATCAGTTGGCTGTACATGAACTCCGTTTGCCCTGGACCTTTCAATGACGTCACATTGACGTCACAATGATGAGATGTCAGACGATATATAGAAATGAATGGATGTTCGATTTGATAGGGCAACTCCCATTCTTACAGGTCAACCCCCAAAAATGTAATTCGAAAGTGTTTAGCTATATAAAATGTTCTGTTTGGCAAGAAGCTATTTTGTTTTTCTAAACCAATAATTTGGCTGTAATATTTCCGGCTCTGACACCATGTCTTATTATCATCATTAATTTATCTCAACATTTAGTGGGCCTGACGTTTCGACTTTTCTTAAAGGCAGAGTGGGCATTAAAGACATTAATTTATTTTAAATATACGAAAACAGGGCAAATTGATTGATTTGATGATAATTATGATAGGTAATTTTTCATTTGAAAATTGTAACAATTATCTGGTTAGAATTTGTTGTAACATAACAGGCTGGAAATCAAAACAGTGAGGAAATGCAATTATTGAATATACACGTATAATCACTTTACAAGTACATGACTTCAAAATGACGTGTTAGTTAAAGGTGCTATCGAGTTTGCACTTGGGAACGGATTGCATACTACCTGACGTTCCCATGAATTATCCAGGGCTGGTATTGTTTAATTCCTGCCTCTGTTAGGGTCAGTTGCATCCATTGAAGCCCTTCTATATCAATGAAATATTCAGTCTTGCATAATAATATCCCTTTCTGTTTGCATACTTTGCCTTTTGTTGGGGTGGAATATGGCCTTGACACGATGAAGTCAATATAGTGTGAGTGAGAGAGACCGTGCTTGATCGTTCGTGTAAAGTGTGTGGATGCTGCATACTATGTCGTGGTGGCGACGAGATCCATTAACTTTGAACTTACAACATTACGGAGTTCGAAAAGTGCCAATTTATTCATGACCCCAAGATAACTTTTGGACGATATATTAAAGGAAACTTTGACTGGCTACCTCAACCATGATGGTCCTGAAATCTCAGCTAGCCTTGGTGTAGGGCAAACCCTCATTGGATTACATTCAGCTCGATGCAAACATCACGTATCTATGAAGCCAAGCAGGAGTCACGGGTTCGAATCCCATCGGAGCTGCCTGATTGTTTTCATCAGTTGCCGATCGGGAAAAGCACTGAGCTTGCAACGCTGATTTTATATGGAGTAAGGCATGCCCACAAATGCGCCAATATCCACGCAAATCTCCTGGGTTCACGTACTACCACATTGAATAGACGTCTGCACTAGAAAGCAGGAGTCGCGGGTTCGAATCCCGCAAAAATCACCGAGCACACAGAGCTATAGGTTGAGTTTCAAAGCAAAACACCAATGAAATACTTTCTCTCCTCAGACGAAAATCACATATCTAACCTCATTCTAACCAGTTTCTCCTGATGATGGCCAGAGCATACTGGTCGAAACGTCCAGCTACCACTCAGGTTCTTTTCAGAACCACACCTCTTCTTTAAGAGACCTTACACATGGTGTCACCACAAACCCTCCTATATAGTTATCACTCAGGTTCTTTTCAGAACCACACCTCTTCTTTAAGAGACCTTACACATGGTGTCACCACAAACCCTCCTATATAGTTATCACTCAGGTTCTTTTCAGAACCACACCTCTTCTTTAAGAGACCTTACACATGGTGTCACCGCAAACCTTCCTATATTAACCTCATTCTCTTTCTCCCCGTACAGATTAACAAGGCGTGGATATTTACGTGGCTGGATCGCGAGACGTCGTGAGGGGAACCATGGGTTCTAAAGTGGAGGATATCCGATGGTCCAAGAGATCGTACTCGCTCCGTGAAGCTCTCAAACGATGTTCCCTACCACAGATCATGAGGGTATCCACGGGCTATATATCATCGGACGAGAATGAGACACTCTCCAGGGATCAGGTGAGGGAACCACTTTCGATTTTCAAAAAGACGAAAAATTTACCCGATTAGAAAATGCATTGAGGTTGATATAGCGCTTATTATTTTTATGAACATTAGTATTTTGACATTGCATCATGCTGTACATTTTTAATTCCTTAACCTCATTCCACGTCAGTGTGTATGATTATATTATTACATCACAGAGTAATTACACACATTTTGCAAATTGCTCATTGACTTAGGCCTAAATGCAAATCCTCACTTTTGTCATCACTTTTGAATTTGTTTTTGGAAATAGCTCAGACAATTTTCTCAGATATAATATGATTTTTGCCACGAAAATGTGATTCAATGAGGGTTTGCTGGAGTACTCCTTACTTCTTAGTAAACGTCGCATCTTATCTATATCTTTTGGTTCCGACCTTTCATTGATCACTTTGCGTTCCTCTCATTGTCGTTTTTTTTCTTCTAGATTTTGCGCATTCATCAGATCCACACGCAGACTCGCGTCTTGGCCAGTGTTAAGAAGAACAAGTGGCTGAGTGTACCGCTACGCTATGCAGACGCTCGCTTCGAAGTCATCTCCAGCAAAAAGCGTACGTGTGTGCAGCTCCTCGGTGTCAACACGCTCTTCAACGTCAACATGCTCCCCTAGCTGCCTAAACAATATTTGTCGGACTGTGCGGACCAAGCGCGCTCGCTGTGCGGCACGGGTACTACCTGACCAAAGTATTGGAGGACTAGGGAGCATGTTGACACCGAAGAGCTGCACATACGTGGCTTCACAGGCACTTGGACCAAACTCACCCAAAATGCAAATAAAAAAAGTACCATCAAAATAATTATGAGAAAACAATAGTACCCTTTATTTGGACTTTTGTTATCATACATGTTGTGAATTTGTGGTTGGTTTTGTAGATATTGAAATGCAGTAGAAATTGATATACTATTACTCCAATGTTTGTTGAAAGTGTGGTCAAGATCCGGTCTACATTTTCTCCGCTTTTTTTCTTGTAAGACTAGGGAACCGTTGATAGTTATTATGATGAATGAAAACAAATGAAAATTACATACTCCCATTATCTTGTAAGCTAAAGTCGCCGAGGGATTCTGCCTAAATATGTTTTCCATTTATTATGGGTAACCGATGACCCGCAGGTTCCAAACCGATGTACATGCGTGACGTCATCGACCGCGCCCTCCTGCCCCAGGAGGTCAGCTTCTTCCAGGGCGACGACCTGACCTTTGACCTCCAGACGGCCAAGGGGAGCGTGGCTGAGAAGCTTAGCCCCCTGGTGCTGCGGAATATGTACGAGGTGTCCTACCTACAGGGCAACGCCATTCACCACAGTAAGTCATCGCATCCCAAACCTGTGCAAGTTTGAAGAAAAAAACATCAGCTACATGTAATAAGATCTATTATCTACTCACTCTCTACCCCCTTCCTTCTTGTATCTGTTTTGTCCTCGTCACTCTGCCTCTGAGAAAGGTCCTGCAAGGATCGAAATGTCAGGCCCACTCAATTTTAAGATCTTGGATCTTTATTGAATCGCCAGGGGAAAAGAGTGTGCTACCTTTTGAACATTCTGTTACTTCACCTTTTCCTTCCCTTCACCTTGGTAACTTTCAAAGAGTATGACCTTTGGAAAGGTAGATTTTCTTTCCGACTGCGTCGATCAACTCTGAGACGTTAATGTCGGCGATCTTCACCGGTATTTTGTCGACCTTGTGACGTCACGTCTGAGTCCTGTCCTTCCGATTTAGTTTACACTGCCATGACTTTGAACTGCATGGCTACACTCATCTGTGTGTCCATTCAGGCATTCACCATGTTCACTCAACTGAGATCCCTTCGTCCTTCTCACCACACAGACCGACATGTTGTTCGTCTGCAAAGGGAATTCCTCTCTCGAAAGAAATGTTGAGGTCACAGACTATTCCAATGAGGCTCAAAATCACACAATGGAGTATTGTTCTCAGAGGTTCCAAGGCATGAAGACCGCTTCTTGCTGATCACAGATCACTTCTCATTCGTTACAGATCACCTGGACACGCAGGTGCTGAACATTCCACTCTACCTGCCCATCGAAGTGCAACTTGCTGAAGGATTCACCAAGCACTCGGTGGAGCAGTGGGGAAGATACCAGTCGCTTCTGGAGAAGCTTGTCTCTAAGCACGTCACCTTTGAACTCTTCCCTGGAAACCAAAGTGAGTATCACTTCCCTCCCCACCTTCCCAAAGATCCATTGTGCTGAGATGCCGCCACGTAAATTCAGTTTCTATGAAATTTTGTTATAATGTCTTAATTTATAGTCAATCTCACGGTAGCTTTAAAATAGGATAATTATTCCTATTTGTAGCATTTCTAGCTACGATTTGAGGGCAGTAACATTCGACCTTTCCTCTCTCCGGCCAGATATCACCTTCTTCTCGGATAAGAGGATCGAGAAGGCAGAGAGCCAGGAGGATTACGAGAAGATCTCGCCCAGTGGGACCCTGTACATCACATCGGCTAAGGAGAGGCTACGCAGTAAGCCCAGTGCCAGACCGGTAGGGGGCGCTTCACGGACAGTAGGTCACGTGCCGGCAACTGACAAGAAGGCATTATCAGGCGCCAAGGAGGCCAGTACTCCTAAGAACGGCGTGGGAGCGAAGGCCAAGCGAACACCGAACTCCTCGCCGGCTGACACGCCACCGCGCCGGCACGCAGCGGAACCGGCCGGCGCCTGGCGACCGGCGCCCTCCTCCCAGACCATGCCCAAGTCCATCCTGCAGAAGCAGGACCGGCACCCGGCCCCGGCCTCGTCAGATCCCAGACGGTTCAGTAGCCCGTCTCAGATGCAGTTGCAGCAGCCTCCCCCGGTGCCCAAGTCAGCCAGACCCACGGCCCCTGCGGGCTGGAGCACCATGCAGCCAGCCTCGGGGCAGAGGCGGGGCCGAGAGATGGCCCCTCCGGTCGCGATGAACACCTTCGGGCCGGCCTACCGCCGCGCCCGCTCGCCCTCGGTGGACGGAGTCCGGGAACGACGGAGCGTCCTGAGGAACCGCTCCCCGTCCGTTGGCGATGTCCACCGCACCGTTCTTCTCTCGCCGACCGGCAGGCGCGCGGATAACCCCAGGCGGCCCTCGTCAGGAGTCATCAACGCCTTCGAGCGGACCAGTTCCACTAGCTCGACGGGGTCGGATCAGTACGAGAATCTGAAGGGTTTGCCGGTAAACATACCGGCGCCGGATTACGACCCGAACGAGACTGCCTCCCAGTTCCAATTCCCCGTAGGTGCCCCGCCTACCCCACCCCCGATTGAGTCCATTCCGAGAGCCGTACCTGTTGTCTCCAAGCCCTCCCCAGCCCCTGCACCTGCACCTGCACCTGCACCTGCACCTGCTCCAGCCCTCGCTCCTGTTCCGAGAGCTCCCCTGGTGCTGCAGCCTGCCCCGGTAACGAAACCCCAACCCTTGTCAGTGCCTCAACCCCCAGCGGCTCCCCAGCCTCCCCAGGTGCCTCAACCTCCTCCCCCAGTGGTCACCCAGCTATCCGCAGCGCCTCAGCCCCCGGCTCCCCCGGCCCCTCCCCCAGCCCCTCCCAACTTACCTGCGCCTCCACCACCGCCTCCACCTCCAGGTCTGGACTGGAAACCACCGCCCCAGCCGGGCGTGGGCGTGGCACCTGCCCAGACCCGCACACCTGCCCTCAGCAGCAAACCGCCTGGTCCCAGGCAGGTCGATCACGTCGATTTCCTCACGGAGCTCAAGCGGAAGGTATCCGGTGCTCTGGACCTTGATGACGTGGACAGCCGCTCCCTGCGAAGCAACGGCAGCACTGGTAGCAATAACAGCAGCCCGAGGACCATCGCCTTCCCTAAGGCGCAGCCCTCGTCCTCCTCCACGGCGACCAGTGAGCTCCAGGCCATCCTGAGCGGCCGTAAGGCCTCCTTATCCACCAAGCAATCCCCGGTCAACCCTCTGCCCGTGGCCCCCAGACCCAAACCAAAAGGGGGCGTCCGAGCAGCCAACCTGTCCTCCCCCTCAACCACCGCCATCAACAACAACCACACCTTTAGCAAAGTGGAGGACATCCCAATCCAGCTCAAGGGACTGTCTGTGGCCCAGATCGGCCAGTGCCTTCGGCTGCTGAACTTGCAGAAGTACGTGGACGCTTTCCAGAAGAACTGCATCGACGGAGACCTGATGGTCACCCTCAATAAGGAGATGCTCAGCAGAGAGCTGGGACTGACGGAGTTTGAGACTCAGAGGGTCGTCAAATTCATCGGCGGATGGAGACCAAAGGTGCACTAGTGAGGATCAGAATGAGCTGGATAGGGCCAGTGACACTAAGGGCTGGGGAAAAACCCAGTTGTAATGTTCGGAAAGTTTTAAGGCAGTGCTGGGGTTGACCTGTTGTCAGGCCACTAGCAACGTCAGATGTGGGTCAGTAGGAATATAAAACTCTTGATTCAGTGGCCTAACTGGCCTTCAAGGCCAAAATAGCCTACACCTTAACAGTCATAAACCCCGTTTTGAGATACCTCCAGTACATCCTGGCCAGTAATTGATCCCTTTGGCCACCTGACAATCTGAATTGATGGCCCAGTTGAACATTACAGGAGTTCAGAGAACAACTGCAAGGTACAAGTTGTATGTTCTACAAACAAGAAACAAGGGATGTGGCAGACGACATCGGCCTGGCTAATTTAGAAATCCTCGTGAGACAGGGAAGGAATCGATGGGCAGACGGGCCTTGGTAGACTTTCACGCGTTTTAAGGATCAAGAAAACACACACCGATAGTTTACATGCATGAGTTCACTGATGGCGAGTTAGGATTTTTTTTTTGGACCAACTTACATTAATCATTTGGGAATCATTATAATTAGCGTCATCTCGACATTACGTCGAAGAAAAGCTATCAGTTTATCTTGTATACATCAAACCATTACTGATGATTTTAAGAATCTAACCTTGTACAAAGGAGATTGGTAAACTCATTTTTGATACCTAAAATTGGTTTAATTTATTTTGTCTAATTAAATATTAAAAAATACCACTTCCTTTCATTGACCAAAATATACAATCATTTAATACCAGGGCTGTACAATATGAAGCTTGTATACAATTTATGTCAGGTTCAGAGAAGTAGTTTTCCTGTACATCCACGGCTTCGTGTTTAAATCTTAGATTCCTGTGGAATTAATTTGCTCAAAGGCAGAATGGCATGAACAAGTCGGGAACTTTACTTGTCTTACTGCCTTGGAACAAGGCCCACTCGGATCCAAACGCCAGGCAGTGTAACTTGTTAAAGACTCGAGTAGTTCTTCATTCTAGTCAACTTTCAAATTGCAGTTTGTGGTAGTTCTCTTTTGTAGAGGGTTATGACAGCAATTGTATCCATAAAGTTTGGAATCAGTATTTTCTTTGGGAAAAACAACAAGATATCTGAATTGTGCTTGACCGTAACCTTTCCCCAAATACAATTTTTATTAGGAAATTTTACTTTCATGTGTTGATTTTTGTTTTATATCATTTGGTAAAGTCCTTTTTAGCATTTTTTAGTACACATACAAAAATTATGACAGAACCAGAGGGCCATGTTTTTATATATCAATGGTGGTAGGACCTTATGAGGGGTTAACATGAAATAGTGTTCACAAGATGGACAAGGGTGGGAAGCTGATATTCAAAATAATACAGACAAGGGAAATCAAAGGAAAAGTCAAGCAGAGATGAAATAAGGAAAGTCCCCTAGAATTTTAAGATAAAGCCATTTAAGCACAATATCTTTTTATGAAAAAAAAATTTATGGAACCCATATCTAATCTATTTAATATGAAAAAGATTCAGGATTGCAGCTTTGTATATATCATGTACATGAATGTACTATTAAAGCATGCTTTCTCCTTTGGAAAAAGAAAATGTAAAACCATTTTTTTAAAATTGAAATTAATTGAGTTAGCCTAGTACAAAATGTAAAAAAAACACATCAGAACCTATGTAAAAGCAATTGTAATGTGTAATTATATAAATAAAAAATGGGGTGTATTTTAGAATTTAAGGAAACATTATGCTACTCGTGACGAGGTAATCATGCTAAATGTTTTAATGACAACTTTGAGGGTCTGAAGTTTTGTCTTGCAGGACCTTTCTCATCTTCCTTTGAGAAAGATGCTGCAAAAATAGAGACATCATACTTTCTAGTTTTTGTGATTAGTAAAATTCAAGTCATTGTAGTCAGTAATTTTTTTTAAAGACATTTCGGTCAAACAATACTTTTTGCATAGTAAAGAAAGCTCCCCAATGTAAATGTGCATGTCAATTGAATTGAAGTATCGCATTTATGAAGACAGTATTGAGTATGCCGATGATAAATCAAAGATTCACGAATACTGTAAGTTGACAAAGTGCAATTCAATGTCATCTCTGCAGTGACATTCTTGCTCGAGTCGTCAGTGGTTGCCAAGGTGAGGCGTGCATTTGTGAGGGCGTTACCATAGTAATGGAGACAACTTATACTGCTTAATAAAAAAAATAAATTCTTGCAAACTTTGGCTTTTGTTTAGGCTTGTGGGTCTGGTTTCAGCTTTATTTTAATAATTTTTATAAAAAAACATCTCATCGGAATTTCTTTTTAGGGATTTTAATTTGCACAGATTCAAGCACAGAGTCTTGTGTAACCCTGACGTATTTGCATATTAATTTTGTCTTGTGAAAAAAGGAGTACCGGTAGCTAATATGAAATTCACTCTTAGAGTAATTAGCTTAATTAAATTCATGTAACATGGTGTTGAGCCATATCACATTTTATAAATAAAATGAGAACAATAAACAGAAACAGAAAGACGGTGAATGTAATCTTTCACCTATTAATGAGTTATTCAAGTAATTAATTCTCAACTTGAGAATATCTCCTGGCGGCCAACCCTGTCTCAATTTATTTGATTTCTTCATGCTTAGAAATATGGCAAAGAAATTATGACTAAACCGGGACTTGAACCTGAGACCACTGTTTTAATATAGCAGAGGTCTTAAGCCAGAGGGTGCAAGGCAAATTGTATTTGTCATTTTTGGAAAGTTATTCAGAAGTTTGTATTTCTGTTTTTACTTTGCCAAGAGTTTTGGGCTTGTAAATCTGATTTGTGGTCGAGTGTCTCAATGCAAATTGTTCTGTCTCTGGTTCCTGTGAGGATGAAACAGGAGTGCAGGGACTTTGTGTTGAGGCAAGGAGGGAGGATCCTCTCAGTCAAGCTTCATCGGTAGAATCTTGCTCTCTCTGGATTCCCCCAGACTTAGATTGCAGACTGTCGTGCCTCCAATCTCCCTCCGTCGTTCCTTTCGTGTCGAGTGCCCAGGCTTGTTGTTTGCCTGATCCCAGGGCTATGTAAACCACCGTGCCAAACATGTAAATGCCGAAGGCCGTCCAAAATACAATGCGCCATCTCTCAAATGTTTCCTGCCAAGTAAATCAAAATGATATCAAAAATTAGGAGATAGAGAGGTACTTGTCAGGAATATTGGAGATAGGAATTGACATTCCTCTTAAAAAGGGCAAGATCGTATGATGGTGGGAACCATGAACCAGTAAGGGAATTTCAGAGGCAGAAGAAGTTGTTCTGATATCCATTTGTTTTACAATGTAACGGTCATGTACCTGATTTTCTGTTACCATGCCAACCAGCAATGGAGCCAGGAATCCAGGCACGTTGGCAACCATGTTAGTCAGTCCCATCAGGAAGCCAGCATAGTCAGGTGCCAGGTCCAGATGATTGACATTGAAGCCAGAGGTAGCCAAGCCACAGGAGGCAACAGAGAGGGTCAGGAACAAGATGGCCAGGGTGTAGTTACATCCCACGTAACCCGTGGCAACAACGAAGATTGCAGGGAAAACAAAACCTGTCATCAAATGGATCAGAAAATCAGAATAATTTGTAAAAATAATGATTGCTAGAGACTTGCATAAAATAGTACTGTCTTTCATGCACCAAATTCATTCCAATTATAAGTAGCGCATGACTGAAAATTGCCAGGGAAAATCTTGGTGAAAAAAACTATCCTACCAATGCTTGGTTGCGACGCCGAAACCCACTCCTGTTAAGGGAGACTTAATCTCACCTAAAGAAGTAAAGACCTTCCTCGTGGCTCCAGTCGACAAGATTCCTCGAGTCCGGAGAAAGTCTGCGACTTGGCCAGTGATGAGAACCACAAACCAGAAGATGAGGTAAGGCAACGCGGCCAGCATTCCACTCTGTGGACAAATGGAAAAGAACAAAGAAACATTTGGCAAACACATCTCAACGAATTTCGATCCCGGAAGAACCTTTCTCAAAGACAGTAAACAGCTTGAATTTGTAAAGATTAGAAAAGGGTTGTTTGTTGTCTGAATGAAATTCACAATGAATTTAGGATGATAGCAATGCTTGAATACCAGTCTACCAATTTGTAATCAGTGACAATGCACCTGCACTGATTGATTGATTGATTGATTGATTGATTGATTGATTGATTGATTGATTGATTGATTGATTGAACCCACCTGAGATATGTCAAACCCTAGGACCTCCTTCAGGTAGGTGGGGAGGTTAGTCAGGAGAGTGTAGAAACCCCAGTTGTTGCAGAAGTGTGCCACTACAATTCCCCAGACTGGGATGGAAGTGAAGATGCTCTTCAATGGCAAGGGACCCTGAAAAGGGCAAAATGAGTTTTGAGAAAGAAGCAAAAAAAAGGGTTAAATTTAATACAGGCTCACGTTCAAATCTTGATGTAGTCAAAGAGCTTTGATTAATGATTTACTGCGGGTAAAAGTGTAAACAATTTGATTAACAGAACAGACAGGCAATTGTAGAAGGTGGTGGCAATGCTGTGTCTCACTGAGGTAAGCAACCACCTGACAGAACAGACGGATAAGTGCATACTTTTTTCTTGTGTCCAATGGATGTCTCGATGTATATCTTCTCAGCTTCAGATATCCTTGGGTGTAGGGATGGCTTGTCATATACGAAGACAGCCCACAGCACAAACCACAGCACACCAACCATACCTAGTAAGAAGTAGTGGGGTTTATCAAACAGAAACGCATACAACACAGCACACCAACCATACCTAGTAAGAAGTAGTGGGGTTTATCAAACAGAAACGCATACACCACAGCACACCAACCATACCTAGTAAGAAGTAGTGGGGTTTATCAAACAGGAAAGCATACAACACATATGGTTCTAGAACTGCAAGGAACATGCTCATATCTCTCTGGTGTTCACTGCAAGCACACACAAACAAGAACCTGTGCCACTTTGAATTCTTTGGTATTCCCCCCCAAAAAAAATAAACAAAATAAAAAATAATAATAATACAATAAAAAATGGAGCATTTCAGCTTAGTTAAAATTCAACAGGTCCTTTTTTCTATGCAAGAAAGGCTGAAAAGCCACTCAAGGTTAAGGGCTAGAGAAAGAAGGAGATAGAGAGGGACTCAGGAAGGCTGGAGATAGGAATTAACATTCTTTTTAAAAAGGGCAAGATCGTAGGCTGGGGGAAAGCAAAAACCAGGAAGGGAATTCCAGATGGAGGCAGAACGAGGGAAGAAGCTGTTCCGATACCTCTCCATTCTACACCTAATATTTGTCGTATATCACAGTTTGTCATCTATCTCTCTGATGTAGAAGTGTTGTTCTCTGGTTAGAACAGATTTTATCAGTTTAAACAAAAGTACACCCCAAACTTGCATTTTGATGTCTTTTTACTCAAACAGATGTCACAGATATGAAACTCTATCCAGGGGTTAAGACCAAGCTGCCAATGCTGTGTTTTTGTAAAAGCCCTGCGACGATTATGAGAGTAAAGGCGCAAGGCTGGTCGTAATGAAAGCAGAGATGTTCCGAGGTACTCACCAAAGAGATAGAAGACAGATGGCCATCCACCCAAGATATCTGAGTCACACAGGATACCAGAGATGGGTAGGGATATGACAGTTCCTAGGTAGGCACCTTCAAGGAGACACACAAAGTCACTTCAACAATTTAGAGAGCCAAGTTTTTTGACCATTGCAGGACCTTCCACATAGGCATAACATGATGTTTGCGTCGAGGAGAATGCAATTCAAGGGATTTTCCCTGATTGAACATCATATTTTAATAGTTTCAGACAAGGTGTACCCATCGCAGCAGACAATGGGTAGCTGTACTAAGAGGATGCTTAAAGTTTGTCCTCAGGAGTTAACAAATGCTGTACGTTCAGTGAAAATGGAAGTATAGGAGGTTAAGTGAGTGAATCAAGGCATACAGAAGTGGCTTTCATAAGGACTGGTTTTACTTACCGGAATAAGACAAGGTTACCAGACGACTACGTTCAAGAGGAGGTGCCCAGTGCCCCCACATAGCATGCATCGCTGGGAAAGTCACGCCCTGCACAATCAAACAAACAGAACAACGGACAAACTG
Source organism: Luidia sarsii (assembly GCA_949987565.1). Lineage (NCBI taxonomy): Eukaryota > Metazoa > Echinodermata > Asteroidea > Paxillosida > Luidiidae > Luidia > Luidia sarsii. The sequence goes on from OX465121.1 coordinate 11,216,422, forward strand.
AGTCAATACCGGTCTGCACTAAGTCTTTGATTGAATGCTTTGTCTTAGAAAATGATGAGCCACTGACCAGTAAACGGTTTGTGGTGACACCATGCGACACATCGCTTTGGAGACCGATAACTGAACTCAAAGAGCCAATAACTCAAAATTTAAGGCAGCGTGTACTCTGTCTCAAAAGATATATGTTAGAGTGTGGCTCTGAAAAGAGCTAGTAACTCACTGCTTCAGGCAGTGTGTACTCTGTCTCAAAAGAGATATGTCAGAGTGTGGCTCTGAAAAGAGCTAGTAACTCAACGCTTCAGGCAGTGTGTATTCTGTCTCAAAAGAGATATGTTAGAGTGTGGCTCTGAAAAGAGCTAGTAACTCAACGCTTCAGGCAGTGTGTATTCTGTCTCAAAAGAGATATGTTAGAGTGTGGCTCTGAAAAGAGCTAGTAACTCAACGCTTCAGGCAGTGTGTACTCTGTCTCAAAAGAGATATGTCAGAGTGTGGCTCTGAAAAGAGCTAGTAACTCACTGCTTCAGGCAGTGTACTGTGTGTACTCTGTCTCAAAAGAGATACCCTGTATGTCAAGAGTGTGACTCTGAAAAGAGCTAGTTACTCAACGCTTCAGGCAGTGTTTACTCCGTCTCAAAAAAGAGATGCCTACATGGTATCACCGAGAATAGTCCACTTGGTACTTGGTACAAATGATGGGGTTGATTTGAGTAGGAAACTATGCTCAGGAACGTGTATCTGGTTTTCGTTTTTGTGACTTAATCGGGCAGAAGAAGGGATGACAGGGAGGGAGTGATGACCCAGCTAGCCAACTGACCTCTCCTAGACCCTCTGCAATCCTGACCACCAGTAGCCAGTTCAGACCAGCCCGGGCAGCCAGTGGGGTGACCAGCGAGAAGACGGCCGTGCACAGTACCCCCAGACCAAAGAGCCACTTGGCTCCGTACCGGTCAGCTAGTATCCCACCAGGCACCTGGGTCACGATGTACCCGTAGAAGAACGAGGCCAGTATGTGACCTTGATGCTCCTGGTCCCAATCAAATTCTCCATCCTGTCGGAAAACATTTCGGTCATTTTTTAATTTCAGGAATTGTAAAAAAAAAGTTTTAAGAGAAGAAATATTGACTACAATAATTATGTGAGACAAAGATAAGTCATCATCACTCCATTGATAGATGGCCAGGAAGTAACTCAATTATAGTTTATCCAAAATTAGGAGAGCCTGGCATTTAGATCCTAGCAGGACCTTTCTCAAAGGCAGAATCGATTATGATTTAGTGATTCTCTTTAGTGCTGCCAATAAATAACCATGAAAAGTTAGAAATCATGTCAATCGATGAGTCAACTTTAAAAGAGGATGGTGACCCTCTTTTCCACGATCTTAACTACCTGCCTGTCTCAAAATATTCCCAAGGCTATTTTGTTTTTCATAATCATTCAGTTTTTGATATGAGTGCAGTAGACATTGAATCACTTGGTCAACTCAGTGATATCTGTCTGCGCTGGGAGAGGCTGTGAATGAAGCGTCTGTTGGACTATCGTATTCAACCATGACCTCAACACCATGTGGGGCAAGCCCTCATTGTATCACTTTCTCAACGATCATGACACCTGCATCGTCTGGTTAACCATATGCACTAGTTATTCACCTTGGTTTCTGAGGTGTTCGTATGAACGGGGCACACTCCACTGCTGCTATTGGTCCCCGTGTGCTTCACCATGGCAACCAGAGCAACACTCAGGTTGACCCTCATGGCGTAGACGTTGACGAAGCCGAGAAGACCAAAGAATGCTAGAGCGTAGCGAGCTGGTACCCAGCTTGCTAAGATGACACAAATCAAATAGAATCAAATCAAATTCAATCAATTCTCATCAAACTAAATCAACCGACAAAACCATCTACCGAAATCCACCCTCCCATCCGTCATCTAACATAACAATTTGAGACACTTTTGAGTCAGTGAGTACTGATTTTGCAACATTTTAGAATTTTTGTAATTACCTTTAGGCTTGAGGCTAGCAGCATATTCCTGTTTCGGAGTTCCACTTTTGATAAATGGCGTCGTGTCATCATCATCACCATTGTAGTTGGAATGTTCATCCATGGAATCTTTTATTTCGATGTCAAGCACTCCAAAGCTAAACGACGCACACTATCAGACTATACTAAGACCTCAAGAAAAAAAAAAAAACTGCAGAAAGGGAAGACAATGTTAGCGAACTTGGCAAAAGGGTTTCAGCATCTAATAATTGAAAACTTGGGTACAGCTCACATATCCTCATCACAACTACTGATTCAAATAGAATACAATTTGTCAAACTCAGGAAAGGAATTTCTGTAAATATGTAGAAAAAATACCAGCATTTAAAAACACAACCTGCCTCAGAGAAAGGTCCTGCTAGGAGCAAAATGTAAGACCATCTAAGTACTGATCTACTATAGTACTAATCTACATGTAGGCCTACTGTTTTTTTGTTTTAAAAATTATTATTGGACAATTCTGGCCACAGAACAAAAACAATTGGCTGCAATTCGTACTCACTTTGTTGACGAGAATCCCTAACACACATTCGTTATTAACTGTCTGATTCTAAATTTCTAGCCATAAACCAAACCTTTAACCCTTCATCGTGTTATAAATTCTTGTCTTATCTGCGCACTGCAATGTGGTGGGCCAAGGACAGTGTCAGTACTGTAGTTTAGTCAACTCAAGGACATGTTTGCTTTACGATAACAATATTCAGGCAGTACAACTTACAAGTACAAAGGCCAGCAATGAGTGATCCGCCTTTAGTGGTTGGAAATATTGAAATGCTCAGGGTTTTGTCAAGGTTGTTCGAAATGTACATACTAATATTTAATATTCTGATCCACCTGCCAAATGTCAATGTCATGTCGATAGCTGGCATATGTGCCCGTAATCCGTATGGACTTTGGAGTATGGTGGAACCTGCACTACTTTGTCAGTTTGTGACACACCCGGTTTTATAAATTCAAAGGTTTAGTCAACCCGATCGCCCTTAAAAGGCTTACCCGATCCAATATTCGATCCCTCTTATGTCCGTGTTCGACCTGTCCGATGTTACTGCTTCATACCATGGGTACCTTGTCCCAAAAAATGAGTTATATTGAACAAGTGAAAGTTGCTGTTCATGTATCTCAATGTTGATTGTCAAGATTAATAAACTTGTCTAAGTCCTCTTATTCTACTGATGATATCATTTCACTTTTTGTTAATATCTCCTTAAAAGGACCCTGCAATAACAAAAATATCAGATCCTTGAGTTTTTTCAATCGCAGTCTTATTCGTAATTATTATTCAATAAGCTTTGTATTTGTTGTTTTGTATAACGAATTAAAAACACAATAGTGCATGGTGGCGAGTTTACGTTTACATTATTGTTCTGTATAATGTCTATACATAGTTAACTTATAGTGTCTAATGTCTATGTTCTTGAGACCAACAGTCGATTTAAGTATTTTAATCACAAGTCAAATGCGTATCATAATGCGGTTAAATTGAATTTAGATACTTAGAAATAATATTGCTAGCGATAACACTGATATTGGGCATCAGAATAATATTCAAATGAAGGCACTTTTTGTAAACAGCGCCCTCTTTGTCCTCCATTTTCGCTGGTGGCCTGCACCACTGTGCCGTTGATAGGCACAGAAGATAGTAACCAGGGAAGGGTCGCTCATGTGAGGCCGTGTCCTAAGCCACTAGCTACGGCTGTATGTAACACGCCTACACATGGAGCACACCGAGTTAGCCACTGAGGCAAACTCCTATAGACACGTGCGTTATTTACAGCCGTAGCCACAATTCCATGGAATGTCCTACACGAGCGCTGGTTTGTCCACGTTTACACGTTTGTCGAGGGTTCGGGAAAGGGTGGTAGCGGCTCCAAAACGGACACGAATTAGCTCTCTAAAAGAGGGTAAGTAGCTTTTTTATTCTACAAAAGACTGCTGTTTTATCCGGTAATTCACCTCCCGTGCTTGCATTTCCGTGTGCATCCCTGAAATTGGAAGGAGTTTGGGTTAATCCAAGCAAAGGAAGTAGGCCTACACTAATTGATTACATACATTGGACAGGTGGGCATGGTGCCTGGTGGGTTGGGGAACCATGTGTCAATTTAATGGGACCCTCACATTCACTAAACTAAACTAGTTAGATTTAGTTTTCACACTTCTCATTCAGTGAATACTTAGCCAAATCAACGCAGGTTATGATCCTAGTTTGCGCATTGTATTGGCTAGATCTGGTAATGTGGGGCTTCTATCACTTTTATCAGACAGTAGTAAACTAGTAATATTATTATGCACCAAATAATTTCTTGCAATCCCTTTGACTCTCGTGCAAGCCCTGAGTTTTGTGTAAATATAATTATTAAATTATTATAATTTAATTTGTAAGTTAGAATCAGTCTCAGTAAACAGACCCCACCTTCGTCTTTGAGTTCGATGCCACCCTTTGCCTTTGCCTTTGTCTTTACTTGCTTCCTCCTTAACTTGAATTAGTTGAACCAGACCCATTTTAACCTGTCTAAACTACCATTACTTATTAGGCATTACATAAGTACATGTTGAGATTTAGATAATTAACTAAATCTGCTTTTAATTTAATTAAAAATTTAATTAAACTAGTTAACTTCATGTTTTCAATTGAAATATACTTGGCATGAAATTAAAAGTTTAACATTAAATCAGAAAATGATTAATATTTCTTCATTTTATTGGCATTGTTATTCGTTGACATTGTGTATTTCTGCAGTGTTTGGAAGTCAGCCACCATGAAGTCGGCAGGGACCACTGCCTCTACCGGGTACCGGGTGCCAAGATGGCTGGGAAGAATGTCCATAGAGAAGCAGGAGACATTGCTCAAGCTCTGTATCCTAGCTTTCTGCATGGTCCTCTGTAAGTCAGCAAGACTGTCTGATGTATTTAAAACTTAAACCCTGACCTTCCTCAATCCTCCATAATCCTCCGGGTTGTGTTTCAGGATTGTGGAGGATTGAGGAAGGTTGTCAAATTGACACTGGAGGATTGTGGAGGATTTAGGAAGCATGCTACAATGAGATCTTGGAGGATTGTGGAGTATTGAGGAAGGTTTGTTAAGTTTGCACTGGAGGATTGTGGATGATTGTGAAGTATTGAGAAGGTTTCCAAGTAAACAGTACTGGGGGTTACTTGGTTAAGGGAAATAGTGGAAGCTTGATACCAAAATAATGCTGTACTTTTTGAGTACAAATGATTGAGTAAACTTCGAAAGATTTAGCTAGAAACATTTGAATAATTTGCCAATTTCAAAACTTGCTAAAGATCGGGAACACTATTCCTGTGAAAATAAATAAATAAGAGAACAATGTATACAAGCGAGTCAAACCTGGCACAATCAGACGTCTGTGCTGCTTTTTGTTATATTTTGGTGGTAGGTTGGAAAGAGCTTTGGTTTAAAACTTGAACAATAATTACTGGTCTTAAAATTTAGTGGGCCTGACGTTTCGATCCTAGCAGGACCTTTCTCAAAGGCAGAGTGAGAAAGCCTTGAGAAAGGTCCTGCTAGGATCGAAACGTCAGGCCCACTAAATTTTAAGATTTACATTTTGGTAATTTTAGTCAGTAAGCAGTTTGCAACATTTTTGTTTATCACCTTAATAATTACTGGTGTTTGGATTTGGAGGGCTTGGTGCATAGCAACAGCATTGGTGCTTCAAAGTAACGTCTCGCTGTCTTTCTGTCTGCAGCTTTCTCCACTCGTCTCTTCTCTGTGCTCCGCTTTGAGAGTGTCATCCACGAGTTTGATCCGTACTTCAACTATCGGACAACTCGCTACCTGGCTGAGGAAGGCTTCTATCGCTTCCACAACTGGTTCGATGACCGCGCCTGGTACCCACTAGGCCGTATCATTGGGGGCACCATCTATCCAGGTAAGGGGCTGATCAGTATGTCACTTCTAACCGACTCATGGAATATGCAAAGCGTTGAACGCTCAAGGTCCTATTCCTTCCAGAGTTTTGGGTTGACTAACTTTGAATGCAACTTTTTTACTAGAGCAGTTTTTGTTGATGTCTGCCATAAATGATGACCCACTGTCAACAATAAATCATTTCATGTCCTAAAACTAACAGATCTAATTTCTACGATTAAATTCACCTGTCTATTGTTTTAGGGAAGTACTTTTTGTTGTTTATCACCAACACTAATCAGCAACATGTGAAAGTCTGTTTTGTTGTATCAATTTATGAATTTGTTTTTCATTTTTTGCTTGCAGGTCTGATGGTGACATCTGCCGTCATCTATCACGCCATGAACTTCCTGCATCTGTCCATCGATGTCAGGAACGTCTGTGTGTTCCTGGCCCCTCTATTCTCCTCCCTCACCACGCTGGTCACCTACCATCTGGCCAAGCAGCTCAAGGTATCAAGGCCCTTTCTCTCTTGCCTTGTTCTCTGAAAAGTTAGAGGGCCCGACGTTTCGATCCTAGTAAGACATAGCAGGACCTTTCTTAAAGGCAAAGAGAAAGGTCCTGCAAGGATCGAAACGTCAGGCCCTCTAACTTTTGAGATTGATGTATTGCCGGTCATTTTATTCAGTGAGCAGTTTGCAACAGTTTTTTGTATTTACTTCATACCAATTTTCTAACTGTTCTTTTCTTTGTTTCAATACAGGACACCAGTGCTGGCCTGGTTGCCGCGGCGATGATCTCCATCGTCCCCGGTTACATCTCGCGTTCAGTGGCCGGTTCCTATGACAACGAGGGTATTGCCATTTTCTGCATGCTTCTGACCTACACGTTGTGGATCAAGGCGGTGAAGACTGGCTCCATGTTCTGGGCTGCTCTCTGTGCTCTGGCTTACTTCTACATGGTCAGTTGAGTGGTCAACTCAGCTTTGCTTTAGCAGTTATGACAAAGACATTGCTTTGCCTGTTTTTCTTTGCCTCGGTGCTATGAACATTCACGCACTTCTTCAACCGCTGTTACTCTGACCTAACTCAAATTTCCAGGGCAAATCTCCTTGGAATAATTGTTGAATCAATAATTATCTTAAATTTTAGTGGGCCTGACGTTTCGATCCTAGCAGGACCTTTCTCAATAATTGATTATGAATTATTCGTGGTTGTAGACACAGAAACACACCCAGCAGTCAAATTATATCTTCAATCCTTTAGCAGAATCATTATTGTCTAACAGCAGTTGTTTGAGATGCATCTTGTAACAATTACCTCTTCCCTAGATGAATGGTTTGACCTTTCTGCAAGGAGTATATTTGGAAGAGCCATTTACAGTATATCCTGAAATTGTGACCCTTTATTTAATTTTTTCAAGGCAGAAGTCTGTTCTGTAGGTTTTCGCTTTGGAGCTCGTGGCTAATTGATTGGATTGCCCCCCTTGAAACCTGTGACAGGTGTCCTCTTGGGGAGGCTATGTGTTCCTAATCAACCTGATTCCCATGCACGTCTTGGCCCTGATGGTGACGGGCAGGTTCAGCCATCGTATCTACGTGGTCTACAACACCGTCTACTGCCTGGGCACCATCCTGTCCATGCAGATATCATTTGTAGGCTTCCAACCAGTGCAGTCCAGCGAGCACATGGCGGTGAGTAGTTGGCAAATAATAGTATCGAGGAAAATAGTGAAAAATATTGACCCTTGGTGTGTAATATGTGTGACTTTTCCCCTCAGTTTAGTAAATATGCACCAGTGAGTAATATATTCCATATGATCTTGGGGAAATAGTAAATGATTGACTCTTAGAGTTTTTTATATGTGACTATTTCCCTCAGTTTATTTAATTTGCGCCGGTGTGTAATATATTCCCATGATCTTGTGGAAATATTAAAAAACTATTGACCCTTAGGGTTTAATAATTATGAGTGACTTTTTCCCTCAGTTTAGTAAATATGTGCCAGTGTGTAATATATTCCCATGATCTTGTGGAAATAGTAAAAGCTATTGACCCCTTAACATGATCTTGGGGAAATAGTAAAAACTATTGATCTCTTAAAATTATCTTTGGGAAAAAGTAAAAACTATTGACCCATTAAGGTGATCTTGTGGAAATAGTAAAAACTATTGACCCCTTAACATGATCTTGGGGAAATAGTAAAAGCTATTGACCCCTTAACATGATCTTGGGGAAATAGTAAAAACTATTGACCTCTTAACATGATCTTGGGGAAATAGTAAAAGCTATTGACCCCTCATGTTGATGATATTTGTGTGCAACTATTTGATTGTATGCAGGCCCTTGGAGTGTTTGGCTTGTGTCAGATCTACACGTTTGTGGAGTATGTTCGTTCCTGTCTCAGCCAGCACTACTTTGAAGTACTGTTCCGCAGTGTGGTTCTCATCGTGGGTGTGACTGTCGGAGCTGTCGGGGCCGTTCTCATGGCAACTGGAAGTATCCTTAGCTCAGCTTGATTTTTCTAACAGTGGTTCAAAGCCCAGTACCCATTGAATAGAAGATGGCATCTAGACAATAACACAGAGATTTAGCCTTCACTTTATCGCTCAAAATCAAAGCTTTTTGAAGATGATGCCTTGATCCTAGTTGGACCTTTCTCAAAGGCAGAATGAAGATCAAAAGCCTTTTGAAGATGCAAATGTAGCATCAAATTGTTTGCTGACTAGAATAAGAATACAGAGTTGTTAAATCTACAAGTTGTAAAAAAAAAACCTGTTGATCCTTTCAAGACATTATCTCAAAGAAAACAAGATGCGATTTGGTCATTATGGTCGTCTAAATCAGTATTAAAGCCGTTATCAAGCTTGCTGTATTACTCGTATCCAAAGCTTAAAAAGAGGAAAGATTCCTGAGCCTTGTTGCCTGCAGAGATTTCCCCATGGACGGGAAGGTTCTACTCCCTCCTGGATCCCTCTTACGCCAAGAACAACATCCCTATCATCGCCTCTGTCTCTGAGCATCAGCCCACTACCTGGAGCTCCTTCTACTTTGACCTGCAGATGCACGTCTTCATGTTCCCAGGTTTGTACTCAAGAGATCCATCCAACAAAGATGCCGTCTCAAAATTCAGTGGGCCTGATGTTTTGATCCTAGCAGGACCTTTCTCAAAGGCAGAAAGGTCCGGTTAGGATCGAAACATCAGGCCCACTAAATTTTGAGATTTGTATTTTGGTAATTTTAGTCAGTAAGCAGTTTGCAACATTTTTGTATATCACTCAAAGATTCTATTAGCTTCCATCCAACAGTTGCCGCTACTCCTGTCCCTGAAGTTGATGCCTTTGAAAACCTTTGAATACATTTTTATCTTCTTCTTTTTGCAGTTGGCATGTACTACTGCTTCTCCAAGTTGACTGATGCTAATATTTTCATCATTTTGTATGGAATCACCAGCCTTTACTTCTCGGTAAGATCAAGCAGTTCATTTTTGAATATTTACTTTTCCGTTTCTCTATTCATTTGTGGTCTGTATATCAAATTGTGCTTCTTCCATGAATCATTTCTTTCTTGGTCTGACATTTGTTCATCTATCTTGATTGTCTGTTTGTCCGTGGTCAGGGCGTGATGGTGCGTCTGATGCTAGTGCTGGCCCCTGTAATGTGCATCCTGTCTGGGATCGGAGTCTCCTCAGTCCTGACCACTTACATCCGTAATCTGGACATCAACAAGCCCGAGAAGAAGTCTAAGAAGGCTGAGGCCACCTCCAGCTACCCCATCAAGAATGAGGTACGGCAGCATTGATTGCATCTCTCCGGTCCTAAGACCTTAAAGAGGCTATGGCTTTGGCTCTTGCTCCATTTCTGTCTCCAGTGATTGAGAGACATCTGGCTCAATGAAGTCAATCTCAGCTTCAAGATTCACCAATGTTTTTCGATGTCAATCAGTTTTATCAGTTGCATAGTTGAGTAAACAATCAGTCTGTAGCTTTGTTCAACCCCTTTGGAGCATTTGTCCAAAGCAAAGATAACCTTGGTTTGACCCTTGCGACCCATTTGACCTTTTGCCTGACCTCTGTGACCCCTCTCATTGACCGGTCTCTCTGACCTCTCTCCCCAACCTCTCTTGCCTCTGTTTCTTTTTTATGACCTCTATGAGACCTTGCTCTCTGACCTCCCTGACCTCTCTCTGACCTCTCTCTGACCTTTCTCTGACCTTTCTCGTCCCAGATTGCCACGGCCGTAGTGCTACTGATGACCATGTTCATGATGACCTACACGTTCCATTGCACCTGGGTCACCTCTGAGGCCTACTCCTCACCCTCCATCGTCCTGTCAGCCAGGGCTGGTGACGGGAGTCGTATCATCTTTGATGACTTCCGTGAGGCTTACTACTGGCTGCGGCACAACACTGAGGAGGTAGGGGACCGTGGAAACCATGGAACCAGTGACTTTGACACGTGACTTTGTCAGATCATCAAAATATAAGCGAAGACAATTTGTCTGGATTGGGACTTAAGTCTAAGACCTCTAGCATCCTGCATACCATCTTTCTTACAACCTGAGCCAGCTCTTATGTGACAGCCTTTACAAATCTTAAAATATCTCGTTCTTTGCCAAGTGAACATGAAGAAAATACTAAAAACTGTTGCTCACTGACTAAAATGACTTGCAATACATGAATCTCGAAAGTTAGAGGGTCTGACGTTTTTAATCCTAGCAGGACCTTTCTCAAAGGCAAAGGCTGTTTACCGAGTGCTGCACTTATTGACAATAATTTCAACCTGGTTTTAATGCAGGATTCCAAGGTGATGTCCTGGTGGGATTACGGCTATCAGATAACAGCCATGGCTAACCGGACCATCCTAGTGGACAACAATACATGGAACAACACTCACATATCACGAGTGGGGCAGGTAAGAAGAGTCTTGTGTTGTCCCTGGGGTGGGTTTCACAAAGCCTTACGATGGATAACCCATTGTTCTGATACACTGTGTGGTTTCTGTGCAGTGCTCATTGGTTGATCGTAATTTGTAAGATGCGATGGGTTGGATGAAATCAACAACTGGATGAGCCTTCTGTATGTCAGGAGTAATTATTTTAGTTCAAATTGCCCAGTTTCTCTTATGAAGACCCAGCCCAACTGATCATTTAATTTTGCAAGGATGATGGGTTGCAAGTCAAAACATTTGACATTTGTTTTTGCTTGCTTACAGTTACCGCAACAGTGGAGAACATATTTTTAAAATGTTATCAAGACATCATCAAATTTGTGTTTAAATTCGAAAAAAATATGACTTTCTCTTCATCAGTTATTGATTGAATTTTCAAGTATTCATCTGTACTTCATATAACTCCATTTATCTATGGTGTTACATGCAGACCAATGTTGATAAATCCAGATGTTGCCGGCTCTTCTCAGAGCCACACTCGTCTCGAAAGAGTTGACTTCTACACAGTATCACCGCACACTTTCCACTTGGTGCTTCCACCACGTCAACCTTCAAAGTCCATATGTCTGATCAGCAATTTCTTTCTTTTGCAGGCCATGGCGTCTACAGAGGACAAAGCCTACGAGATTATGAGAGAGCTTGACGTCAACTACGTGTTGGTCATATTTGGTGGCTTGACTGGCTACTCCTCTGATGGTAAGTTGGAGCCACAACTGAAGTCGGGACTAAGTTGGACACTATTGAAAATACAGTCGAGTAGTACAAATGAAAATTAACTCTTTCCCTATGGCAAGCCATTCACAGCATCTCAAGCAAAGTGCGCTTCTGGCAAACTGCTGGTAGCGACTCGTTGTAAACCATTTGCAGATAAATTCCCTCAGAATTCACAGATAAGCTATGTTGTAAAAAAATTCATACAAAAAAAAACTGTTGCAAACTGCGCGCTGACTAAAATTACCTGCAATACATAAACCTTCAAAGTTAGAGGGCCTGACGTTTCGATCCTAGCAGGACCTTTCTCAAAGGCAAAGAGCTGAGAGAAACTGTGGACTTTTCTTGCCACAGATATCAACAAGTTCTTGTGGATGGTGCGTATTGGAGGTAGCACGGACACTGGCAAGCATATCAAGGAGACGGACTACTACACACCACAGGGAGAGTTCCGCGTGGATAGAGAGGGCTCCCCCACTCTCCTAAACTGCCTCATGTATAAGATGTGCTACTATCGCTTTGGAAAGGTCTACACTGAGTCAGGTAGGGCTCCCTCTGTAGTCTGGGAATAGAAAGTTTGAGTCGGCTTGTTTGGTTCGATCGCTCACTCAGTGTTCATACGTGCTTTATTCCAGCAAGTTATTTTTTTATCCTCCATACTTCTGAGATTGTAAGTTTAGTCATAGTTAATGTACTTTGGAGTTGGCAGGATTTCTGGTAGCCATTGAAGACTGGTTTGAGAGGAACGCGAGTAACACTCCAACCCTAGAGTGTGCTAAGCACGGTGATCAGGGTTGATTTTTCATCTCGCGAGAGTGAACAATTATCAGTTGGGTCATAGAAGCGGCTCTGTCATCGATGACAGATCTGCGATGACCAGACTGAAACATTTGCCGGTTGCTTCAGGATCAGGATCCCCTCTCTCCCTCTCAGTGACTTTCAACTTCCTGTCTTTCTTTCACATCCCAGCTCTGCTCTAGCCATAGCCGTAGCTCTCCCTCTTACACTTGTTTCAATTCACCTCAGGGATGTAAGACTTCTGGAAATCTTCGGATTTCCAGAAATGGCGTGAATATGTATTTTTATTTTCTTTAAATTTTTTTTTTTTTTATGCCAAACAGGTATCTCAGACTGCTCATTTGTATCTGTTAAAACCCTATAAACTAAAGGGTTTCTGTCCCCCTGCCCTGAATCTCAATCATATCTCTGGGTGGCATAATTGCTCACTCGCTGTCTCAAAATTGGTAACTAAATTGGTGGGCAAGCGGGCTGCCAACCAATCATAGTTTTCCACGGGCGTGCACGCATTCCTTCTCACTAACAGTTTGGCGTGCGGTCATTGGCTATTCAGCGTCTCCTGCGCGCGTATTTCGAAACCTGCACGCAACGCGCACTCGTTTGCCAACCAATTTAGTAAAGTGCATGCGCCAGCTCTTATTTGCATATTTCATGGGAAAGGTCCATTGTTTGGCCTTGGGTGATTTTCAGAAAAATGGCTTTGTCGATGACTTACATCCCTGTCAACTGCCTGCCTTTCCTCCCCACGCAGGCAAGCCCACTGGCTTTGACCGTGTGCGTAATGCTGAGATTGGCAACAAGGACTTTGAGTTGGACGCACTGGAGGAGGCCTACACGACGGAACACTGGCTGGTGCGCATCTACAAAGTCAAAGACTTGCAGAACCGTGGCGCGTAGAACACCCAGCCCTTTAGTAGCCTGAATTGAGATCATCTAGAGAAGAGAGCACCTTTAATTTCCATGTAGATTTTAGTTTGTACCAGATGTAATACTTTCTTTCTTTTTTTTCCCTTTTTTTTGTTTTTTTTGTTTTTTGGGGGGGTTCATTAGACATTTACTCTAACCATCCCCATATCCTTTCAGCCTTATATTGCTATGAATGATGGATCATATTAATAAGAATATGGAAGGCAAGGGGTGGTAGATATCTTTAATCTAATCCACGATGTCGACTTTCAACAAGTTTATCCTTAATGATGGTTGATTATAGGACAATGTGAATCAGTGCTGTACTATCAGTTACCGTCCAGGTTGGATTAAAAATCCTAAGTTGGGTCTGACTTCCGGATGGTTAGAGAAAATGTCGGACATAGCTAGGGGTGTCTGCCAAGACAGTTTCATGTGAATATGATTTTCAAAAGAATCATTTTTTTTTAATAAAACAAAAAAGGAATTGTAAAATGGCATCAAAGATTGACAATTGCTTTGCCTGTTGAGTGGACAACTTTGTTTAATGATGCAAAAGTCGTGAATAAACCTCTCTTCAAATTTTGTAATCTTTGTGTTCTCCCTTTATATTTCCCACATCAAACCCTCCATTCTTGTTTGGGGGGGTCACATGTTCACATTTCTGTGCTTTTTTGCCTCGATCTGACCTTTTCAGAAATGGCATTGGTGAAGGTTTACAAAATGTTTGCTTGTTTTTTGAAATTAATTTTTTTTTTTTTTGGTCGTCAGACGTTATTTTTTTTGAAAGGATGCTTTCATTTCTTTCATGGATGTGAATTATTGCCGATTTCCAAATGTTTGGTTGGAAATAAAAAATAAAAATGACAATAAATTGTGGATTCTTCTACAGCACTGATGGAAACAAGTTTTACAGCATTTATTGCAGTATTTGTGTCTGTCTTTTGTGTTTGAATTGCATTGTCTAAAGAATTCTTCCTAGTTTCATCGTTATTTGTTTGAAGGTAGCATGTACAAAGAAAGCAAATTTTACTCAAAACAATTTTGGGATAAATTATTTCCATCTGAGGCATAACAGTTGCATGCTATCCTATGAGGATAGATCATTGTCATGTAGTTGAGGGCAATTTTTAAGCTTTTCCATCGAGTGTCATCTGGTTTTCTGGCACATTCAAATCAGAACATTCACTTTTCCTGCAATGTAGTGATCCAATCTAGTATCTACACACGTATGTTTGCTAGAAAGATAACCGTCACTGCTGGAGTGAAAGCCTTATTTACTCCTGACAGGAGAGAAACCTTTGAAACCTTTTGGAGTCGGAGATGTATGGCTTTAGAATGGAATTCTTTCTTGCATCATGAAATTGGACAAAAAGGGAAAGTGCAGACAGCATGTGAGTTTGATAAGCAGACTGCTATCAAGCAGATAATAGGCCATTGGACCTTGAATGGAAAATTGAGGAAAAACTGGAAGAAGTACGAGACACCGATTATGTATGAGCTATAAAATATTCCAACAATTTTGCTTTATTTAATGCCCAGAATTACCAAAAAATCATGAGGAAAAAAAATTAAGATGGAGAGCGATTACGGTATATATATAATATATACAGAGGTTTGAAAATCAATTTGGATGAATTTTAAATACCATTTGGAAGGGAGTCATGAAATAATAGTTGGCAGTGTTAAAATTGAATGCAATTTGTTAAGTTCAATAATTGAACTTCATCAATTATTGATATTATCCATGAAATAATCTATCGTAACAAATTGTTTTATATCATAATTATGTATGTGTCCATTAAAGCAGTACCAGATATATTTGACAAAGCTCAACTGTGAAGAAATGATAAAAAGAAAAATTTGAAAGTTTAGAGAGTTGGTTGCTTTCTGGAAAATTTTTGGTGACCTTCGGCATGTCATCAGAGAATTATGAAGTTGTCAGGCAAATCCTTTGGGTTTGTTGAGCATGTATACTCTTTGTCCTTTGTTTCTCATCCGTGTCCTATTCACTCTCTTCCCCCTTCCTTCGTGTACATGTATCTGTTTTGTCCTTGTCACTCTGCCTTTGAGAAAGGTCCTGCTAGGATGGAAACGTCAGGCCCACTAAATTTTAAAAGATGTATACATCCAGTGTAGATGTTGAGGTAGTCTGTGGTGGAATTTAAGGGACATCTCCTTACAGCAAGCCATAGTCTTCTCATTAGGCCTACAGCAAGCCATAGCCTTCTCATTAGGCCTACAGCAAGCCATAGCCTTCTCATTAGGCCTACAGCAAGCCATAGCCTTCTCAGTAGGCCTACAGCAAGCCATAGCCTTCTCATTAGGCCTACAGCAAGCCATAGCCTTCTCATTAGGCCTACAGCAAGCCATAGCCTTCTCATTAGGCCTACAGCAAGCCATAGCCTTCTCATTAGGCCTACAGCAAGCCATAGCCTTCTCATTAGGCCTACAGCAAGCCATAGCCTTCTCATTAGGCCTACAGCAAGCCATAGCCTTCTCATTAGGCCTACAGCAAGCCATAGCCTTCTCATTAGGCCTACAGCAAGCCATAGCCTTCTCATTAGGCCTACAGCAAGCCATAGCCTTCTCAGTAGGACTACAGCAAGCCATATACTTCTCATTAGGACTACAGCAAACCATATACTTCTCATTAGGCCTACAGCAAGCCATATACTTCTCATTAGTATCTCCTCCTGTCAGCTTCTAGTCTACATATAGTTTTGATGCTGCTTCATCGTAAATGCATCCTTGAAACGGTCTCATTACAGCAAGCCTTAGACTTCTCATTAAAGCAAGCCATACATCTCTCATTACAGACAACCACTTCTCATAAGCATCTCCTAATGTTTGCTGCTAGTCTACAGTTTTGATGTTGCCTTGTTGTTGATGCATTCTTGGAATGGCCTTGGTGCACAGTGTCCATCGGGCAGGGTGATGCTACACACAGCTTGACACACTGGCATGCCACC
This sequence comes from Luidia sarsii, assembly GCA_949987565.1. NCBI lineage: Eukaryota > Metazoa > Echinodermata > Asteroidea > Paxillosida > Luidiidae > Luidia > Luidia sarsii. The sequence continues at coordinate 11,232,664 of OX465121.1, forward strand.
CAGTAAGAAGATCTGGCGGTGCACCCCTCGATGCTTCTCCGTGTTCTCCCCCGTGCTTCCCTCCAGCTGTCTCACATCCTCCTTGGTTGTGTTCTCAACAATCGGCCGGTCAGGGTACATGTAGTCTCCTGAGAAAGGAGTTAGAGAAAGGAGAATTCAACCACGGTTGTCAGGCTCACATTCACGCTCATTAACTGGTATAGAAAGCTGCCATTTTTTTAAATTTTATTTCAGTGACAAGCAATTAACTTGGTTCCTTCGCACCATTACTCGTGCAGCACAGCAGCTTGTAATGGCCTTACTTTCTCTGAATACATGACTTTCCTTGATCTGGCAGTGAGCAAATTCATGACAAGGATACTTGGACTTTTGGCACTTGGCCAGATTATCTTGAATGGACTTTTGGCACTGGGCCAGTTTAATAGGAGCCTGTTGACTACAGAGATGAAACTTGGCAAAGGGCCAGAGTCTTTTTGGCAGTGTGGCAATTCACTAGAACCTTGTCAATGGGTTAGGTCATCTTGATGAAACTTGGCAGAGCCAGATTATAGAGCAATTTGGGCCTGGGCCAGTTTGGCACAAAACACTTGGCAGGTACAAATTCTGATCGGCCAACACTTGCAGAAAGCAAGTTTGATGCCCTATGTCTGATTACAGATGCACGGTACTCACCTGGTAACAGGGAAAGTACTCCGTCAGAACAGTTGATACGAACGGGCATATACCGCTGGCAACTGAAGAGCGCCCTCTGCTGGTTGAATGCGAAGAGGTCTACTAGCTCTGGGTAGTTGCATAAGCGCTGTAACTCGTAGACCTGGGGCGGAGGTAGGAAGAAGTCGCCCTCCAGAAACTGGGCAAGGCACTGACTAGGAGTCAGCCACTGTATCCGAGGAAACAAAATAAAATTTATTTTATATTGTCAATACAAAATAAAATATAAAACTAATCTCAAACAAAACTCTTCCAGTAGTAGGCCTACTGTTATCAACTTCTAACGTTTAGTTCTGTCTTTCAACTATCTACTAATGAAGCAAAGTGAGGATTTTGGAAACTGCAGTCATCTTTCTGCAGCTGCTTATAAATGTGCTTAAAAATCCAAAACGCACAACTTGATCAAATCAGCAAGTCAGCCAAAGGTCCATCTAACGATCATTGAGATCATTGAAGGCACTTGGATTCTAGATTTGATCGGAAGAAGAAAAGGCAGGTAATTCAATTCATGAGGTTTTTGCCCTTGTTCGACGTGACAAAAAATGAATGCTCAGTGCTTTGCCCGGTGCCTGATAAAAATATTTCAGGCAGCTCGGGCGGGATTCGAACCGGCGACTCCCGAATTCTAGTACGGACATGTTAACCACTGGACCACTGAGCTGGTCGAGGTCATGTGGCAGGTAATTCTGTGTGACCACAGAACACAGGTCTGCTAAATTTGCCTTTGGTCAAGCACTGTCATCAGTAGATAGACCTACTCAACAGCCTGGCACTTAAAGGGTTAATTTTCATCAATTGAGAAGACTTTGCACCGTAAGTACCTCTGCGTGGATGGTTTCAGTCTGGTCCTGGCAGGCCTCTGGGAGTGTCTCCGTACAGCAGACATAGAACATGGTGTCGTATCGCTTCTTAGACATGTCAGAAGGTGTCAGCCAATTCGACCACTCAGCCAACGACCAGACATCAGGCAGACTCTTCAACTCACGACACATCTCCAAGAACTCCGATGCGTCGTCGTGGATACGTTGCCTCCACCGCTTTTTGGTCTCCATGGCGATGTCGGAATCATGGCTGGAGCCTGGATTCAGCTGCACGGAGGGGGAGTGGTCATCGGCTGGGCGGCAGTGAGATAGCTGACGGAGTAGAAGCACGCCTGATTCTTCAAAGGTCTCACGGATGGCACAAATCCTGAAGGCGATGTCGCTGGGTACCGGTGAGCCTCTATCAGCGGCGATCATATCCGGCCGCCCCTGCTCCACACTGACCACAGGACCAAAGTCCTGCATAGTCTTGATTCCAGCCTCAGCGAAGAGCTCCATCCAGCGAGGCGAGAAGTCGGCCTCCTCTACTCCTCCGCCGGGGAAGACCTGAGCTCCCGCGAAGAAGGAGCTCTGATGGGTGCGTTGCAGCATCAGGACCTTGTAGTCAAAGAGGGCAGAGAGGTGGTCGGTCCTTCTGTCTCGCTGGACATTGGTCACATTGACTGACGACAAAGACGAGGGGATGACGGCTTTTTGTGGTCGGAATCGAGCGGCCAGGATGACTGTGGCAGCCTCCTTCCAGTACCTCATCTTTAAAATGAAGTTTATTGCTTGTTCTGGATCAAATCTAGGACAGCTAGCAATGCGGAACTTACGTCAGTTCGTCTCTTGGTGACAGTCTGAAATTCTCTTGTTGATGTTTGAATGGAGGAAAACTTAAACTGAGAGAAAGAGGGACTGGCGTTTCGATGGTGGATGGGTCCTCCTCCAACTACAGAACTAATGTCAAAAATTTAGGCAACAATTAATACTTACAAATACAAGTTCACATTCACAACTTACATACATAATCATTACATTACATACGGCTACGGACTAGCACAACTTGGTTACATAACATGTTTTATGGTGCTAGAAAGAATCAAATGGGCAGATGGGGTGGTCGAAGGTCATTGTCCCGTTAAGTTGGAGACTAGAAACGGGTGCGGTAACTGACGATCGAGATGTTTTCCAGCCAAAAATGATTGAAATACTTTATTTTAATCGAACAGTTACGATCGCTAAGAATTGTATGAAAATCGCATTGAACTCTCCGTCATGTTTACGTTGAACCTGTTTCATTATTTATATGGGGTATTGGTTCAGGAATATTTTCCTATTTTTACTAAATTAGCAAATTTTATTCAACAAAATAAGCAACTATTAAAATCAATTTATAAGAAAAAGAGTGATATACATACTGTTGGTCTGATGAGAATGAAACAAATATTTACAAAGATCAAAAGAAAATAGTCACCCCCATCACAGTAATGTACTCTGCCCGCACGTGCTCAACATTCTGTTATTTCACCGGCAGCAGACTTTCGTTTCGCTATCCGGTCACGGCTATAAAATAATAACACGCATTATAACGGGACCCCACTGCAGCCGCTGGCTTACGGCTGGTATTCCTCGCGTCTAAATCAAAGCTATAGCCAATTCTCCTACGAAAAACGAAATCTCCGGCATTTACGGATAAATAACCCACACTGCCGACGAGTTTTGTGTACAAATCGAGCAAATGTTGACTTCCGCGTGTATTTTATCGTCTCAAAATGATTATTTGTTTTATTTGTAAGACTATTTCTTTCGGATTCTAGCACATGCATTCTTCGTTTGAGGATGCTCAGTCGAGCTTCCAGTCCGGTGAGCTCCGTAAGGCAGAATCGTTGTATACAAGATGCATCGAAGCCTGCCATTACCAAGACGGTGAATTATCGGAAAGTCTGTGAGTGAAAATCACACCTGAGAGAGTGTAAACCAATTATTAATTTTATTAATGAATTATGAAATAATTAATGTCTTTCCTTTTATGAAATAGTATTATTATTAATATTAGGATGACCTGAAGTGTCGACCCAATCAGGACCTTTCTCAAACTCAAAGGATATCTCTTCTGCCAATTTGGAAAAGGTCGTGGTTGTGAACGTCACTCTTCGTTCAGGACCTCCTCCACAGTACTACTATTAATTATTAAGTATTAGTATTAGTAGGTGATATACAAAAATGTTGCAAACTGTTTACTGACTAAAATTACCAAAATGTAAATCTAAAATTTAGTGAGCCTGACGTTTCGATCCTAGCATGACCTTTCTCTGCCTTTGAGATCCTGAGGTCTATACATACATCCAATTCCCTTTGATTCAGATTGGTGTGAATTTTGTTCATCCTTGTGAATCTTCTGATCAGGAGGGTTCGTCTAGCCGAGGCCTTCAATAATCGAGGGCAGATCAAGTATTTACGAGTGGACTTTGACGAGGCCGTAGAGGACTACACATCCGCTCTACAGATGCATCCAGACTTTGCCGTAGCCTACTACAACAGAGGGCAGATTCACTACAGGCTTGGTGAGGAGAAATGAAAGGCCGCAGTACTCAGTGCTTTGAAAAGCTTGGCCCCCTCAGCTAATTATTTATCTAAAGCTCAATGGACATGTACAAGTCTAGGCAGAGATTGACAGTGTCAATATCTGAAGCCCACTGGACTTATACAAGTCTAGGCTATTGATAAATCAGTGCCAATATCTGAAACCCTCTGGACTTGCACAAGTCTAGGCTATTGATGCAAGCCTTAGCAAGTGATAAGTACATGTAGATGATGAGAAAGTCTCATTTTTTGACCTCCAGCAGGTCATCAGAGTCAGTCGCCAAATGTAAACTTTTGGTGGCCTAGAACTTTGTCCCCAAATGATAACGTCCGTGCTTCAGTGTGTCTTGGATAGTTTGCAGTGATGCCATGCAAGCCGTCTCTTACCTCTCTCACGGTCCAGGAGCTGATGGCTCCAGTCCTGTAGAGGGGTGTGGGTGTATGAGACAGACGAAGGTCCTTCTAAGAACCATTAACTGAAACTTTTTTTTGCAGCGTGTACTCTGCCCGTTATCATGAGACTTAGTTTCTTTGCATTTTCTTTCCGCTCATTTGTTTTTAACCCACGCACAGCCAGATACCAAGAAGGTATGAAGGATTTTCAGCAAGCACTGAGGTGCCAACCCGACTTTCAAGATGCTGAGATTGCCCTGCAAACAGCAAGGGAAGATGCAGAAGTAAGCCAAAGTGTTGCCACGGAAACTGCTTCAAATTAGAGGTTTGCAAGTTCCAACTGTGGGAATTCCTTTCAAAAGGGCACTTATTTCCCTCATGTTGTCGCACTGGAAGGTCAGTATCCTCATGAGTCATGAATCCTCAAGAGGTAGAGAATACCGTTAAGAGTTAGCGTCAAGAGCCACACTCCATCTCCCAAGGGAATGATATTAATAGCGTTCTTTTGATTGATTGCATCACTTGCATTGAGCCCTCTTCCTACTGTTTGAGGTCTAAATTAGCATGAGCGTTCCTTTCCCCGGCTCAGTGCATGTGTTGCATTTGGGCCCATTACTTCCATGCTGTGCTTCTTATTTGATCCCTCTACAGTATCACATTCATGATTATTTAAAATGTTATCTCTTAATGTGCCAGTTTATCCCCTATCAATTGTGCCTATTTATTCTTTGTGATCATATTCGATCTGTGATATGTGCATACGTTGTAGATTGTTGCTGTAGAAAAGAAATAAACTAAACTAAGCTAAACTAAAACTAAATGTACATGGTGTCATCGCAAACCTTCCACGTTATATTTCATCCATACAAACCTTCAAATCGTATCCGAAGAGATGATGTACATGGTGTCATCACAAACCTTCCACTTGGTACTTCCACTATACAAACCTTATCAGGATGGTCTAGGTATCCACAGCAGTGGTGCCGGACCTCAAATGGTGATTTTTTTTTATAAAGATGATATGTCTCCCATGAATGAAGTAGGGGACTTGGAGTGGCGTGGATCATCATTGGTGCCTAAGTCATCCAGACGTTCGTATTTTTAAATAGGGATTCGGTGGTTGTATGATGTGATGCTGGTAAACAGAGTTTGGTTATCAACAAACACCATTGCAATAATATGCAGCTGTACACATCAACATAAATTGTCAATATCAATACCAAAACAAATAAAAAGTCACTCATTTCTGTATATTAACACATATTTGAAGGTGTTTGGCCTGAGCCCAACGCTGATTTTTATTATTTTTTTATCATTTTTTTTTTACATGAACCAAGACATGAGAACCAAATCAACAGTACATTAAGTTGTTCGTGGCTTATCATTTGTACTGGGGAGATTCCAGCTTGAATGCTTGATCTCTGCATGTATTTTTGTTTCCAAAAGGAGATCGGTCAGTTGTACCATGCTTTCTCAAGACTGGAAAGGGAAATACGGTAATTACATTGACCCCACCTTCGACAATCATGTCAGAAAATTACCACGCTTTGAAAGTGTCACCAAAAAAGAACAATTTAATTTGCAACTTACATCAGACCAGAAAATGGATTCCACTTTTCCAGCGGCGCGTTTTCTTTAAAGGTTTTACAAATCTAACATTCACCGCGGGAAGTTAAACTCGACTTTTTTTTCTCGAAAGTATTACAAGAAACAAACTGTTTGTAGTCACGAACGAGCTCAAACGTTCAAATCTTAAAATACTGATGTCCCTGTTCCTATCCTCCCACGACCTTTCTCAAAATGAATAATCATCTTTCGATATTTCCTTTCAGAAAAGTCCTGCTCATATTGATCAGTAGCTATGGAAACGGAGGCCTTAATAATTAATATAAGGTCACCGTGAGTACGTTATTTTTCCCCTTTCCAGGCTGCTGGCCTGGTAATGTCCTCAATGGAATCCTTGTTGTGTTTGTCTCTACAACTCCTGATCTGTTTTTGTATCCGTTTTGTGAAGAATGCCGAATGAATAATAATTATACGCCATATTCCAATACCATTACTACATCAAATGAACTAAATAAAGGGACTGATAATAAGAAACAGTAGTTAAAGGGCAATAAGCAAATCTTCAATTGCTCTTAAAGTTAAACACAGTTTTCTTATTTCTTAAAAAAAAAACATAAAACGAATTTTATTTCATCATTGGTGAGTAACGCGAAAGTCCAAAATGAATTACAGTAAATGAAAATAATAATAAAAATCAAACACGTATAAATGTGTATAAGACTTGTCAATGTGCATGGAAATGTCTTGTCTCATCCTGACGTCGACCAGAAAAGACTAAAGAATTACCTATACCGGGCCTTTCCGGGGTGTTTTTCTGACATTGTAACACGTGAACAATTCCACCGCCCTGTGGCATGGTTTTCCATGGCATTGTCAAAGTGTATTCACAGCAAAAAGGCTGGCAAGGGAGATGGTGGATCTGATGGGGAAGGGCGAGTCCGATTTGAGACCGAAATGAGATCGATTTGAGAGCGAGTTGAGAAGTCCCAGGGACGGCTCGTTCCTCAGGCAGATACCCTGCCGTCTCTCGGTGAAGCGAGCCGAGGCGTGACGCCCGCCGCCCCGTCGACGGTTCGGCGAGCTGGTGTTCGCGAAGTCCGAGGGATGGAAACTGCAGCTGGCGTAGCCCGACCGCCGAGGCAGGCTCTTGGACCAGGTCACTCGCTTCTTGGCCGGAGCCTTGATGGCAGGCGAGACGCCGGCCGACTCTCCGAGACTGCTTCCTCCGGCAGCACCGGTGCTGACTGGAGTCCTCGTTGCGAGGTCTGCCGGGGCTCTCTCTGAGGCGGACTGCTGATGGCGATGATGAGGTCGGAGAAAAAGGGGATCGGTGGTCTCGTGTATGGTGTCTCCTGTCCACATAATGGCTTCGCTCAGCTGAGATAGTCTCCTCTCTGTGCGGAGGGAGTAACCTGTAGCTGGTTGGATCGACGTCCTGCCCACCTCCCGAGTTGCCTGACGCTTTTGTTTCGGTCTCCCCTTTTGAGCGATGCCACCTGCCGACAAGCACCCCCCTTCCATCTGTTTTCTGGGTGGAAGCGTTTTCATGGGTGGGACGGCTGGCGGGGATGGGTACAGTCCGGCGTTCTGCCCCAGCGTGGATGTGACGGTGGGCTTCGGGGAGGTTGTGAGCGGGGGTAGGATCCTGGATGAGGTGCTGGGATGATCCTCCCCGCCGAAGGGCCTTGGAGTGGAGCTGGGCCACCAGCCAAAGACGGCCGGAGCGACGGGGCCAGGGGCTTTTTTCACGGCTTGCGTCGGTGGACGTGGACTGGTGGGGGCTCGTGGTGTCTCTGGCCAGCTCCACGGCGGAGATTTAGCAGCAGAAGCAGAAGCAGAAATAGTCCCCGGCATGACGAGGAGTGAGGAGATAGCAGCGAGAGCGGCTTCCTCTTGGAGTAGCGGTGATGACGGGTCGGCGTGTGTACTCTCTCCGTCTGGACACAACTTGTCTCCAGTGGTGTCACTTTGACTGATGTCAAGCTGCTTGATGTATCGCCTTACATACCAGTCAGGATCTGCCGAGTCGGAGTGCCGCTGCACCGGTGGGTAGGCATCCGGCGAGTCCTCGGTCAGCGTTGACTCGTCATTGGTCATTCTGGTATTGCGTGCAAGACGCACCACCGCTCTTTTACGCCTCCAGCAAGAATCAAATCTTTGGGTCATTATCGTCGTCTCGCCTCAGGTGCTCTATCTAAAACACGAGTCTGCTTGCCACGGTGATCAAAACAAAATGCCTACGTCAATGTTTTTGCACTCGCCCATATACCTCTCTGCAACGACCACTCAATACGTACGTCAAGCGTATGTACGGTGGTCATAAAATGACACATTATATTATGATTGTGTTCTTCTCTTTGATGATTATCGTACCATCAAATGTTGTCGTATCTCTGCGAACTGAAAATGTTTCTTACTCCACTTTACTTACTTGCTTTATAAAAGATAAACAACTGGTTACATGAAATAAAAAGGTATAATGAACTGCCGTTTTGTTCACTTCTTCAGCATTCAGTTCACTCAAAACACTATTTCTTGTTTCCGTATAAGCGACACCATATCTTCGAAAATATCGATTCCTTCCCATCAAATAATTCCCATCGTAAATGATTATCCCACCCCTGGAACTGATTGTGTCATCGAGAGAGGTTCTGCTGAGACAAGCTCTTTAGTTAACTTGCTTATTGAAAATGGTTTCAGAAAAACATCAAACACAATCAACATTTTAAGAAAACAACTGTGGTCTCTGAAGGACACCGTACTGAAGTAGTCAACAGTAGTGTAGCGAAACCCAGCGCGCAGTGTAGATATGATACGAGCGCCTTCCGAGGCCCATAGACACACGTCATGAGTGCGCACGTGGACGCCAGCCACGTGCATGTGATTAGCACTACCCTCAATTATTTGAATGTCATGTCCTGAACGTGCGTCAGTAACAGCTCGTTACCAAACAAACGTCACCTCAGATGACACACGCGGTCATTGTCGTCACTTGACATTAGGCGGCATCTTGGCAAAGGATACAGTGAAAGAGTCAATTCTTGATCCTTCCAGGAAACATAGAATTTGTTTTATGAAAGTAATACTTTTCAAAAATTTAGTGGGCCTGATGTTTCGATCCTAGCAGGACCTTTCTCAAAGGCGCTCTGCCCTCTGCCTTTGAGAAAGGTCCTGCTAGGATCGAAACGTCAGGCCCACTAAATTTTAGATTTACTTTTGGTAATTTTAGTCAGTAAGCAGTTTGCAAAATTGTTTGTATATCACCTAATACTTTTCAATTTAAAATTGTTTTCTGGGTGTAATAGTTATCGAATAAAAGACAAATCGTTTGGTTCTGACTTGGACTGCCCCTTGGCTCCGAGTTTGGCTTCGATATTTGTTTGGTTTTGTCTTTGGCTTTAGCTGTGACATCTAGAAAAAAAGGAACTGAACATCAAAGTCATGTTAGTCACAGCAACGACAGTGGTTTTTATTCGGATGGCACGCCTATACGAACATGACCTGACAACTTTAATACTCGATAATACTTAATTCTACCAATTTCGAAGAAAATTGTAAAGAAAACTTTGACTGGACTTGATTGTGAGACCTGTTTTACGTACCAGGGTTACCAATGTTTGTCTTTGTCATTTTGTTTTAATTGCAAATTCCCAGTGAGTTTTCCTTTACTTGTTTGATTCACTATAATTTATACTCCGTTTTAGCGAACTCCAATCCAACATTTTCCTGAATACTGAATATACCGAAAGATAACGTGTCTACAGAGGTAATAATGTCATTGAGCCGATGTAATGTCTTGTATAGATTGTTTTGGAAGCTAGATTCGAGCGTGTCCCTAACATACCTGTTTGGTATTCACATTCAAGCATAACAATTACTGATGTCCTCGCCGTGCTGTACACGAGAATCATTAATTAAAGGTCATCAAAAGCCATACTCGTGTCCAACCTCGGCCGCTCAATTAGTATTCCGCTGTCCATTCTGATGTAAATATTATTCTGATTGAAATAATGATCTGTTTACATTTTAAAAAAGGTCCAGGATTGAAATGTCAGGCCCACCAACTCTTTAAAATTTTGAAAACACCTAGTTGTTTTCGCAGATTTTCAACAAGCACATAATTGTGTTTTGATGTAATAGTTTAAAGCTGAAAGTGATTGAAAAAAAGTAGAAAAAAATTCCCCTCAAGGACTAATTGCCAACCATAGCCTGCTATGACATAATCGCCTCACAATGAAAGATAATGAGAAAAGGCAGGTTTATATAATAAAGACATAGTTACCGACAGACTTATATAAATTTCAGGTAAGCATCCTAACCCTACCAAGGTTCGTGCACATTATATTATTGTGATCATTATCCATTTATGATAATTACAGACTGGATATAGCACGCGTATTATAACATTGAATCTCGAGTACCTGTTATGACGTCACAGTTGTGTGAATTCCTGTTTGTATGTACACAATGGCACGCAAAACGTTGTTAGGTGATTACACGATTCAACTCATTATCCTTCCGTCAAAACTGGCAAGCCGAACATATAAATATTATTTTAGTAATACGACTATACATGTGATCTGTGCTACACCATACACGGAAAGATACTTCTTGTATAAATTTACGTAAATAAATGCTCTTAAAGTGGCACTCAAAATGTTGCAAAGTGCTTGATAACTGGACAGACCAAAACACCTTAAATCGTATAAAACCAGTGGCCTATACCTCCAGTGAATTATGAAAACTAAAAATATGCTGTAAGCTATCGTGGTTCATTAATTGTACTCTGTACTCCATGCCTTCTTGCTATCCACATCTCTGAAGCCCTACACATGATTGATTGCTGGCTTCTATCTCTTCTGTATAGTTTCCCCTCCCTATCCCTCTTCATTACTCTGCCTGTAAGAAAGGTCATGTGGGGATCGAATGTAACGCAAAGAATGAAATCTTTTGTTTTTAATATTAAAATGAACGCTGTTTTTCTCTGTGATACAAATGAAGCTTTGGTTAAAAAAGTTAAAGATTAAAGAAAACGATTTTCAGTAAATGTTGATAATTAGGCCGATACTTCCCATGTGATTACGACGAGATGGGAAGATATTTTTTGGATCAAGTTTGTCTTTATCAATTATGTATATTGACTAGTTTGTCGCTTCCGTGTTTGCTGGAGCATTGTATTATTTGACACGACCTTCGTGGTCATTCGCTTTTCGCCGAGATGGGCGAGGGTGCCCGCTACGGTCAATGGGAGGGCGCCCTCTACGATCGAGGTGAGGGCGCCCTCTACGGTTAAAACGAGGGCGCCCTCTACGGTCGAGGCGAGGGCGCCCTCTACGGTCGAGGCAAGGTGGCCACGGCCATGCTCTCGATGTTGCACTCGTTGGTGCCCCGCCGTATGCGGAAGTAGCCCCTCTCTCCCCAGGTTGCGCCCCACGTGTTCTGCACGATCCAGTACTTCTTGCCGCGGTCGGGGTTCTTGCCTGCGTAGCCGTAGCCCACTACGAGCACCACGTGGTTCGTGGTCTTCCAGGGGTTGTAGCGATCCGACAGCCCCGTGTGCTCGTAGATACCTCTCCTGTAGGTTACACACGATAATGCAAGAGACATATGCATGGGAGAATGCAGCATTTCATGGATTGGTGATGTGTTCAGACATGAATTTCTTTGCAGATACGACTGTTGGTATATGGATTGATGGAGGAACGCCAGCAGAACGTGCAGATAAACCAGTTCGTTGGAGCACAGATTTCACGCCACCAGAAGAAAAAAAATAGAGAATAAAATGAAATCCGGAGATTCATATTGTCACGGGCTCGGATTGCTAATTGATTTCCTGGTTTCAGTAGGACGTCTGGGGCATTGGGGGCATTGTATATACCTGTAGTACATGAAGTCATCGTACACCTCGAAGCTGACAGCGATGGGACCGTTACGGAGGAGTTCTAGCTTCATCAGGTCCTCGTTACAGGCGCCGTAGAAGCCGCCGATGTAACGGTAGTCCGAGGTCTTGAACCGGCGGCAGGTGACGGGGCGGCAGGGCTCGTTGTACTCGGTGTACGGGAAACAGGCTTCGTCTACCAGACCAAAGTCCTGTCCATACTTCCCTGCATTGTTATCATAATATTGGTGCAGATTGTTAAAACAATACAGACTGGGGTGGATTTCACAAAACCTTACGATGCATCGTAACTCAACTTACGATGGATAACCCATGATCGTAAGTTGTGATACACCGTATGGTTTCTGTGCATCGCTCATTGACTTGCGATTGCTCGTAAGTTACGATGGGTTTGATGAAATCGACTGCTGGTCGCATACAAGTCCATGGCTGTCGTTGTCTCTGACATACCCATAAGAGTAACTGGATCGTGTGAGGTTACGAATGAGGCCGTTAGGCGCCATCTTGACACTCAATCTCGGGAAGGGTCTGAACCAGGGACTCCTTAGTATAGACGTCTCGACAACCTAGTCGGTCCTGTGACTGATTCGAATCTCTTACAAGGAAGACCAAGGGTAGCGTCCTCGAGTTTATTTGAAACTGATGAAGCAGAAAAGTACCTCCCAGTCGATTGATAAAATCGGTTTGCCAACAAACATTCCTCTACTATATTTTGCTTTATGCATAATACAGAATGGTTAAACATTGTAAGCAATTTGGCTGGTCACTCTGTTTAACTGAGTGGTAACTCTATGAGTTACCACTCAGGTTCTTTTCAGAACCACACCTCTTCCTTTAAGAGACTATAGTGTCACCGCAAACCTTCCTATATTGATGAACCCACCATGCAAAAACCGAGGAAGACTTTTTATCAAGCTAAGCTTTTTAATCGTTTGTGCTTTAGCAGCACTTTAAAAATGAACACAGGTAAGGGCTAGCGTTCGCAAACTCACCAACAATCAGGTAAGGTAATCTGGTAAGCCTATTTAAGCTTAGCAAAAAATAATGTGCTTTACCGGGTCTGTGGGAATGAACGCAGGCTAGAGCTATCATTGCGTTCGGTTACTCACCGGCAATCAGGTAAGGGAATCTAGTAAGCCTTTATTTTAGCTTAGCAAAAAATGTGCTTTACCAGGTCTTTGGAAATGAACGCAGGTGATCACGACAGCTACCACAGCGTTCAGTTACTTACCGGCAACCAGGTAACTCTGGTAAGCCTATTTAGCTTAGCAAAAACATGTGCTTTACCAGCTCTGTGGGAATGAACGCAGGTGATCACGACAGCTACCACAGCGTTCAGTTACTTACCGGCAACCAGGTAACTCTGGTAAGCCTATTTAGCTTAGCAAAAACATGTGCTTTACCAGCTCTGTGGGAATGAACGCAGGTGATCACGACAGCTACCACAGCGTTCAGACTCACCGGCAACCAGGTAAGGGAATCTGGTAAGCCTATTTAGCTTAGCAAAATATGTTTTACCAGCTCTGTGGGAATGAACGCATGTTAGAGCTATCATAGCGATCAGTTACGGTACTTACCAGCAATGAGGTAAGGGAATCCCCCCTCGCATTTCTGCGCGTACTCGGAGCAGCTGACAATCTCCTGGGGGGATAGCATCAGGCGGATGGAGTTATTGGTCAGGACACGGTAGCGTGATTCCTGCAGGGCGGTGGAGGCAAAGGCGTAACAGGAACCGCAGATCCCTTGGTCTCGTACCGTGGGCACGAAGCTTACTCCACCCAGGTCTCGCCAGTCGAAGTGGTCCGGTAGGTGGGAGCTCTCTGAGTGATACACAGTCGTGACGTCAGGTTGGAAAGTTGGCGTGAAATAGTCACCATTCAAAATGTATCATATAGGAGGGTTTGCGGTGTTACCATGAGAATATAAGGCATCTTAATAAAAATGTAGGGTTCTGAAAAGAACCCGAGTGTTCTTTTCAGAACCACACCTCTTCTTTAAGAGACCTTATACATGGTGTCACCGCAAACCCTCTTATAGAGTTATCACTCAGGTTCTTTTCAGAACCACACCTCTTCTTTAAGAGACCTTATACATGGTGTCACCGCAAACCCTCTTATAGAGTTATCACTCAGGTTCTTTTCAGAACCATACCTCTTCTTTAAGAGACCTTATACATGGTGTCACCGCAAACCCTCTTATAGAGTTATCACTCAGGTTCTTTTCAGAACCATACCTCTTCTTTTAGATACCTTATGCATGGTGTCACCGCAAACCCTCCTATTATTATTTCACCCACCATGCAAAGCCTTATTCAAAGTCTTATTCATTCAACAATAATTATGTATGTGATGAGAACACGCATGAATTCTCTTTTGATATTGACTCTGCTCTTTTGATATTGACTCTGCTCTTTTGATATTGGTTCTGCATTTAAAAAAAAGTGTTGGGCAAAACGTTTTGTAAACGTCCAGAGGACCTGACGTTTCGATCTTAGCAGGACCTTTCTCAAAGGCAGGCTACTATTACGGTCATTCAACTACTGATTATTAGAAAGCACTCAGCCATTATAATGTGTACATTATTTTCATGAAATCAGCTATCACATATTTTAAGCCTCTAAAAAACAATAATTCATTGATTTCAGTGAATGGAAGTAATCTGATTTTGACTTCATTTTGGTCACAATATCCGTATTTTCTTCATTTGATTAATTACACACCAGTCAACCTATTTAAAGCCCAAATTGAAAGCCTGCAAAATACAAAAATAGCATCTGAACGAGACACTGTAGAGTAGTTGAGAATTGTGACCGAATGAGGGCGCGCTTTACTCGGTCATTGAACAGCCAGCGCGATGCGAACGGATATCGAGGCATCGGTCCGTGTGAAACGTTTACGAAAATAGTCCGCATATAGATGAGTACTGCTCGGGCAAATTTCGGATGAAAGTTGCAATTGGAATGTAGACTGAAGCAAATATTTAAACATGTAACATCTTATTTGGACCAAACGACAATATTTGGAAGTGAAGTAGGGAAAGTTAAGTTTTTAGCGCGCATGGATGTACATGTTATCCGGTTCGTAATGGCGCGGCGTATTTGGAAAGTTCTAGTGACATGAAAGTTTTGGAGTCGTCCACGATGCTGTGCATGTTGTGGCACATATCTGCCCGGATAGCCAGAGGGCCATGACGAGAAAGATAACAGCTTGTCAGGAAAGTCTCGCTGCATTGGCTGGTAAGTCTACGACCAGTTTCTGAATCCGTTTCAATGACTTTTGGATGGTGTTTTACGATTCCACTTTGCACAAAATGTTACTTCAATGTTCAAATGTATACAACTTAACTTACACGACACGTACCGTACACGTACAGTACATGTACATACTGTAGATGTACACACTGCATGCATGTACTGATCGCGTTGCGCTGTCGGGTGGTTACGGTGGCTCAAAAGGGACATGAATTCTGGTATTGTTTGATAATAATATTATTGCATTGCATAACGCAGCCTACAGTCATAAATGCTAAAAATATGAAATAATTTCAAAAGTTAACCCAGTCAGTATTTCATTATTTTATTATTATTCCAAACTGCTTACTGACTATAATTACCAAAATGCAAATCTCAAAACTTAGTGGCCTGACGTTTCGATCCTAGCAGAACCTTCCTCAAAGGCATTACTGTTAAAGAGTAATGTATAGGCGTATTCGTCTTCGTTATCAATAGCGGTTGTACAGACTCTTTAGATGGACGAGGGCAATTGCACTTTGCTGAATAATATCAGGTTGTATTTTGTCCTTGGTTTAGTTGAATTTTAATTATGTTCAAGCAATCCAGCACGTGAGAAGCCAGCCATTTAGACCCCATCCTTGACTTTCCTCGCCGCAAGTCTCTTTTCGATTAATAACCAAGTAATTATATTACCCTCCCCTGACAAACCGCTTTCAACCGCCGGTGAAATTAAGAGTGACCGTGAGCGTTGGGTCGAATCCGGTCTGAGATCCCCCCAGAATTACCCCGCCACGATTGAATTCTTATTTCAGGGACGTTACCATCTGTCATCAACCAGGGTATCCGGTTGTATGCATCCTCGTGCGAGTAATGAAATCATGTTGGCGATGTTCAGATTCGTTTGAAAGCTTCTATCATCAAACTGTCAGCTATGCAGGATGATGCGATTTCCATGTGCGCAAAATGAAGACGCGACCTATTTCATACTGAAGTTCATGTTTCCAGCGCCATCAAAACCACAATTGGTGAAACTCGGAACCACTATAATGCAAATACGGGAAAACGAGGTACGTTGGCGACCGCGCTGCGTTGTATGCCGTGTAAATAACCATTGTGTCAGACGTCCGGCGCCAATTTTCGCAGACATGCGCTTTCAGTGCTCGTGTGAAAAGAGCTGTACTCACAAAAGAGAACTTTGCACAGTGTCACCGCAAACCTCTCACCCCTGCTATTCTCACAATGAAAACCTTCAAATCTCAAAACTACAATGTTTCGCTTCGATTCAGAAACAGTTGATTCTCTTCCGGGGAACTCCAAATAGCTGATTTTACTCGATAGTTATAATAATTATTAGCATCAATGATCAATCGATGCAGGCATAAAAATGAATTTGAAAACCGCGATTAGGATCATTTGGGAAGAATTAAGATCGCAGACTGATAATAAATGCGAGCTTTCACGAACATTACTTGGTGATTGATTCCACGAGACGTGAATATTTGAAGGGAATTAATATAAAATGGGTAGGGCCTATTGTTATGACGTATCAATGACGATATCGAATGGCATACTAGCCCTAGGCCTAATAATTATAACAAACCTTTATACCTCTAACATACCACCGTTTTCGAAATGAAGGTTTAGGCTCTGGCTCAGCCTTCGTCTCCGTCTGACAAAATCAGGTTGTGGTTTGTTTCTGAATTTAAAAGTTAGTTGGCCTGATAGGTACAGGGTATTCCGCAAGAAACTGGGGCCACACGCTTGTTTTTAGACGCCTTTGATAGTATAACAAGTAAGATGAATATGACCGAAGCCTAAGCCCGAGCCTAAAGCCTGAAACGGCCTTCGACTGACCTGCCTTGGTGATGTCGTCAGGTGCGGTTGGGGGCGGGTAGGCGTTCTTCCATTTGCGGCCACCTGCTCGCCTCTGTAGGTCGCCCATACTGATGTTCTCGTAGCGATCGTACCATGTAGCCTTCCAGTCAGACTGTGCTTGGTTTATTTCTGCGAAAGGAAAGGAGGAATTTCAATCGGCTTCACCCTTCTCTGTTTTTTCTTCTTCATGGATTTGTTTTATAGCCTTCGACTCCTTAGTCTGAAGCTAAAAGACTGAGTGTCCTTGTTTCTGTTTTGTTTCCTCGAATTGTTTTGAATTGTGAATTGTGGCAGAAATCTTGATTCTGTTGACCGTTACATGATAGGTTAAAGGGATCTGTTTAACGGATTGGTGTATGGCATGGATGTAATGAGTTTGTGTAGGGAAGGCGTGTAGTGAATGGGTAAGCTGATAGGCTTGTGAGGAAAACGTTTAAGGAATTGTCCAAAGATTTGTAGTAAGGAATATTCGGAAGAGGACGACCCTGAATTGCATTTAATCCCTCATTTCTTAAAGAAATGTAAAGATTGACGTAAAGAAGGGGTATAAGGAATAGATGTAGGTCCCCCTAAGGAGTTTCAGCAAGGCATGGAGTCTCATCCTGCGTTTGAACTCATTTTGTGTTCCATTTATTGGACACACAGGCTCACGTCGTGAACTTCAATCCATGTCCGGTTCATCACTGATGAACACAGGGTACTAGACCAGCTGATCTCGTACGAATCGGTTAGGATTCCTTACAGTCAGAGTATGTTGCGTGACAGCTCCGCCTGCCATGCTGGGTACATGTGCACGCATGAGTGGCCCGCACCACGCCCACTAGTTATAAAGAACTTCCCTGCACGTATGGGTCTTCGCCAAGAAGCTGTGATGACGCAGTAGGAGGGCGCTGTTTGTTGAGGACAAACTGTGAAACCGTGCCATAATGTGAACTTCTCTTTTCAAAGTGCACCGTGTCCAATTTTCCTTTATAAAATGCGTCGTGATGACTTGTGTTAAGATGGGTTTTTTTTTAAAGTATAAACTTGATACATGTATCTCCAATCGAGATATTATTGTCCGTCATATAGCAAATAAATAAATAAAAATAAACGCAATAATAAGGCCCCTGTTTATTATGTTTACAGATCATAACTGCTATTATTATTATTTGCTACGCTGTGTATAAAACAACGCGAGGGGAGAGAAAATGATAGTGGTCAAATTTGCTGTAAATATTTTGTGATTTGTCATTATAGTATCCTATAATCGATTTTCGATTATTAGTGTATACTGAATCTTAAGAGTTCTGTGAGCAGATGCCCTCGGATTTAACACTGTGAAACTGAAGTGTTTCATGAAGTTACCTCTGAGACTCGCTAGCGGTATAGCTTAATTACATGGTGTCACCACACATTGTGATTCCATCATGCAAACTATCATGCAAGTATTATTCAGGCAGCGCCACGGGTTGCAAGAAGGTGTCTACTCACTGTTAATGAACTCAGCATTGGGGACGTAGAGTCGCTCCTCATCCACCTCGTCCACGGTGTAGGTTGGTGGAGGATCTCCCAACCCCGGCCCAGCCACTCGGACCCCTCTGAAGCAGGCCCAGTTCCTCCCGTCCGTGTTGTGCACCCAGCCCGAGGTCTGGTTGCAGTAGCTGGTCACTTCCGTCTTGTCGATGACCTGGTAGTCGGAGAAGCCGAAGAACTTCCGGCCGTGAATGACAACCTCGAAGCCTTGGTTGTAGATGAGCGTCCAGAATCCCGTTAGACCTTCAAGTTTGGGGTTGGAAGAAAACAAGAGTTTTATTGCCTTTCTATGAACAGTCTTTCACAGCTGCAGGTCACGATAATGTCGTCGAAAACCGCTTCTACTTCTGCATGAACTTTTGGTTTGCAGATTTGCAACACGAAAACATCCAAAAACGGCGGACATTCGAAAATCTACATAACGCAGCGTACAACATCCGGTCTCAAATGAGGTCAAACTCACACCTACCGTTCTTGTCGACGGCCACATCCGGGAAGTGCAGCATGACACTCCACTGCGTCACGCTCTGCCATGGTTGGGTGCAGTTGATCTTGTTGGTGTGTCCGCCCTGCCGTGTGGTAATAACGGAGACAATGTCGAGACGTCTGGAAGCTAGGCCCATTGATTACATAATCGATAGAATCGAGTGTTGCGAGTTTTACCAAACTTAAAATCATAGCAGGTGTAGTGATGTATTCGAGACGTTTTGTGTTTGAACAAACGACAGAGAAATGTCCTGCTGGGATCGAAACGTTGAGTCTTCTACACTCTATGAGATTCACCTATGGCCAGTTAATCAGAGCAGACAATGCAACATCTACTGAGATGCCCACTCCTGGAGGACAAGTGCTGCCTAGAAGATCTGGCAAGTGCGAATAGGAAGACCCTCAACTGCGCAAGAGCCTGGCCCAACATTGGAACCAAATCAGAGATGATGGACACGAAAGAAGAAGTTAAATCGAAAGAACCTAGACTGGTATCCTATCCTATTTTAGTATAAAACTCACCCTGCCGATGTAGAACATCCATTTGCCTGTGAGGGAACCGAAGGAGCAGTTGGCGGGTGTGTCGGCCGAAACCAGTCTAATCGGTCCCCCGTGGTGTCCGAACAGCTGTAGCCCCAGCACCGCTAGGAACACGGTCACGCATGTAGCATGGCCGTGCATGGTTGGACGAGGCGGGAACCAGATGGGCAGAACGATTTGGCTGGAGTGCACTGTGGAAAGAGGTCAGCTCACTATTTTGCCCACGACTTTGAAATAAGAGGTGAAGGAGTCGTCGGACAAAATCCATTGTCCGACACTTGATTTGATTGGTTCAATGAGTTGACACGTCACCGATGAGGCATATATTGACCAATCATATCATCGGTTTACATTAATCGCAAGCGTTGGTCAGAATGTTGCTAAGATATTGTCAGGCAATGTCAGTGACCACAATCTGAAGTCGGTTGAAAAGGGTTTGTAAGAATGATTCAACTGATTATCCTTGTACAGGGCTCCGAGAAATGCATCACTGCGTTTACAACACGAAGACCTAAGCGGTTCAAATGTTATCAAAGGAAACAAGAAAATAATTATAATAGAGTTATTATAATTCTTAGCCAGTCATCTTTGTGAGTCGATATTTCAGATCGCCCGTATGGTAACCCCAAAGAGTCCACGTCTTATAATCGGGTAATTACGCAATACTATTTGATGACGTAACTGCAATTACTTTCACGTAATGATGCCCAAACGATGTCAACACCTCGCAGTGAAATGACATGTTCACAAAAAGACATCATATTGTAAGTTTAGATTCAGTAAGAAACCATCCACACCCACACATCACCGGAGATAAATAGGTTTTTTTGGTTTACAAACCCTGGGATTTGATGTGGAGCTTTTCGGGAAGATCGAGTAATACCATAATTTGCTTCCGTTGAAAGATTCATTTTGCATCTTTTGTTTTGCAGCTTGCATGCTACTTCAATCAATTTTCAAAATTTAGTGGGCCTGACGTTTCGATCCTAACTTTTCTCTGCCTTTGAGAAAGGTCCTGCTAGGATCGAAACGTCAGGCCCACTAAATTTTAAGATTTGCAGTTTGGTAATTTTAGTCAGTAAGCAGTTTGCAACATTTTTGTATATCACTCTAAATCAATATTTAGTACTGTGTCCACGTCCTACCTGACTGAAGTTAGCCAACTGATGGCAACATCCGTTTTGGGAGTACTTTCCTCTTGCCTAGCTGTGAGATTCCTTCCGAATAGTTTCCTGGAGATTTCGGCGACCAGATGACCAGAACTCCTCGTCTCTCGTCGAGGCTAGTGTCCCTTAGCGATCCCCACGAGGAGGAAATTCGGAGATGAGAAGTCGATCGCAGCGAGCTCGGGCAGTAATGATCATCCCCGACTCGGTCCGGTCCTCCGGGCAAAACTGACGGGTCCCGCTAATAACCTGCACCGCGCCGGCCTCCAAGCTAAATTAATTTCTCAGCGAGGCAGTGGAGCGAGGATGAGGGAGGGAGAGGGAGACGGGGCGTGACGAATTGGTCACCGTCTGCTGGCTCCCAGGCTGGGGGGGGGGACTCCGGAAGGAGCTCTGAGGATTGACTGGATGAGTCCCGGTCTCATTGACCACGTGAACTTTCCACCCCTCCCCCATCATTCCAGTTTGGCCTTTGGCACCGTCTAGCCATTAACTCGCCGAGCTGTGATTCTCATGTCAATCGGTTGTAAGTCAGTCTGGCCCTCTGGATTTCTGAGATTTTATTCATTTTAACTCAGTGAGCAGTTTATAACATTATTTGTATGGTCAATTCCTTATGTTGCTGTTCGTGGTGATCCTCTTTGCTGACCTGTTTGTAAAGTGCACTCTTTCTCTCTTTCCTTGCTATTTTTTTGTCTGACATACTGCCGTCGAGAAAGAACCTGCTGGGATCAAACCGTCAGCACTTTTTGAGATTTGTATTTCGGTAATTTTAGTCAGTAATCAGTTCGCAGCATGTTTGCATATCATTACTCAATCAGTTGCAGCTATAATTGGATTCGTGAGCTTGAATGAGTCCCCGCTAGATAGGATTGGGAGGTTTGCGTGGCGGAAGTGGAAGGTTTGCGGTGATGTCATCTCTTTTGAGAAGGAGTGTGGCTCTAAAAAGACCCGGCCATTTGACCCGGACCTCACTGTTTCTCTGAATCTCTATACTGCTACGAAGGCGGATTGGGGCTCCATGAGGGGGCCATCGTCCACCAACGATAATGGTGAGGGATACTCTGTCGTGCTACCTTTGGAATCATTCTGTAAATGTCTGTGGCTGTGAAACACCTAGTACAGTCACAATACAGCTCTACATTCTCCTTGGTTCTCTATATTATCAATAGAGGGCGCTGTTCAGCAAGCACTAAATTTTGTAATCGTTAACCCTCAAAGAGCCGAATTATTCAATTTTGACCATCTCACAGCCGGGGCGGGGCGGATTCCCCCCCGATCTCGGTCGTTCGGTGATGGATTCCAATGATATTTGACAGGGTTATATAGAAATACATGATAGACATTCGTGTAAAATTATATTTGAATAAGTTGATGTTTTGTCTAATAATAGCTCGTTGAATCGAGCTAATTATGCAAAAGAATTCCTGAAATAAATACACTATGCACTATATGGATGCTATGCTTTTATGTAGCAAGTAAATGGACAAAATTCGCATCAAACTACACCATAGCCATGGAACACGTTCACTGTCAGGGAACGGCACCTCCAATTTTAATAACATTGGTCTCAAAATGTGCCCAATAATCTAGCCAAAAATGTCAGCAAGCCTCAGCAGGCAGGAAAAACCCTGGGATGCTATAAAAACACTATACGGGGTGGGGTGGGGGGGGGAATCCGCCCCTGCTTTTTGAGGTTCAATTTTTTTTATATCGATATGGTGCTCAAAAGATAAATTCCATCTCTTTTTGGAGGAACTGAGAAGTTGAGTAGCCGCCTAAGGCCTCTTGTCAAAAAGATCATCGGTTGGGTATCGGATGATTTGACCCGTCCGATGTCGTTTCCACCGGATAGCCATCGTGTATTTTTCACCACAGAGTCCAGTACAATCGGCTTTCTACCGGGTGAAATTTTATCGGTCGGATGAATTCAACCGGCACTCAACCGATGATCTTTTTGACAAGAGTCCTAATGTACTGATGATGATCTGCTTTCTATAGACAATTTTCTGCCTTAACGATATACCGTATCGTACACCGTCGTGACACACAATGTAGCCGTTATTATGCGAGCGAACACGCCTCACAGATCCCTCATCGAGAATACACAAACAAACGAACGAGGAACGCGCCGAACGATCTCAAAAACAGAACCACCCCGACTTGAAAGCAATTATTTTGCACGACTGATGACAGAGCGCGTAGACATCACCAACGACTGTTTCCTGAACATTCACTGTTCCGACGGCTATTTTACGTACATTATGACGAATTCTGCCTTTGGTGTGGAGGCTGCAAAATTATTTCACCAAAAATAAGCAACAAAAACACAACAAATCATGCAAAGACCCTACTTCTCCTATCACTCGCCTGGGCCGAACATAATGTTCCCTCCACATCTGCCTGTCTACAGCATCCCCCATCCTGCTTTGATCAATTGAAGGACAGTGGGTGTGGTTGATTTCAGAATATATATTTTTTAAAGATATGAAACAGTCGTCGGCTGGCCGTGTCTGATCATGGTCTAATCGACGACTCTTGCAGTTTGAATCAAGCGTTAGCTTGTTATCACACCTGTATTACGATGCGTTACCATGGTGATCTCTTTTATTTTATTACCCGTCTCCAAGGTTGCCTCTGGTGTTGGGCGAACGAGCCAGCGATCCATAATCAAGCTTAATGGAGTGTGGAATCACCAATTCAATACCCTTTTTTCTGCAAGGCAAGGTCTGTCTTTATTAGACAATTATGTCTGCTCAGACAATGACATCGTGTCGATACCTCTTGGAGCAATCCACCAAGACTTCTAAATTATAATTTGTTTGACATTTTGGTTATTTGTGTCAGTAAGCCATAATTTCCAACACGACATTATTTTTTGAATACAAGTTAAATTGGTCTCTGCAATTATTATACCCCGTAGCTGTTCTTGATTGTTCATGGACTGAATTGCATTTTTCCTTAGGCTTAATGATCACCATCCCCCCCCCAAAAAAAAACATAAACAGATGAAATTGAAAGCAAAAAAAAATATGGTAACTGTCAGCGGCCCCGTGTACATATATCTCTACTTGGCTCGTGGATGTCAGTGAAGAGCAAAGATATTTGATACACTTGTCTTGAGGCGAATTACTCGATAGGTGAATTAATTATATAATGTTCATGCTCTGCTTTCCCTTGACTGTCTGCATAAGTCTCGCCTGCTTTTAGGAAGGACTCGGAGGCAAAGACTAGTGGGACCGTAAATGTTAATCCATTACACGAAGCAGATTCATCACTTTCCATAGAGACAATTAAACCATCGACCTTGTCGACGTTAGCTAGCCTTGGTTAGGGTATAGGGTAGTCGCGGGTAGTCGTGCAGGGTAGTCACAGGCTGACGGGTAGGGTAGTCATGGGTAGTCGTGTAGGGTAGTCATGGGTTGTAGGGTAGGGTATATTCAAGGGTAATAAGGGTAGTCACGGGTAATTAGGGTAGTCACGGGTTGTCGGATAGGGTATAGTCACGGGTAATTAGGGTAGTCACGGGTTGACGTGTAGGGTAGTCATGGGTTGTCGGGTAGGGTATATTCAAGGGTAATAAGGGTAGTCACGGGTTGAAGTGTAGGTTAGTTACGGGTTGTCGGATAGGGTATAGTCACGGGTAATTATAGGGTAGTCACGGGTTGACGGGTAGGGTAGTCACGGGTTGTCGGGTAGGGTAGTCACGGGTTGTCGGGTAGGGTATTTTAACCCACAGAATCGAAACTCTCTAAATTGATATCAATAATGTCCATTTTTGATAATGTCCATTGTTCACCTTTATGTCCGATTGTCCGAATTTCTTTTCAATTAATACATCGGCGATGTCAGGAGTAGTGTCACGTGTGTATTTGGACTTCAACGACCGTTGACTCGAGCGATCTGCTGAGACCTTGACGTCTGAGACTTGCTTCTTGACTCTAATCAATTGATGCACCGTAACAGGGAATGGGGGTAGCATCATCCCATTACAGCACACAATAAAATATGTAATGACAAACGATCAACAATCTTCGGTGTAGGAAACCAGTATACATCGATATGCCCCTCTTTAACCTCCTCAGCCTCCACATTCTACAAACCTCACACACCCTACACAGCCTTACCAACACCTCATCCTCCCCATCCTCCCTATCATCCTAAGATTACCACCTGTTCCTCTGTAATTGGAATTGATGTAAACCTGTATAATTCATTACCTAGAAGTTTGCTAAAGATAAACATCGCGGCACTCTACCAATTCTACTTTCATTAAATTCATAAAATTAATGCTTATAGCAATTCTCGCAACGACAGAAAACGACAGATAAAGGCATTCCCAACGTCTTTGTATAGGCTATTCAATATTGCCATGACGACAGCAGTCAACAAACACCTTGCGGTAGAAATGGTCCGCTTCAATTAGCTTGCTGGCTCGATGGTTTCATATTTGCCGAGCCTTGAACACTTGGTTGCGTTTCTCGTACTCTCGTACGTTTCTCGTAATTGGCTTCTACCCTACCCATATTTGGCCGGCGTAATGCGCGCACGCCTATTGTGTTGTTCGCATGCTCTGTAGGTGTTTGCGATGAACTAATGGGTGTGGCCTCAGTGATAATGCATTCAATTAATGCATCGTCCGATCCAAAAGGAGCTTTTGAATATTCATCAGCTCTCAAGGAGAACAAAATACTAATTGTGACGTGTCATGAGGTGATGAATATCGGCATGACAACGAAATACGAAAAACACAACAAACTATGTCATATATAGCGCATCTGCTGACAGCTTGGTCCATGCTAGCAGTGGACGAGGAGACGTCAACATGGCCAGACCTGGTGCATACCTCCTCTGGTCTTTTCTGATCAAGATCGTTCTGATTCCTTCTTGTCTGGGTGGTCGCTGCCCCGCCTCTTGGAACAAGAGAGACCAGTCTTGCTACCGTCTGCTGAACGATACTATAATGACGGGAGCGAAAGCTGTCGAGAGGTGTCATGAGATTGGTGGTGGCTTGGCGGTGCCTGGTTTACAGGCTGAGCAGGACACCATCTGGGCATTGATACAGGAAGCTGGGTTGGATGACGACGTCTACATCGGCTGTAAGAGCCCAGATGGTTATAAGGCAAATTTCGTCTGCACGGAGCATGGCGGGAAGGTGCGGAGCTACCGTCACTGGGAAGAAGGTGAGCCGGATGGTGGGTACCATGCCAGTGGACGTTGCGTGAGAATTGAATATTCTAACGGTGAATGGGATGACGCTCCGTGCACTAGTCCCTACTACGCTATATGCGAGACCTCCCAGCTGCAAGACGACACCAAGATGCCTCTCACCTGCCTCAAAGCGGATGCTAACGGTCGCTTTGCACCGTAACAACCTGCTGCCCATACGGTCCTTAGTCGCAATACCACAGGCACTAATAAGAAGCATGGTCATGCACTGTGCCCTGCTTTAAGATTTCTGTCGCTTTCACAAGGACTCGTAGAGAAGTTGATCGGAGGACCGCCATAATTATTCAGTTCAAACTTCAATTTTAAATTTGCAAGAAGTTTGTGCCTCGCTTTTAAGGTAGTTAAAATAGTGTCATAAACTGTATCGCCACGAACATTTTTATTTCATCTTGGACATGAACTGTGACTTTATACTACAAACTGCACACCTAGGATGATCGCATACTGGAAGGATACATGACACTGTATGGGACATGCACGGACATATCTTTGTTGGAGAGGAATATGCTTTTGTCTGGTTTGTGACTGTGACCGAAACTGCTCTGGACATTATTTTGATGTCACGCTGGACTCAAGAACTGTGATCGACTCTAACTTCCCTCGTCAAACACCACTACTACTACTAAGGCCCATCGCTCCCAGTGAAGCACAGGCCATCGACAACCCTTCGCCATCGCACTCTGTTCTGGCTCCCCTTCAAATGACTCTTACAAACTATAAAAAAAACCGAAGCAAACTTGCTTCAGGAGTTTCACCAGCATTAATTTCGAATTCAAGATGAAATAAATAATACAGCGTTCAGTGAGATACAGTACATCTTGTTTGAACTTGTTTCATCTCTCTTTCGTCTTTCTTTTTCTTTTAAATATCATGTTTTAATCTGATATTGCGTTTACGCGGTAGTATTATACAATGATGACTATACATTAGGGCCTAAATATTCTACAGTGGTTTCAGGTGTGTAATGGAGGAGGAATGACAGACAGATTCAGCGGAAATGGCGTCGTGAACAGCAAAGACCAATACTTTCAATAGTACGGGTGGGTACCGGGAATTCCGATAATTGTATCGCCAAAATTCATCACTTTACTTTTACCGGATGAGGGGGTTACCTATCGGCTGTACAAAATGAACATATGTGGACTTATTAATTTCAATATAGTTGCTGCATGACAGTATTGTCACTGCCGATTTTTTTTATACAAATTGTTGTTTATTCCACACCTTACATTAATTGTCATTGCTACTGTTCCCAGTTTTGATTCTCTAAAATTCTCCGTTTTTATTCCTGAAAAAAAACCCTCACGATATTCTGTCGAGATTTTGGCAAAATTGATACCCGCCTTCAGACTTACGTTGGTCTTCGCTACCCGGTCGTAATTCAATAATGTTATTGCATTACGAGCGTCCTTGTCCCTAATTATCTTCCCAACGTTAGAAACGGACTTAATTGCTGTTTCCATGGATACTTTGCGAATTCCGCGCATTGCGATTGTGCAATGCTTTGCAAACTCTTGAGGGCGCACTATTGTGAATTGATGGAACCATTATCGGTCTCAAATAACAATGTTTTTTTTTAATCTAAAATTTAGTGGGCCTGACGTTTCGATCCTAGCAGGACCTTTCTCAAAGGCAGAGTGATTTGAATGATTTTTTTTATAACAGAATTGCGTTGACAGAGACTGAGCCTGAGCCCAAGCCCTAGCCGGAGCACGAGCCATTGAATAAACCATCTCACTCAACCAAAAATCATGTTGTATAAACGTCGTTCAGATCTGATATTTAGGCCGTGTCCGAATCTGTTGGCTAGAGCTACGGCTAGATCTTCGCTCCATTGGAAACACACACAGAGGGATGCGAAGACAATAGCTGTAGCCGTAGACGTAGCTCTGGAAGCCCGTTTCGGACACGGCCTTAGCCTCAGCCAATGCATTGTTTGTGAGAAACAATAAAAAAGACTTGAAGGTTTGCATGGTGGAAACAATTATTATTAATTGGTTTGCGGTAACACCATGTGTATCATCTCTTTTGAGACTGAGTGTGGCTCTGAAAAGAGCCGTTGACTCAACGTTTCGAGCAGTGTGTACTCTGCTCGTCGTCAGGAAACTGCAGCATTCCAACTATCATCAGGGGTTTGTAGGGCTTGGAGGAGTGGTGAAGCGTGGAGGAACCTTCCCGCCAAAAGTTGTGGTCGTGACCGTCGTGACCCTTGAAGTGTGGAGAAACAATAAGTCATAAACGGGGCAAACCTCCTTACAGATACCCAGGATACATTGCGAAAGCAGGTCGTGCTCTCGATGTGAACGCATGGTGGCGCCCTTCCATATTGTTCACTCATTGGAAGAGAAAATATAGAACGGACTTGGTTCTAATTAGGCCTTAAACGGTCGATCACTGGCATACATTCATTATCATTAGTGATAAGATGTGTATAGACATGTCTATTGCCATGATTTGTGCTTCTTTACTTTGACCAAAATCATTCCATTGATGATGATAGGTAAAATTATGATCAAATATTTAATTAAAAAGTATTCCACTAATGATTCCATTGATAATGACAATTTAATGAACCAATCTTCAGTTGATGTCGAATCATTTCCTACTCTACGCCCTGCCATTTTCTTTGATCTCCCCGCCAGCTTTTCTTGTCATGGGTCTGTCATCCGTGTCCTAATTACTATCCTCTCCCTATCTCTTTTCGTTCTTGTCATTCGGCCTTTGGGAAAGGTCTCCTAGGATCGAAACGTCAGGCCCTCTATTAGTTTCAATCAATATAAATGTCACCCCAACGTCCAAAGACTTCAAATGATTTAGTGATAGAGACTGTAAGACAACAACAATAATTCATAAAACACGATGGTAATTATTGCATCACACGGAGAATTATACTTTTATTTCAATGGAGAAAATGCTCTCCCTTTTTTGTTGGTAACGCATAATAACCATTCTTCTACGAGCAGTCGTTCATTCAAATGGTCATTACAAATCAACAGTTCCAGAGAAACGAAGTGAGAGAATGTATATACAGGGTGCTGATATTAAGAACGCTAACGTTGATCCGAAGTGAAGTTCTAGTCCAGCATGCAATCCACTGTTCAGTATATCCAATGCTCTATCAGCCATAAACACAAACCGCGTAGCTGTCCGTTCCACTTCGTTGAAGACAAGTATGTCCGTGCGTGTCCCATACATTGTCATGTACCCTTCCAGCATACAATCATCCCAGGTGTGCGGTTCACCGTTTAGAAAGTCGCAGTTCAAGTCCAAGATGAAATGAAGTTCGTAGCGATACATTTTTGTCGATAATCATATGACACTATTTCTATCACGAAATCTTAAAGCAGGGCACAGTGCATGACCATGCTTCTTATTAGTGCCTGTGGTATTGCGACTACGGACCGTATGGCAGCATGTTGTTACGGTGCAAAGCGACCGTTAGCATCCGCTTTGAGGCAGGTGAGAGGCATCTTGATGTCGTCTTGCAGCTGGGAGGTCTCGCACATAGCGTAGTAGGTAATAGTGCACGGAGCGTCATCCCATTTACCGGTAGAATATCCAATTCTCACGCAACGTCCACTGGCACGGTACCCACCATCCGGCTCACCTTCTTCCCAGTGACGGTAGCTCCGCACCTTCCCGTCATGCTCCGTGCAGACGAGATTTGCCTTATAACCATCTGGGCTCTTACAGCCGATGTAGACGTTGTTATTCAACCCAGCATCCCGTATCAAGGCCCAGATGGTGTCCTGCTCAGCCTGTGAACCAGGCACCGCCAAGCCACCACCAATCTCATGACATCTATCGGCAGCTTCCGCTCCCGTCATTTCAGTATTGGTCAGCAGACGGTAGCAAGACTGGTCTCTCTCGTGCCAGGAGGCGGGGCAGCGACCACCCAGACAAGAAGGAATCAGAACGATCTTGATCAGAAAAGACCAGAGGAGGTATGCACCAGGTCTGGCCATGTTGACGTCTCCTCGTCCACTGCTAGCAGGGACCGAGCTGTCAGCAGATGCTCTATATATGTCATCGTTTGTTGTGTTTTTCGTAATTCGTTGTCATGCCGATATTCATCACCTCATGACACGTCACAATTAGTATTTTGTTCTCCTTGAGAGCTGATGAATATTCAAAAGCTTATTTCGGGTCGGAAGATACACTAATTCAATGCATTATCACTTGGGCCACACCCATTAGTTCATCACGGACATCTAAAGAGCATGCGCACACTGATACAATAGTTACGCATGCGCGCACTAATTCGGCCAAATAAGGTTACGTCAGTAGCCACGTTCATTCGTGCGGGGATTTTCAACTGGTGTGTATAATACGATACACGCGTGCAGGTAATTAAGACCAGAAAAAAACCGAACAAACGAAAAGTCCATCGTAGGTCTCTGCACGAATATCTATAATCCAATGAACAGCCAATTACTGGAATAGGACAGGCTATAGCCAATGTATTTCATCATCAGTCTTTTTTTCATCATCCGTTTTTATTTCGATATGGGAAGTGTCGGATTGTCCCTTCCATAAACAATAATGAGAGGTTTTTTATCTCAAAAGTTAGAGGGCCTGACGTTTCGATCCTAACATTTTCTTTTTCTTTTTTGCCATTGAGAATGGTCCTTTTAGGATCGAAACGTCAGGCCCTCTAAGTTTGGAGATTTATATATTGCAGGTCATTTTAGTCAGTGAGCATTTTGCAAAAGTTTTTGAATTAGCTTAGAAAGTTTTTAATGGTATAAACAGCACCAGCCTTTAATATCCGAGGAGAAATTGTACAATTTTCTTCCCTGTCATTCCCGCCAAATTAAAGGGGGCTCCATTAGTGATTTTCACGAACCTTTGAGAAAGATGTGCTCACTAATTCGTTCAAATCGTATTACTTTTGGCAAAAATTAAGGCGGTAATTCAATGAGGGTTTGCCCTGTTCGACGTAACAAGCACTGAGTGCCCAGTGCTTTGCCCGATGCCTGATGAAAACAAATCAGGCAGCTCGGGCGGGATTCGAACCCGCAACTCCTTCTTTCTGAGTTTTTGTCATCAGGCATATGGCAGAGCGCTGATCATTTAGTGCTTATCACGTTGAGAAGGGCAAACTCTCATTGAATCACATTTTTTGAATTTACTTCCTCGAAGCAAACACCATGTTACATCTATGAAGTGAAGACTGAGTAAAGCACTCACGTAAAGACATCAATTAGGAGACGTTTTATAAACAATAATTGAAGTAAACAAAGAATGACCGCAGAAAACCTGTTTTTATCAAGCTGAGGTGAAATTTGAAATGAATATGACGTGTCAGAACAGTGCCGTTTTTGTTACCTAACTTAAAATCATTATAAGTGACAACATGATATATGGTAATTAATTTACTAGAAAACAAGGAGGATAATTCTTTACTTCACAAATCCTTCATGGAGGTCAGATTTTGGATTTACAGGCACGCAAAGCGAGGCTCGTATTTCAGAAACAAAAATGTATGAGACAGTAGGTCTATTAACTGAAGACTCCTACTGGACCTGAACTATTTCTAAAGACCTGTGCCATAAATAAGGGGAAATATGCACGCAGTGAAAGGAACAACATGAGAAGATGCTGTTTACTTGTACAGGTCAAAGTCAAAGTTATATTTGAGTGGCATTCTCTTCATGGTTCCAGAAAAAACCCACCAGACAGCCAGTCCAGTGCATTCACACTCGGCACTAGACCGACGCTGAAATCACTAGACTCGGTCCACGGTCCAGTGGATATTTAGAGCCCTGGGTGTCATTCAATCCTTTGGTGTCTCGACTACCTCGTTATTTTTCCAATTATTTCAGCAGTGAGGCTAAACGTAATTCCCTTCAGAGACAAGGGACAAGGGGAACATGTTTAATTTTTTTAATAATTATTTTAGGAGATTGGAGATTTCTTTATTTTTTGTATAATTATATATAAGGAGAGATTGATCGGTGCAGAGTGGAACACGTTCCCGGAAACTGCTGCCATTTGTTCCTCGCCAACAAAGAAAATCGGCTTTCCGCTGTATCCCAGTTGCCAGGGAAACCCTTCCAGTCCTTTTTCATATAAAACTTACCAAATCGTTCCCCCTGCTTTCGTCATATTGATTTTGCAGATGCTGGCCTTCAGTACCTGGTGTAGAGCAGCGTGCAAAGCGAAATCCCGTTATCTTATACTCCACAAACCACACCCCTTGGGCTACACACCGTGTAATTCCTTTGATTTTATTTGAAATTGGTTAAAAGAGATTGTATTCTATCCCTAAATGTGGATTTGTTTTGTTTTACTCAAAGACGATGAAGTAGCGGCATGAAAGCGGAGGCCCAAGGAATTTATTTGATAATTATGTGTTTTACCAAAATGGCCGCCGTTAATTGTTGCTGTTAACTTGTAACTCTTAGATCATGTGCTCGCTGGTAAACAATTTGGGATACCAGCTATTCAAGAGGTTTAACTGGTATTCAGTTTGTGAGTGGTCGTTGGTAAATAAACTCCCTTACTAGTTAAACAGGTGGTTTAACTGGTATTCAGTTTGTGAGTGGTCGTTGGTAAATAAACTCCCTTACTAGTTAAACAGGTGGTTTAACTGGTATTCAGTTTGTGAGTGGTCGTTGGTAAATAAACTCCCTTACTAGTTAAACAGGTGGTTTAACTGGTATTCAGTTTGTGAGTGGTCGTTGGTAAATAAACTCCCTTACTAGTTAAACAGGTGGTTTAACTGGTATTCAGTTTGTGAGTGGTCGTTGGTTAATAAACTCGCTTACTAGTTAAACAGGTGGTTTAACTGGTATTCAGTTTGTGAGTGGTCGTTGGTTAATCAACTCGCTTACTAATTCGTGTACATTGCAAGACACTTCCGTGGGTTATGGGCGATCATAGCATGGTGCATGCAGACGTTAGTTCCAGTCCATGCTTGTACGTGACTGGTCTTACCCAAGACTTCTACGAAACCTTTGACATATTTTACCCTGTTTATGAGAGGATATTTTTGGCTCGCTAAAACACTTGCTTGGATGCAAGTATGTTGAAAAAGGCCGTGTTTGTTGGAATTAAGGCTGATTATGTGGTGCATCATAGAGACATTGATACCTACTGTCACATAATCGTCACCCATAACTCTAAGTAGTTCGAAACCATGACGTACACAATCGAGTCCACAATAACTCGAACTAACTCTCTGTTTCATTACCCGATCTCGGAAAAGTCAGAGGAAAATGAGGAAGGTATTGTACACGATCAGTTTGAATAATTATCTTCGTTTATTTGTACGCTACTATAGTTCTTACACATACATATTTTACATAAGTTTAACGTGAGGTGTTAGGTTTGAGAGGGCCATCTTGGCGACTAGTCGGGCCGCCATTGGTGGCTAGTCGGGTTGTCATTGGCGACTAGTCGAGCCGTCTTGGCGACTAGTCGAACCTTCATAGGTCAGGAGCGACTCTAAAGAGATCCAACTGGGAGATCCAACTATTATGATTATTTCCGACGTGATACAAAATGCACCAACGGTGTGCTAATAAAACGCTTCAAATCGCATTGTGTTAAAGGCCCTAAACATCATTGGTGAATGCCAAACAATTGCACACTTTGTGTGTTAAACCGTTAATCATTCCAGAAAAGTAATCCTGCTAAGGTTTGTAGCTCAAATGGCAATGTGAGAAAGTAGAAAAAGGAAAAAAAATCATGGTTTTCGCACAGTTCCGTAGTATAAGAAATAGTTCATTACTCGCGAGAAATAAACTATTTGTCGATGTTTGAGTGAGGATTTCTCGAGAAGTACAGCATCCAAGACCGTAAGATTTCAACATGAGGATTATATCATGACCATCTACAAACTGTGTAAAATTAGAAGGAAATCTGTGGACATTGATGTTTTCCAATCTTCTCAATGTTGTATTGGGCCTTTAAGTGTCGACCTAGCTGTTGGTAGCTGGCTCGTCTAGTCTGCCCTCAAGTCGTCAGACTCGGTTCAAATATCACACTTGTTTTGGTTTGTCTCTAGAATGGCTGTCTGTGGCGGGAACCAGACGATTGACGGTCTGCTTCTAGCTGTGTGTGCATGAGCCTGAACGTGAGTACACGTATCGATTGGATTCCATGCTAAGGTGCGATTCTGGTGCGTGTGTGCGTTTAGTACTGTATCACAAGACTATAGTTTAACGCAAGATCCTCTCTGAATGCAGCGACCAGTTCAGAAGACTGGCACGCAATCTCAGGCCATACAGACATTGGATACATTGACATTGTCACTGTTCATGACATGTCTTACCAAACCCACGGAAGCTAACATTGGTCAACCCTGTAAACGTGGAATCTGCCGATGTGCTCGGCAGTAAACATCTATAATGGAATCAAAAATAAGTCCTGTACAGTTGATTAATGCAGACTACTCTCACCATTGTTACTCATTGGGCAGTGTTGTATCTACGTTTGCCATTGCCTGGCCACCGATTTCCCTGTAAAATGGTAAGGAGGTTTGCTGTGACACCATGACATCATCATACAGTCTCAATCTCCTGATGACGGGAAGAGTACACATTACAGTACCCGATATATACATTGAGTTACCGACTCTTTTCAGAGCCATACTCTTTCTGTTAAGAGATTATATACACGGTGTCACCACAAACCTCCTACTTGGTATTTCCACCGTGCAAACCTTCAAATCTTATCATACTCCTTCTTTTAAGAGATGATGTACATGGTGTCACCGCAAACCTCCTACTTGGTATTTCCACCATGCAAGCCTTCAAATCTTATCATACTCCTTCTCTTAAGAGATGATGTACTTGGTGTCACCGCAAACCTCCTACTTGGTATTTCCACCATGCAAGCCTTCAAATCTTATCATACTCCTTCTCTTAAGTGATGATGTACATGGTGTCACTTTAAACCTCCTACTTGGTATTTCCACCATGCAAGCCTTCAAATCTTATCATACTCCTTCTCTTATGAGATGACGTACATGCATGGTGTCACCGCAAACCTCCTACTTGGTATTTCCACCGTGCAAACCTCCAAATTTCATCATACTCCTTCTCTTAAGAGATGATGTACATGGTGTCACCGCAAACCTCCTACTTGGCATTTCCACCATGCAAGCCTTCAAATCTTATCATACTCCATCTGTTAAGAGATGATGTACATGGTGTCACTTCAAACCTCCTACTTGGTATTTCCACCATGCAAGCCTTCAAATCTTATCATACTCCTTCTCTTATGAGATGACGTACATGCATGGTGTCACCGCAAACCTCCTACTTGGTATTTCCACCGTGCAAACCTCCAAATTTCATCATACTCCTTCTCTTAAGAGAATATGTACATGGTGTCACTGCAAACCTCCTACTTTGTATTTCCACCATGCAAGCCTTCAAATCTTATCATACTCCATCTGTTAAGAGATGATGTACATGGTGTCACTTCAAACCTCCTACTTGGTATTTCCACCATGCAAGGCTTCAAATCTTATCATACTCCTTCTCTTAAGTGATGATGTACATGGTGTCACTTCAAACCTCTTACTTTGTATTTCGACCATGCAAGGCTTCAAATCTTATCATACTCCTTCTCTTAAGTGATGATGTACATGGTGTCACTTCAAACCTCTTACTTTGTATTTCGACCATGCAAGGCTTCAAATCTTATCATACTCCTTCTCTTAAGTGATGATGTACATGGTGTCACCGCAAACCTCCTACTTGGTATTTCCACCGTGCAAACCTCCAAATTTCACCATACTCCTTCTCTTAAGAGATGATGTACATGGTGTCACCGCAAACCTCCTACTTTACATTTCCACCATGCAAGCCTTCAAATCTTATCATACTCCTTCTCTTTAGAGATGGTGTACGTGGTGTCACCGCAAACCTCCTACTTGGTATTTCCACCGTGCAAACCTCCAAATTTCATCATACTCCTTCTCTTAAGAGATGATGTACATGGTGTCACCGCAAACCTCTTACTTTGTATTTCCACCATGCAAGCCTTCAAATCTTATCATACTCCATCTCTTAAGAGATGATGTACATGGTGTCACCGCAAACCTCTTACTTTGTATTTCCACCATGCAAGCCTTCAAATCTGAAATGTAAAATGGTGGTTGGGATCGCCATTGATGTAGGAACATCTTTGAGTTTCGAATGTTTGTATGTGGATTCACGTTGTAGGGTGAGTGTATAGCCCTATTATGGTCTATCTCGAGATATGCATACCAAGTCCATACAGCCAACAACTCCTATGGTCTTGCGTTGATTTTTGTCCCTATTTTTGAAGTTCACTCAAGAAGAAAATGTGTCACAGTAGATTCTGATGGCTACATGCGACGTCTTGAGTTTGAACAGGAAGCTTCCTTATCATAATATAAGAAAAGACACGGACAAGGTCCTTCCATATGCTTGGTTTTGGGCCCGTTAATTTGGCTAATGTCTTAATTAAAGTTTCTCAGGCCGAAATATATCTATGACAGAATGCAGTATCCACCGCTATACAGATTTGAATCCGCCACACGACACCGACCAGCTCCGTCGGTGGGCAAGTGGTTAAGACGTCTACACTAGAAAGTTGCAGGTTCGAATCCCGCCCGAGCTGCCTGGATTGTTTTTCGGCCGGCAATCGGGCAAAGCACTGAGTTGGACAAACCCGTGTTTGAAATACATTCTCCTCGACGGAAAGTCAAAATGAGGATCTACAGTCTGAAGTGATTTTCCAGAAGTGTTGGACTGGAATAAGACGGTGATGCAAGCGGGAATATTCAGGCCTTGAACTCTTGGAGCTTGAGGAGATGTCCACAGTGATGGTGTCTGGATATGTGGTGTTTGATATCTACAATGTCTTGCCTATGGTAGGTGAGTGACTATGTCCTAACGTCGGTATCCACGGCAGAGTTAGCCATACGGTCGTTCTCGGTGATTCTGGGCAGGGTGAAGGTCATACGCACGCACTGCGCTGCCTTACGGGATTTCTTCCTGGACTTAGCGCACAGCTCAGCGATG
Source organism: Luidia sarsii (assembly GCA_949987565.1). Classification (NCBI taxonomy): domain Eukaryota; kingdom Metazoa; phylum Echinodermata; class Asteroidea; order Paxillosida; family Luidiidae; genus Luidia; species Luidia sarsii. The sequence goes on from OX465121.1 coordinate 11,269,665, forward strand.
GTGTACAGGTATGGGTTGAGTGACGAGTTGATGGGGAGGATGAAGACCACGGTCCAGGCGTAGAGCTCCTCTGGGACGTTGAGGGCGCCACTCTGGGTCAGGATTCCCATGACTATGATGGGCATCCAGCAGAGGAAATCCGTGCCCACCACGAGGGCTACTCGGCTGGCAAGCTTCACTTCGCGTGAGTAGCTGGCGCTGTGGTGTGAGGACGTGCGCGCCTGACCACCGTTCCCCGTCCTCTTGCCGGCCATCTGCCCCTGCCGACCCACGCTGCGTGAAGAGCGCCGTACGATAGCAAAGATTAGCAGGTAACAGAGAAGTACCACCAGGAAGCAGAGCAGATTCAGACCAAGGTAGAGGAACACCGAGAAGGCCCAGGCGGGACGAGTGCTCACCGTCACCTCCTGATGATCGAAGACGCCCGTCTCTCTAGAGAAGGACCACGTGGCTGTGTGGTTGACCGGTGTGGTGATCAAGGGCAAGCCCACGCAGACATCGGACAGGCCGTAGAGGGCGGGCTTGGAGTCCGCCATTATGGTACCTGCCAGACTCAAGGCAAAGGCGACCAGCCACATCAAGCCGACTGCTAGTCTCACGTAGCGCGCCTCCAGACGAAAGCGGCTGAAGGGGAATGCGATGCTGACGAAGCGGTCCAGGCTGATGAGAGTCACCAGAAACACGGATGCCTCCGATGACAGCATGGAGGCAAAGCCTATTGCCTTGCACCACGCTCCCGAACGCCAGGCCTCCGCGTAGAGAAAGTAGTCCCGGCCGAAGTGGAGATCGGCTGAGCCTATGGCCAGCATGTAAAGGCCCATCAGAGAGTCCGATGCCGCTAGGTGTGCAATCAGGACTGACTGCACCGTCGCCTCTCGACGACCTTTGGAGACCGTCCGCTGGTAGATAACCACGGCGTTACCGATGACAGCGCTGGTGCCCAGCACCCAAATGGCGACGCGTAGAACCCCGTTGGGCATGAGTCGCTGGCAGTTGGCGAACGATTCGCTGGGACCTCGGCAGGACACGTTCCTCTCAGGATCCAGAAGGCAGCAGAGACGATGATCTGTCGTCGACCTTTGGAAGGAAAGCATCAACGAGACAAACTCTTTGGCCGAATTCACATCATCTTATAATGAAAGTCTTGGATACTTTTCTAGACTCCGGTCTTCTCTACGATGAGACCAGAAACAAGACTTAGATCTTTGTGGAAGACATTTTATGAGCAAAGCTGGATGTCGCTGTGTGTGGGGAAGAAGTCATGTTTGGGTGTGGTTGATAAGATGTACACGGTGAAGCGATGATGATATGGCTTGTACGAGCACAATAAAATTGTGGCAATGGAGAGTATTGAAGTAAATTGGTGTTGGCAGGTATAATTAATTGTTGCCTTAGCAAAAGAAGGTCACTAAGATCATTTTAATTGACCCATTAGATTATATTTTGTACCTTCTTTAATCCTATCCACATTCGGTCTTCACATATTACGTCATGATGACGTACACTAAATGCGGAAGGCTATACAATGGACCAGATGAATTTGTACCCAGCAGAAGGGCATAAAGAGAGGAACCCGACGAATTTATAGTGAAGATGGCTGGGCTGATGGTGATGACGTCAATATCCATGGTGACTAGAATGACGGCATCATTAGATGGAGCGATAGAGAGGGTGAGAGTAATGACGTCATATCCTATACGGAGCAACCCTTTTTACTTACAGTGTCGTCAAGCTGTCCAGTCCGTCTAATAGACCCACTGTAGGTGACAACAAGTCAGCATGAAGGATGTTTCTATGGGAAATAACACAACAATCATCGTGCTCACTATTCAATCATATCGGTTTTGTTGTAACGGAGGATGTGGTCAAGAACTGCCCTCTAACTGAGAGCTTGATTCAAACTGCGTCACAATATTCACGCCTATGCCAATACAAGGAAGGATTTAGTGGGTGTGGGGCCTAGCAATGGAGAGAGCAACTTAAGCCTCTTGTCAAAAAGATCAAAGGTTGAGTGCCGGTTGAATTCCTCCGACCGATACAATTTTCCGCCGGTAGAAAGCCGATTGTACTGGACTCTTGGGTGAGCAATATTATTCACGATGGCTATCCGGTGGAAACGACATCGGACGGGTCATATCATCTGATGCCCAACCGATGATCTTTTTGACAAGAGGCCTTAGGTGGACATACGGTTCAGCAATTAGGGGAGGGAGGAATTCCATTGCAATCCATTATGACAGCTATCTTGATAAATTGTCTCATATTTCAAAGTCAGCTCTTATTGTGTTTGTTAGTTTGTTTACAAAACATACAGTGGAGGTAAGTCCTCGAGACTACGTTCTTAAATCATGCCGGTGAATCTGGAGTTTTCTTTCTTATTTCGAAGCAAACCTTTCAGAAGTCAAATGCAATTAACTCACAGAGAAACGACTTTGGAAAGACCCTGGAAAGCACCGGGCTCTATGCTTGTGATAGGCACGTTAACCATCCACCTGAAATATAAAATACAGATATATAATGACAAAATATTAAGGAAACACTACTTATTAGTACTCGTAATTACTCAAAGTATGGGTAACTACATGTACTCGTAAGTACTCGTAAGTACTCGTAAGTACTCGTAAGTACTCGTAAGTACTCGTAAGTACTCGTAAGTACTCGTAAGTACTCGTAAGAACTCGTAAGTAATACTCGTAAGTACTCGTAAGTACTCGTAAGTACTCGTAAGTACTCGTAAGTACTCGTAAGTACTCGTAAGAACTCGTAAGTAATACTCGTAAGTACTCGTAAGTACTCGTAAGTACTCATAAGCACTCGTAAGCACTCGTTAGTACCTTTAAGCACTCGTAAGTACCCATAAGTACAAGTATTCGTAAGTAATATTAACATCTATCGCCTTGAGGGCCTATGGACATTCAGTCATGTTTTGCAGCAAATCCAAAGACCGCCCTCTCTTGTCAGATGCTCTACTCAGTCATTATTTTCAACAGTAACCGATTCTTATGTGGTGTGGTACACTGGTGAAATCACAGCGATCTTACTTACAGGATCTGAAGATTGGGCATCCCGGAGAATGTACCAGAGCGTAGGTCTGTAAGAGTGTTGTTTCCGAGGTCTCTGCAGCAGAGAAGACGAACGTAAAACCATAGGTCGCCTGTCATTTTCTTAAACTCATTATCAGTTTGATGGTGCCATCTATTACTTGATATTTCGATTCCCGTAATAAGGGTTTGTGAAGTCGATGGAAATAGGGACACCGTGTGAGTGTCACTGCAAGAAACGAATGCACTGTATTCGGGGGAAAAAAAGGTTTGTTTGAAAACGTATGGAACGCCGATTGGGGCATCTTCTTATTCCAGGGTGATCTCAGTTAATGGGCTATGTTTTTGTGTAGATGATGGAATGATAGCCGAATAGAAAGCCCGGAAATAGTGTTTTAGTTCAAAGGGCTTGCTATAGGGCTAGGAGGTAGATGAATGGCATTAGATTGTCCACGCACAAACTCCATTGATGCGTCTTGACCCAAAACTCCTCTTCAAACTGAATTGTAACGTCAGGGCAGATATGGCGCGATCAAGGGCGCCCTCAACCTCACTCCGCACGCGCCTCTGATATTAGAGCATGCGCAGTCGGTAAAATCAAGAAGGAGAAGGAAAACAAATGGGATATTCCAATGCAGTTGGTACTTACAGGAATAGCAGGTTCTCTAATCCTTCAAAAGCACCCGGCTCCACCTGGGAGATATTGTCGTTCACGAGGTTTCTGTCGAAAGTAACCAACAACGTGGAAATAAATCCAAAGTTTAACTGGACCACGACTTGAAATCGAGACCTCTGGTTTTACGTAACAGCGCTGCTATCCAGTCCTTAAAATGGTTTCCCAAATAGTCAACTAGTCGACTATTTTTCTGGCAGGCTTGTCAAACTAGTCGACTATTTTTCTGGCAGGCTTGTCAAAGTGTTCTTTACCATTTGACTAGTCCATCCATGCCCCTGCTATACTCCCCCCTTCCTATTTGTTTTGTCCCTGTCATTTTGCCTTTTAGAAAGGTCCTGCTAGAATCGAAACGTCCGCTCTCCAAATTTCTGATAAAAAAATACTTTGAATTTTTTTTCAGAACATAATCCCTTTTTTGTTTGACTTAAGCGAAAAATAAAACAGGAAATCACAGGAAATCGATGAAAAAAGCTTCAGGATCCGTTAAGTGAAAGGAGTTGACCCCAATAGGTACAAAGACCAGCTGTCTTTTTACTCAGTCCCCAACCAGTTCTTGAACGATTTTCTGTTTTGCTCATCAGTGGATGCCGTCTTTCAGCGGCCGTTGCATTCTTGCATTCTTGCAAGTCGATTTGGCCGGGGGCTATTTGTGGTAAAGACAGGTTAGCTCGTACTGTAATCGGACGGAGTATATTAAATAATTGCGTACTAGTGACCTGGATTTCTTTCCCCTGGGGGTCGGTACAGGTACGTGGCCGTGTCGTAAGGCCTGACGTAACAGCGGCCGAGCGTGTGGCTTCAGGTGTTTGCTGAAACTGATAGGTCTATAGACCACTGTGTGGCGCCATCTACGTCTATGATCTCGTTTCTGTAACCTCTTTCTCTCTCCTGTTTCATCTACTCTCTCTTTGTGTGTCTCTCTCGGATACTTTCTATACCGTTCTCTCCCACATACGTCTCTCTACTCTGCATCTGCCTTTTACTCACTTTCTTTCATTCTCTCTCCACTCGTCCTCCGTCTGTCTCTTTTATCTCTCCCTTTCCTCTTCCTCTCTCCATTTGTCGCTCTGCCTCGCGTCCTCTCTCTTCCCCTGTTTTTATCTCTCTTCGCTCTCCCCTTCTTCTCTCTTCTCTGTCCCTGTTGTCCCTGTTTCCCCTGTTTCCCTCCATCTCTCTCTCTCTCTCTCTCTCTCTCTCTCTCTCTCTCTCTCTCTCTCTCTCTCTCTCTCTCTCTCTCTCTCTCTCTCTCTCTCTCTCTCTCTCTCTATCTCTCTAGGACGGTCAAGGAGGATCACCGTCACTACTGGTGGTGAAATGTAAGGATTTGTCAAGTTACGCCACACCAGGCAATCTGTACCCACCATCCCTCAGGCGAACCACAACGCTTTCATCGTGGCTTGTTTAGGTTGGATGACAGTTCTCCGTTGCAGTTTGACCAATGGTTACTATCGATAGTGACTGTTTGATGTCACTTTGATAATTGCCGTGGTTATAACTAATCACTTAGGCGATTCAGGCCGACCTACAATTCTTCAATTCCAACCCCGGGTGTCCGTAAGGTCATGACCTCATGGCCTCGTTCTAGTAGAAAGCCGTGATTTAAAAGATGCCGACACGCAGATAGTTTTACGGCCATAGTTTGAACAGGAAGTGACGGCAGTAGAGAGTAGAGAATGTTGGAAGAGGTGAGCAGACTAGTCATGTACTTACAGACTCGTCACATTTCTTAAACCACGGAAACTTCCTCTTTGCAGGGAGGGAATGGAATTTCCCATAATTGAACTGCAAGACAAAAGCCATTGTAGAAATATCATTTAGTTGTAGAATCCTGTAATGGGAATGAGTATAAAGTCGGTTCAAATAAGACTTAAGGCTTTGCGTGGTGGGTGAATCAATATAGGAAGGTTTGCGGTGACACCATGTATCAGGTCTCTTAAAGGAAGAGGTTTGGTTCTGAAAAGAACCTGAGTGGTAACTCGACTGGTCGAAATGTCGAGTTACCACTCAGGTTCTTTTCAGAACCAAACCTCTTCCTTTAAGAGACCTGATACATGGTGTCACCGCAAACCTTCCTATATTAAAGTCGGTTCGTAATTCACAATAGTGCACCCTCAAGAGTTTGCAAAGCGTTGGCCAATGATAATGCGCGGAATCTGCTTACCCAATGCGCATCTGGAGAGGATCAATTATTGGTCTTTATTATGGAGATCAATGGGGTCGATAGATTCCACGCACTGTGATTGGTCAACGCGTTGCAAACTCTTGAGGGCGCACTATTGTGATCGCCCGTAACCCATGCATGCAGTACGAGTCAAGGGCCTTTTCCAAAGCCCGGCTAAGGCTCAGGCTCCGGCTTTGTCTCGAGTTCTTTCATCCATTTCAATTACAAGGCATGAAAACAGGAAGCCTTTGGCATCATTTTTGAATGTTTGACTGAGTTTTGAAAGGGATCCAAAGCTTCAACTTCAAAAAAGAACTCCAACTTGTACTTCAGCATTTGGATAACTGAGACGAAGCCTGAGCCGAAGCCTCAGCCGGGTTTTGGAAAAAGGCCCAAATTTCGTCCTATCTGAAGGCAGGTAAATAAAATAATGGCACTTGTTAACTCACAGATGCTGTAGACTGGTCAGATCTTCGAACGTTTCCGGGTTGATGAACTCCAGGGCATTGTGGGATAGCTGGCTGTCAAATTATCAACACAAACATCACAATGTAAACTTGCAACTTAAAACCGGCATGGAAACCACAACTAACCACAAATAATTTTTCCTGTGGGAGGATAAGGGCCATGCACAAGGACATTCCACAGCGGTTTTTTTTGTGGTGACCTGTGGTATGTGAGCCTACACTCCTGTGGGCACTGTGGTAAATTGAGGTATACAGTGTGTGTCCTGTGCGGGAGGTGCAAAGCATTAGGGTTAAGCAACCGTATAAATACCATTGGAAATGGGTTTTTTGCCTTTATTAAAATGGATTTTGAATAATCTATGGTAAGTGCCCCCACATTGTGCGCTGTCATAATATATCTTAATTACTCTCGAATGGGCATTGGTGTGGTCGTCATCCAACCGTGATAATGAATGCGTGTAATGTTTAATTGAACGCTACCACCCAACGCACGTCCATGTATATCGTCTAGAGGATTTATTGTCGAACCTTTTCAAACTATTAAAGTACACCTTGTTCTGTGTCTATTCTCCTCAATCACATTTGTTTCACCCAAGTGGTCTTACACTTTGGTGGGCGTATTTGATTGGATGTCGTGGCACTTACAGCGACTCCAAACCTTGTAATCCTTCCAGAGCTCCGCGTTCAATGTAGCGAATCGGCACGTGCTCCAGATCCCTGCGAAAGCCAGGCAGAAGGAAAAGGTGCTGAACACAAATGTATAGACTTCCTTGCGAAAGGGTTATTGACACTAATACGTCTAGCTCTAAATAGAACCGAACTGTCAAACATACAAGAGGATGGGATACTTCAATCGCATGTCTCATTGATGTATGAGTAGACACACAAACCATGCGCAACGAATTCGTCTCCAATACCAGTCTACCATTTCGATATATCACGACTGTCGTTACGTTCTTCAGCATTAATTTATGGGATGGTTTTTACTTGACGTAAACAATGTGTACTGCGGTTCCTAAACATTCAACCTTCCTGACAGACAAGCAGCATTACAGAATTAAAATAGGAACGAATCAGGAATTAATCATCACCTTGGTTATGAAGCTTACTAAGGAATGGATACAGACGGGACACAAACAATAAATGAACTGAGAAATGTTTGCACGAGTTTGATAAACAATCCGGAAATGATTGAGAGTTGTAAAATAACGAGTCTTGTTTTTGTAGGCGTGGATGGAATGAGGGGTACGAGTGACAGGTGCTTACAGGCTGAGTAGTCCGCGGAGACCACGAAATGTACCCCTCTTCAACGTCCGCATGCGATTATAGGACATACTCCTGCAGAAGGGAAAAGATTGTCAGGAAAATTGCACAGGCTTGACAGATATGGAAGCGATCAAAATGAGGCTTGTTTATCTGTTTTCCAAATCCCCTTTCCCCCAATAACTCCAGTGAAGTTGACCTGGTTTAATAACTAGCTGGGCCTTTGACAAGTCCTACAAAGATCCAAATGTCTAGTCAAATTAAGAGTTTTTTTGAAATTGACACTTTGGCCCTAAGCAGTTTTGTATCCCTTTGAAACGGATATTTTGAAAGGTCATTGGGTCACTTCCCATGGCTGCTACACTTAGGTAAATGAGGTACCGTAGCTTGCCATCATTTCTCACCACAGTGTGCCATCATCACACTGTGGGAAATAGATGTGATCTCACCCTTGCAAATCCGTTTTCATTTAAATTACTTCTCTTGAGTGCATTGATGCTTCAGTCGTCCGCTGGATGGGAATGTAATAGCTTTGACGCCGTCCCAATACTTTTTGATATTACAAGCAATTTTTTGTTCAATTAAAGTGGTGTATTAAAACTGGTGTACACTAACCGCCGCTCGTTTTGTCTATATTGAAAGAGGATTGCGTCAGTGTTTATTTATTGCATTAATTAGTTATAAGAAGATTTCTTTTTTGAAGATCTCGCAAACTTCCTCCGCTATGAGGACCATAAGGAGATGATGGGAGAGGTTTGGTTGATGAATTAGTACGATGAAGCCGTGAATCTTGCACACACGCCATTCTAGAGGAGACATTTCGGCTCATTGACAAGGATTGCTCATAATTAAACCCCGCAACACAAATGAAAACCGCTCCAATTTGACGACCGAGGGAGTAACATTAGCCCAGAAAATCTGACCCGACGCAAACCCTTGTAAGACGTGATCTTCTAAACCAATATGTTAGCGTTAACAAGGAACGAAAGGAAGAGAATTCCACTGACAGGTACGTGATGTTTGACACGTCCCTGAAGATGTCCGGCTCCAGGTCCGATATGTGGTTGTGACTCATCTTTCTGGGGGTGTGAGAGATAAAGAAAAAGTCCAAGCAATGGTGACGAGTCTAGGGTTGTGTGTCTAATATGAGGATGTTTGCTGATAAGACCTCGCGGCCACTTGGAGACACCCTTAATGGGATGCCTTGAGCAAATAATGAAGATATCAGAAGTGCGTGGGAGAATGGTCTCCTGTCAAGACTTTACCAAGCTTCCTTGGGAAACCTAATCTGGGAAACAGGAAGATAATCTAATTTCCTACTCTAATTTGTTTCGAATATTCGAATATTGACTTGTGAAAAGGACGTGTTTGGTTTGTCTATGTCCAGGCGCCATACTGTAACTCTGTGATCAACCTTAGATTAGTGGCCATTTGTGTGTTCGCCTGGAAGACTTCGACCGTGCCTACGTTAGCCATGGACACAACCTTTAGAGACATTTTGGCACCGTCGTCGGCACTTATTTGAGCACATTGATCCTATACTCATGTACGGACATCAAAGGGTGGTCTATACTTACATGGTTCCCAAGTTGTGCATGTTTTGAAAAGTGTCCACTTGTAGCACCACGATCTGATTATGCGTGATATTCCTGCCATGAAAAGGTTGAATCAAGATCATCAAGACGTCCTATCACCTTCACGGCACCCTGCGAGGGTTTGTTTGGACTTACCTTTGTATACCTAAGCTATGGGCAGACGCTCTTAGCTTCCACCATCCATCAAATGCAAACAAAAACAACCAAACTCAATCAAACAATGCAACGTTTCTACAACTACTTCATCTTCAACGTCTCACCCACCTGAGACTACGATCAGAAATTAGGTTTTGTGGTTTTGTTTTAAGTGGGTTTTCTTTTCAGAGTGTTGGTAGGTCGAGTCGCTAAACTGTAGAACATCCGGCCTATGTCTGCGCATTCTGCGCGCGCAACACTGCGCATTGCGTTGCCAGGTGCCCACGCATGCGTACTTGGCCGGGCGTGGGCTCTTTGAAAATCTCTCCGAAGAGAGAATGGAAAATGGAATTCTAAACCACAAATCCCGTAGGATTGCTCAACCGTGCTCCGTGTCCGCCGCGACGAGCCCCCGTCTGTATTTACTCGGACAGTAATTTCGCTGAGTAAACAGTGCCGTTTTCCTCGCGCGTATCAAAGTACACCTGCACTTCAATCGCTTCATGACACTAAAAGTGGCATAGAGCTGCAGCATGTGCAAGAGGCAGACATACCAGTGTGCGTTAGACTTTGTGAAGGGCCCAGCTCCGAAGGGTATTGCAAATGGAGCTGCATTAATCCCTGTAGCAAAGCGCACCAGAAACTGATTACAACATAATGGTCTCGACACTCACAGCTCAACAAGTGACGTCATTCCCTGGAAAGCACCTGGCTCAATTTGACGAATCCCATTATTTGGTAATTCCCTGAATGCGAGAGAAAGTACACAATTCATCATCAAAGTCAAACAAATAAAGGCAAAGCCAGCGGGGAACTTAAAAAACAAATTGGAAAAGAAAACTTTATAGGGTCTTGAACACATGATCTCTGTTTTTGCGTACCAGCGCTCTTACCATCTGAGCTATGCAGCCCTTAGATGATGGCCTTCCTAATTAGTCAACTAGTCTTTGGCATACCAGCGCTCTTACCATCTGAGCTATGCAGCCCTTAGATGGTGGCCTTCCTAATTAGTCAACTAGTCTTTGACACACCAGCGCTCTTACCATCTGAGCTATGCAGCCCTTAGATGGTGGCCTTCTTAAATGGTCAACTAGTCTTTGGCACACCAGCGCTCTTACCATCTGAGCTATGCAGCCCTTAGATGGTGACCTTCCTAAATTTAATAGTGAACTAGTCTTTGGCACACCAGCGCTCTTACCATCTGAGCTATGCAGCCCTTAGATGGTGACCTTCCTAAATAGTCACCTAGTCTTTGGCATACCAGTGCTCTTACCATCTGAGCTATGCAGCCCTTAGATGGTGGCCTTCCTAAAAAGTCAACTAGTCTTGGCCAGGTTGGGCACGACTATTATGATGTATTATGTTTTTTGTGCAGGTTTGAAAGGAGCGAAAAATGTAGGTGGGGAAGTTAAATAATCACTGTATAATGTTTAAGTAGCCATTACTCTTGCAAACTATGATCTTCATCTTAATGCAAAGTACTCATTGTATACCACACCAGTTTTAGGGTGGATTTTGGTAGCATGTTAGGTTTCTTCGTATGAGCGCCGATTTTGAAAGCACTTTCCCCCAGTTCAGAAAGCTATACTAGGTTAGAAATATCCGACTATTCAATGCTTTGCACGCATTTTGGCCTAACCCCTGTAAGGCCGTGTCCGAACCTGGCGTCTAGAGCTAGGTCTAGGTCTTCCCCTTATTGGTGCGAAGACAGTAGCCCTAGCCGTAAATGGGTTGACATGGTTCAGACGCGTATGCACTGATTGCATGCATTTCAAGTCATTTTGTCAGTGAGCAGTTTGGAAGAGCCGTGTGTATTACTTAAGATATTAAAGACGAGCACACTAGATTTCTTACCATGGGTGTGAATTCAAGTTACTGGCTTTATGTCTGATCTACTTTCGCTGCTTTTCTTTTAGCTGGCCTAATTTCAAGTTTCGAATCTGTGCAGTGGTTTGTTTGGTATTCCTGCAATCAGCTGTTTGATCTCCATTTGTTAAGCCGAGCGAATCCAAGAAAGCGAATCTCAAACACCGTGGGTGTTATTGGTGGGGCTCAGTGATACACCCAATTACCAGAATGTACTCAACATCTAGTTCGCTATAGAGTAACTGATAGGCCGCACATGCAGTATAGTCTTTAATTTGCACGGAAGGATGTACCATCGATGTTAGCCAAGACAGAGAGAGGAGAGAGGGTGAGAGAGAAAGAGACAGAGAGAGACAGATAGATAGAGAGAGAGGGAGGTAGACAGGGAGGGTGAGAGAGAGAGGGAGAGGGGAGAGAGAGGGGAGGGAAAGAAAGAGGGAGAGAGAATTCGAAGGGAGAGGGGAGAGGGAGATGAGACAGAGAGAGCAGGGGAGAGAGGGAGGGAGAGGTAAGAGAGATGAAAGAGAGGGGGTATAGGGAGGAGAGTGAGGTAGAGAGAGGGAGAGAGAGCAATACCCAAGACGGCCAATAAGGCGGTCACTGATCACAGCGCATGCGTTGAAGCACATCTTGGACAAGTGAGAGACTTACGAGCCAGAGGGCGCGATTAGCACACGCACGCGTTAAAAACTCGTCCGATGGGCTGGGCTGTAAATCGCGCCGTTTTTCTTGTAGCGGCGAGAATAATCACGACCGTAAGGCCAGCACCGCACCCAGAGAAACCTATGGTGTCCCCGAGGGGAAATAAATTGCACGCTTAGATACACGGCTGTCCGAAATTCGCAGGAGCGCGTGCGACATCAATCACTTGGGACTGTTTATGCGTGCGCACGCTTGAGACGCCACTAACGTCCTATATCACTCCGCTGGAATGATGGAAAGCGCCCGTGGGGACTGCCGGTTAGATTGGATTCCTACGATGCCTCTGCACTGACCATCTCGTTAAACCAACTGTAAAGTGTGGACCCAAATGCTAGCTTCAATGTGGCGTGAGACCAGGCAATGATACCACTACAATCACTGTAGGGAATTTTTTCTACATTATTTCATGAAATAGGGTGCGGGAAATTTTACTCATGGTCGGGTTTTTGTCCGTGACTAAATTCTAGGTAGGAACATTCATAACTTTGTGTATCGTCTGGAAGACTTCTGATGAGCAAATATCACGGCGGGCCAAAGTGGAAAAACGCATCTTCGTTGGTCTACGAATTCTTAAACAATCAGTAAATTCTAACATTTTCATTTTTTAATGGTTGAATTGCTTCTGACTGGCGCGCCCATCCCGGCAAAGAACTAGTTGACTTTTAGGGAAGGCCACCGTGTAAGGGCTGGATAGCTCAGATGGAAGAGCACTTGTACGTTAATCCAGAGGTCTCGGGTTCAAGTCCCGGTCCAGTCAAAGTTTTCTTTGCCAATTTTTATTTTTTTATTTTTGAGGGGCTGAAAGGAACAATGGGTTAGGTCTATTGGAGTGTCATTCACGCCTTGCGCATGACCACTGTGGGTTGGCTTTACATTATGGTCTGCGATGTGGTCAGTCAACAATTAACAGAGCAATAATTATATGCATTTTTATTTGCTGCAGTTTCGAGTAGAAGTTGAAGAGAGGATACTATGATACTCACAGAAGCACTAGATTGGGCGAGGCGGAGAAAGCATCTCCCCGAAGAGTACGGATCCTGTTTCGAGACACATGTCTGCATTTTATACAAATAAAAACAATATTCTGATTTCACATGAATTTACACGATACATGATGCAGAGGCGAAGGAAGAGCATCAATCACGAGGGAGTTGTTTGTTTGGTCACTATGATTGCCAATGTAACTGGGCCTGGCAAACTAGTGAGCCTCACCCCGTATAGATAGGCCTACATCCAACTAATGCGCTGATCTCTCTGACAAAAAAACATGAACATCCTGGTTGTGGTTTTATCAGAATTTGAAGGTTTGTTGGCTCGATAGGTACATGGTATTCAGCAAGTAACTGGGGCCAAACGCTTGTTTATAGATGCCGTAATATCATACCGAGTGAGATAAAGAAGTCAGGAGCCTAAGCCCGTGCCTTCATGCCTTCATTTCGTAAACGGCCAATGATACATGAGCTCCGGTCTTACCAAGATAGCGCTAGAGACTCCCCACCCTCCCAACCGAAGATTCCTGACCCAAACGTCGAGTTATAACTCACCTGCACATCTCAGACCCACACCCCTTCTTCAAAGAGTCAATGCACGAACCCGTGCTCGTGTATACCTTGCCTAAGTCCAACAGGGCGAAGTTTTTGTTTATGATCGCATGCCGGATGCATGAATATTGAGATTCTGTGCAATGTTTGCTAGGTTGGGGATTTATGGAAGTAATTATCCAATTGTACACATCTTAAATCAGTGGAGGAATTTACACAGCGGTAAGCAACCTTCCTGTGTATGCATTTCTAGTCGACAAAATCTTTCAGAGGTTAATGACTCTCACTATTAGTATTTTGACGTTCTTCCGCTACGGTGTACACTTTATTCCATTTTTTTAACCTGTACCTTTAGTTTTCAACAAATAGCAGATGGGTTTCGCAAATTACCAATGAGTCGTTTATTGGGTTGGAATCCAGCAGTCTGTTGACGACGGACAGAGTACACACTACCTGAAACGTTGTGTTACCGGCTCTTTTCAGAGCAACACTCCTTCTTGAAAGAGAGGTGCTACATGGTGTCACCGCAAACCTTCCACTTAGTATTTCCACCATGCAAATCTTCAAGTATTTTAACTTTAGTAACCCTTAACCTTCCAGTCGTTTAACCTTAGTACTGGAAGACAAACAGTCGGTGTTTTTTTTTTTTTGGGGGGGGCTTGACATTTGGTTTAGAGATGGATCAAGAAATCGACAGTTTGAGTTTGTACAAATTTAGTTATTGTAGTTGTTTCTGTCGTGAATGAAGTTTGAATTCAATTTGAAATCGATGGTCACACACGTGAATGTTGGAAATGGGACTACATGGAAGTTCCATACTCCTTGAACAAGGGTCGTTTGCATCAGCGTTACCACCTATCTACTTGTGGCCTCTGATCATGATTTGGTCCAAGCATATTAATTACGGTCACGGTCACAGGAACGATCGCGTTAGCTACGCTATCGATTGTGATCGGATCCCTGCGAACCCAACGATCGATTCAGTGAAACTGTATACACGAGGGTATCAGGACTGTGTACTTACAAGGATCGCAGGTACTTCAAACTGTTGACCGGACCAAGGTGCAGTTGGGTGAGGTTATTATTCATGAGGTATCTACGGGAAGAGATGGAAAAGCAAAGAGCAATCAGATGAGGGAAGTCAAGAGTCAACTCAGCTAATCGCCAGGATCTGCTAGCAAACGTTGATTTTTTCAAACGTTCCCTGAAAGGTAATGGAATGGAATAGGATTGATACGAAGGCGGATACAAATTGCACGAAGAAGAAGAAGAGGAAGAGAAAGAGGAAGAGGAAGAGGAAGAGGAAGAGGAAGAGGAAGAAGAAGAAGAAAAGAAGAAGAAGAAGAAAATAACAAGAAGAAGAGGACTTTTGACTTTTCAACATAGATACTTTAATTCAGTTCCAGTGAAAAGCTATGTACAACAAATGGGAATATATGTATATACAAGAAGAAGAGGAAGAGGAAGAGGAAGAGGAAGAGGAAGAGGAAGAGGAAGAGGAAGAGGAAGAGGAAGAGGAAGAGGAAGAGGAAGAGGAAGAGGAAGAGGAAGAGGAAGAGGAAGAACAAGGGCAAGAGCAAGAGCAAGAGCAAGAGCAAGAGGACGAGAAAGAGGAAGAGGAAGAGGACGAGGAAGAGGAAGATCAAGAACAAGAGCAAGAGCAAGAGCAAGAACCAGAACAGGAACAAGGAAAAAAGCTTAAGCAACATTGATGGTTCAATAACAGGTTCATATCAAAACAACAATTCGAAAAGGCGTACTCTAGAGAGGAAAAGTCATTTCAGGTCATTGCACAGTTACTCAGGGAGACAAGATGCGTCCGGTTGACTGATCTGCAGATTGAAACCATAAGGTCGTCTGTCTTCATTTATTAGGCTTGGAGATGGCTGACCGGACGACCGATGAGTGACACAAATGCGAGCCACATGTAACATGATTAGCGTCACTGACAAACTACGTCGTCTAAATGTGCACCATGTCCAATTTGATCATTTTCAACGCTGGCCGTGGGTTGGTGACGATAGCCCTTAATAGGTAGGAATGGGTTCAAGACTGAAGCAAACTTGCATTCTTATGTGATTGGTTGGTTGCCTGTTTTTTGGGAATAATTTTTGCTTGTTGGTTTGTTTCGAGTTATTGATGTTTCAGAAGAAATCTCAAAAGTTCGAGGGCCTGACGTTTCGATCGTTTCAGTCAACTGATAGATGGGTTTTTTTCCAGGATGTTTGCTTGGCTGTCTGCCATTATTGATAACTCGATTTTTTTTTCATCCTGTTCCAAAATACTCTTACCAGACTGGTCTGCATCCATCAATTCCCCAAGTCACCATACAAGTCAGGTTTCAATCAGGATGTTACGCCCTGTCACTTAAGAGATCATTTCCCCTCTGCCCTCCCCATCTATCAAAAGGGTGTGCTGCTTTGGGGTTCTCCCCTTTGTCCCGGATGGTCGAGATACTCACAAACTGATGACGTAGGGAAAGCGAGTGGGCGGGACTAGGGACTCCAGTCCTTGGCTGCTGTTTTGCGGCGCAGTGACGCCATCCAAAGACCTGCGAGTAGAACGACAAGAAATAATCATACCAAAGTTGCTGGGATACACGAGGTCTTTGTTTAACGCCAAACCAATTGGAGCACCGAGTCCATTCTGGATTTGTTCACGTATAAGGTTTCAGATCTTTTAGCCACAACTTATAAGGTCGGGGAACTCACTGACCAAAGGCATTTTGGTTAACCCCAGTGCTGGCATCAGTGTAGCATTACTCGACGTAAGACCAAGGGGTACGGCTTAGTGTGGATCTGTGGGAGCCAAGGGCATTCAAAAGGAGAACGCATTAACAATGCATGGCTGCCAAGAAGTAGGGCAATCTCAAAGCATTGACAAAATCACATCTGTGATGAAAATAGCGCGAGCACAGCTATGGGCGGTATTGGAACATCGTTAGTAGCAGACCTTGTCATAATACTTCTAGCCTTTGCCATCTTGCTGCCCGTAAAATGGTTTCGTGACATTCAATCCGCATTGAGGCTTGACCATAGTCAGCATAGATACTCTATATTACACATTACATGCAGCACAAGATTGATTTTGTGAAGGGCGTGTCATCTTCTCCATTATACACCTGCCTAGATTCCTTGACTTAAACAAAATGACCTGTCAATATGAATAAGAAGACGATGAAGATACATGCTATAGTGTGCTCAGTAGCCATGTTGACGAAATAAAGGGATCTCATGCTAAGTACATGCTCATATATCAGCAGCTTGTGAAATAGAATCCTTACATATTACCTTACGCAATCGTGCACTAGTGCTTAGCTCTTTAGGGGCGGGATCGTTACACGTCATCGTTCCTAGCAAAGGTGTCGCCAAATGCGGTGAGCAAACAGCGCCCCCTTGAGGCCAATTATGGCTGCAGGCGCCCTCAGGCAGATGGTCCACCGAGTGCGTGCATGCAGTGATGCGTCACAGTCCGCGTCTGTCAAATTGGTCATACCTAATCCAACATGCACTTAACCCTTCTAGGTTAAAAGTTGTCACTAATGCTCAGTCGATTGTAATGAAGTCCGCTCAGTAATGAAGGCATCCCCTTCTCAATCTCTGCTTTTCTGGGTTTGCCTCCACATCATTGTCATCACTACATCTTCTATGCTTTCATAGCCTTTTTGGTATATGCCTCACATGTTAACAAATTGATTGTTTTGTGTCTCTATATATACATTTCTGTATTTTCTCTACTGTGATATGGAAATGATGTTATTTGAATGAATGAATGATTCTGTCTGCTTTGGTTCACCGCGTGGTTCACATTTGCGATGCAATGCTGGAGAGTTCGGATGAAAGCAGATCTAATGCTAGACCTCTGTTCCCTCAATGTTTCCAATCCGTTTCATAAGATGAAATCCAAGAAGTAACATGAAGTCCATCGTCCATCCATCCAATCTCCGAAATGAATTTAGAAATGGTAAAAGCACGACTGACTACAAATTAAAGGTAAAGTTACAAATGAGAGTATAACCCCAATGTGAGATGGGCTTAAAATGTGCATGGGAAAAAACCCTCAATGCTTCAAAAGGGAAACTTGATCACTTAGGATGGAGTAGAATGCTAGATTTTAAACAACAAACGCTTCAGGGATGCGTGGACTCGTACTCGTGCACTCAGTGACTCGTACACAGTGAAAAGATTTGTTGCGAAGCATTATTCCATCGACCCGAATCGTTAAACGAATCGGCACTGTCTGCGTGTGGTTACTCCAACAGCCTCGGTTAAAAATACTTCTAGAGACGTTGTGAGTAATAACAAGAGAATGTTTGGATGGACGGTGCTGATATTTTCCCTGTATCCAAAAGCCAGAGAAGGTTTGTAGTCGACGGACAACAACGGGGAAGTACGGTCAATTGATTATGGGAAGATGTGTCGTAGGCAGTGGATTGTGTTCGTGTACGCGCTGGCATTTGTATTGAATGCGTGGCTGGTCTTACATCCCTTAGGCATGGGTTGTTCTTATCGATGAAGTCTTGCCCCGTGTGGCTGGACTCTCCCTTCTCGAGTTCATTTGTCAACACGACGCCACCTGTTTTGCTTTCACCTCGTTCCCAAAGATTTGGTATTAATATTTTCAGCCACTCTCTCCATCTCTATCTCATCACCTCTTTATATGTTTCTTCTTGTGTCTCATATCTCTGCCTCTCCACTGTCTGTCTGTATGTCTGTTTGTCTTCTGTCTGTCTATATGTCTCTGTCTGTGTATCCGTCTCTCTCTACCCCCTCTCTCTCCCGCCCTCTTTCTCCCGTTCTCCGTCTTCCCTTCGTCTTTCCTTTGATCTCTCTCCTGCCTTCTCATTCTAATTACACGGACTGCCTGCAAGCTTTGCCAATAGACCTCAAACTTGTCGATCTAAACTTACCAATTTACTTCTGTTCTATTCCAACCGCTCTCTACTCTCTTGAAAAACCAAATAGGGGTAGCCAGGGGGGTCTAAATGTAAATGTATGTACATAGGAACAGTGTCCCTCCTGGCCCTTGATTTCAAAATCTTGGGACATCTTTTACAAACGGTAGTTTATTCACGTTGAATATTTGCACAACATGGGTACAACTGGATCTGACATGAGTTGTGTAAGAAATCTAACCTCTTTACTGCTCCGTGCATGACCCTACATTGTCAATATTTGGACGACCCATGTCTCAGATTCTCTCTATATAACAACAATTCCAGTGGAAAGTGCAGAACACTTCGTCTGGCTGCTGTGTACACTCGTGGCTACCGTAATTTTGTCAAATCAGGTTCAGTAACAACAAAGATGCACCATCAGTTCTCACCATCTGTTGGCGCTAACAGGCTCTCATTTCTTATTAATATTACTTTTAAGCAAGATTTTTTTTAAACGAAAAACAAAAAAAATCTGGGCAGAGTTGATAAAGTATCAACCAGGCTTGTTGGCTCCTAGACCCATGGGCGTAATTTGACACCATACCAATCGACGATAGAGATACAGTCCTAGATCCGTCCCTTACCACACACTGGATTCGTTAATCAGCTGCTATCTGGATTGATGAACACCGGAATGATGTCCTCGTACATCACACTACAGACTAGGAAGGGGAAGGAGGCTTGCGACCCTGCCATCTCGCATACATAACCAGATATTGACTCTTGGTACGAGGCAAAATAACGGGAACAAACAAGTCAAATTAGTCCTCTCGAGTTTAAACCCAATTTATATGCGGACACGTAGGGAGCGAAGCGATGAGTTCTGCGGTAAACATGCGTAGGGGCTGGCCTACACAGACGCCAAAGGAGACAAAAAAAACCTCTTCAATTCGGTCGGGTCAGCTAGGCCAAGCAGGCTTTCTGGAAATAACTGGGTCAGTTTAACAGTGTATACTAAAATTTGCCGCATAACTGACTTTATTGTGGAAAGATTAGACGCTCTTTGCCCGGAGAACACTTAGCCTATTTCTCAGAGACTCGCGAGCACAGATACTGATACGATCGCAACTTACTTGCAAGGCTAAAAACACGCACGGGTATACACGCATGCGATGAGAAACAGTTTTATTCGATCTGTTTGGGAAATTCTGAATGACCAATTGAGACGAGGGACTTCCTGTGCGTGAACGTCGTAACATATCTTTAACCTCAAACATTTTAGAGGGCCTGATGTTTTGATCCTAGCTGATGAACCTTTCTCAAAGATTTCAGACAACGCTTTGCACCTCCCGCACAGCACACACACCGTATACCGCAATTTACCACAGTGCCCAAAGGGCTGTAGGCTCACATACTATAGGACACCACAAAAAACACGCTGTGGAATGTCGTAGTGCATGGCCCCTATCCACCCACAGGAAAAAACGTGTGGTAAATTGTGGTTTCAATGCTGGTTAGGGTGTAGGCATTCACACACAGTCGCAAAGTGACCGAATGCTCTTTTCGGAGTCTCCTTAGAACTCGATTCTTCGCATGAATGTAGTGGTTGTAATGCACCGCCTGCTGACCTGGATGTCGCTGGCTGTTTGAGCTCAGAAAAGCTGCAGGTGAAGTGCCTTTGAATTTGAACAGCATCCAGGAGAGGAAAATCCTTCAACAAATGTCATTCCACTAATAATCCATCTGACCCCTACCTTTGATCTTCCCTATTTTGACTTTCAATCATTTTCCCGTGTAGCAATTATTTTCTTTTTTATTTTACATCTTCTTTCGTCAATATCATGTTACTTATCTCCATGCCTCGCTGTCTCTTGCCTCGTAAGTCAGTTCCCTTGAGAGTGGCCCGAATATCGACACCATAGGCCCCCAAATGACGTCATCCTAACCACCTTTTAGCAACAGGTAGCTCGCTTGCAATCAGTGCACGACTTAATGTCATTATACTGCTTAGTAATTCCAGGTTTTTTCATTGATCGTTCAAAGACCCGCAACCTTTTCCCAAGCGAAGAACTTTTTCGTAGGCTGTCACCGCCGTATGCTAGAAGTCCCTGTTGCCTCGTCATGCCCCGTACGTGGGAGCTCAAGCCGTGATTTAGCGGAATTCGCGGTCCATCGCAGTCAGCAAACATTGCAAGAGTTTGGTGCAAATAGAACATAGGCTTTGTGGTTTGATCAGGATCTCAGGAGTCCTTTCCTACGGGCGAGCGGTCTCTCTCTAAGAATCAAACCAAACGAAGCTAGGACGAGTCCTATCCTGATGGGCAACATTTCCAGTTGAATATACAGAGTTTCTACCTCGCTGGCGGCCCGTGAAATGCCACGCTGGCTACAAAATGTAAACATTGCTCGTATCTTGAAGACGTGGGCTAACTGCGGGGTTTGGACTAGCTGGAGCGTGCCCGATGGGAGTAGGGCCGATAAGATAAGGATTGTGGATTCTTAGAAGGCGTTGGTTGGTTTATGTCCGCATGACTTTGTATGGTTTCTTGAAAGGGATGGCCAGGAATGTGGATGGAAGGCGGTACGATTGGATTGGATTGGCTTGGATTGGATTGGATTGGATTGGATTGGATTGGATTGGATTGGATTGCAATGGATAGGATTGGATTGGATTGGATTGCATTAGATTGGATTGGATTGGATTGGATGGGTTTGGATGGGATCTACTAGAAACGGAAACAAACTGAAATCCCCAGTGTGTGCTTGTGGAAAACCCATTGAACCCCACTGAACCCCATTGAACCCCATGGAACCCAATTGAACCCAATTGAACCACGTTGAACCACGTTGAACCCAATTGAACCCAATTGAACCCTATTGAACCACGTTGAACCCAATTGAACCCAATTGAACCCAATTGAACCCTATTGAACCCTATTGAACCACGTTGAACCACGTTGAACCACGTTGAACCACGTTGAACCCAATTGAACCCAATTGAACCCTATTGAACCCCATTGAACCACGTTGAACCACGCAGAAAGCCTCACAAGTTATCGACCATCGGGCTGTAAGTCCGTCTTAGAACCTCGTCCAAAATTTAATTTACAACTAAAGCCAGGTGACGATCACCAGGCCCTGAGCTTCTCCGACCAAAGCCCGTCACCTTTTACAAATGTCATATGAGGAAGAAGAGGAAGAAGAGGAAGAAGAGGAAGAAGAGGAAGAAGAGGAAGAAGAGGAAGAAGATGAAGAAGAAAAACATGATTTTGTCAAACAGAGCCTCAATTGCCAATTTATCCGGGCGCACTGCAACAGGGCGCGAACTGATCGAGACCAAATTTGATATCAGCGCTCACACTTGAAGATTTGGCTGAGGATTGGACACCTAAATGAGGTACTGACCGGAAGATTGCTCTTGCCAAGCAGAAAGGTTGCTGTAAATGTCGCTCCACAAATTGCCTCAACTCACCTCCGATGTCAACTGTACTTTTAAAGATATTGTTGTAAACGGGTCGGAAGATTTTTAGGGCCTTCAACAGCTTCGGAAATCTGTGGGCATTTTTTTCACCGTGTTGCTTGGAATTAACGCCATATCTTTAGCAACGACTCCTAAGAGCCTACATACTCAAATTCTCAGTTAATTTATGAGTCGCTCGGAATTGGGATAGCAGATTTCATCCACCTCCGTTTTTTTTTAATTCGTTGCCAACAATATTCTGATTGATGGAATATTCGCGATTGATTATTACTTTGGTATCGACATACCCAAAAATACATGGGCGTAAAGATGTACGCTAAGATTAGACATTACTCAATCATTTCCCAGTGTGATTGATAATTAGAATGACGTCATTACGGAGCTTGTTCTCATTTTGATGTTTCGTAGAACTCTGTGCGGACGTATGACGCTCGCTCACTACACTTACTATTGGCCACCCCACCAGTATCTCAATAAGTGACAAACCCTCATTGCATTGCATCTAATCAGGTACTGGACAACCTCCCAATGGTAGCTGTTGTTGTTGTCATATGCATTCAGCATGCACTCTCCGCCAGCCACTCCAAGGCAGCTTCCTGACAATTGTGTAAGGCTTCTATTCCTCCGTCTAGTCTGGTGATGGGACAGTCATTCACTATGTGGTTCATTGTCTGGATCTCTCCACAATCACAGTTTGGAGAGTTGGCGGATCCTCACTGGAACAGGCTGGCACGACAGGGTCCAGCGTTGGCTCGGTGGTGGTTGAGGAGTGACCACTGGCCTCGAGGAAGAGTTGTGGTTGAGTAGGATCAGACACAAGCTGCTTGTTGGCAACATTAGCCTCCTCCCACTTGCATGCTCTCAAAAACTAACCAAACCTAACAAATACCATTGTAACTGAACTGAACCAGTCTCCTGACGACGGGCAGAGTACACACTACCCGAAACGTTGAGTTACCGGCTCTTTTTTCAGAGCCACACTCCTACTCGAAGAGAAGTGTAACATGGTGTCACCGCAAACCTTCCACTTAGTACTTCCACCATGCAAACCTTCAAGTCTTATGCAACTGAAACGAAAGGAAAATACACGAATATGGTCTCATTTTGATATGGGTGATTTCGATGACCTTCTTCTTGTCTGTAAACGCAGGCAGAGCGGGTAAGCTGTCCTTTCGTCGTGCCTGGAATTACTCCGCAGACCGACAAGCACAACAGCTGGTCGGATTCGTTCTGGTAATGGATTGAATCGTGTCGAGTTCCGGTGCTGGTTGGTCTCGGGTTTCGATTTAGGCGATACTGCAAAGCCCACAGCAATTCGGCAACATCACGATGAGTTCAAGCACTTTCACGAGAACATGTCTTATATTGGGCGAACCCTAGTTAATAGCACACCCAGAAAGTGCACACGAATATCCGGGAGAGTGTGTGTGCAACGTGGGTTTCTTTTGCGAAGCCGCAAAGTCGATCAGATGGTTTTCTCGATGTCTGGATGAGGGCGCTATATAAGGTATCCTGTATTCACATTGATGATTCTTAAAGACACCCGTACGTATGGGAACCACGGGAGGCGCATGTCTGCAGTGAATACTAGAGAGGTTATGGACAATAATGCACACATCTATCAGAAATACCGTTGTATTCATATTCTACAGTGAAAGGATTTACAATGTGTCTCACTAATGCCATCCAATATGATAGCCACAGGTGACACCCTGTAGTTGAATGCAGGAAATATGGTAGAGTATCAAATACACTACTATCAATAAATGTTAACAATAGTGTCAAATTCATACGTAAAACAAATAGTATTGTCAATACAAAAAAAATGGTTTGGCTTCCCTAAAGATGGACATTGCAGACTCTATGGTATATACTGCTCGCCGGAGCTAGATACATGCACCTGAGGTTTACATTACAGGTGTTCGATGGGTCGATAGTGACAGGTTCTTCTTAAGAGGCTTTCAGGCGCAGTGATAATTACAATCGAAGGTTGGCAAACCTTGGTGGTATAAATGGGATGCTGTAGATGTTACTGCTGATGATAAACTAAGAACTAATTCACCTTTACCAAGAGAGCGAAACATGTGTTGACATAAATCTGCTGTCAATTGTTTGGCACTGAGACGAGAACCCAGTCCAACCCAGAGAAGGCAAGAGTTTGTGGAACTGTTTAATCGGAGATTGAACAGATGTGAGAGTACTTTTTCCCCCTTTATAGTCTTGGGAGTGTCGGTTTACATGAAATGTTAGATCAGCGTTGATCGTCTGTCACGCGCACTGCAGCAAGACACCGAACGCCCACACGTATATACTGTCCTACAATGATGGGAGTGCATGTGGCTCTAAAAAAAAGAATGAAACTCCTTTACCTGCTCTTTTCAGAGCCACATTCAAAATAAATGTGTTACACGGTGTCACCGCAAACCTTCCACTAGGTACTTCCACCATAACAAACTTTAGATTGTAAAATCGATTCGTTTGGAAATTCAACCATATTGACAAAAGCATCTATACTATAGCAGTATACTTAAGTCGGTGTGGTGTAGACGTGTGGTTTAACGATGCTAGATTGAATCAAGTCTCCATCAGCCTCTGTGGTCCAGTTCTCTAGTCTCTAAGGGAGACATATGCTTAGAGATTCCCTCCTAAATCCCCGAACTAATCGCCCTGAATAAGCGATCAATTGAATCACGTCCAGATTGAATCAGACAACGTGTCTCTCCCGACACCCAAAGCTTGTTACCGTACGCTATTTACCATGGCAACCCGAACTAGACTCACTACTTTGGCGTATTTGGCGCACCACAGTGTCAGAAACACTGGCAGTTTATTCCCGTATTTGTGTGCGTCTTCTTTTATCCGAAATTTTAAGCCGCGTCAATTTCCTGACACGGTTCCCCCGTTGCCAAGCCGTTTATTACGGCCTGAACTCAGCGCATTAAGCGCTTCCCAATCAGTACGAGTATCGTGCAATTATGACTACCCTCGATGGAGCTAAGGGAAGGCGGGATTCGTGGATGGACTCGGGGTATGGAAAGCCAAAACGCCAATTAAGACTCGCCTACCACAAGTAGCATCCGGTCCATTGCATTTCGTGTTTTGGCTTTTTTTTTTTTAATGAGCACATCACAACGAAACGATCTTCTTACGAAAGTACAATTATTCGATTTTATGCTCGACAAGTCGTTCCTTTTAAGATGTTTATATCAAGATCAATTCAGGATAATTTTATCTCGGGTTATTCTTGTCAACTACACAACAACATTTCAGTGTTGCTTAAGTTGTTATCTGTATCATTTTATGAGCTCTGGCATTGTTGTATATTCTGTGGGTTATTCCAGGACTGTCTCAGCGTCCGATGTTACTTTGCTTTTTTTTTGCTTTTCTTCTGTAACCTTTCTTCTGTGATTCCTTCCCGAGGTGGATGTAAGAGATAAACTTGTTCATGACGACTTATCCGCATTAAACACTCATCCGTCAGTCTCTTAAAGACGGGTGGAGAATGCTGATCGAAACGTTGATTTCATCGGCTCTATTCAGAACCACACTCACAAAATAAGAATTGTTACGGTGTCACCACAACCACCTTTGACATTCATAACAAGCAACGTGAACTTTAGGTGGTGCAGGTAATAATGGTCTGGTGCCTAAAATCTACCCCTATATGGTCGCTGTTTATCACCGGGCGCGTGATGGGCAACCCGACTAAGATGGCTGACAAGTAAAAGCTCTACTGGAAATCCTTCAGATACGGCAGAAACAAGGAGGATATATGACACCATAAATCTGGCAAAGAAAAAGGCAAGAACCGCTTGGATTTCCAGCCGGCTTATCTCGTAACATCCACGGTCTACCTATACATTAATGCGCCACCGTGTTTCTGCCAATCCTGGTCGTTCACCCGAACTTCATCAAACTTTTCTTTTTCATCAGCAAGAGGAGGAAGACGGGCTCTCTATCCTTGAAGGGGGAATCTCATCGGTACTCCAATCCTCATCAAATCCGGCTTACAATCTCCATGTTGCCTCTCAGAAACATCGCCGCCATGTGGTCGACGTCGTCTGTAACACTGATAACAATGTGCGGCATTTTCCTCATCCGGTACAGTTGCATTCTGACTGGCGACTGGGAGGATTCCTGGGGATTTGAAGGAACCAGTGTGGCTACGCAGATACATGCAACGCTGCAGGCATTATAATCAATATCGACATGGATGTGATAAGCCCCTCTGTACAGTTACGACTGTGGTCACAATACAATCTCTCCCCCCCGGAATCAAACCGAGAAAAAAATATATCCACACACTACATTCGGTGAGAATATGGCAGAGAAGAGATTCTAGATATCTAGCAAATCATTACTCGGGGATTTGGGATTTCGTTCAAAGGCAATTTCACCAGATGGGAAAGAGATGGAAAAGTCGCGATGCTTTGTGTATCGTATGTCTAGAACCAGTTGGCGTTGTACCTGTATTCGAATGCAGACTAGTTTTAATCAAGGATATTTCTGCCTCTCTCTTCATCTTCGCCTCTCCCTCCCTCTCCCTCTCCCTCTCCCTCTCCCTATCCCTTGTCCTCTCCCTCTCCCTTTCCCTTTCCCTTTCCCTCTCCCTTTCCCTCTCCCTCTCCCTCTCCCTCTCCTTCTCCCTCTCCCTCTACTCTCCCTCTCCCTCTCCTCCCTCTCCCTCTCTCTCTCCCTCTCCCCCTCCCTCTCCCTCTCCCTCTCCCTCTCCCTCTCCCTCTCCCTCTCCCCCTCTCTCTCCCTCTCCATCTCCCTCTCCCTCTCCCTCTCCCTCTCCCTCTCTCTCTCCCTCTCCCTCTCCCTCTCCCTCTCCCTCTCCCTCTCCCTTCCTCATCTTTCTCCCTCTTCTTTCCTCGCCTCTCTGCATCCCTTCCCTACAGCATGTGAGACTAGAGACCTTCGACTAGTCGGTCTGCGGAAGATTAAGAATTCCCCACTTTCAAACTTCTTCCCTGTGATAAGAATCCCCAACCTGTATATCTCAAGACCTGCCCGTCCATCTTTGTCGTCTTGAGCGTTTGTTTGAGAACCTCTGGGGTACGGGTATATATACTTATGCGAAGGCAAACATTTCACTTTGCCTTCTTCCCCCTCTCCTTTGCCGTCCAGGTCCCAATGTTCCCGTGCTGGCCCCTGCATGCTACTTATCGAGTTACCTCGTCCATTTACGGCAGGTGATGGGTACAACCATATCCCTTTTGGCTAGCGGATGGGGGCAATGATGGGTTGAAGTAAGACACACGTTATTAAATACACAGAAATGGTGCATATTATCTCTGATCAAAAATGATACAAATCTCTAAGGCTTAGAGGAACTGGCGTTTCCATCCCATTTCCAAATATCGTTTGAAAAAAAAACTGATATCAGGATATGAAAATAAATGTCGAAAGGCAGTCTTGAAATTCCAAATGGTTTCTCCCACGGGCCTATTTATTTCGAGTTAGCTAATAATTGGGAAGGCATGGATCCAGCTGCTGTGTCATGTAGAAGTCAGGTGAGCCCAGAGGGGTTGGATCAGAGAATTGTACAGCGCACAGCCAATTATAAAAACCCTCAATGCACTGTTGGAACATTTTGCTAAGAGCAAGGAAAAACAAGCATCGACGACGATGAGGACATAAGCTTTTAAAGTGGATAGGATTCGGCCTTAATGGAAAGCAAATATCTGTGGATGTAGCGAGACTCTACTTGGCTTGCCTTTTCTTGTTTTTGTTTTTTTATTTCGGAGCTGACTAGGAACACGCGCTGTAAACGTCTAGGAACGTTGTAAAGCACGCTGCAGGTATTTTCCCTCTTACTTTCTGTTTCTTATTGCTGTATCCAGTACGATGCAGTGCGCAGTTGGTAAACGCATATTGCTCTTTGTTCTGGAGTCTTCAACTGATTTGAGATTCAGTGCCGTGCAGTGGCCACACGCCTAGCCTACGTGGTTCCCTTGGTCTGCAGTCAAATAGTCTAAGTGCCCGAATAGTTCGGGTCACCTTGTAGTAAATCATAGCAGGGATCTCGATGGAAGCAGATGGTGCATGGGAATCTCTATGCGCCGGACTCCGCACAAAGTAGGAAGGCGATAAAAATAGCAACTTATTTGAGCAGCTTTCGATCGGCTCTTTTACGACCGCAGGTGCTCTTTGATTTGATCTCATCGATGCTTTACATTCTATGTCTCCACATCGACTCTATACAATGCCCAAGACCTTAAGTCATTCCCTAGACTGGCGCCAGTCGCTCGAGTTGTTTGGGACCTCCATTGGGTCAGGTGATAACGGTACGGGTAGAATAAAATACTGGGGGAAATCGACACAACTCTACGGATTAAGAAATTTGAAAGTTTGGCTCATCCTGTTAAGCTGATCGATCGGATCTTTTCATAAACCAATCAATTTATACAGCCAATCACAAGTCATCATTTCCTCTGTCCACTTATCAACCTTTCTGTCTGTAGATTCCTCTATTTAGACCAATTTTTGCTTCGTATTGGTGAGAGAATGTATAATTGTGATTGATTTGACAGACCATGAACCACGCTTGCCTCTATTATAGTCAACAGAGGGGACGGACGATGTGTCCATATGCCTTCACTTTATCGCCTCCGCGAAGCGAACAACCTGCTGAAATGAGTAACACGACCCCCAAGCCTATTGGCTCGATACAGTGACCGATGTGCCGGGGAACACGAGCCCCTATTCCCGACCAAATTGCCCGGATTCTCCCCCCTAACTCCTTCCCTATCCTCACCTCCCCTCCCCTCCCCTCCCCATCCCTCTTCCCTTGCCTCCCCCCTCGCCTGCCCTAACAGCCCCTTCCCTCGCCTTCCCCTCGCCTACCCTCCCAAACACTTGCATCCCATCCCTTCCAAGCCCCCTTTCCTTTCCTCCCCTAACCTCTCCTCCCCTCCCTCCCACCCTCTGCCCTCCCCTCCCCTCGCCTCCCCTCCTCTCACCTCACCAACCCGTCATCAGGATGCATGTTAGAATCGATACACAACCAAACGCCTGCCAAACACCGGTGCGCAGAGAAAGTACAGGGTTGAAGGTTATTTGCATTACTCGGTAAGACGAGTCCAAAGGAAATGGCCGTATCAACTACAGCAGTAACTTTTCCTTGTCTCCAATTCGATTCAGAAATTAAACGATACCGCTTAAGCACGGCGTTCTTCCGAGAAAGCAACTGTCGTTATACGGTGCGGAACGAAATGCAAAAAAAAACCAGATGGATCTTTCTTTGACGAAAATAAAAACCTCAGAATATTTCTAACTTGCTCTCTCCTACTTAGATGTCTCCATTAAGACCAGCTGTGATTGCTTTGCAGTACCGAGTCAACGAGCCCTCTCAAAATGAAAGGCGACTATGCTGCTGTAGAGGCTTGCTTAGTGACTTGGTTTATGAGCAGTAGACGGTGCTTGATCAGGATTTGCCGTACATGTACCTGTGCTAAGTGCAATGCCACGCTAGAGTCTTATTAAATCAGCACTGAACAGCCGTTGCAGAAAGAATACAAGAAATGTAGATACCCGCATATGGTGCAGGGCATGAACATCTTTGCGAGGTTCAACGAGATTTTCACCCACATCTCACGTGATTTCTAGTGTGTTTGACTTTGTTCAAATGTTAAATAGAAATTGAATACGAAGCAGGTTAATATGAGAATTAATTGGGGAAAAGGGATGGGATCGAGGTTGTAGGATACTCACACGAATCGTACGTTGCCGGGCAAGAGCTGCTGGTAGTTCGCCTCTAGGGTGACGTCATTGCACGTGACCTGCAGCACGCCGAAGCTGCATCCGGGTATGTACTGACGATCTGCAAAATGTGAAGATGGTAGGTCCGATATAAAGCATGGGAGTATTAGTGTCGATGGGAAGAGCGTGTTCTATCGATGGCATTTTGTATGGTAGAGGTTATTAGGGAAGGTATCTTGAGTGGACATTGTACATAGGGACCATAGCCACCCACCCAGGAGTGCACATACTCTATTGACTAGGGCCCATTGCACGCCGACTCTTTGTGCTTTTCCATTAGCTTACTGGATGCGAGTCCCAGACAGGTGATCGTAAACGTCATCTCATACGTCATCCTTTGTCACCCATTACCTCTTCGGGCGATGGCACATATTGAGTTCATTCGTCAGACAAAGGTTCGGAACATGTTTGGAGTATGTCACGCGTTAAGGCCCCTAGACATGTCGGCCCACATACTTGCAAGAGCTGGATTCCACAGAGCTTTATGAAGCGTTGTAACTCAACTTGCGATTCAATTTGGTATCCCGTTAGTTTTGACAGGTGGAGCGGTCTTGGTGCATTGGTCATCGCCTTGCGATTGGTCGTTACCTACGATGTGTTTTAATGAAATTGACCACTGGCCGTATTCTGGTATAATGTCCGGTATAAAAACCGAGTTTGGTATCTCTCTTCCCTCCCTATGTCCCCTGTCTCTCTCCTCTCTCCCCTCCCTCGCTCTATCTTTCTCTCTCTCTCCCCCTATCTCTCGCCCTCTCTCTGCCTCTCTCTGCCTTCCTCCCTATCTCTCCCCTCTCTCTGCCCATCTCTTTCCCTCCCTCTCTCTCCCTATCTCTCGCCCTCCCTCTGCCTCTCTAGCTCTCTGTCCCTCTCTCTTTCCCTCCCTCTCTCTCCCCTATCTCTCGCCCTCCCTCTGCCTCGCTCTGCCTTCCTCCCTCTCTCTCTCTTCCCTCTCTCTTTCCCTCCCTCTCTCTCCCCTCTCTCTCTCGCCATCCCTCTGCCTCTCTCTGCCTTCCTCTTTTGTGGGATTATTTATTTCCCTAAGTTCTCTCTCCCCTATCTCTGCCCCTCTCTTTTTCCCTCCCTCTCTCTCCCCTATCTCTCGCCCTCCCTCTGCCTCTCTCTCTGCCTTCCTCCCTCTCTCTGCCCTTCTCTCTTTCCCTCCCTCTCTCTCTCCCTCTCTTCCTCCCTCTCTCTCTCTCTCTTTCCCTCTCTCGCTCCCTCTCTCCTCTCGAATGCAAAAGTCCATACAATATCGGGCGTTTTTTTAATCACTGCGTTTCACTTTGATCAAATAACAGAAGAGAGACGACCGACGATTGTAAGTAATATTTGCTGTTCAGCTGTGGGCTCGTTATATTGACGTCCCATATCGTACTGCTACTGGAATAATACACGTTGCTTGCTTTGCTCATTAAACTCCGTGCAATGTGGATCCTGGATGGAAATTGTATTGAACTGAAAAACAATCAACGATGAATCAGGTTTCTCTTTGTTGCAACAATTGTATTGCGTTGGGCCTACCTGTGATATAATATCTTGGCTATGGTACAATTATGTGAATATTATAGTGAGGACAAAATTTGTTTAATAGGTTGAAACAAAATATCGGCAGCCCTTTCTCGTCTCCGTTGCTAGGCACCAACGACTCAGCAAGATATATACCAAATGAGCAAACTATAATGCTTGAAATAGCAGGTATACACCATGTCAAGTTCCTCTTTGTGAAGAAGTGTGATTCTAAAACAAAACTCTGCCTGAACATTCCACGTTTTGGCCAGGATTTACTGGTCGTTCTCTTGAGGAGTGTTGGAGAAGGAAGATTACGTCATCAGTTAGTGCGTTCCTACGACGCCACAATGACCCTCCGTCCGCCATTATTCGTATAAGAAATCAACCCGCACCGCCAATGTTGACCCTGATAGTCGTGAACCGTCATCACATTCAGGGTACCAGCGACGAGTCCATGCGATACGTTTACCAGTCAGGCAAGCCTGTAGGCGTCAAATCGCATTACTGCAACAAAGACGTGTCCAATGCAGCGCCGTGTGAGGTGTCGACGTGGCTAGGCGCAGCAGCGATAACTAATGCCACAGGGGACAATGCAACACCATCCAACGCAATCAAATCATATTATAATCCAATACACTATTTCCAGAATCCAATACAAGTAACGGCTTATACAGCGCCGCAGACGTTCAGGTCGATAACGTTTAAAGGCCCAGTACAACATTGGGAAGATCAGAAAACATCCATGTCCACAGATTTCATTCTAATTTACACAGTTTGTAGATGGTTATGATAGAATCCTCATGATGAAATCTTACGGTCTGGGTTGCTGTACTTCCCTAGAAATCTTCACTCAGACATTGAAAAATTTTACTTGCAAGTAATAATCTATTTCTTACACTACAGAATGGTGCAAAAATCCGTGACGATTGTTTACCTTTTACTACTTTCTCAGATTACTATTTGAGCTAAAACCTTCGCAGAATTACTGTTTTGGGATGTTTAATGGTTTAACACACAAACTGTGGCAATCTTGTGACCTTTACCAATGTTGTATAGGGCCTTTAAGCCACTTACACGACACAGCGGTGGAAATCCTCTTTTATCTCAAGGAAGCTGGGTATATGAATGGTTTATTTTTGTTCTCGTGATGCACAAGCTCTAAATAATACTACACGATTCCAGTCGATCTCTACAGGCACGATGCAGTATGCAAACCTGCAATACGCCTCTCCGTCAATATTTCCCATGCATCTTCACGTGTGTGCATAGCCATCCAATAGTTCTGTATCTCTCACCTTCATATTGCCGCATATACGACTCCCTTATCTACCATTCAGTATACCTTTTATCCCGCAGAGCGGAACCTGTCTCGATCTAAACGCAGAGTCAACACTAGGCTCTCGACGAGCTGTCTCCTATAAGGCTTCCATCCAATCTTCTCACCTCCACCTCCTTTTGGATCCTCACTATAAGTCAACCCATTACGTCTCTGATTTATTTGCAGTCTAGAGAATCGAGGGGGCGGCATACCTAAATAATGCAAGGGTTTGCCATCCCTGGACATCTGAATAAAAACAATTCAAAGGAGGCGAACCCTAAAAAAGAACCAGTCCTTTCATTAATCTATAAAATCGGATGGAGTCAGTGCTGTGTATCCATTATTTAATTAAACTTAGTTGATATTCGTCAACACATTTACGTTATAACGGTAGTTAAATACGCTTGCTTTAAAGTACTCATTCTAATTTGAAAACTTGCCAAAAAAATGGGGAAAAAAAATGGACACTGACTTCAAGTCAAACAAACCTGGTACCAGACCTCTGGTTCAACGTTTCATCATAGACAAGATTGTTAAAATCGACGGGTTTATACCAACAAAATGATCAGCGGTAAAATGTGTCAAAAGATTAAAGGTGAGATAAGATCATAGATCATCCCGATCACTCTAACGTTTGCTCAACAATTATAGTTCAGACTCCGACACGCCCACCGGTTGTATTTACAGACTGTGAACTGTTCAGTATTTGGCGAAATCTACGCCGACTGTAGAGTAAGCAGTATCGTTCACCCTGATGACTACTAATGGACTGTTGATGTATTAATGGATATTAGAAATAGGTCACCGGACGAAGGTGTCATGCAGAAGGAACTTCACTTCTCATGCGTATGGAAGTTCGAAGCCAAATTTAATTTCATCATATTAAAGCTCAAATGGTAACAACTTGAAATAGATGTGTTTTAGCGATTTCTATATCTGGTAAGTCAATTATTTCCAGTTGACTGAACAGAGAATGATAAAAAAACCTGTGCTAATTATTTCCCGGAAGATAGCGCATGACAGCACTTTCTCCTTCATTGTCCATTCTAATCAGATTGATGTGGTATCACAGTAAACTGGATGGGAATCACGTACGGACACGTGTCCCGTATGGTGGAAGGTATGCCCTTCATCACCGATGCCTGACGTCACAGTGAACTCCCCTGGCGACACGATGCATCATGCAAGATGGCCCTACCAGCATTCCTACATGATGTGAGCAGAGTGATGAAACATCTATGACAACTCTGATGGGTAAGTTACCAAACAGGTTCTTTTTAAAGTCGCCAACACAAAGCCCCAAAAGGCCACTCAAGGTGAGGGCTAAAAGAAAGTAATAAGAAGAAGAACCAGGAGCATACTAGATCAGGAGGAAGAAAGATGAACGTTTATGTTACGTTTGAATTGGGACAAGTTATAAGAAAGGGGGAACAGGTTGCAGGTAGAGAATTCCATAGTGCAGCAGTGCGCAGGTTGCAGGTAGAGAATTCCATAGTGCAGCAGTGCGCAGGTTGCAGGTAGAGAATTCCATAGTGCAGCAGTGCGCGGGAAGAAGCTAGATGAGTATCGCTTAGTATTGGCCTTATAGGTACCTTACATTAAGTATGGTTTCTATGTGGGGATAGGGCAGGTACTTACCGCAGTGAAGTTCGTCTTCCTGAAGAGGGCAGTCCACATAGCCGTCACAGAAGTAGGCCAAGGGGAGACATTCACCCCCACCCAGACAGGTGAAGAGAGGAGCGCCCCCGGCCAGATCTCGGCAGGGTAACTCTTGCTTCGACCCAACTGAATTTAAAACAAGAGAAAGAAGGCAGACATGAAGTCGAGGCAAGACATGACAGGATTGGTGGGAATGGTAATTATCTCAAGAGGCAAGTTTGGGAGGATCGATGACAAGGCTAGTCCAATCATCCTACAAGTGACCAAACGTATGTGTGGTGAAAATTTGTCTCGTTTTCTCAAACTTGTATGAAGTGCTTGATGTAACAGCAGCAGCTGAATAAAGCGGAGTAGTAGTGGCCATATTATATCAACAGCAGCATCAGTTATAGCAAAATTATAGCAACAGTGCTATCAGTAACACAGCAGCAGCAGCAACTGCAACAATAGCAGCATGAAACACAACCTGAAGAATTGCGATAATCTATCATGATGTTCTCCTATACAGTGGCAGGTTGCTGAGTTATCAATTAACACTGTGGAGGAATTTTCAAAGGGACATTTCAATAACAAAGCGATATTATTGAATAACAACGGCTGAAATATCTTGTTGCGCAAGTGCATGGACTGTTTCCTTTCATTAGCAGGCATCGCGAGATGTCGCATGCGTCACGTAGCACGATCAAGCTTTCACCCCAAGCTATCACAACTACTTAACAATCATGAAAAGAACTGGATCCATACTCTTGGAAATTGACTTCGGATCCCCAATCCATTTCCATTTGAAAGAAATACCACACCGTGTCTGGCAACCAGATACGAGACTTAGAAATGGTCGGCAGCAAAGAATCAGCCGGCCTCAGCTGTTCCCATTCTCCATTTTTTCCCGATCTTAAAAGAATATTACAGCGAACTCCGAAAGTCTATACCTCTCCATCCCTTTGCCTGTATCGCCCACAGCACGTAAGTAATTCATAAGAGCGATACTCATACCAAGACGGGCTCTTTTTTCGTTGTTCTTCCCCCCTTGCTAAGCAATTTTTGGAAAGATGATCCGGGAGGTGGAGAGAGAGGAGGTAGAGGCTGGAGGGGATTAAGGGGCGGACTGGAGATGAAGATACCGGCAGAGGTGGAGAGTGAACCGAGTGAAGTGTCTTCAGAAGGGTGGAGGTAGCCTTAAAGGGCGCCCCCAAAGTCTTTCAGTTAACTTTTCACGCGTCCTCGGGGGGCAATTGTTCCTCCCTGTTTCCAATCAATGGAGAGTGCGGGGAATCGATGGCGGAGTTGTGGGCGTTACTGGGTCACCCCAATCCGCCCAGCTAGACGGAGCTTGGGGAAGGGCTAGACGACAAACACCCTGCATCGGTCTAGCCGACAGCAAATCCCATTCCGGTTCGATCATTCCCTTGCCCACAGAATGACGGTTTCAATTATGTATGCTTACACCTCGCCTGCATCTTTCCATATCGGGCTACTTAGTGTTTCGTGTGAGTAGCCACGGCTAAAGTGCAATAGTCGCACCCGTCTGGGTCCGAGGTGTCTCCTCTGTGATTGCTTGTCGTCCGATTGATAAGTTGTTATGTATTTTGTTAATGGAGAAGGAGACGTGAGTAATGGACTGCATATTCTACATAGAGTGAATGACGCGGATTGTGTAAACGCCCTTAGTGTTACATCCAGTCTGATCAAAGCACATTCTGGATGTTCTACATGGAGTCGTCCATATTGTTGGTTTTCGTCGGTTTATTTCCCTGCAAATGCCGGTTTTTGATGTCATTAATTTCCACTGTGGGCTGCTTCCGTTTGTAGTCTTCATCTTTTCACAATTCTTAGAATTCTTAGAATACTACATTCTTAGAATTCTTAGAATTCTTAGAATTCTACATTCTTAGAGTACCACGATATCACCCCGAGATGTTATCCGAGTTATTTTGTCTTATTTATTTGATGTATTTAGACAACCTATTAATCCAACCACTGCGTATTACCACCGATACAGTACGAGTCTACACGATACCGGCTGCTCCACCTTGTGACTGCTCCTTACATTTTGCAAACAAGTTGCCGACAGCTGAGGCAGTTGTCGTTGAAAATCGCCACACGATTGCCAGAGGCTCGCCAGTTCCCCCTTTCCAGTTATGCGAGAAGATGCGAGAAGATGCGAGAAGATGCGATAAGATGCGAGAAGATGCGGGAAAATGCGAGAAGATGCGAGAAAATGCGAGAAGATGCGAGAAGATGCGAGAAGATGCGAGAAAATGCGAGAAGATGCGAGAAGTGGGTAAGATGGCGGAGCCCACCTGCCGTAATCCAATCAATGTACGTGTCAGAAGACCGCTGAATAGACAATTGAGTTTGCTTTTCCCAAACTGACAGCTCATCCCGCCTTGGGGCTTTGCTGACGATGAAGGATTCTTGTTTAGGTCTCGCTGTCGTCGGGAGCATCAGAGAGGTTGAGAAGATAAACGCAAAGAACGACCTGCTGGAATTCAATCAACTAACGGCTGATCGAATCTGACAGTTCAATTCATGTAAAACATACCAAATAAAATTCATGTGGTTTTTTTTTTGTGTTTTTTTTTTTGCATTTCTGAATATGAGGGTCACTGTCCTAGGTTGCAGCGCCACTAAGACGAAATAATTGTCAGCAGTGGCGGTTGGGTCGACTTCCAAAGCCATTACATGGATTCACGGGACTCGGTGTGGTGACGTTGCTGAGACGATTGACGATCAGTCTGAAAACAATGCGAAGCGATCACACTCAAAACAGAAGGAGATTGTGGACTAGGAAAACGTAACGGAGGTGCGGGCAGGAGCCCTTCATTCGTGGTCGGAGGTCTTGATGTGGTCGGAGAGACGTGGATCGCTCGCAGTACCACTCCAGTCACAAACAATGTCGATTTTTCATTCGTTCTTTCAGTTTGCATGACGGGGTGATAGATAGGCGAGTTATCTCCTTGCTAGTTCATGCTAGTTCATGGCGACTCGTGATAGGAAGTAAGCGTTGGTGAATTGGGTGGGCATAATTGGGGCTGCATCACTTTGGAGGCTTATGCCGTAAGGTCTCTGCTTCATCGTATCTATTGATTTCTGTCTGTTTCTATTGCTCACTTTTGTCTTCTGTGTCTTTCTGTCTCCTTTCTGTCACTTCTTTAATATCTCTCTGTCTCTCTGTATCTCTGTCTCTCTGTCTCTCTATCTCTCTGTCTCCCTGTCTCCCTGTCTCCCTGTCTCCCTGTCTCTCTGTCTCTCTGTCTTCCTGTCTCTCTGTCTCTCTATTTTTCTGTCTCTCTGTCTCTCTGCCTCTCTGACTCCCTGCCTCCCTGTCTCTCTGTTTCGCTGTCTCTGCCACTCTGTCACTCTGCCTCTCTGACTCCTTTTCTCTCTGTTTCTCTGTCTTCATGTCTCTCTGTCTCTCTGGCTCCCTGTCTATATCTCTCTCTGTCCATCTGCCTCTCTGTCTCTCTGTCCACCTGAGCCTCCATCCACATTCAGCCTACTTGTTCATCTCCATGTAAGCAGCGCAGGGGTCTGGCAGGCAATCGCCTGTTGTTTGCCACATTTCGAAGACTCACTCTCTGTCTCTCTGTCTCTCTGTCTCTCTATCTCTCTGTCTCTCTGTCTCTCTGTCTCTCTATCTCTCTGTCTCTCTGTCTCTCTGTCTCTCTGTCTCTCTATCTCTCTGTCTCTCTGTCTCTCTGTCTCTCTATCTCTCTGTCTCTCTGTCTCTCTATCTCTCTGTCTCTCTGTCTCTCTGTCTCTCTGTCTCTCTGTCTCTCTGTCTCTCTGTCTCTCTGTCTCTCTATCTCTCTGTCTCTCTGTCTCTCTATCTCTCTGTCTCTCTGTCTCCCTGTCTCTCTGTCTCTCTGTCTCTCTGTCTCTCTATCTCTCTGTCTCCCTGTCTCCCTGTCTCTCTGTCTCTCTGTCTCTCTGTCTCTCTGTCTCTCTGTCTCTCTGTCTCTCTGTCTCTCTATCTCTCTGTCTCCCTGTCTCCCTGTCTCTCTGTCTCTCTGTCTCTCTGTCTCTCTGTCTCTCTGTCTCTCTGTCTCTCTGTCTCTCTGTCTCTCTGTCTCCCTGTCTCTCTGTCTCTCTGTCTCTCTATCTCTCTATCTCTCTGTCTCCCTGTCTCCCTGTCTCTCTGTCTCTCTGTCTCTCTGTCTCTCTGTCTCTCTGTCTCTCTGTCTCTCTATCTCTCTATCTCTCTGTCTCCCTGTCTCCCTGTCTCCCTGTCTCTCTGTCTCTCTATCTCTCTATCTCTCTGTCTCCCTGTCTCCCTGTCTCTCTGTCTCTCTGTCTCCCTGTCTCTCTATCTCTCTGTCTCTCTCTTTTTCTGTCTCTGTCTCTCTGCCCCTCTGTCTCTCTGACTCCCTGCCTCCCTGTCTCTCTGTTTCTCTGTCTCTCTGTCTCTCTGACTCCCTGTCTATATCTCTCTCTGTCCATCTGCCTCTCTGTCTCTCTTCCACCTGAGCATCCATCCACATTCAGCTTACTTTTTCATCTCCATGTAAACAGCGCAGGCCACATTTCGAAGACTCACCGTGGCCCAGGTTTGTAGACTGAGTGAAATCACGCTTCATGCGGTCGTTGAAGTCACACCAACCTATACATCAGGACTCAGGGCGGATGCTTTGTCATCAGGACTTATCCCGAGTTCAAGAAAAACCTCAGCGGCTTAAGACTGATGCGCTCTCCTCCATTATGTTATGTAACTGTGCAGGAGAGAAATCCTGCTGGGCAGTTTGTGACTGTTTGGTTGAGTAGCTCTTCCGGTGGCGTTCACCTCGGCACAAGAAGTAGGGGGTCGTAGGAGGTTGACATCGGTCGGCTGATATACGGACATTGGGGTTATACCACAATAATGATAGATTATCTACAGAGGATCGAGTCTAACTGGACAGTATTGGGACCAGATGTATACCTCGAACTGCTACACAAATATTGACTGCTTCAATGTCATCACTGGAAATCTTGAAAACACAGAGGATACGAGGCTGAATCCTTGCAGGATCAAAGGTAGATTTGTGTTAGTCTTTTCTGTCGTGAGGAGGA
Organism: Luidia sarsii; assembly: GCA_949987565.1. Taxonomy (NCBI): domain Eukaryota; kingdom Metazoa; phylum Echinodermata; class Asteroidea; order Paxillosida; family Luidiidae; genus Luidia; species Luidia sarsii. The sequence continues at coordinate 11,308,768 of OX465121.1, forward strand.
GATTGTTTTAATTAAACTAGCTTAGTACGGATCGCAGGCACTTATATGTGGTCGGGACGTGTTCCCCTGTGGTCTTTTTTAGGTCTTACCACTTCCAAGCACGTAATATTAGACCCTGCATGGTCAGACCATACTGGCTTCCACTAGGTAATGACCACGAACATGGCCATCTGATCATTTTCCTCTAACTCCTCACCGACCACTGGTGAAATATGCATCGTTGTTGCGTACCTCCACGCAGTCACCGAGGAATGAAGCATCTCCGCAGGGTAACGACCTCATCTCCGGCTCCTCTCAGCCCAAATGCGAGACCATTCTAGTTTGTGTCTTAGCTCGGGATTACAGTGTCTCCATATTATACCCCAGCCAGTCGTTGTCGCCCCCGTAATAGACCGGTATATTATTCCACCTCGCATAGACCAGGCTCATCCTACACGCAGATCATCTTCCGTCAGGATTCCCTCTGGGTTCCTCCTCGGAACAATCTCCTTAAGCCCACGTGATTTATAATCCTTACTACCACAAACTACAGTCCCGGTGGATAAGGAGTAAGTTGAGAACATGTTGCAAAGCTTCGCCACAAGAAACAGCGGAGGAAGAGCCAAAAAAGGGCAAAATACTGACTTTATTGTGGACTTACCATAGTTTGCTTTTTCCCTTTGAACAATCCATCCATCTTCAAATGTTTGGCAAGAGATCAAGTTGTTTTCAGTGTATTTAAGATTGGCTACAGCGTTCTTGCTATATAGAACTTTCAACCCAGCTTATGACGAATCACCTATTTCCGAGGTATAAAGTCAAGACAACACAGATTGCGTTTGTTGGTCTGTTGTGGAATCGTTTGTCTTTGATTTTGGCCGTCACAGTTAGGCTTTGTCGACCACTAAAGTTACCGTTCGATAGTTTGGACAACTTTCGTCAAGATGTTAGTGATGTTCACCACGTGGTATGCCGACATGCGCCCAGAGAGTTCTGATTGCCACGGTGAGATTAAAGGAGACTTATGGAGAAGACATGGACGGTGTGCAGGAGAGAGGGGGGTGGGATCTTACGGGCGAGATTACCATCGCCTCTATGGCGACAGCCCCCGCTGAGCATCGACTGAACGCCGTGCACAAGGCGGCCATCTTCGCCCCAGCATCGGTTCCGGGATGGGTACGCAGTTAGTCACGTAGCGTGGTCCCACCAGGCACTTCCCTGTCACCCTCTGTCTCCCGCCCATCTCCCATCGGTCCAAGACGACCCGCCACCAGTCAACGATTACCCGAACTCCCCCAGGACTCTCCCAAGATGCTATCGCCTTACAACCGTGTAATGCGCCTCTGGTCACCCGTCAAACTGAGCGCTTACTGCCAACTGATTTGAAATATGCAGCTCACACAATCCTATCAGAGTTTGTGTATACGGGCCCCTTGATCATCTCCAAAGCATTATTTCATTGCAGAGCCCATGGGCTTTCAATCAATGGCTGCGATGAACATTAATGAGGCATCAACGCCATACAGGCATTTATTTTCGAGACTTTGCCTTTGTCTTTCGCTGATATGCTCTGTCTGGGCCGTTTATCACCAGCCATTTGAAGTTAAGACATCTCTTCAAGTTGGATAAGTCTACCGTTACTTTCATGAATAATTTGTTGGTTCTGAGCAGGATGTCTGACTTAAATCTGTCGCCTTCAGCCTGTGGGTGTGTGCCTATATAGAAGACTCAGATTGATGCATCGTACACACGCACCAACTACAACATAAACAAGCATTCTTCCCTCGTTCTGGAAATCCCTTCCTGGTTCTTGCTTTCCCCCTGCATACGATCTTGCCATTTCTAAACGGAATGTTCATTCCTATCTCCGGCCTTCATTAGTCCCTCTCTATCTCCTTTTTTCACTAGCCCTTAATCTTGAGTGGCTTTTCATCCTTGTTTTGGGCGATCTTGCATAGATAAAAAAGTGGCAATAACAATGCTAAACAAAATTACGACGACAGCAGTAGAAACACCATCATTATCATTACAATCATCAGTGCAAAACTGCAAGCAACGACATCCCAAAGTGTAGCAGCTCCAAACATCGCCGAAGCATCGACTGCAACAGTAACACCTAGTACCACATCAGTGGCAACAACCATCGACTGCAACAGTAACACCTAGTACCACATCAGTGGCAACAACCATCGACTGCAACAGTAACACCTAGTACCACATCAGTGGCAACAACCATCGACTGCAACAGTAACACCTAGTAATACATCGACTGCAACAGTAACACCTAGTACCACATCAGTGGCAACAACCATCGACTGCAACAGTAACACCTAGTACCACATCAGTGGCAACAACCATCGACTGCAACAGTAACACCTAGTACCACATCAGTGGCAACAACCATCGACTGCAACAGTAACACCTAGTACCACATCAGTGGCAACAACCATCGACTGCAACAGTAACACCTAGTACCACATCAGTTGCAACAACCATCGACTGCAACAGTAACACCTAGTACCACATCAGTGGCAACAACCATCGACTGCAGCAGTAACACCTAGTACCACATCAGTGGCAACAACCATCGACTGCAACAGTAACACCTAGTACCACATCAGTTGCAACAACCATCGACTGCAACAGTAACACCTAGTACCACATCAGTGGCAACAACCATCGACTGCAACAGTAACACCTAGTAATACATCGACTACAACAGTAACACCTAGTACCACATCAGTGGCAACAACCATCGACTGCAACAGTAACACCTAGTACCACATCAGTGGCAACAACCATCGACTGCAACAGTAACACCTAGTACCACATCAGTGGCAACAACCATCGACTGCAACAGTAACACCTAGTACCACATCAGTTGCAACAACCATCGACTGCAACAGTAACACCTAGTACCACATCAGTGGCAACAACCATCGACTGCAACAGTAACACCTAGTACCACATCAGTGGCAACAACCATCGACTGCAACAGTAACACCTAGTACCACATCAGTTGCAACAACCATCGACTGCAACAGTAACACCTAGTACCACATCAGTTGCAACAACCATCGACTGCAACAGTAACACCTAGTACCACATCAGTGGCAACAACCATCGACTGCAACAGTAACACCTAGTACCACATCAGTGGCAACAACCATCGACTGCAACAGTAACACCTAGTACCACATCAGTGGCAACAACCATCGACTGCAACAGTAACACCTAGTACCACATCAGTGGCAACAACCATCGACTGCAACAGTAACACCTAGTACCACATCAGTGGCAACAACCATCGACTGCAACAGTAACACCTAGTACCACATCAGTTGCAACAACCATCGACTGCAACAGTAACACCTAGTACCACATCAGTTGCAACAACCATCGACTGCAACAGTAACACCTAGTACCACATCAGTGGCAACAACCATCGACTGCAACAGTAACACCTAGTACCACATCAGTGGCAACAACCATCGACTGCAACAGTAACACCTAGTACCACATCAGTTGCAACAACCATCGACTGCAACAGTAACACCTAGTACCACATCAGTGGCAACAACCATCGACTGCAACAGTAACACCTAGTAATACATCGACTACAACAGTAACACCTAGTACCACATCAGTGGCAACAACCATCGACTGCAACAGTAACACCTAGTACCACATCAGTGGCAACAACCATCGACTGCAACAGTAACACCTAGTACCACATCAGTGGCAACAACCATCGACTGCAACAGTAACACCTAGTACCACATCAGTTGCAACAACCATCGACTGCAACAGTAACACCTAGTACCACATCAGTGGCAACAACCATCGACTGCAACAGTAACACCTAGTACCACATCAGTGGCAACAACCATCGACTGCAACAGTAACACCTAGTACCACATCAGTTGCAACAACCATCGACTGCAACAGTAACACCTAGTACCACATCAGTTGCAACAACCATCGACTGCAACAGTAACACCTAGTACCACATCAGTGGCAACAACCATCGACTGCAACAGTAACACCTAGTACCACATCAGTGGCAACAACCATCGACTGCAACAGTAACACCTAGTACCACATCAGTGGCAACAACCATCGACTGCAACAGTAACACCTAGTACCACATCAGTGGCAACAACCATCGACTGCAACAGTAACACCTAGTACCACATCAGTGGCAACAACCATCGACTGCAACAGTAACACCCAGTACCACATCAGTGGCAACAACCATCGACTGCAACAGTAACACCTAGTACCACATCAGTGGCAACAACCATCGACTGCAACAGTAACACCTAGTACCACATCAGTGGCAACAACCATCGACTGCAACAGTAACACCTAGTACCACATCAGTGGCAACAACCATCGACTGCAACAGTAACACCTAGTACCACATCAGTGGCAACAACCATCGACTGCAACAGTAACACCTAGTACCACATCAGTGGCAACAACCATCGACTGCAACAGTAACACCTAGTACCACATCAGTGGCAACAACCATCGACTGCAACAGTAACACCTAGTACCACATCAGTGGCAACAACCATCGACTGCAACAGTAACACCTAGTACCACATCAGTGGCAACAACCATCGACTGCAACAGTAACACCTAGTACCACATCAGTGGCAACAACCATCGACTGCAACAGTAACACCTAGTACCACATCAGTGGCAACAACCATCGACTGCAACAGTAACACCTAGTACCACATCAGTGGCAACAACCATCGACTGCAACAGTAACACCTAGTACCACATCAGTGGCAACAACCATCGACTGCAACAGTAACACCTAGTACCACATCAGTGGCAACAACCATCGACTGCAACAGTAACACCTAGTACCACATCAGTGGCAACAACCATCGACTGCAACAGTAACACCTAGTACCACATCAGTGGCAACAACCATCGACTGCAACAGTAACACCTAGTACCACATCAGTGGCAACAACCATCGACTGCAACAGTAACACCTAGTACCACATCAGTGGCAACAACCATCGACTGCAACAGTAACACCTAGTACCACATCAGTGGCAACAACCATCGACTGCAACAGTAACACCTAGTACCACATCAGTGGCAACAACCATCGACTGCAACAGTAACACCCAGTACCACATCAGTGGCAACAACCATCGACTGCAACAGTAACACCTAGTACCACATCAGTGGCAACAACCATCGACTGCAACAGTAACACCTAGTACCACATCAGTGGCAACAACCATCGACTGCAACAGTAACACCTAGTACCACATCAGTGGCAACAACCATCGACTGCAACAGTAACACCTAGTACCACATCAGTGGCAACAACCATCGACTGCAACAGTAACACCTAGTACCACATCAGTAACATCAACTTGTCCATGTACCTCCACTACAGGCGAGCACGATGCTGAGGTCGATGGTGACATTTACGGCGTAGGAATGCACCCACCCAAACGGACCCGGCTATCCAAATTAAACAAGCTCTACAGAGCAATCATTCTTCCTGGCCATTTCATTTCAGCCAGCGTCAACGTTTCCCCACATGACCGCCCAGTCGACAGTAATATTGAAATCTGACGGATGGCAGGACATTCCGCCCAAGGCCAGTCCAAGAATGACCCTGAGCCTGATGAGAGGGGAAAAAGAGAAACAAATCATGCTGTTTTGCTCTCTTTTTTTCATCACGAGAATTCCATCGTCAGTAATGGAATTGTTTTCAGTCAAGCTGGAACCTTCTCCTGCAAATAGTGTCTAAGAAGGTTTGGGCTTGCCTCCCTGCACGATTGACAACAGAGCGTTACTAATTCGTCTTATAGCTACCCTCTTCTCTTCTCATCTCCAGAGAAATAAAAGCCTGAAAATCGGGAATATCAAGACATCAAAAATCGAAGTTTCTGCCTCGCTCACCCGTTTCATTCTGTTTTGGTTGTCAATGGTTTGTTGCAGGGAAGCGTAAACTCATGAAGTGGTCGGTGTTTCTGTATTACTGAAGGCTCTACAGCCACGAGGCAATGGCTGCATGCATGCACCCAAATAGGATGCATTGGACTGGATGACTCGGCTAGATCTGTTTCCATATAGAGAGCCAATGACTGACCTTAATCGATGAGCCGTGGACTATCGCTGATGAAAAACTCGGCAAGGACTTCTATACTTAGCGACTGAGTGGTCGCTGTGAATACACGACCGGTCATCGGTGGGAATAGACCAATCTTCGTTTCGTCCCCCCCCCCTCATCTCATCACCTCGAGTCCAGTCCTGAGAGCGAGGTTATCCCGATCGAGAACTGGTTGTGGGTGTCGGGTTCGCAGCCCGGGACCGATAATCCTTCCACCAATCTGCCGGGAACTTTTCCTCTCGACCCCTGAGGCGAGTCGAGTGGCCAGTATCGCAGGCACAACGCTGGAGGATTTCATCTATAGCCTTAGAATAGCGCCCATACAGTCCCTGAACTCTAAGGAGGCGTGGGTATCCATGCCTTGGGTCGTGGCTCAAACTCCGCCTTTATAATCACTCAGCTGAGAGATGATATTTCAACCTTGTCCCTCAGGCCCGATGCTGGCTTCATGTTCGGAACTCAAACTGAGGACTGCAACCTTATCTTCTCTTGAAACGAATGTCATAAAACAGCCAAAGAAACATTTCAAAACAGAACACACCCCAGAGAATGCAGCTACGAACCTCATTAAGATGTCTATCATAAAGGTGTGCACCGCTCGTATTTCAGACCGATTCCAGATCGATTCCAAGGTTCCAGCGAGTCGCCATTGCTGGGGGCCATTGCACGCTTACATCACCGTCTTTGCATATAGTAGGTGATTGAAGAGAGTTGCATACACACGCGCTCCTTACACATGGCAACTGGTATAACAGACCAGCTCGTATCTACTTACCAAAGATAAGATACTGCCTGTAACAATATGTTCAATTGCTATCATAATTCAAAATTCCAAAGGAAACAGAAATCATAAAAAAGGACTAGCTTCCGGTTCGGTGTTTTCATGGTTGTGAACAAGCAAAAGCTATCAGACACGAATTCAAGGCGGGAATTCAATGGGTTATACTTACTACATGATGTCTCATCATCAGCCAGCCTACCGCAGTCTGGTACCCCGTCGCACACCCGTCTGGCATCCAGACGAGTGCCATTCTCCACGCAGGTGTAACCGGATGGTATGGTGCCTTTTCCTGAGGGGAAACAGGGAGGGGTCGGGGATTAGGCCGGGTTGGTAGACCCCCAGAATTAAGAAATTACGAGTGAAAATGACGAAAAATTACGGAAATGACGAAATAGGGGTAGAAAGGGGATTATTATTTATTACAAAAAAGAAGTGCATTTCAGCTTTATCTCCCATCGCGAGTTTTCACTTCCTTTCCCTGTGAATTTCTCGACAAGGGAATCGGATTTTTTTCAGATAATCTCACCACAAACACGAATGGGCACGATGTTCAAATTCCCCCACCTCTTCCCATACCTCTCCCCAACCCTCCGCACCCTCCCTTAACCCACCCTACCACTCACCACCTCTCTCTACCTCTCCAAACATCTCCCCATCACCTCCCCACGAGGGAACAGTAGTGGAATTAAGTGCACCAGTAAACCCTTTCACCGACGGCTAGAATTCTCCTCGAAAAGATGCCAGGACCAAACAAGAGTGCATACACACGGCGGTGCTTGACTCGTCTTGAGACAAACAATCCTTGCCTCTCCTTCCCTCTCCTCCTCAGACTGTCCCTCTACCTCCGATGCCGGAGGCAGTTTGACTCGACGCCCATCGGACGAGGAAGAGGGAGGGAAGATTGGTGGGCGATGTAGGAGGAGAGCAGCAAATAAGCACGCACTCTTTCCCCGACAGTTACCGCCCCGACAAGAAAACGACCACTTTTCCCGAGCTGATTTGGCCGATCCAAACATTAATCCAACTATTGCCAATTTCTGCGCACGAGGGAAGGCCACAAATTGATTCAGAGGATGATCACGGGGGGATGTCTCAAATAGAATCATCTCGGAGAGTTTTTTTATTTTGTTATTTGTTGATTGTGGATGGAGGATTTGACCCTTTTGCTCATCCAGCGAGACTACCTTTGCCGAGTTAACCGGGGCCTGAGGCGTTGAAGGTCCGTGCAGGCTCGCTGCTGCTAGCGCAATTGCGTTTTTATATAACCACAAGTGTGTGGGGGAGAGGGGGAGAGAAGGGGAGAGACAGAGCCAGAGACAGAGACAGAGAAAGAGAGACAGAGACAGAGATAGAGACAGAGACAGAGAGACAGAGACAGAGACAGAGACAGAGACAGAGAGACAGAGACAGAGACAGAGACATAGACAGAGACAGAGACAGAGACAGAGACAGAGAGACAGAGACAGAGAGACAGAGACAGAGAGACAGAGACAGAGACAGAGACAGAGACATAGACAGAGACAGAGACAGAGACAGAGACAGAGGCAGAGAGAGACAGAGAAGGAGAGACATAGAGACAAATAGACAGAGGGGCCGGAGAGAGGGAGAGATACAGGAAGCTCGAAGGAGAGGGGGAGAGAGGGGAGGGAGGGGGTATTTTGGAAGGAAATCCAATCGCCGTGAGGCAAAGACTGGAAATCGGAGAAGAGTTGAGGGAAGTGATGAGAGATGGGGAGGGTGGGGGTTGGGTGGAGGTGTTGTCAGTATCTCTCAAGAGTCCATGGATGTAGTGTGGGAGGTTAGAAGGAGTCGCCAGCTAGCATCGGTGATTAGGAAGTTAGCCTCAACTTTAGCGGGCTGCGTAACGACAGAAACCCATTTGCTTGCTAATGAGAGCTACGTAATTAATGCCAGTCCCATAGGGGGTAACGTATAATCATGCCCGCTCCTTTGATCTGGCTTCTGTCGACCAAGAACAAGGGATTGCGGCCCCTCTGATCCTGGTAGGAGATTTCTCGAAGGGGAGAGATGCCGCATTTCGGAAGAGGTCCTAAAGTGGTGACGTCACTCCCTTCCATCATTCCACGATGTATAGTCGTGTGTGTGGGCCTTCTAATGAGTTTGTTACCTTTGTGCTAAGCGTGTCTAGAGATATGGGTTCGGGCCGAGTCGTCTTATCTTACGACCAGTCGTAAGGACGATATAAGATGCAGTGCGTCCGTTGAGACGATGCGATGGGACAACCATCTGCCCATCGTTAGATGACTTACCACAGGTCATGAGACTTGGGCAAATCCATCCTTCGCCGCAAAATTCTTGGGTCAAAAATTATTTAGCAGTCTCCTAGAGACGAACAGAGTATACTGTTCGAAACGTCGAGTTCCTCCGGTTCTTTTCAGAACCACTCACAAAAGAGTATTTACATGGTGTCTCCACAAGCCTATTACTCATGCTACTCTCACCATGAAAACCTTCAAATCTTATTAATAGAAAGATTGGGAAAAATCGTTCGTCTAAGTCTGGTTTGATCATAATATTTTGACCGTCAATCCAACAACTGGGTTTGATTAACTAATGGAAGCTGAACATTGATAAGGATATGTCAAAAGGGAATAAAATGTTCAGGTGAATTGATTCAAATTAATTTTACAATATCGCCGTACATTTCAAAGTTCGGGTCTGGCTACTACCACGTGATACTCCTCCTGTTTTCCCACTCGGGTACCGACTTGTCGATTGAGCTACTAGTCCTCATCTCCACTGCTCAATCTGACCAGCAGTGGATATCAGAGACTAATGCTATGTTCTCGTTCTACATTCCCTTAGCCAGTTCTCTCTACATCGGAAAGCAGTCATCACACCTTCTCTCAGTATGACAGCCTATAACCCTCTAGCCTGCAATGACATCGTGGACTTCGATAAGTCAGATTCGGCACCAAAAGAAGACAGAGTTAGAACGAGACTTAATAATGTGTGGCTGACTCGCTGCTTGATATAGGACCCTTAGTATTGCCAGCCGAAGCCGTGTCCACATGCATTGGCTGTGACTGGATGTGACACACGAGTCTATGGGGAATGGATGCAGCCCGCAGGCGCTCAAGACATTCAAAGGATCAATGCTTGACGTTCGAAGCCGTAGTCACTAGAGCCGATCGAGGGCTGATGGCTGAAATTTGAAAGGCGTGGGCTAGTCATTGCTTCCCACTGGCGTGGGAAGAGCCTAGCGATTTTGGCTTCGATTTTAAACTCAATTATGGAGCTATCTCGCCTCGCCACCTCCTCAACAGGGCCCCGTTATAGTATACCAGTCAGTTTGAACCTCGGCACCGTTCTTCAACCTCGACGCCAATCGGTCAGAGTCCCCAACGATTTTCCGTCCATCCGAGACCTCGGGGGAGAGCCTCTTGCAACGAGATCTCGCGAGGATGCGGTAAAGAGGATGGCAGGGAAACGGAAGAGGGAGACAAGAAGGAGAAGGCGTAAATGAAGACGAGCGGAAACTGAAGGGCGTGAAATACAAGACGATGGGCCGTGGGCTTTGAGGCTAGCGACAGCCGCCGAAGAACTGGCTTCAAGTTCAGCCCTAATCGCTATCACTGTGCATGTTCCCTTTTCAAAGCCGAGCTGATCTTAAAGGTGTGGGACTAACACCTTGGCAATGGCCGAGTCCACGCGACCTGAAGGGTTGAAGCACATCATGTTTTACACCAAACTAATGAAGTATCGATGTTTCCGAGAGGCGGTTTCACAAATGACGGTTTCTCCTGGACAAGATATCCAGACTTAATGCGATCAAAGTTCTTGACTTTCAAAAGTTCTCTACTTTCAACAGTTCTTGACTTTCAACCTTGAGAGGAAGTTAGTGATCGGATGAGTTTGTCGGTAACACCCTCATCATTCTAGCGTCCTTCATTGAGAACTTAATTTGAAATGTACTGCCATCCAAACTGATTGGCATGCTCTGTATCAGGAGGGCGTTAAAGGAAGCGACCATGCTTGCTTTCTATTTTGTCGTTACCATTTTGATACGAGTACCGTATGTTACGCAAAGCTTTGACGGCAGATTTGTAAGGGCAAGGCAGACACACAATGTCAGCTCAGCCGGGCAAGACTAATTCATTTGCCCTTGCTGCAATATTATCGCCTCTCGACGTCTCAAAGTTCGCTTCAGATAACTTTCATCCAACTTGGCATTTTTAAATCCGCCTTTTCTTGTCATCGGAAATCGACCTAGGACGGTCGTCAAGCGTTGTCAAACTGCAAACTGCTTACTGACTAAAATGACCCGCAATACATGGATCTCAAAAGTTAGAGGGCCTGACGTTTCGATCCTAGCAGGACCTTTCTCGAAGGCAAGGTGCCAAGGACATACACAGACAGTCAGGGGAAGGAAAGCCCTAGCACACACATGATCGAGGATGTACACAAAGTAGCCCAGGTATAATTTGAATTCCCTTATTACCATTATTTTCATCTGATCTGACATTCCCTCTCTCCCTCGGTCCCCTCTCCCTCTTTCTCCACCTCCATTTCCCTCTCTTGCTATTTCTCTTTCTCCCCCTCTCCCTCTCTATTTCTCTATACCTCTGTCTCTCTATCTCCCCCCTCTCTCTCCAGCTCTGTCTCCTTTTCTCCTCATTTCTCCCTTCACCTCTCTCTTTCTCCTTATCTCCCCCTCTCTCTCTCCTTCTCTCCTCTTTCTCCATCTCTCTCCACTTCTCTCTCTTTTCCCTTCTCTCTCTACCTCTCCTCTTCCCTCTCTCTCCCTATCTCTCTCTCCTACCCTATCTCTCTCCCCTACTCTATCCATCACTCCAGCTCTCTCTCTCTCTCTCTCTCTCTCTCTCTCTCTCTCTCTCTCTCTCTCTCTCTCTCTCTCTCTCTCTCTCTCTCTCTCTCTCTCTCTCTCTCTCTCTCTCTCTCTCTCTCTCTCTCTCTCTACTCATTCCTCTTTCGTCTTTCACTTGCTGCAGGAAAAACAGAAGTGGGGAGTTGTTTGTGGTTTCTCGATTACTCGGTCCTGTGGGGAGGTGATTACTGCTTCGTTTCCTTCCCACTTAGCACGTCCTGAGCCCCGAGATGAAGGGGTGAGAGGAGGCGATGGGTGGGTGTATGGGTGGGTGGATGGCTGGGTGTATGGCTGGGTGGATGAGTGGGTGGGTGGCTGGGTATACGGGGTCGGTAAGGCGGAGGATATTGATCGTGGAGCTGGGATGCGGAAATTGGCTGTTGCGAGGCCATTGGTGCTACACGCCCACCCTTTCTCTTTTGACGAGTTCTTGGCGGGAATCTGATGAAGTTGAGCGTCGGCAGGAGTCAGGGTTTCCCTGGGCTGGTCGCTCGAGGTGAGAGAGAAAAGCGAGAGGGTAGAGAGGAGGAGAGAGAGAAATATAGAGGGAGAAGAGAGGGTGAGAAAGAGAGAGAAAGAGAGAGAGAGGGGGAGAGAGAGATAAAACAAAGAGAAAGACGCAGAGAGGAATAGGGAGAATGACAGAGGGAATCAGAGAGATAGAAAGACACGAGAGAAAAGAGAACGAGACAGGGATAGACTAAAGAGAGAGGGGAAGAAGAGAGAGGGACAGACTAAAGAGAGAGGGGAAGAAGAGAGAGGGACAGACTAAAGAGAGAGGAGAAGACGAGAGAGGGGGAGATGTGGAGAGAGGGGAAGACGAGAGAGGGACAGACTAAAGAGAGAGGAGAAGACGAGAGAGGGGGAGATGTGGAGAGAGGGGAAGATAGTGGGAAAGGGAAGCAGAAAGAGATCGAGAAAGAGAGCCAGGAGCGAAAGGAGGAACGAGGGTCAGAGGGAGAGGGAAGAAAATGGAGTCGGTGGAGAGAGATTGAGAGACGAGAGAGCCAGAAAGACCGATGGAGAGGGGAGTTTCATAATTTCTTCTGTATGAAAACACTGGCGCAGGTGGATTGCGATAAGGCATGCCTATTTTTTCTCAACTAATAGCATGATTAATTTAATTATCTTCATTTATTCACGACTGGATGCATTTAAAGTTTGGTGAAGTAGTGAAGAGAACGGAGTGCTATGAATCTTTAATTTCCGTTCCAGTTTTCTCAGACCTCCATGCAGTCGTCCGAGGCAGAATCACGGGCTGTATTTTTCTAGCCTCACGGATATTGTTGCAGCCTTCCGAGTTCCAAAACTAAATCTAATCTTCCCCGATTACCTTCCAGCCTGTCCGAAAAAAGACGCGATTAAGACGGCTGAGAACACCATCGTGAATGAGGCCTCCGTCCCACATGGATGGGGGACGCGACCAAACTGACAACTATCCAGTGTCTCGGGCTATCTGGACCAGGAAAAGGTGAGGGGAGAGGGGATGAGACAGGAAAGGAAAGAGAAAGATACTGACATACAGGCATACAGACAGTCAGCGACAGAGACAGAGAGAGGCAGAGAGACTGGGAGAGAGACAGAGAGGCAGAGAGGTAGAGAGGCAGAGAGAGGCAGAGAGGCATGAGAGGCAGAGAGGTAGAGAGGTAGAGAGAGGCAGAGAGAGGCAGAGAGGCAGAGAGACAGAGAGAGACAGAGAGGCAGAGAGGTAGAGAGGTAAGAGAGGCAGAGAGAGGCAGAGAGGCATAAGAGGCAGAGAGGTAGAGAGGTAGAGAGAGGCAGAGAGAGGCAGAGAGGCAGAGAGACAGAGAGAGACAGAGAGGCAGAGAGGTAGAGAGAGGCAGAGAGGTAGAGAGAGGCAGAGAGGCAGAGAGGTAGAGAGAGGCAGAGAGGTAGAGAGAGGCAGAGAGAGACACAGAGTCAGAGAGACAGAGAGACATGACGAGACAGGGAGGTGCAGAGACAGACAAAGAGACCGCGAGAGACAGAGAGACTGGGAGAGGCAGACAGAGACAGAGACAGAGATAGAGACAGAGAGACTGGGAGAGGCAGACAGAGACAGAGACAGAGATAGAGACAGAGAGACTGGGAGAGGCAGACAGGGATAGAGACAGAGAGACAGAGACAGAGACAGAGAGAATCACCCTTTACCGGTGCCCGGAGCCGGATCCAATAAGTTGCCCGATATTGCTACCGTCCGAACCTATTCCAGTTCCAAATTAGAAAACGTGTGTGGCGTAGCAATCATACCCGACTTCAACCCTACACGAGACGAGAATGAGGGTAGATGGGGAGAGTCATGTCTTAAGTCTCAGAGAAAACAGGTAGATAAAAGAAGACAGCTTCAAATGCTGACAGATTCGCGGTGGGGATTTGTTTAAATGCACACAGTTTTTGCAGATGATCTGCTACAGGCGATGTTTTTTCTATCGAAGCCCGATCGCACCAGGGTTAGAAGCCATGCGAATTAAGGGTTTGAATAAGAAGACGAATTATTGAAAGCTCGTGAACTCCGTCACGACGTAACTCTTGGTTTGTCCCCCCCCCCCCTCCTCTTCTTAGCCATCACCTTGAGTGGCCTTTGTAGCCCATTTTGCTGGCTGTTCTGCATGATAATAATGAATAAGATCCAAGTATACGACAATGAACAAAAGGATTAGCAATCACACTACAGCATGGAATATTGAGTCTTGAATTCTTGAATTCCTGACCCACTTTACAGAATGTAGATATTACTGACTCGATTGAAATTGGCTGTCTGTGGAAGAGGTGGGCTTTGGAAGTTCAAGGGTCCCTCTTGTTTACGACTTAGTACAACTCAGCCTGCCCCCCTGTGTCCTTGAGGGGGATGGGGCAAGAGGGGCAAGGGGGCCGAGAGAGGGGATCACAGGGTTCCGAACAGAGACCAAATTGTCCGTCCAGCACGCGCCATTTGCAACTAAACACCGTCCATTCAGCGGTGAGCACGCGGCATATTTGGAAAGCTTTTAAGACGTTGATGGGAGAGCAGCAGAAGAAGTAGAAAGGGCAGAAATAGAAGACGTTTTAATTTGCGATCGATTCCAGGATCAGGGACCGGTCGGCCAAGCTTTGCTCATGTTTCTGCCATTGATTGTTTTTTTTTTTCGGGGTTAAAAAGATGCATTGGATGTACCCAAGATACACGGCCATGGCTTTGAATTACGCGCTTCTCTGTGGGAAATCTGTCTGCTAAGCGGCTACATCACAGTCCCATTAGACGAGAGGATACGTTAGCCATAGCCGGCTTGTATAGTCTCCAACTCCAGTCGTTTAAATTCGTAGCCCAGAATCGTGTCCCAATGAAAACAGATGCTCCAATCCAATCAAGAAATACAGTTGATTGGTTAATCAGAAGCATTCTTTGCTATTTGCACAATTTGTTTTCATCTGCATCCCACTCCCTTCCCTTTTGTCCTTCCTCTACCATGTGTGTCAGGGCTTTCCTTCCCCTGACTGTCTGTGTCTGTCCTTGTCACTTTCCCTTTGGGAAAGGTCCTGCTAGGATCGAAACGTCAGGCCCTCTAACTGTTGAGATTGATGTATTGCAGGTCATTTTAGTCAGTGGGCAGTTTGCAACAGTGTTTGTATTAACTAAAATTTTGTTGTAGTTAATTTGTTGTGAATTGTTTCAGTTACTTTCCCATCAAATTAATTGGTGTTGTTTTTTACAAGTAAATAATTGATATTCCCGAGTAGAGAGGGATAACTCAGACACTGAGCAGGAGAACCAAAACTTATCTCGTTCTCGTCCAAGATCGGTTGCTTTCTACCACCAAGACTAGATTTCCGTCTTGCCAATTTCGAATAAGTGGCAAAGCGGACTGGGGCTCGTCTTACAGCACGCAGCGTTGCCTAACAAATGCGCGACCAGACTTGTTGTGTAAAAGGACCTCTTGGTTGCCCTAGGGATTGATGGCTGCAACTGATGAAGTCCAAGCTGGAGACGGGTCGCTAATTGTGTCTCCGTCTTTCTCTCTCGAAGACATCGGAGCCTCTCCGCGGTATTCTTGGACTCTTCCACGAGGGCGGAACGTCGTTATTGTGTACAATTGTTATGAGTCCATTGTTGGAACATACCGCGTTAAGGCCATGATTAGAGTAATCTATATCAGTAAAACTATTGCTAGCTGCTATGAAGTTGTAATAATTTGTAAGACGGGTCATTTGTTCGTTCGTCCGTTCGTTTGAATGTCTGTTTGTTTATTCACTGGACGATAACATTCTGTTATAAACTCCCGATCTAGAATACGACCCTCACTCTAGATTGGCATACACACAATTTAAGATTTCTCTTCCTTTGTTATCGAAACCGACAAACCCCATTTTTTCAACAGACAACCGGTATACTGAGGATATTGAGTTCAAATCTTGAAGTCACTTTCTGCGATGCTAAGACCGAGTATTTTATGGGGCAATACAGCATGGGTTTTGCGTCGTCTAGCTAGCTATGCACGTGGCTATGTTATAAAGCAATATACTGGTTGGCTCAGATACGACAGACCGACACTGTGAATCTCAAATGTCGAAACTGGATCAGGTCGGAGGAAACAGCAGACGATTTAGTTTGCGCGGACCTAAGCGAAGACGATTCGATTTACGCTACGAAAACTTGATCACCATATATTGAAAAACGGCGCATTCACAACAATCAGATGATAGTAGGTACGATTACCGATGTCTGCATTCATTATGGATCGTGTTGTCCGTTCCAGAGGAGGTTTGGTGAAATGTGGTAAAATCCTGGGTTTTTTGAAGTGCCGCCAAGTCTTTTCTGGCGTTCGTGTGCAATGTTATAGAAGGTAACGATAGACTGAGGGTTTTGGAAACTGTATATACTGTGTGCGAGTTGTTTAATGATGAGCCTTGTAAGAAACCAGATGACAGGGTCCTGTAAGAATATGTCTGGCTTTGGTATGGAGGTCATTAAACCTCCCTGTAGGTCATCGGTACAGCTCCGTGACAAAGTGCAACACACGCACACTGCACTCCTCTCAAAACCAATACGTGTAATGTCTTACATATGGTGCTTTAATCGCAATGCGATGTGGTAGATCGTGGCTTTACCTGGCAGAATAGCCAAGGGAAAGGAGTTTGCCTGCGCTCCCTCTGAGAGGGGGTTACGAGTCCTTAGGGACAATGTGTCGAAATAAAAAGATAGATCTCGAAATGAAAACACTCAATTAGTTTACACTGTGCATGAGCTAAAAATCTCAAAAGTTAGAGGGCCTGACGTTTCGATCCTAGCAGGACCTTTCTCAAAGGCAAAGGTCCTGCTAGAATCGATCGAATCGTCAGGCCCTCTACTTTTGACATTCATGTATTGCAGTTCACTTTAGTCAGTGAGCAGTATCCAACAGTTTTGTATTAACTTCATGAGCTGAAAAGAGAACTAAAAAGAGAACTATGAAGCGATGTTGATGATAGACGCAGGGTTGGATGGTACTAATGAACTAGCATCTAATGAACTAGCTATACTTGACAGTCTATTGTGGAGATAACACATCCAATGAGGCTTAGAAGGTATTAATTAGAAGCTTCTTCAATTAGTGGGCTTAGAGGTAGAAGCCGCGGTGGTGTATTCGAGGTCAAGTCTATAAAAAAAGAGGCAGGGAGTGTGTCCAGCTACCGACTTACCATCTGAGGAATCGCCCAAGGCTGCCGACGTTCCGCCATCGTTGACCGAGGCCGTGACGGCCCAGATCGCGCCGAGCAACAAGCCCACTGCCCCCATCACCAGGCTGCCCTTCATCCCGCCCGATCGCCTTGAGATAGAAGAAGGCAGTTCGATTCTGTCTTCGCTCAATCCTGAGACACTGCTGCAAGTACAGACTGTCTTGACCAAGAGTTCGATCGTCTGCTGTTCTTGTAAATCTCTGGAGTCCCTTTTGAAGCTTTGGTCTTGTTGATCGAGGCAAGGTTTGTGAAAACAGGACCTCAGAATTCTCAGAATCCACAAACACCAGCTACCTGAGCCAGGCTGGGTTGTGCAGGTGTTCCGGATAAAAGTTGCCCACCGAGGGAGTGGGAAACTAGTGCCTCGTAACGCAAGGCAACACTCTCATAAACAGCCACTGTAGCCCAGATTTGTAGCGATCTAGTCGATTCCCACAGAAAAGTGGTGTTTATATAATGTTTGTCTACTGACCGTTTCAAAAATCATTACTCATAGTTGTGTGGTCACAATTTAATCTCGGCAGTAGGTTCTTCCCTTTGTAGAATTCGCTGTCTTTCTCTCCAGTCGCCCGCAGTGCAGTCCGTCAGAGTACTGACTAGCTTCTGTCACTTCTCCGAGTTGTTATACCACCGGTGCAGTAGATAGAGGCTTGTGTGTTGCCTGGCGTGTGATAGAGCGGTGTGCGCATACGTACAAGTCAGTGTTCAGTAAGTGACTCGCAGTAGTTGAGTAGGGACTAGCTGTCACCCCTGCACAACCCATGACGCTGCAATGCATCCCGTGATTCCCCTGACCACGTACTACCCTGGCCGACACCTCAAACCCCTCCCAAAAGATATCGGCCGTTAAAAAACGCCCCCAACGTTCATAAAGAGAGAGAGAGGGGGCAGTGATGAGGCAACGCCACTGGAAGATTAATTTTCAAGGCGTGACACCACAAACCACGGTTGATGCACTGTGGAGATATACAAGCACAGTGCGTTTATAAGTAGGTCAGCTATGGCCAGCGCAGCGTGGTGGGATTAATTTTATAGTCTGTGCGAGTTTCTGCTTCCTCGGTAGCCAGAGGCTTTCCACTCTAATTACGGTCTGCCTTCATTAAAGCAGCTCATTACGCAGCCGCACGTGACACCAACAACTCTCCTACCCAGTGCTGTGTAGCGTCTAAGCCGTTTACGAAACGAAGGCTTAGGCTCGGGCTTAGGGTTCGGTCATATTTTATCTTACTCGTTCTTAGAATGTAGTGGGCCTGAAGTTTCGATCCTAGCAGGACCTTTTTCAAAGGCAGAGTGAGAAAGTTCCTGCTAGGATCGAAACTATATTTTAAGATTTGCATTTTGGTAATTTTAGTTAGTAAGCAGTTTTGTATATCACTTAATCTTACTCGATATCACAGGTATCTTAAAACAAGCGTTCGGCACCAGTTTCTTGGGGAATACTCTGTACCTAGTGAGTCAAGGCAGGTTTGCATTGACGCAGTGTGTATGAGTAAGTGTGGTTAGTTCTTATATATCCACGGGAACTCAACGTTTCGGAACAGTTCCTCTGCTCGTCGTCAAGGGATTCTAACCACAATGAAACACTGACGTAGTTGGCATTGTTATGGATGACGTTCATAGAGGGCGCTGTTTTGAAGCGGCGTTCTAGAGTCAGTACCAGGGGTTGCGGCTTGGAAGTGAAGCTGCCTTCCAAGAATTCAGAAACCTCTCAGTAGGTCTACGATTGTTTGCCATCCTCGCCTCAGGGTCTACCGCATCCAACCACAACACAAGGGTCAGGTAATCTGCAGGCTATACAGTTGTCAGTTGTCATTGGTCTAGATGATCTATCCAGATTGTTAGTGGTAGTCCCTGACCACCACCACAAGAGGGCGCTAGATGGTACACGATGACCGTCAGTTTCGTTTTTAGTCTATCTGTCCTGTCTATGTATCTGTCTTGGTGTGTCTCTCTGTGTCTTATTGTCTCTGTTTGTGTCTCTCTGTGTCTTTTTGTCTCTTTTTGTGTCTCTATGTGCCTTTTTGTCTCTTTTTGTGTCTCTATGTGCCTTTTTGTCTCTTTTTGTGTTTCTATGTGTCTTATTGTCTCTGTTTGTGTCTCTCTATCTCATAATGATTGTCTCTGCCTCGCTGCTTCTGTCACAATTTACTGGCTGCTAAATAGATAGTTTCAAAGATAGTCATACGTGATTCCTATAAAGAGAATAGCACTTTCCTCCCTGAAAAGTCTAAACGTTTAAATATGCTTATCCCAAAACAGGTCATTAATGAAAGCATGCAGTGTTGCTGGTACGCAATTGTTCACAATTCCTTTACACTTCGATCCATTCACCACATTGATTTTGGCAAATATTTACAAAGGTGGATTTTCTATTTGCGACCAAGTTCAAACAACATCGATGCATGGGTTCTCATGAATATGCATATCTCTCTTCTCTCTAATTATGACGTCAGAATTTACGCAAGGAACCTTTGCGGATGGATCCTGCTACTTCAGAAACAAAAGAGAAAAATGATTTGCAGTCAACACAACAAAATCGAACATTATCAATGTAGATTATAGCCTTTCGATTCAATATTGCGAACGTTTTGAACGATAATTGACCGCTAGGTTATGTTTGTAATTTAGCAGACAGAATTGATATCAGCATCTTATGTGGAAATGAAAGAACGCGGTATGGTATCCGCCACAGCGCCCTCTATCGTCCTACTCTTCGCATTATTTGATCAGATGAGAAATCGGTTTTTCTCAGTCGTTAGAAAACATGTTCTATTCATTTTGCTAATAATCGTTTCATCCTGGTTTAGTAACTATTTGACATGCATATAACTGGGGATATTCCTGCGTCGACTTTCCGACGGGTATTATACTTGGCAAAGGGCAATAGTTCGCTATTTCCCGGTGTAATAGAGAACTGTTGCATGTTAAGTAGACTATTATGTATCTATCAATAGGAATCACTGACACGAAGCATGCAGCGGCCCATATCAAAGCATCGGCAACATATGTTTCGGCGTAGGCTGCCACGTACTATGCAGGTTCGATTTATGCAGTTGCTGACAGCAGAGGTCAACGCACTTTCCTCCGCATTGTGTCAGTGTCAGCTAAACAAATCCGTGTTTTATCAACGCGTACAATGTGCTAGCATTGTGAACGTTCAAGTACATGTACACAGCCGAACCCATTTTGATGGGTAGTAGACAATTCATTCCGATGTACTTTCTAGAATTCATAATTCCTGATACTCGATGACTTATGTTGTGGGTGAGTCTGTACCACTCATATCACGGGCGTCCGATTCTGTAGATTACACGTTGCCATATTATTTTTGCATACAGATAATTAAATAGGGAGGGGGAGATATCACTGATACTGACTATCGTTCACTGACACGGAGCGCACGCTGTTTAATCCGACCCCCCCCCCCAGATTAAAAATTAACTCCGATTCCGCATGCCGCGTTTATTTGGGATGGGAGGGTTAGTACCACGCTGCATAATGGTGTAGACATTGCTGTAAGCAGGACCTGATGACACACTCTCGTATCGCTCTCGGGTGATTTCTGGGCCGACGCTGGATTTTCCCCGGATTTACCTGCAAGGCTTGACGGGCAACCTGCGGATGGTGATTCTTCCTCAGACTAAATCACTACAAGCATCGTCAACTGGTTTTGTTCATTGAGTAAAGGTATTCGTTGCGGAACGTTGGACAATGCGCCATGTCATTGTTGTCTTGTCACAACAACTAAATCCGGACAGCTACAGCGGTGAGTGCGGACAATAAGTGACCCCCAGGAAATTGTTTGCTTTGGTCTGACCACCTCACCCCACCCCCTGTCCGGTCTTCCCAAGCCCTAATGTCCACAAAGCAGACGGCTGCTACGAAACCATGGTCGTGGATACCGAATCAATACACCTGGACTGCCGGCACCATTCAGGCAGTGATTCCTTTACGGAGAGGACCGAGGGCAACATGGAGTCACGCCAACGGACGAGCAGCGCCGTGAGCACGGCCCAGAACGGCTACGCCAACGCGGCCTTCGTGGTTACGGACGGACAGGCGATCACCGGGGAGATTCCCGGCCGTTCACCGTCGGTGGATTACGGCGTGGATGCGCTCTATCGAGCCACTGTGACTTCCCCGAAGCGGAACCTTGTCTCACCGAGCGATCTGCCTCCGTCCTACCGTGAGGAGAGCCTTTCTCTCCCGACCCCTACCACCGATAAGACCGATGAGTTAGATTGCGGGTACTGTTGTTGGATGCCTCGTTGTCTTAGACCTCTAGCCACCGGACGGTACTTCGTGCTTTTCTGCAGTCTACTCTCCTTGGCAGAGGCTGGTCTGACTATCGGATATATAAGCAGCGTGGTCACAAGCATTGAGAGGAACTTCAACTACAGCAGTACACTCATAGGTAAGAACAGTCAACCCGTGCATCTCGAAAATACCCAGCCCGATTCAGGACCTACCGTTCAGGGATCATTTCAGTAATCAGATCGGTAAATTTCATCATAGCTGTCTGTATAATTACCCACACCATATTCACGAGACCTGATTAGAATAATTTATGTGAATCACAGATATTTCAAATACTTCATAATCATTTCATAATAATGTTGTTTGGTCATGTTGTAAAACAAAAATAATACACTAATAGTGATACCCTTTGTCACTATGTGGGCCTTTCCATAATAATCATGCTGATTGTGAAGGATTCTGAAGACATGTTTTGTAAAGCTATCAACAGATTTAATGTTTTGGCTGTCTTTGGAAAAGCCGTGAGACTGCAGATAAGGATTCCCCCTGCTCTGTTTTATTCAAGAGCCATTCACCACCGTCCATATGCTGTTTAGGGTTTATCGGTTTATCGCCGTCCGAAAACCGAAGAGGAACCCAAAGTGTTCCAAACTATGAGACGGGAAATCCTGCATAATGCAGCTAGCAATACATCCGATGGTTTAATACCACTCGTTAATATTCAGCGTGCAAACGAGCCGAACTCCACCCAGCTGTATATTATTCCATCCCGACCTAGTTTCAACAACACACAACTACATACGACCTCAAACAGCAATCGAATTTGTCCATATTCATTGGTAAAAAAACAAAAAACCCGCATATCCCTAGACACACAGACTGTGTTTGACTGCAACACAAATGTCCCTTATTCAGGGGAAGGTCGGACAACCAACGTACCAGAAGGGAACAGGAATGAAAGGACTCCTCCTATGTGCATGACAAAGAATTAGATGAACCAGATATCTATGCAGCTCGCGGCCGATACATTAATCAAGTCTGAGTGAGAGATTGAAGCTTTCAAAATGAAGGTGGAAAGAGTCTCCATGGCAACTACGTCGTGGCCTCGTTTGGCAATGGTTGTTAAATTGCCGCACTGGGCAGGAGGACTGGTCCGCTTCTTCAGCGAGACCCAGAAATCCTAATCTTCAGGCCCGAAATAACGAGTCCAATTGGGTAAAAAAGACTGTCTCAGGCATACGGTAGTCTTGTGAACCAGCCTGAACGTTTATCCAGTGATCTATAGAAAAGAAAGGCCTAGGAATTAGACCAAAGATAGATAGATGAAGAGGGTCATAATTATAGGTTTCTGTGAAGTGGTATTCTTCATCAGAATGCGAGTGTCGTACTAAGAGATAAAACCCAAGATTTTGTGATAGGCGCCATTGTTAAGTCGGGAAACACCATGACAAATTAAAACCAGGTTAATTTGGATTATATCTTATGGAATGTCTTCTCTATAATTGCTCTTCTCTTCCCTCTGTCATCATCCTCCCTATCATCTTATTCACTCATCATCTCCTTCTCCCCCTCCTCCTTCTATCTTCCCCATTTCTTCCTCCTCTTCCTCCTCTTCCTCCTCCTCATATCCTTCCCTCCTTCTCTTCCTCCTCATCTTCCTTCTCTTCCTCCTCATCTTCCTTCTTTTCTTCCTTATCTTCCTTCTCTTCCTCCTCATCTTCCTTCTCTTCCTCCTCATCCTCCTCTTCCTCACCTTCCTTCTCTTCCTCCTCATCCTCCTTCTTTCCCTCATCCTCCTTCTCTTCCTCCTCGTCTTCCTTCTCTGCCTCCTCATCCCCCCTCTTCCTCCTCATCTTCCTTCTCTTCTTCCTCATCTTCCTTTCTCTTCCTCCCCTTTTCCTCTCCCTCTTCCTTCTCTTCCTCCTCTTCCTTCTCATCCTCCTTTTCCTCCTCATCTTCCTCTTCCTCACTCCTCATTCTCCTCATCTTTCACCTTGTCCTCCTCCCTTCCTCCCCTTCCTCACCCCCACCCTCTTCTCCTCCCCAACTTCTTCCCCTCCAGGTTTCATCGTCAGTTGTTACGACATCGGCACCCTCCTCGTGGTCTTCACCTCTTACTACGGCGGTCGCCCGGACGCCAATCGTCCCAAATGGATCGCAATCAGTGCCTGGACCATGACTCTAGGTGCGTGCATCGTGCCTCTCTCCCACTTCGTCAGTGAGAACTACAACCCAGGAGCTCAGCTCAACTCCACGGATTCCCTGGTCTGCCATTCGGGCTCGTCTGCGTCCTCGGTACCCACCACAACCAGCTCGCCCCTTGAGGGTGTGGAGGAGGAGTGTGTAGGGGTACAGGAGCCAGTCTTGCATGCCTTGTGGTTCCTCATTCCAGGCATGCTACTCATCGGTGCTGGGTCCACTTCCATGTTCACGCTAGGAACCACGTACATCGATGATCACGTGCGCAAGAACGAGTCCCCTATCCTTCTAGGTAAGTCAAATCTTCAATTATGTCTTCATTTCTCGAGATGATAGCAGTCGCACTACCGAGTTTTCTAGTCCCTCGTCCTTCCAATAATTTTAACCTCCGTGTCCAATTCACTCTCTTCCCCCTCCCTTCGTGTACATGTATCTGTTTTGTCCTTGTCACTCATCTGTAAACATCAATAACATTAATTAAATAATTAAGAGAAAGGTCCTGCTAGGATCGATACGTCAGGCCCACTAAATTTTAAGATTTGCATTTTGGTAATTTTAGTCAGTAAGCAGTTTGCAACATGTTTGTATATCACCTTAGGTCAATAACTTTAACCCTTCACTACCACCCTGGCCTGTTGACCTGATAAGATGACACTCATTGAAAGAAGTATTATAGTCTCCCAACGATTGAGAAAGTATACTGTTTTCGAAACGTTGAATCACTCACTTCTATATTCAGAACCGCACAAACTCAATATTGAGATAAATTGCTCATTTTGCCTCGGCAAACTGGGTACATTGAAAGCAATGTCTTAGATAACCACAATGCAGATCTAAAAAGACACATTATCTAAAAGACAGATTGTGTAGACGGCCTGACGTTTCGATCCAAGCAAGACCTTTCTCAAAGGCAGAATTCAATTCAATCAGTAAGGCCTCTTGTCAAAAAGGTCATCGGTTGAGTGCCGGTTGAATTTATCCGACCGATACAATTTCCCCCGGTAGAAAGCTGATTGTACTGGACTCTGGGGTGAAAAATTCACGATGGCTATCCGGTGGAAACGACATCGGACGGGTCAAATCATCCGATACCCAACCGATGATCTTTTTGACAAGAGGCCTTAAGTTCAGTCAGTTTTCTTTAAATGAAGAAGCAACGCAATTTAACGAAGGAAAACTAGCCTTGACATTTTCACAAGATGGATCTGCAAGGCACGTCTTTGCCTTTCCAGTGCGACTGAAACAACAGACCGATAGCAGAGGCGTCGCCAACACTGTGCTCACCAACATCAGGCGCATAGGTTTATAGGGGACTAATTTGCCATTTAACATGTCTGATGACACACGCGTGTGGTTAATGATCTCCTGTGTCACGACACGAGAGCCGAGTTCATGAACGCGGAGGCGGAGTGATCGTGATAGATGCGCAGAAACCACTCCACCATCGCATCATTTTCTTTCAAATCCGTCATCATCGGACGAAATGAGTTTCTATTTTGACTTGTTTTCCTCGACCGATAACAACAAGCATTAACTGCTGTCGCTCCCTCTTTTATCGGCTTCATTTGGCGGAGATAGACGAGCATTTATTGGCATGGCCCGTTAGCAACTCTGTTAATGATTCACGGAGTTTTCTCTGTAGCACTATGCAGTGTCTGCTTCCAATACTAATTATGCAGAGACTAATGAGAGAGGAAGTCGGTGGAGAATAAGATTATCTCAGAGTTAGAATAAGCACGGTGCTGGAACCGCACGTCACAAAATAATTTAAAAGATAAGTCAATGTGCCGAATTGAAATGCCATTGTAAAGGTCATGAGATTTGAGATTTGATCACCACGAGTGCTCTAGGTTGCACTATTCACTTGACACGGTGAAATTGAAGTGCATCTCAAATGTTGTTTCCTTAAATGCCTACTTATGTGATACCCACGTCAGTCGAACCTGTTAAGAACAGAATGAAACCTCAAAACAATTAGTCCCCAGAAGCCTACGTTTCGCTTCGTTTTACTCTAGAGGGTTTCAGAAATGGATGACTCGGTCTTCGGAAAGACTCATCAAGGCCTCATTTGATCCACCTGTTAGGTTTTTGCAACGTCATCACGCACGTCACTACCCCTTAGCCAATCAGATTGATGCTCAGATACGAAACGCGGGGCTGGGCATGGATGATAAGAAGCCATTGGAAATGATGATGTGAATGAAATCACAGAAAAATGATTAAAACATGGTTCCCACATTATTAGACAACCTGAATGAGCGGATGGAATTGTACATGCCAACACGAGTTAGTCTGCTAGGGTCCTGTGTGCAATACATTTATGGGATGATAATGGCTGCTATAGACTGGTACCCGCAGCCTAATTGTGTTACCGATGCAATTATGACCGGGTGAGGCCGTGCACAGGCAACGGCGTGGTCACGTGACATCGTCCTGGCAGTCTGCACGCACGTAGTCATGGGCGTTGCTACGTTGCCATGAATGGGATGGTGGTGGACTTGTACAATGCGCTCGACTATTTCCGGGATATCTCCATCCAACCCCCCTCCCCCCACAATACACATACAAGAAATCTATTCTGATGTAATATGTTGTAAAACATGCTTGCTCTCCGTCTGAATACAATAGTGTCATAGATGGTCGCAAGGAAATCCAGTTTTAACTAGAATGAAATGCAAATCTCACTGAGCCAATGTATAAGCCTGCTGCTGTCAAAACTATTTCCCCATCCAAGGATGAGTCTGCAGTTTGTGCCACCGACACTCACAAAGAGAGCTGAATACCACCCAGGTTTGCACAATGCCGGTATTTGTTGGCCCTTCCTGGCTCTTCCATTGACGGGAATTGCCTTCAGTTTGCCAAAATGCCCCGGGGGACAATGTTCTACCCACGACGTCCCCATCGTCACACCATGCTATCTCCTTTGGTCCTCCTAGAAAAAGGAAGACATTTGTTGCCGTTACATCCCCTGACAACCGACGTAAACACCACCCCGTCCCTAAAAGATAGTTCGCTCCTCGCCAACTTGAACCTTTTTTTTCTGTCGACAAGGAATTTCTGAGTTATATCGAGGCCACGCCATTGTATGCACGAGGCCAGCTCCATATGAATTAGCAGCATTAGATTTTATCGATTTATTTGCATTTTTTGCAATTGATTATGCTAACAAAAGGGCGCTACACTTTCAGGGATAAAAAAAAATCAACTGACTAGAAAAATATGCAAAACAGCTGCAAACTGCTTACTAATTAAAATGACAAAAATGCAAATATCAAACATAAGGAGGGCCTGACGTTTCGATCCTATAAGGACCTTTCTCACGGGCAGAATGCCTTTGAAAAAGGTCCTGCCATGATCGAAACGTCATGCCTCTCCTATTCTTTGATAAAATCGACAGGTTTTGCTAGCAGGGAGTTGAATTTTACCCACCATGTCTCCAGAAACCTGGTGTCTATTTGACCAATTTCTGAGTAAAGAAAGTTGGTTAAACACTGCCTACCACTGGCCCATATACGGAGCATTGTGTGTGCAAAATGATAATTATCATGTTTATCGATTCGTTGGTGAAATTTGACGAATATGCAGGCTAGGGTTGTGCTGCATTGAAACCAACGTAAACCAGAGTACACCGTGAAA
The DNA here is from genome assembly GCA_949987565.1 of Luidia sarsii. Classification (NCBI taxonomy): domain Eukaryota; kingdom Metazoa; phylum Echinodermata; class Asteroidea; order Paxillosida; family Luidiidae; genus Luidia; species Luidia sarsii. The sequence continues at coordinate 11,336,314 of OX465121.1, forward strand.
GCTCACAGTAAACATAGGATATTGACACTGTTCAGCCAAACATGGGTGGATTATCTTCGGAGTTACGTTGAAGCATGGAATCGTGTTAACTGCCTCAATCCTTCTGAATCTACCAGCCCACTATTATATCGCCATGATATTTAGACAGTGCATACATGGGCGTATTACCTATTTGCTGCCGCATTCTGAACATTCCCTGAATCTGGGCAAACAGAAGAAAAAAACAATCAGTCCATGTTTCTGACCCCGACCCCAGGACCTTAATCTCCCATCGTAGCAGGAAAACCAGCTGCAAATTCATTGTCATTCAGCACCAGCAATTATACTCACTAATTCATAAAATTATACTCGAAACTACCTGTAGGATCTCGAAGGCTCAAGGTTTATAGTCAATATTCGTCCCTGTATTAAAAAAAAAAAGAATACAAATTTAACATGCCTTGATGCACTTTGTCGGGACGGGATTCGAACCCATTCCCTTGTTAAACGTCACAGCGCTCAAGCACCTGACATGATGGGCCTTATCGAACCTTGGCTAAGGCCTCCAGTAAGAAGCGTTATAAGTTGATAACCATTAATTTACAGTTTTACTAATGTATATATATCTCTCCAGACCGGATGTTTCATCGGATGTAAACGAGTATATTGTTTACTTTCTCTTCTGTAGATAGATTTACAATGTACCAGTTTCCTTTCTGGTCAGATTTATTTAGCCAAAGCAGTAACATTTCAGGTTTACTGGTCGAAAATAAATATATTTCTCTAGGAAAAAATCAGACGGTCTTTCGTTTTGTCCTTAGCGTTCCCAGGATAAATATAGCCTTTGAACTCAGGCTTTGTGTAGCGGAGAACACAATCGCTTGCGCAAACATTGATGCACGAAAACTCGTTACGTCACGGTTGCTTTCTGTTAGTAAACGGATTATTTCAGTTAGCCATTAGTGGTTGTGGTATGCGGGAACAACATTTGGCGCCTTTTCTGAACATACTTTGATCAATGATTAAATGGATTTTCTTTGACGACAATTTGTTTCTAACTCGGAACTGAATGCCGGAATGGCATGGGTGTGGCAAGGAGGAATTTTGATTTAAAAGTATAATCAAAAACATTCTTATTCCTCCATGATAGCATAGGGCAGGGAAGGTAGGACTTACAATGTGGCATGAGCAAACAAAACCAAACATAATGAGTACAATCTTTGATGAATCACATTTTCCTATTTTGCCCAGTTCTCCTAACTCAACGTTTGTACAGTGTATAATTTCATACCTCAGCGTGGCTTTAGATCCAAAATGGCGGCACGATGAGGTCACAGCATGACGTCGTCATCATACGTCATTTTGTTCACTTCAAACTTCAAACTATCGGCAAAATGTCTTATTCTTTACTTGAGTTCGTCGAGGATCAATTCATGGTTTTCTAGCTCCAAACGGTATTTTGAAAAAGGCCAATGGACACTGCCCATGAATCCTTGTTATTCCAAAGATATTACGTTGCTCGTAAAAAAACAGCCGGTGGGGTGAACCCTAAGTACCGTTCAGCTGGTAGGCTTTGTGAGGGTTGATGGTAGAGGTTTGAGCTAAGTCGTAATGGTTATGATAAATCCACTAATCGAATAGTCGATTAATTGACTAATTGACTAGTCGACAGATTGACTAATCGACTCAACCATATTTGACTCATATACTCATTGATTAGTTGATTTATTCACCATTCAATTTGTTGACACGTTTATTCATTCAATGTTTCCCTGGATTTTCCCACTTTCCTATAATCCCTACCTATACTCGCCGCCATTCTCTTTGATCTCACCCAAGTCTATATTACCACCTCTCCTCTTCTCTGCCATCCCTGTCATCTTTCCCTTCCTATCTGTCTCTTCCTTCTTATTCTACCTTTGAGAAAGGTCCTACCGGGATCAAAACGCCAGACTTTCCAAGTTGTTACCATTTTCCATTAATTGATATCGTAACTTATCCGTTTCTTGGTTGGTTTCTATGGCAGCAATCTTCTTCTGCACCACGGTGATCGGTCCTGGCGTGGGCTTCGTGGTGGGTTTCCTAGTCCTGGGTCTGTACGTGGACTTCAACGTGACCTCCCCCGATGACCTGGCTGGCTCGAGCGATCCTGACTGGCTAGGTGCCTGGTGGCTGGGTTATTTCGTCTGCGCCGCTACCATCGCCATCACCGCCATCCCTGTGTACGCCTTCCCGGCCCGTCTGCCCAAGCCCGAAGCGATAGGATCTCCCGTCAAGAAGCATGACTCCAGTGAGAAGCACGGCAAGAAATCCTCGGAGAAGGGCGGTCCCATCACCATGGCCTTCGGAGAAGTCTCGCTCAAGCGTGAGTTCAGAAGATCACTCGAATCTCATGTTGCCAAGAGGATTAATGACACCGAGTGAACACCCGCTAACCTTTGCCAAGAATTCCTTATTTTTTTGCTTCTGGCTGTTTCGTTAGCCTTTGTTCTGAAGACAAAATTCATCGAATACAAGCTCATCTCCGGCTGTCAGACGCAAGTTTCAGTTAACGTAGTTCAAGTTTAATCTCAAAAGTTAGTGGACCTGACGTCTCGATCCTACCAAGACCTTTCTCACTTTGCCTTTGAGGAAGGTCCTGCTAGGAGTGAAACGTCGGGCCCTCTAACTTTTGAGATTGATGTATTGCGGGTCATTTTAGTCAGTGAGCAGTTTGCAACGGTTTTTTTGTTTTAACTTTAGTTCAGGTTTAGTCAGAACTGATTGATTTTTTTTCCTTGTGTGTTTTTTTCTTTTATGGAAATCCCTGAACCAGCCATCTGGTACCAGTCTGCTTATTTTCGGTAGTCTCCTTTCAAGTCGCAATTTATTGCCCTCTTCCTGTGCAGACATTCCCACTGCGGTCTGGGGCCTGCTGAAGAACCCCATCTACATGATGATCAACATTGCGTCTGCGGTGGAGTTTAGCATCGTCACTGGTTTCGTTCGCTTCTCTCCCAAGTTTATCGAATATCAGTTCAACCTGAGTGCCTCAACGGCCAACCTCGTCACAGGTTAGACCGATTAATCATACCTCATCATCCCTACATAGATTCATTTATTAGTAAACTAAAACAAGACTAGTTGACTATTTGGGAAGCCACCATCTATAGGGCTGGATAGCTCAGATGGAAGAGCGCTGGTGCGTTAGTCCAGAGGTCTCTGGTTCAAATCCCGGTCCAGTCAAAGTTTTCTTTGCCAATATTTCTATTAGTATATTCCTTACCTGGTTGGCCATTGCTTTGTGGTTTGGTTTGCGTTGTAGACCAGTACCGCTGACGTCATCACGCCGCCATCTTGGAAGATATCAGAAAACGTTAGGCCAATGAGCTACATTTTTGGCTACCTGTATCTGATGGTACACTACAGTGTCTCCATAATTTAACGTAATGGTATATCGACAAGGCATAACCTTCAATCATACCACACTTTCGAAGCCTGGCTGACTAGTGGTAACTAGTTCTGACGTTATACAATCCAGGTGTAGCAAGGATTAAACTTATTCGTGAGACATAACCGACACTGGATTGAATAGTTATAGCCCAACATAATCATGTACAGGGGTCTCCATTTTTCTTCTTACACTAAATTTGAGGGACCAACATTTTTTAAATGTGCCTAATATAATATAGGAAGGTTTACCATGTATAAGGTCTCTTAAAGAAGATGTGTGGTTCTGATAAGAACCTGAGAACCACACCTCTTCTTTAAGAGACCTTATACATGGTGTCACCGCAAACCTTCCTATATTGATTCACCCACCATGCAGTCTTATTTTTTGCCTAATATACTATTGTTTCTGTTGACAGGCATGCTGGTACCCGTGGGGGCTATCGGTGTGGTAATCGGCGGCATCATTTTGAACCGCGTCAAGAATGACCTAATGACCACCATCAATGTCCTGTGCTTGTTCACCGTCACTTCCGGTTTGCTCTACGGCTTCGTCTTCATCCCCGGACCCTGTCCGAGCCTATCTCTGGCTGGAGTGACGTCACCTTACGTCTACGGGTGAGTTCATGATTCTGAATGCTTCATAAGAAGAATTATGTTACAACAGGGCAGGGCGGGGCAGGGCAGTGCAGGGCAGGGCAGGGTAGGGCAGGGCGGGGCAGGGCAGGGCAGGGCATGCAGGGCAGGGCAGGGCAGTGTATGGTAGGGCAGGGTAGGGCGGGGCGGGGCAGGGCAGGGCAGGGCAGGGCAGGGCAGGGCAGGGCAGTGTATGGTAGGGCAGGGCAGGGCGGGGCGGGGCAGGGCAGGGCAGGGCAGGGCAAGGTGGGGCAGGGCAGGGCAGGGCAGTGTATGGTAGGGCAGGGTAGGGCGGGGCGGGGCAGGGCAGGGCAGGGCAGGGCAGGGCAGTGTATGGTAGGGCAGGGCAGGGCGGGGCGGGGCAGGGCAGGGCAGGGCAAGGTAGGGCAGGGCAAGGCAGGGCAGTGTACGGTAGTGCAGGTAGGGCAGGGCAGGGCAGGGTAGGGCGGGCGGGGCAGGGCAGGGCAGGGCAGTGTAGGGTAGGGCAGGGTAGGTCAGGGCAGGGCAGGGTAAGGTAAGACATGACAGGACAGGGCAGGGAGGGGCAGGTTTAACTTTCATAATCCGAGCCAATACTATATTTGGCCGTTACATATCAAGTTACAGGATAAATCCCCTATCGCTTGTAAAAGAGAATACAGATAGGGACAGAGATATGACGACGCTCGCTCTGACCAACCATCGATACTTGATTAAGTTAACCTGTTTACATTTCATCCGGATCCTATACAAGACCCTTTCGTTTCAGTCACCCTGGTTTAGAAAAGGGGTCTCTTTGAAAACGAGTGTCTGCAAGCGTGTTGGAAAATAAATGGGAAAATAAATCGAAATTGATGAATAAAAAAACAACTTGTGTAAATTGAAGAAAATGTGCAGCTCTGTGGATTGTCATCAAATCAAACAGTGCGTGCAGCATGTCGGTGTTAGAAGAATGACCCTTTCATCGTCTACTCCTGACCTCACCCAAACTATTGGGAAACAATGACTGCCCTTAGAAGGTTCACGTAATGCTCCTAAAATATGAATCAATCTGAAATTGATTCAGGACAAAGCCGTACCTGTCGACACCCACTGCCAGTGATAAGCTGACCAAACATCTGCCGGACAAGAACCCAAGGAGAGACCTAAACTTGTCGAATAATCTCTCCGTTATCTCCTCGTATCATAATATCAGCCATGGGCATATCAACCATGCTGTGCTAATCGCCTTAATGAAAAACGCCTCATTGTGTATATATACTTTGCTCTGACATAATGCCCGAAACTGGATGGTGACTGTTAGTGTTAATAGTTGGTTTCAGTGCATAGTGTCATTTCATTCATGCACAGTATTTGTTTGTATGGTCAAGTATTCTGTGTAACCCCTTAGCTCATAAATTATTTCCTCAAACTTCTTACACGTCTGTGTCGTGGATGCACCCACTTCGTTTCGGTGAAAAGGCCATCAATTATTGCTGGACATTAGGTCTCTTGTCAAAAAGATCATCGGTTGAGTGCCGGTTGAATTCATCCGACCGATACAATTTCACCCGGTAGAAAGCCGATTGTACCGGACTCTGGGGTGAAAAATTCACGATGGCTATCCGGTGGAAACGACATCGGACGGGTCAAATCATCCGATACCCAACCGATGATCTTTTTGACAAGAGGCCTTAGGTAAAGGAGGCATTTTTCCTTCGCTATAACTCACCCGGTTAATATTACCAAAATAAATTACCCCTATGTTGTTGCCTACATCCTATTGCCGTGACAGTATTATGATACCATGGTTTCGTATTGGTATATACCGGACACACTCATAATCCATCATTAGAGTGACTTCATCGACCGTGACGCATATTACGTAAGGTTTTATCCGTCATTAAATTGGTTTAATTAAACGTGCCTGTGGGTCTTGTGTAATGTCCACACTTCCTTGGTACCCGCCACTCGCTGTTGCGATTGATTGCAGGAACTCATACCATACACGTGTGGTCGTATACATCTACCGGTATAGGTTCCATGATTGCTTAGTCGCCAACGGTATACGCAGGGATACATGTACAGTATAGTATCATAGACTCCAGACTCTTAATTATAAAAACGAGCAGATCACTCGATCAGATCGTCCCACTTGACAGCGGTTGGCTTCTAAGGAGGAAGGCTTACTTTTCCCTTTATCGTCTCGAGGCGGATTTCATCAGTAATTAACTAAGCAAGATATCGGACGCACGGTGGTTGCCGTTTCATGACGGACAACAAACAATTGGTTTGCGACTCGTTTGAATGACAATTTACTTTGTATGGAGCGCCGATGTTCTGATGCATTGCACATACTGGAACCGGTTCATTCTTAGTTCTAATTCTGTCTGCTACGAGGATCGATGAGAGGACATTTTGATCAAAGGTGGAGTAGATTGACGGTTTTCCGGTGACTCCGTTCCTTTGTGTCGATCCATTTATTAAGCACGTAGCCTTTCACTCAGATGTCGAGTTGGACTTTGCAGCGTGGTATAGGCACGCGATGTACTCTGCCCTTTGACCTATCGGCGGAAGGAATCGCGACCTTATTTTGTTCAAACCCCCTGACTCCTCTTCACAAAAGCTGTTATCGCGACGTCACTAAGAAAATATCAGGCCAACGAACTTTCGAGGAACCTTTGAGCTCCAACGAAACATTCATACAATCAACCAAGGGCAGTGCTGATCCAGTTTATCAATGAATTACAGTACCAGTGTGTATTCAAGAAAACCTATTTTCGAGTCAATATCAACAGCCTCCTTTTGTCGAATTCTTCTAGAAAGTAGGTTTTCCCCAGGCTTCATAAATGCTCGTGGAACCAATGCTATAGATGAATAAATAGGTCATGGAATTACTGAAACCTTTCTGCTGTAAATTTGGGATAGGTAGTGTACAAATCACTCCAACACAACAGGTGTCATCCATTCATCCACCATGATCTAATCAACTGGGTTTTGTTTTACTGGTGTCAAGTGCTTAATATCGCGGCCTTGGGGTCGACAATAAACCACCAGGCCGGCCATTATTGCAGCCTCAACAGCTGTCGCGATTCATAATGATTCTTTATCTAGTGAACGCTGCCATTCCCGCATGCGTTAAAGACGCGCCAGGGCACCAGGCTAATCGACGCTCTGAAATGCGTGGGTTTTAAACCGCGTAGCTGCTAAGGGTGCCCAGACGTCGTCCGGGATGGCGGTGACAGTGAGTGATTTATAACCAAGACGTGAGCACGGTGAAATCCCTGAGGTCTCACCCAGTAGGCACGGTTAGGTTAGCCTACATATCTCCCTGGTCCGTCCTGACTATAGTTGATGGATTTGTAGGTCGAGTATTTTGAGCGTAATTCCTTGTACTTGTATTGACCTATCAATCTCGATGAATAAGTAACCGGGGCATAGATGCATAATTGAGGTATATAACTCACCCCCAGGAAGTGGCCGACCATTTCCGTGTAGGCTCTGAAAACAGCGCCCCCATTCTTTCAATCTCAAACAAGGTGTCCTCCTTTTTTTATCATTTTTTTATTGATACAAAACCCAATCCCGCCAACTAAGGTCAAGAATGACAAACAGCGCTGGAGGGAATTCAAAAATCTCACAAAAACAAAATACAACAGGCAAAGAGCACGCACAGCAACATTAATAGGACTTTAGAAAAAGATGAACAATGCTTTTCAAAATGGGAATAATAGCAAAATGCTAATAGAAAATCAGGCGTGGATTTTATAGATCTGCGTCAGTAAAATGAGGCTCTGCTCAATCGAAGCATCAGCCAAATTCATGAGCTGATTAATTTTAGTCAAACGAAATACGATTCCTGCGAAAAATTCACAAAGAGAGAGTGGCCGACTATAATGCCCTGTTTCATTGATATAAAAGGATGTTTGCGTCAAGGAAAATGTAATTCAATTGGTTTTGTTTGCCCTGCTTTCCGTAATAAACACTGAATGACCAGCGCTTCGAGCAGGGCAAACCCTCATTGAATTACATATGTCCAGTTCCACTCGACATACGGGGAACAAACCAAAGATGGCCGCCGCATCTTTACAAGAAAATGGTTTCCAATAATTGCAACCCCAATTCAAAGGCCGTATACAAACTCCATTGCGCCTCTGTACACGGCATGACCGAACCAAATGAGTTTGTTTCTGATCGAGTCAATATTTAACCCTGCTTGGGTGAAGTGATGTTACTCGTGTATGTAGTAATAGGGGCGAGTCCATTAGGAAACTCGGTCAAAGGTTAACCCATGATAAAAATTTCTAATAAAGATGAATCAGCCTCTCTGTTATGTGAACATTTCTCACACTCTGCCCAATTTTTTTGTCAAACAGTGTAGTTTCGATTTGGTGAACAACGAGACAAGTTTTAAGTTTGGGGCATTAAAGAATTGAATAAAGACACATAATATTAGATCACTCTTGTGATATTGGATTGTTCGAACTGAATCCCAAATTATTTACGCACTGCGGCGTTTATTTCGGGGTAGCGTCGATTGAATGTTCAAATTCAGTTTCAGCTCAAGATTCATTTGCATGTTGCCGAAGTGAAGTAGAGTTAAGACCCACAGAAGCACACACGGATCTTGTCGAGGGAACCAGTCTTCGCTGAAGACAGGATCTCAGATAAGATGGTGAGATTCATTAGTGGGTAGACAGAGTACACATACACTCGTCCTCCTTGTGTGATCAGCAGGGAAGCTGTATACCTCTTCACACTGTCCACCAAGTTAATAATCGGAGCGTTTGGTAATACTGTAATTATTTCTCTGCCACCAATCCATTGTGTTCAAATACCGTGGCATCGTCAAACAAACTGGCAAGGTTTGCAAACTTGTGTTTGGTTCCCAATTCAAACATTCTCAGTTTGTCATGAGGACTGCATTTGCTAGAAGCCATGCTAGGGGTGCATAGTGGAGTTGGCTTACGTCACGCGTATTTGACAAGCGTTACGCAAGCTGCGTTTGTTTCTCTAGTGGCGCTGCAGCGCGTTAGTTATTAATAAGAAGGCGATGATTGGTTGAGCATGGCGTCCTTGACGATACCATGCTGACACGGCCTGAGCAAAGATGATGAAACTGTCTCTGGGGAGACTGGTAGCGCGTCTAACCCCCAAGGACGAATGCCAAGTATTTGCCAAACATACGCCTGCAATCAGCACCAGCAAGCCCGCATCCAAGATGCACTTATTTAAGGGTCTGGGTTTATTTAAGCTCAGTCTAAAGCACTTTGCCTTTTCACCTCTCCATGTCCATTATTCCTAATGACCTTGTTTTCATTGACACATGTTTTTTCAGTAATAAAGGGATCAGCTGACCGAATTCCATCGCAGTTGTAACGTTACAATCTTTGTTGCTCACGTCAAGAGGAAGCCGTTGTAATGGATGTGTTTTGCATGCAAATGATGTGCCAGTTTTCCCCTTGCTTTGACACTCAACAGAGGGCGCCCTTCTGAAAATGAATCCGTAGATATTTAATTTTGTTTCAACCCGCGCTGGGTTCAACGTTGAGTTACCAGCTCTTTTCAGTTCCATAGTCAATCTTGAAAGAGGTGACTTACATGATGAAACCACAAACTATCCACATGCATGATTCTATCATGGAAATATAATGTCTTATCGTATCTGTTTTGGTTTTTTGTCTTGCAGCGACAACTCATGGGAGAGACCGTCTTCCTCTCAGAGCGTCAACCTGAGTAGTGCTTGTAATGCAGCCTGCACCTGCGATGATTGGACCTATTCACCTGTCTGTGGAGCCAATGGTCTGACTTACTTCACTCCCTGCCATGCAGGCTGCGTGGTACAACACGACCTGCCGCCCAACGTGGACGCAGAGACGCAAAGGGACCTTGTGGTGAGTTGGGGTCGCAGTGGTGAACGAAGATTGAAGAACGAATTAATCCCTAAATCTGCAATTCATTGCGATGCAGATCAAAGGATGACCAACTTCAACATTTGGCTTGATTGTTTGTACCTCCATCCATCCCACAGAACTACACCAACTGCAGTTGCATTGAGACGTACATTCAGCAAGACACAGACCAGGCCACGGCGGAAAACCTACGCAACGCGCTGCGATCACGTGGCGTTGAGGTGTTCTACGACGGCGTGACCTTCAACTACGCCGCTGGTACCCTGGACAGCGGCATCACTGGGCAGTGCACGGAGGAATGTACCACCATCATCGCATTCATCTGCCTCCTGCTCCTCGTGGTCTGCGTGACGTCAGTCGTGCAGATGCCCGCTCTCATGACCACGCTTCGGTGAGACACTTTCAGACGCTTGGTGGCGCTAACTCCTGCATTTACCCTCGCTGACCATGGCACGTCTGTGCAGCTCCTCGGTGTCAACACGCTCTTCAACGTCAACATGCTCCCCTAGCTGCCTAAACAATTATTGTCGGACAGTGCGGACCAAGCGCGCTCGCTGTGCGGCACGGGTACTACCTGAGCAAAGTACTGGAGGACTAGGGAGCATGTTGACATCAAAGAGCGTGTTGACAACGAGGAGCTACAGAAAAAAATGATGCACAACTTGAGATAAAAAGATGCCGTCTACAGAACATCTGGACTCGTGATTATTGTCTAATTATTAATGACAGTAGAAGGATGGTTATGTAGATATGCCCACATATCTGAACATCAAATAAATTGCTCAAACACAGACGGATAGACTAGAAACATTGATGGAATTATCATGGCTTTATCTCACAGTTAGCCCAATCACGATATATCCCACTTTACGAATTCAGCACACCGATGGTCATGAAGCTGCTCATTATAAACAAGAGGTAATCGTTTGATTTTTGTCCTGTCTGTCCATATCTAGGTGTGTCAAGCCACAGGAGAGACCCTTCGCTCTAGGACTTCAATTCCTTGTTATCAGGCTGCTTGGTAAGAACCTGAAGACAACATTTTACTCGATCTATCCCAAGGTGTACAGCATGGAGGTATCAGAACAGCTTCTTCCCTCGTTCAGCCTCTCTCTGGAATTCCCCTCCTGGTTTTTGTTTTCCCCAGCCTACGATCTTGCCCTTTATAAAAGGAATGTTAATTCCTATCTCTAGCCTCTCTATCTTCTTCTTTCCTTAACCCTTAACCTTGACTTGATGTCTAGCCTTGTTTTGACCGAATTTGTATCGAAAAACTTAACTACAAAATAATCGTGAAGGTTCTAGTAGTATTCTAGAGGGCTCAGTTAACTGAATTCCTGTTCGAAGATCATCGCTAGAACCATTCAAAAGACCGGTAGTACAGATGTACTTCCGCCCTCTATCGGCAGTTCATGTTTAACCCCGTCCTTATTTTTTGTTCTGATGTTCATGCTGTAGGTTACATCCCAGCGCCTATCTACTATGGCGCCACCATCGACAATGCCTGCATTCTCTGGCAGCGGACATGCAGTGACCGCAAGGGGTCGTGCTTGGAGTATGACAACGAGCGATACTACTACAACTACCTGGTGCTCTCCACCGGGCTCAAGATGATCTCTGTCCTCATGGCTGTCACGTGCTGGGTGGTGGTCAAGCGTAAATACGGGGCCGAGCTGTCCCAGCAGAGCACACGAGACGAGTCGGTGGAGTCGGCAGTTGTGGAGGGAAGCGAGGCCGATAGGTCTGCTCTCTCTCTTTCCAGCAGCCTGGCTGACTCGGGTCTTGATCGCTCTCCCGTCATGGATGACGATGGCGTCTCGGTCATCAGCAACTTCAAGATGCAACCCACTGCAAGAAGCAACGTGGCTCTACAGGATACTGTTCTCAGTTGATGTGCCACACACTCATCCACTGTGGCATGTTTCCCTTGGTCTCCTTACTCAAATTCACCAAAGGTGCTTTCACACGTGCCCTTTTCCACAAAGGACATTGCCACAGAGTATGCAGCGTTAGTTTAGGTTAGGCTTAGGTGTTATACAATCCTTGATTACTACTTCCAACGACTGAATTCTGAGTAACGAAGCCTTAGATGGACATACGTCCACAAACAAGGGACCTGATTTGGGTGAGATAACGAAGGAAGTATCCTTGTGAGTCAGCATAGCCAAGAAACCTGGAGAAACCTCGAATTCGAGAAACCTTTCATGCACACATCGGCATGTCGCTATGACGTCTTTCATTGACGTTATCAACACGACTGCGCACCTCGATGTCCTCCACAAGAGGGCGCCCTACTCGATTAATGTCACAGACGTAAGGACACAGAGTAACGTATTTGTATTAACCAAGAAATTGTGGAGATGTTAGGGTGTGGTAGGGGTGTAATACGGTTTATAACGTTGGTGTCAAATCACACAATCAGGGGATTTCACTATTACAAAAATCAAAATCACAATGATGAAATTATTTCCAGAGAGCGGACCAACTCAGAAACATATAATAGGGTCTCTTTGCAGCAATGAATCGTGGTTTATTTGTTCAGGTGGTTTAACTTAACTCTTTTTTGGCAATATTTCCGCCATTCCTCCGACCAACGCAATATCGTGTGTAAAACAATCATTAATGTATTGATAAACTGATTTATAGAAATGTAAATAATGGTTTGAAGATATAATGAGACACCAAAGATATACTTGATGAAATCATGATTGTATATTTAAAGAAATTTATCACCCTTAGCGGCATTCAAAAGTTTACTGTGTTTTGATGTGTTAAAGACAGGGTTAGGGTCTTTGTTAGTTATAAGGTAGTGTATGTTCACTTTATTTTCAAGAGAAACCTAGGAATGTTTGAAAGAGGCGATAAATTTGTAGTTTTGAAACCAATAAGCAAATCTGGAGAGAAATGAAGAGTATTAATCATAAATTAAGGTGAGCAGCAATACTGTACTTGTTCCAGTTTAGAAGTGTCAGCTCTGTGACCAATGGGTTTACCACTTTTGGACTTAAACGATTAACGACCATTCATTAAAATACTCGGGTTGACAACAATGATCCCGCTACTATTACATTAGCTATTGACCACGATCATACTTCTCAATTCGAGATTTGGGTCCATTCGGTTGTGGTAATAGGTATGGTTTGATTGAGTGGACGACCTACACCGACTCATTGTGAATGTATTCAATGATAACCTTGATGATAATTGATTGGGGGGCACTGATGGCGTAACAGCGCCCTCTTGTGGTATGCTCTTCCTATGCTGGTGGATATCTTACCTTAGGCTCTCAGTCAGAAGCTCTCCTGACGTGATCGATCATTTACCTCCAAAAATAAATAAAGGACAAATCTGACTGGTAACTGGCAGCTACAGATGGTAGGAGCGAGGTCTTGGGTTCAAGTCCCGGTCCAGTCAAAGTGTTCTTATTCTTTCAAAGCGACAACTAATGACAAGAGAGAAATGCCATTTTTTTTAAGTTGTTTAAAAGTTCCCTGTCATTTTTGTCCTGATTTGGTCTGAAACACTAATAATTATTTAAAGTAGATATTAACCTCAAAATAAACAAAAAATCATCTTCCCTAAGCGCCTTCATCCATTCTAGTTTGTTAACAGATGATCGAAGAAATTATATTTTTGTTTTGTATTCTTGATTTTGCAGCAATTTGAATAATTATTGATCTTCATTTATTTTTTGGATAAATCACTGGTGATGTATTTTGATATCTTGCCAAATATAAAAATAAATAGATATCGCATATCACACAGAATACATATTAATTAAATTAGATTTTGATTTATTTTTATTTGTTACTCCCTCAGACCCTTATAAGGTCAACCGATTATACTTGATTGGTCAGTCGGTTAGTCGGTTAGTCGGTCAGTTATTCGTTGGGTCAGTTATTCGTTGGTTCAGTTAGTCGGTCAGTTATTCGTTGGGTCAGTTAGTGGGTGGATCTGTTAGTGGGTGGATCTGTTAGTGGGTGGATCGGTTAGTGGGTGGATCGGTTAGTGGGTGGATCTGTTAGTGGGTGGATCTGTTAGTGGGTGGATCGGTTAGTGGGTGGATCGGTTAGTGGGTGGATCTGTTAGTGGGTGGATCGGTTAGTGGGTGGATCGGTTAGTGGGTGGATCGGTTAGTGGGTGGATCGGTTAGTGGGTGGATCGGTTAGTGGGTGGATCTGTTAGTGGGTGGATCGGTTAGTGGGTGGATCTGTTAGTGGGTGGATCGGTTAGTGGGTGGATCTGTTAGTGGGTGGATCGGTTAGTGGGTGGATCTGTTAGTGGGTGGATCGGTTAGTGGGTGGATCTGTTAGTGGGTGGATCTGTTAGTGGGTGGATCGGTTAGTGGGTGGATCGGTTAGTGGGTGGATCTGTTTGTGGGTGGATCGGTTAGTGGGTTGGTTAGTCAGTTTGTCGGTTGTTGGTCGCTCGGTCGGTCGGTTGTTTAGCTGGCTGGCTGCTTAGATATTACGAGAAGGAACCAAAAGTGTAAAACCATCTTAAAAACACTCGACACACCTCGTCTTAAAACGAATCAACGGCCCTGGAGAGCTATTGGCAATTATTTTCATCAGAGACTGTCACATCCCATCATGCCATGACATCAAAATAATGTTTGAGCATTTCGATCAAGCACTCGCGAGAGGGCGCTATTTCTTGCAACCGCTTCAAATCGGAAATACGTGGTTGACAACGATGAAAGGATCCTGAAAGCACCAACACGCCTCATGGGCATCTAGAGAAAGATTCGAACCGGCTACACCCAATGGCCGGTGACTAAGACAACAGCAATGTGACCGAGAGTTTCCCAAAGGAGTGGACATTACCCTAGAGGTGTTTACATGGAGTGCCTGTGTACAGTCGTCCTATGCAACGGCAAGAGCTGTGCGAAAAGCACAACCAACATGGCGTCCTCCATGTTCCTGCCAGTAGCACGTGTTGGCGGTGTGCGGCGTTTATTCCAGGACAATGGAACTCCCGTGGCCTTCAGTGAAGCTGACACAAGTGATGACCCTTGACCTCCCCGAGAGAACCGCAGCTGGAGCAGCCCTATACAAGTAAGGCTACGATATTGTTCAGAGACCTCTCATGGTATGGGTGTGTTTGAGTGGGTGTGTTTGTGGCCGTGGGCGTGGGTGTGTGGGAGATCCCCTGGGTGTTTGTCGTGGAATTTCGCGGTTATATCGTGAATGTAGGCTGGTACCCATCCCCTGCCTAGTCTCCAGACGTCTCACGTCCTTGTAGGGGCCGATACGCGATGTTTTGTTCCGTATGTAAACTAGCCAAAAATTATTCAAGATTTTCTCATGAATTTATGTTATTTAATTAATTAGAGTGATATACAAAAATGTTGCAAACTGCTTACTGACTAAAAATACCAAAATGCAAATCTTAAAATTTAGTGGGCCTGACGTTTCGATCCTAGCAGGACCTTTCTCTTAATGATTTAATTAATGTTATTGATGTTTATCTGGGGGAGTGACTCGCTTACCTACGAAAAACAAGATCACGGCCGGTACTGAGTAAAATATATCTGAGAAATGCTGACGGTCTTATGTGAATGTGGAAATCAGCAACGATGTTTCGTGACGAAATTCGAAACGGCTTTCTCCTATTCCTAAATTGCCCGAAAACCTTTGGAAAAAAATACGAACAAATCTAACCTTAATTCACCCTTTTAAGGTGAATGTGTTATGGTCAGGAGTGAAAGACTCTTGGAGTGCCGGTGAAAAGTTTGTAGCTTGTAGGGGAATCACTTAACGAGTTCTGGAGTGGTGGTGGGATACGTTGCATTGCAAAGGAGAGAAAAGAAACCCGAAAGCTGATGTTTATTCCAAGACATTTTGAACTATCATGGACGTATCGATGGAGGTAAGGGTAAGCGTGTGGTTTGATGCATAGTTGCTGACCACGAGGGGATGTGCTTGGACCCACGTGAGTCGCTAAAAGAAGTCCCGTCAGCTATTGTGGTGATATTCAATCTTGGTGTCGCTTGTCCTTTGAAGGTGAAACGTCTTCGTTGTCAACCTTCTTCGTGATCAGATTTAAACTGGAGAATTTGGAGCAGACCTTCGGGTGGAGTTTGAGTCTGTGTGATGGGAAATGACACGACCCGGTACCGGGCACGGGTGGGATTGACGGCATCGCTGTGGCGTCTGTTGTGGGCGAGGTTTATACCGGCTAAACACGGGGAGGACTGGTTTAGATTAGAAAACTTGTTTCCCTTTTGGCGTTGAGGGGATGGCCAACATTGTATTGCAACACTAGTAACACTAGCAGCAAAGGCAACAGCTCCAATAGTATCAATATTATACTCACCCTCCTTCTCTTCCTCCACCCAATCCTCTCCCCTTATCTTCCTCATCATCTTCATCTTGTTCATTATCATCCTGCTTATCCTTGTACTCCTCCTCCTCATCCTACTCCCCCTCCTAATCCTCCTCACAACCCTCATTTTTTCCATCCTCCCCATCCTCCTCATCTTCCTCAACTTCCCAATCCTCCCTATCCTCCCCATCCTCCCCATCCTCCCCATCCTCCCCATCCTCCCCATCCTCCCCATCCTCCCCATCCTCCCCATCCTCCCCATCCTCCCCATCCTCCCCATCCTCCCCATCCTCCCCATCCTCCCCATCCTCCCCATCTTCCCCATCCTCCCCATCCTCCCAATCCTCCCCATCTTCCTCATCCTCCCCATCCTCCCCATCCACCCCATCCTCCCCATCCTTCTCATCTTCCCCATCCTCCCCATCCTTCCCATCTTCCCTATCCAAAGTTATGATGGCTCGTGTGAATCGTTTGCACTTGATCTGAAGTTGATGAATTTGATAGTGCGGGTATCATATTATTGCCGACGCATCCTTACATGTTTGCACTTAATCCACTCTTAAAAGGTCAATACGCCTGACGTCCGATCAATCCTATATCAAAATGCAGAATGACAAACCAGCGAGACACTAACCACATTACAGCAATGCAGACCAGGCTGTTTCCATGGTAACGTTGTTTACTCACAACGACCACGTCCTCATCCCATCATTCACGCATAATCACCAACACCCACCCCTCCCGGATCGAATGGCCAGCGTGTGAAAGCGATTTGTAATTCAATGAAGGTTTGCCCTTCTCCACCACGCAATAAGCACCGTGCGCTCATTGCTCTGTTTTGCCCGAAAGTGGTGAAGCTGATCGTTAGATAATCATTCAGTGTCATCGCCATGAAATGAGATGGTTTGCTGGAGGCTAGAGAGGCACGTCTTGCTAGGATCAGACGGGAAGGTGACGCCACTGTTGTATGATACTGCATCCTCGTCTCACTCCTCCGTATAAACACTCACCATCAATCATCGTTCTGCGGACTAAAACAGACAGAGGTAGGGTTGAATGTTCTTAGTGCCAGGCTGTCTTGGCGAGGCCTTTGCCTAAGCGTCCGTGTGGGTGGGTCTTCATTAAGAAACAAACACTCTTTACATTTCACTGCACTTGATGAAACACGGCGTTGCGCAGGCGTGTTGATAGTCTCGGCACTTAACAGCTGATCATAAAATGAATAAGCGAACGCACTTTATTCTTTTCTAAATGATATCCAAGAAAGTGGTAGCGATTGAAAAGCAAATTTAGACTTCAGGTATGACATTACATGAAGCTGTAATCAATATTGAGCGATTGAAACGCACTATCACCGATTTGAAGTTGAGCTGATAAAGAGCAAAAACAAATATCCCACACATTGACATTCACTGAACGCATACATAACGGGTTAAAATGGAATTCTATTTCGTTTTATTTGTCTAAGAAGCGACGTCTCCGAAGCCCAGAGTCCTCAGTGGCGCCGGGAAGAATTTTCAAATCGAAAAAAAAAATCGGTTTGTTCTTCGTCTGGTGTTTGAGTGCATGTTTAATGTCTGATTCACTGGCGTCTTGGATTTGATTGCCACAGGTTCCGTCTCTTCGTATGGTTTTATATTCAGCCTCGGGTGGGTTTTTTTCCTTTTCGTCACTCTAAATAAATCATGAGAGTGCGTGGGATGTGGAAACTCCACAGTTTCCAGAATAAATCGGCCGGCGAGACACGACCTGTGCTTGAACCTATTATGGGCCGAAATGGCTTGAAATCACGCTGGCATTTGGGCGAGCATAGCCGGCTACTCTGTTCGGTGTGGGACGGATGAAGAGATTGACATGAAGCGAGGCTCTGACCTGTTTAGGCTGAAAATCAGATTACACTTAAAGCCATTTGGGGGATCACAAGCCCGACTGATTTGATTGAGTCCGACAAGGGATGGACTGTCGATGTTCTTTTGAAACCTATTATGGTTTACGACACTCTCCTTGCCAAACTGATGCATTGTGGTCGAATTTGACCGATTTTGATCCGAACCCGACACATGAGAGTGACATTAGACCCCGATAGGTCGTATCTAACTTCCTTTGGATTCAAAACGACTCATTTTGGTGTCAAAACTTTCTCGTTTGGATTCTGGTTTGACCCATATGTTTTCAAATCGGACTTGGTTTGATGTGAAGCTAACCAAAGTGAGTCAGCTAACCAGGAGGAGCCAGATAAGACCAATATCATTTATGACCTGGCTACTTTAGCCAAACACCGACCGATTAATTGTCTCGGATCTGACTGAGATCTGATCGCGGGTTTTCGGCGCCATCATCCCCGTCACAATGACGTCATCGTCGTCATCCCTGTCACCCATGTCGTCATCGCCGCCAGTATAGTTGTTGCCACAGAGAATGATCCTCACGCTTCGCCTCTCGATATTTTTGTTTCATTTCTCGTATATCAGTGCGACTGACCCGGAAGTCCCCAAGATATACGTACTGGGAGAACCCCAAGAACAATTGCAACAACTTGTTCGATGGTTCATGTCCTCGGTGGCTGGAAATTCCGAGAAAGGCAGGGAGACGAAAGCTCCTCACACAAATGAAAAGAAAACAAACACGACTCGCCTGCCAACGTGCCCGTCTCCTTAAGAAAATGTTATCCCTCGGCTGCTAGCGAGCAGAGGCCGCAGTCACAGCACGGCCCGGAGACGAGTGGGAGGCTGGGGGAGGAATGGAATGGGGGTGTGTCTTCAAAGGCGAGTAAACAAGCGCCTAGCGCCTCGTGGTCACCTTCTCTCCCGCTCTTGGGGGAGAGAAGTAGAAGGAGAAGTGGGGGAAAATGGTTCATGAAATTCCGCTCGGACACTCTGCGTCCACTCGGCCGGCGTTAAGTGGTGATGGGGAAGAGGCGACGAAAGCGTCGGGTTTCGTACCTTTACATTCGAGTGGACGTTATTCAAATGTGAATGTGGACATGGGTTATAATTATTTCCTCTTCGCTCTGTGCAGGGATGGGGCTAACTGTTGCTTCCTCTCTTTGGTTAAATCTGACTCGGATGAGATTGGAGAAACGTGGACTGGGTTGAGGTGATGTTGAAATGTTACTTATTGTTAACAAGCTTTCACTAGTCTCCGTGAAGCCTCTCCAAGGCAAGCAAGTTTGACCCGCTGTTTATAAATCAGATTAAATTGTTTAATCTCTATTTATCGTAAAACGGGGAAGATAAGCATTGATTGTCTTCTTCTTCTTCTGCTTCTTCTTCTTCTTCTTGTATTCTTCACTTTGTCTTCTTCTTCTTCTTGTATTCTACACTTTGTTTTCTTCTTCTTCTTTTGTATTCTTATTTGTCTTCTTTTCTTCTTCTTCTTGTATTCTTCTTTGTCTTCTTCTTCTTCTTCTTCTTGTATTCTGCTTTGTCTTCTTCTTCTTCTTGTATTCTACACTTTGTCTTCTTCTTCTTCTTTTGTATTCTTATTTGTTTTCTTTTCTTCTTCTTCTTGTTTTCTTATTTGTCTTCTTCATTTTGTATTCTTAATTGTCTTCTTCTTCTGCTTCTTCTTTGTCCCCTTCTGCGTTTTCTCCCACTTCTTCTTCGTCTTCTATCTAAATTATAGCTACAATCATAATTATCTACTTTTCATTCCAAGTTGTCTTTGATAGAAAGGCAATTTCGTGGCTGCGACGGATTTATCTCCTACCAATGACCTCCACTCGTACCATGTTCATGAATAAAAATCCAGTCAACAATGACAGCCTCTTCCATTAACTCTTTTCAAAGTGGGTCATCAACATTCAATATTTCTGGAGAATCTTACCCTCTACCTCCATGATCTTACGAGAAAATATTGCAAGGTGGGCGGTCTGTGTGGAGTCCAAATTACAGACGAGGTCTGGTACCTGATCCCCTTTGTGTAGTGTGGTTGCCTCTTCCCCGTGCTTATAAATTCGACTCTGATTACACATGTATCAGTAGAAGGAGTGGTCTCAGGCCCAGATTGTGCACCTTACAAGAGTTTTGAAGGTGTGAACTGTCAAGGATGTTGATCTTGAAAGAATTAGGAAGCGGGTTTCCTGATTACTCTGGCAGGGAGATCTTCAAAGAATTATGCCCTTCCACCTAAGGCGGCTGCTGGGTCTAGGATGCTGTCATCTTGCACTAGGACGAGGTGCGAGCTCATGAATCAATGAGCACGCACCTCATGGGACGTCTACTTCCTCAGCAAATTGATGTCCTGAATAATTAATACCTCCTGTCCTGTCTAAACTCCCACCTCGGAGGAAAAATAACACCACATAGACCAAGCGCCAACCTCTCCAATGCATCTCGGGGAACCGTGGAGACGAGATGCGCGCAGTAAAGGCGGCTGAAATTACGACTACCACTCCAACTGACCGCACCGTGTAAGGTGTAGCCCAAACAGACCCAGGCGCGGACCAGTCGGGTGGTCTAGTCTCCATTCAAGCCGCACCTACCTACTGCTGAATTCCACAAAGCAGTCCCCAATAACCACTCCGTCCCCAATCAAGTCAGGCCAGTGCGGGAGATAGAGCGTGAGCGGTACTTGAGACCACTCCACAGTGGCGTTGATGAGGTCACCATACCTAGCCAGTCCCTTAACACTCATCCCAATAAGGACTCGCTTCTGTAGAAGACAATCTCTACGCATCACATACTTGACTTAGTCTCTTGACCTTATTTGTTTCAATGGAAACGAAGCGATAATTACTAAGCCGCCTCAACATTGGGCCGACTCCACTTGTGGCGTTAGTACATAGACTGAAATGATCCCTAAAACGCACAGTGCTACATTTTGCGTTGGATCCCACGACCATGCCCATAGTGGTGACTAAATTCGGTTTGGAAAAAAAAAAACAATCCTCCGTCACGATGCCAAAGTGAGCAACGGCTAAACTCCATAGGGGCGAAGAAATGCTGTACCAATTTTGACCGGTATTTGAAAACATACACAAAAATGACGAGGGAAATTAAAGGCAGATTTGCGACAGAAAATTGTCATTTAATTCATCCAAACACTACAGAACTGAAATAGTTTTGAACGAAGCAGGGCGTATCGGAAGTTTGGTTTTCCGTTGAAAACCACTGGCTAACGGCACGTGCTCAGGATTTGAATCCGATGAAATATAGAATAGTGTCTGCTGCCACCAAGAGGCGAGAAGGTGTCCATGTTTTACTGCGCTATTGTAATTACACAGCTCATGGTTCACTTCTAAAGTGGCCCCAATTACACGCTATATCACTGCGCATTTACATAAAATGTTTTATCCATACCCTGTGTTCTAGGCATTCATTGCCAGCCTGAATGTACGCGTTAATTTACGGTAAGGTAAATCTCAAGGTGAATTTATTGAACTGGTCGCTTTAGATTCGCATTGGTAATGGACACACTTGAAGTCTTTTTCTCTATAGACATCATGGAGGAACTCATGAAAGATAAAGAGCGATGTAACTTACTTCCGGATGTCATAGCTTCGAATCACATTCAGACTTTAATGTCAGCCCAAAACAAATTGTTGTTTTTTTATCCAAGTAAAAGCGGTCACAGAATGACCTTTGGAATAGAATTTTGCACAAGTTTTCTCTTCCAAGATGCAGCACCATTTCAATGGCAGTGGACTTGAGTCCATGACGCCAGTTCTTACTGAAATGCACAGCACAGCATTTGTATGGCTCAAATGCGTCCAATTTTAGAGCAGTTTTCTTCAGACCATTCAGAACGAGGCTCTGGTCCTTGCAAAATAGACTGGTGCTTCTCGCATGTTCACTCAACGCATGCATATGAGCGATCATGTCGCAGGAACCAGTCATAAATGTTTGTGGATTTTTTGTATTTGTTTTTACGTTTTGGTTGCACACGAAAACATGCATAAGCATTTTCAGCGTTAGGCACGTGCGGGAGCAGTCTGGTACCTTTGTCGAGTGCATTATTATCATATAGACTACCGCTCTAAGAACTCAGAAATCAAGACCGCCTTATCTCCAAATAAAGACAATCGCTTCTTAAATTAGATTTTTGCGACCAACGTAATCGCACGACATATCTATTGCACTAATACAAGCATGGGTATCGCCGGTTTAAAAATCTAACGAGTGTATAAGAATGTATTGTTTACAGTAGGCTTTTTGGCATTGATTTTGTTTTAATTGCCGTTGTGAGATTCCTGCTTTGACTGAGTTCCTGTACTTTAGTTAAATCAATCAGTTTGAGAATTGAGAATAAATTATACCGTAGAGAAACGATGGATGAAAAGAAAATGTTATTCCCCAAATTCAGCCCAGCTCCGAGTTTAGCAGAGAACAGACCGACCGACCAGGGGAGCCAAATGATTGACAGGATGTACCATAATAAAATGAACATTAGAAATGAAGACGCAGGCGAGAGGTTCAGAATCGGGGATGGAGTTGAGTGAGGTGGACTTCGTTGTCATTGAGGGGGTGACCCCTGCCTACCAGGCTACCACACTGCCACGATGACACAGTGACAAGGTGACACGCCACACGATACCACGGCGACACTGTGACAGGACACTACGCTGACACCATTACACAGTGACCAGTGAAACAATACCACAGTATCACAGGGACATACACGGTACCGCAGTGGCTTGGTACATGATGACGTAGAGATACAGTGGCACAGTAACACGACGGCACAGTGCTGTAGAGACACGATGTGATACAGTGTGACACGATGTGACACAATGTGACACGATGTGACGCAGTGTGGCACAAGGGGACACGTTGTGACCAGATGTGACACAGTGTGACCCGATGTGACACAATGTGACACGATGTGATGCAGAATGGCACGATATGACACGATGTGACACAATGTGACACAATGTGACACAATGTGACACAATGTGACAGTGTGACCCGATGTGACATGATGTAACACAATGTGACACAGTGTGACACGATGTGACACGATGTGACGCAGTGATACAGCCCTGGCAGTAGGAGTTCCACTCAATGGCCACGGTGGTTGTCCCTTCCTTGAGGACATCACTTCCTGCCGACCTTAGCGAAGCGGTTCTCGTTCTCCAGGATGTTTCGTAGCATGTCGTTTTGTCGCTGAGCATAGAGCTTCTGCTTGAGCGAGTCTAGCACCCATGGCATCTTGAGCTCCACGTCACGCTTCGTACGGTCTGTGGAAGAACAAGAGAAAGAGGCTTGAAAAAACTGAATTTGAGAACAGAACAGAAAAGTGACTCCTCTCTTCTTTCATCGGGGCAATAAAAAGCCTTGTGTGAAACATTTCAACACAAGTGTTGGAGGAATCATTGTTTCTCTTCTTCTCCGTCACCTCCTAGTAATTCCAATTTCCTCTTATTTTCCTCCGCTTTTCTATCCTCCTTCTCCCCTACTCACGAACAACCTCTTCTCCAAACCGCCCACCCCTCTCAGCCCCCTCCTCCTCGCCGTAGTTCTCTTATTTCACACCATCGTCTTTTCTTCTTCTTCTTCTTCCCATCCATCTCCTCCTACTCATTCTGAACCTTTCCATAATCTTATTTCTTCACACCTTCCCTCTCCTCCCTCCCTCCCCCTCCTACTCCTTCTTCTCCC
This sequence comes from Luidia sarsii, assembly GCA_949987565.1. Lineage (NCBI taxonomy): Eukaryota > Metazoa > Echinodermata > Asteroidea > Paxillosida > Luidiidae > Luidia > Luidia sarsii. The sequence continues at coordinate 11,360,153 of OX465121.1, forward strand.
GCCTATTCACCCCACCCCATCCTCTATGTTTTCCCTCCTTTTCCATGATAAATAAAGAAAAGGCGGATGAAGTGGGCGTGGACGTGTGCCATATCTTGTCAAGTCAGCGCAGCGTCAGTCCCGTCTGTCCACACTGCCTATTGCCAGCCGTCGGCCGTCTTCAAGTCAAATTTACCCCTGCCACTTAGCGGCTCGTTCGCTCGCATTTCCAGCCTGGCAAAGTCAATATGCTTACAACCTAGGCAAGGAAAGAAGCTTCTACGAGCATTGAGACAGCGACCGTGCGAGCGGGCGCCTAGTGCCACCGTGCCCAGTGCCGTATTGTCCCCGTTCGCTCTCCCTTCGTCCCTGGATCTCACTCGGCCCGTTGTCGTTCCTCGCTCTTTGTATTTGCGGATTCTGGCCTGGCTCCGGAAGCCACTTGAGCGCCTTGGAAGCTTCCTTTCTCGTCATCACTTTCTCTCTTTGTTGCTCAACAATCAACATGTTCCCCTATTAAACCCACTCCCAGTTTGTCTTCCCCCTCCCTCCCCTCCAGCGATCAGAACGAGGCTGACAAACCTCCTCAAGTATTTAAGTACATCTGACTTCTGCCCTGCGTTTCCGCGGGCGATGAAATTACGCCGAAACACAAGCCAATTTGGTTACCATCGACTCGGGCAATTTACATGCTCGTTTGAAATCTTTACAAGATACAGCTGCAAGGTCCGTTTATTGGTAATATGATAGGAAAGTGTAGGAATACAACCCCACCTATACTCCCAACAGACGCCATATTGGCCGGGCGACGCGTCTCGTGGAGGCTCATGCGCGACCAGTGTTTCAGTAATGGAGGGTCGGGTTACTTTTCCTTAAAGGGATTACATTATTTGCTGGAGACGCATTTTATTCAGAGGTTGTCACGGTCATTACTTCTTGAGCCCATGGGACGATTTGTGGTCCGAGTGCAGTGACCGGAACATGGGGCTGATGCCAGCGAGAAATTGAAGATTTAATGAAACGAAAGGTGTGGTTTATGAATGAAACTGAGCAAGGGGGATGAAGAGATGGGTTTAATAATTAATGGAAGTAGGTTAGGATGGGTTGGGTGTGGTTGTGTTGGGTTGGTGTTGGTTGGGATGGGATGGTTGGGTTGGGTTGGGTTGGGTTGGGTTGGGTTGGGATGGGTTGGGTTGGGTTAAGTTGGGTTTGGTTGGATTGGGTTTGGTTGGGTTGGGTTGGGTTGGGTTGGGTTGGGTTGGGTTGGGTTGGAATGGGTTGGGTTAAGTTGTGTTGGGTTGGTTAAGTTGGGTTGGGTTGGGTTGGGTTGGGTTAGGTTGGGTTGGGTTGGGTTGGGTTAAGTTGGGTTAAGTTGGGTTAAGTTGGGTTGGGTTGGTTAAGTTTGGTTGGGTTGTGATGGATTGGGTTGGGTTGGGATGGTATGAGTTGGGTTGGGTTGGGTTGGGTTGGGTTGGGTTGGGTTGAGTTGGGTTGGGTTGGGTTGGGTTGGGTTGGGTTGAGTTGGGTTGGGTTGGGTTGGGTTGGGTTGGGTTGGGTTGGGTTGGGTTGTGATGGATTGGGTTGGGTTGGGACAGGTTGGGTTGTGATGGGTTGGGTTGGGATGGTTTTCCTTTAAACGACACTGGCAATTTAATGCAAATCGCGTCCGGTCTCAACGTACACAGATGCCTCGTTCATAGGAGCATAGACACTTACTAACCAATGAAACTCTACCAGTATGCCATAGATTCAAAGCACGTACTTAATGCTCGCCTTACCACAGTATACATGCCTTTAAAACACTTCTCTTTCCCTTGGCAATCATCACCAATCTCTCAGACAAATGACCATGAATTTTATCCGTGGTGATGGAAGAGTTCTGTTCGAGGATGAGGATTGGGAAAAGCACAAGGACTTTGTCTGGGTCGAGTGCGCAAATGCTTGCTGCCTCGATTACTACCGAGTACATCGCCAGTCCATTTCTTCAAATTGAAGCGAAGTGGGGCAAGGGGAAAGGGCTGCGAGCATCCTGCAGTCAGCGTTATTAGAGATATCACTTGTAGTGAATGTCACGAGTGAGTGGTACGATACGAGCAAACAGGACGTGATATCGATGAGGGGTTGGCATAGGCGGAGGTATAGAGAGGTATGAGGAGATACCGTCTTGCTAAAGAAAACTTTTCCACCTTCCCTTCGCTTTCTTAAAGGGATAGCACAACATAGATTGAGGTCAAAGAATAACATCCATTCGTTGCCATATATGCATGAAATAGCACACCTGTGAAAATTCCAGTTCAATCCGCCAACCGAGCCTCGAGAAAGTAGTGAAAAATTGTTTTGCGAAAATGCAGCATTCAACGTACTGTTTGATCTTGTAATTGTTAAGATCTAGGGGTGAGACGTAAACGGTTTATTTACTCTTTTCTCCAAAAATACATCATTTTAAGAAGAGATATTTCAGTGCGCGGTTTCTACCATAACCATCTTCAAAATGTATAAGTTTGATTTAATATGTGAACATTTCTGTTTTTCGATCTTACCAATGTTGTGTAGGGGCTTTAAGATAGGGGTATGATGGACTCGCTCTGCGCATGCGTAGGAAGTGGCTAAACCCATCTGTACAGGAGCAGACAGTCCCAGAAGGCGGTGGAAGAATCGTTTTAATAATTTATTTGTCTGTCTTTTTGTAAATGTTTCATTTGAAGAGTGTCTCATGAAAGGCTCGTCTAGGGCTGATTGTATACGTACGCCAGGACAGATGAATAATTTGACATTGTCTAAGATTGATGTAAATGAGTGATGGTTGAGACGCAGTCTGGGATATATCTGCCTATAATTCAGTACCGCTCAAACGTGAATCTTTTTGAAGCTCAAAATGCATCTGTGAATAAAGTCACATTGCCAAGCAAACACCTGTCTTATACACCTGTCTTATACAATGATCAAGACCTTGAGGGAGTTACGGGCAATCCTGCTTAGCCGAGGTAGGCTGTTACTGCTTAGCAGAAGTTCAAGATTAAGCAGCTCTATGACATCAGTACAGGGTCCAATTTCATAGAGCCACTTAAGCGTGCAAATCTGCTAAGAAGGAAAAGTCTTCCTTGTGTAAGCAGAATTACAAGCTGCCCTGCAATGTGATGTCCATTGCTTTGGACTTGTATTCCACTCCTCTTTACTTAGCATGAAACAAAAGTGAAGTTTGGGTTGGCAAGGGGATCCTGTGGCTCATGAGTTTTTGCGCTTCAGCACATTTTGACGCTGAAGCGGCTCTATGAAATTGGCCCCTGGTTTGCAACCTATTCATGAAACTTCAATGTCATTTGGCTAATAGACAGATTGTGCGACCACTGATTACATGCCATCATGTGACCTATAGTGGGTAGTTTTTCATCTCATTTTTGTATAACAAAAACGCCATTACGTACGGAGAAGAATGTGGACAATACGATAGTCTTCTTTGCTCGTTTCCACTCCTGTTCAGCACCAATTGAGATGAAAATACCCGTGCACCATAAGTCACGTGATATAAACATTGGTCGTACAATCGGTCTGTAGTCTATTTCAAGAGAACTCAAGCAGGGAATGTTTGTCTTTAAACACACCTAGGTACTTTGTCAATATTGTACTCGGCACATGGTGTGATTCGAACCACAAGATCCCATCGTTGAAAGACCACTGTTGCCAGGGCAACTGGCTTCGGTCAGGCAGAACTCTCTCTATGCTTCCCCGTTCCCTATGTTGTACTATTCATAAACCCAAGTGAACCCTAACCCTAACCCTGCACACGTCCTTTAAATTCATTCAATTGCCGCATCTTGGTGGAAGTTCTGTGTGCTTGGCATTCCGCCCACTAAACTATCATCTTGAGTTAAGTCTCATAGGGAGAAATCCCTCATTGAAATTCCTCATAATTGCCATCTGCTAAACCCACACACTTTTACGGGAAAAAAAACACAAATCGGCGTTTTTTTCACAACATTTCGCTTGTAAACAAGTGGTTACTTCCCTCTTTTGAATTACCGTGTGCAAATTAAAAACACATAATCTTGTTTGTATTTCTAAAAATATATTCCACTGGGGGATGTTGCTGCGAAGTTGATCATAAGATAACAACTGATTTGCCAATCAAACGCTTCTGTCCGGGATACGACAGAATCCTGACATGACTTATCTCCGGGGAGAAGACTCATTTATAGCGAGCACCGATTCCATTATAAGATGATCTCTAATTTCCTCCACCAGGGAATAAAAACCCGGAACCTCTGGTAAATGGAGGACAAACATCTTCCAGATTTACCTGTTTGTTTTCAAGCTCAGATGGAGCAGTATTTTCGGCACGTAGACCGCATCCGGTTCGGGAGGCGCATAGATATTGCTCAAGGCAGGCTAACGAAGCGTCAAAATAGGACCGAATCACGCCGGGGGATTTCCGACGAATCCCCCATTAAGTTCATCGAGCTAAATAGTACAAAATAGCCTCAGAATGTAGCGTCAAATTTCGTTTTGTCTCATAAAATTACCACAAAAAGAAGAAATCCCTGCAAGCATTTAAGAGTAGACTTAGTGTTCCTTAAAAAAAAACCTTAGAAAGGTCCTGTTACATTTAGATGCAGAATCTGCTACCATTCTGGTGGGAGACCACCATCTGGTTCGCAGAGTTCTGGGTTCAAGTCCCGGTCAGGTCAAAGTTTTCTTCGCCAATTTTCAAAATTGTTTAAACGTTCCCAGTCAATATTTCCCCTTTTTTGTTTAACCTTTTGATAATTTTATCTTTACGGTCATTCCCTTCTGAAATAATAGATACTATAATTATGTACGCTCTATTATCTATTTTAGTCCATAGAAAGTAAGGACAGGTGTTCTGCTTACCAGAATCGTATAGTCTGACGTCATCTGTCTCCCTCCTCTCCCGTAGACTCTGGGCTGGTACTGAGCATGCGCAGTGGAACAGGCAGATGAAGAGCACAACGAGGGCGACCATCTTTGTGACGCTGGCAGTTGCCATGGTGACGCGTGCAGACTGCGAACAGACGGAAGATAGAGGCAACGTTTCAGGATACCTGCGCAAGGAACGGTACGGAGCAGAAATGTCAATGTATGATAAGACCTTCTTACCTCCATTGCACCTTCACAGCATAATCATTCATTTCTAACCTGAAGCTGAACTTCTGCCGCATATACTAATTGTCAAAACATTGTTGGTGCTTGGCAAAACGCCTGATATATATTGGAGCCTTTTTGTTAGCACCGCACAGCCACGTTGTGATCCTAATAGGTTGACTACGTGCACTTGCCCATGAGCGAATGATCGCGAACCGCACGTACTTTTACTTTGATCGTATTTGGTCTGAATTTGTAGAAAGGGGAGGATCATTTCTCTAATTGGTTCTGTCTAAAGAAACGATTTTCGAGCCGTAGTATCGGTCAAGTTTACTCTAAACTTTCAGCTATAGATTGTTATGTAGCATCGATATCAGTTGTATCCTAAATCGTACATTAGTGACTGTGCCATGCTGCGACCTACATTGTGTAAGAAGGAAGGGGTTGTATGTTCTCCCATCGGTCGAGACACTGTGTTTGCACTAAACATGGAGATAGGGCCCCGCCTCATCACCCAGTATTCCTCCGCTGAAGGAACGGAGTGAACTTCACGCCGATATCCCTCCGCCTATAATGTCATGAGCCGCACTTAGTCCGTGCGTTATCGCCCGAACTCTCGATCGGAAAAAAAAATGCGAAAATGACGCCACGATTCAGGCTCCATATTCCACTTAGCCTGTCCTCTTTCCGCCTTTCTCAGAAGACTGTATAATAAGATACTTTAGCGTCTTCGGGGGCTCTCAGTGTAGACGTGAAGGCATGTCCCTCGATGTCGTTATCTGAATTTTTTATTCTATTTTCGTCGAGGCTCTTGAGATGTTGGGAAGTGGGTTTTGGGGCGTCTTGCATCGACTGTAGGGAGCACAGTACGCGCCTCATCTTAGACAAGAACTATTTCCTGTCCCGCTTTCTAACCCGCTAATGACCGACCCGAGCAAGGGGATAATTCCGTCAGCTCGTGTCTTATGGATAAATAGGGAATGATATTCCGACTAGCAAGCCGGCTCTGATGACTATCACGAGAAAGCAGATGATAAAAAAAGATAAGGAGAGAGTGGGGGCAGAAGGTGGCAGAGTGACAGAGAAAGAAAGAGAGAGAGTGGGGGACAGAGGGTGACAGAGTGACAAAGAGAGAAGGGGACAGAGGGAAGCAGAGTTACAGAGAGAGATAGGGGGACAGAGGGTGACAGAAAGAGACAGAGGGACCAAAAGAAACTGAGAGGGTGATAGAGAGAGATAAATATATTGGGGACAGAGAGTTGCAGAGTTGGCAGAGTGACAGAGAGATACGGCAAGGGATAGAAAGAGAAAGATACAAAGAGGAACAAAGAGAGGCAGATAGAGACAGAGACAGAGAGACAAATAGAGGACGAGATACAGAGAGAAACAGAGAGAGGGATGGATCGGGAACATGATAACATAAGGAGAGTCACAGGAAGACTTAGAAAGAATAGCAAATAGACAGAGAGATAGAGAGGGAAAGAAGAACAGACAGACAGAGAAACTGAAAACAATCATGGAGACAAGGTGTCAGAGAGAGGCACCGAGAGGGAAGAGGGAGAGAGACAAACAGGTGTAAGGCCAGTGTCCCTGTCCGAATTGGTCTCCTTTCGTCAATTTATTTCTCACGGGCGCCTAAGTGTCCAGCAAACATTTTGGCGCCATAAAATGTTATAATCGATAATCGATAATCGAGTTGTGACTCAAAGAAAGGAGAAACCAAGATTAGGACACGCCCGGTCCTCAGTGGTCATGATTACCATGGCAACTCCAATAACGAGTTAGGCAGTAGCAACTTTGTTTTCGATTGCGTGCATCGAGGTTTTAATTAGTCATCAAAATAGAATCAATTCAAAGGCTTTGCCGACAGCGTGTCTTTTCTGAAATGGGTTACCTCAGAGGTCCTGTTTGGAGACCGTGGTTAGTGGTGTGCGTATGTCTTTTTAAACGCTCCAAAATATTTAAGTTCTTTTTCATTTCGCCGAAGTTGTGGGTCTGTGTTCTAAATAGTATAGTATTTTTGGCACAAATCAGGCGTTTTTATGTCTCCTGGGTGACAGCCAAATGCAACCAAACCCGACGTCTTAACTCAACCCTTGGTTTCGATAAAACGTTCAAAAACTCTGATTTAGCCATGAGCTGACCGTTGATAATAATTGTGCTTTTTCCACGTCAATGAAAACTCGACTCGACACAAAAAGCCCAGGCCGATATTTTCGAAGAGCTCACCGCGGTCTTAATCCGATGGATAAGAGAAAGGGAAGGGTGTTTTAAAAGAAGTTGCTTAGACTACGATCACTCAAGTTGACATAGAATCCTACCTTGGACGGAGGAAGGTGAGAGTTCCGCAGTTCGGGATGTTGAGTCGATGAGCAGAGCCCTTGGATCAGACGAGCGAAGACAGCAACTCTCATGAAAACACGGCTCCCAACCCAAAATCGCCCGGCCGCGTCGAGACGAGCAGGAACAAACACGAGGTTTATTGAGCGTGTTGGAGTGGATGCAGCCTCCGTCAGATCTGGCGAGCGATGTTCACGGCACTCGTTATCGTGAAATGGCTTTCTGGCAACAGCGCTGTTTTATAGCAAGGCCCACACGAGAGGTGGGGGTGGGGACTCGTGGGATGACGTCATGCGCTTGCGTTCTCTGTGGCTCGTTAAATCAAAACCTCGCTTGCGATTGGACGAGGCTTTTTTGTCTTCTTCCTTTCTCGGTTTCTTTTCCTCTTTTTTTTGGTGGGCGATTTTTTGGGCGTAGTGGTCTACAGGAGCGTCCTGTGGAGGGACACTTGAGCACTGACTGTCAGGTGTGTATTTCCTTTGGGAGAAGAAGGAAAATACAAAAACCGGTGCAAGTGGTGCTCGTAGGGGGGATGGTGGGGTGTAGGGGAGGGAAGTGGGATGTATGGAAGGGGAAGACCACCATATAGATGCCGGACTGGTTGGCGTTAGCCTCGGTATGACCATGGGGATGGGGGGGGAGGCTTAAGGGTCCCCGAACTTCTCAAGTGCTTCTTAGAGGCAGGAAAGAACTGAATTATCAAATAGCTCTGGATATTGCGGGCAATCGTTCGCTTCTTCGTCTTGTTGTTCGCCCTGTTGCTGGCGTTGTCGCCATAGCAACATCAAAAACGTCAACGTTGTTGTTGTTTTTGTTAGGTTAGTGTAGTAGCTGTCGTACTTCCTCGGTCGTTGCTATGGTAATGCTGTATAATGAACATAAATACGGAATGTGAATGTGAGTGTGGGGCCGTATACGAAATGAAGGCTTAGGCTTCGGTCATGTCTATCTTACTCGTTATAATATCACAGGCATCTAAAAACAAGCGTTTGGCCCCAGTTTCCTGGTGAATATTCTGTACCTATGAAGTCAACAAACCTTCAGAAACAAACCACGACCTGGATTTTCAGGTTTTGTCAGACGGAGACGAAGCCTGAGCCTAAGCCTTCATTTCGAGAACGGCCTATGTCTCAGCCAAACCATCGTATATCGGCATGGATAATAATTGTCGGTCGTTGGTGGCGGCAAACACAATGGTCTGCGCACGCGCAGACTGCAGGCAGTGCGAGGGGAGATGGACGGGTAGCGATGTCACTACACCAATCTCCTTCCGGCGTCAGCATATTTCATTACACGACAGGAAAGCGTCCTTGGCTCCTGAATCTCTCATTTCCCAACCGTTTTAAATTCATTTCCCCCTCTGCCTTCATTGCCTTTCAACTCGTCCCTGGAGAGAGAGAAGTGGTTAAAAACGACCGCCCGAAAATCACTGGCAATTTATTTCCATAATTGCACAAGAAGGTGGCGGACGGGTCTATCTCGTTCGTCATAATTATCCTGTCTCTGCCGATGAGATGGACCAGATTCTCCTCTGCAAGATAAGAGGGTTTCCTTGAGAAATATGAGCGAGGTGAAAGGCCGGTAAATAGATATCCTAGCCGATGGATGTCAGTGACTTTGCCTCCGGACATCGATACGAAAATGGAATTGTTCGGGGTTGATATCTACTCCACCTACTTCTTGTTCTTGTACTTTTGCTCCCATCTCATTGCCTCTAACGGAATGGATGTAATATCGTGTTCAACTCACTCTAAACCGATATCCTCCGATTAGTAAAATGACCGGTGTAAAAGATCATAGTGAACACTCAACTTTCACCTCGATTCAGACAATCTCACTCAAATGACAAGGTCGGGCGTATCGATCCTTATCGGACATTTCTCAAAGGAAGAGCACTATAGATTCTTGGTAAAGGCACACTTCCTTGATAAAGAAATGGAATGTATCCAAAATATTGAGAATTGAAATTCTCCAAATTTGAGAGTCCAGCGTGGATATGGCTTGGGATTCATCCACGGGAGTTTCCCTCGAACTTGATGCAGGCTCCTCTGGATTTAAGATGTATGTGGTGACAGTATCTGATCCTCTCCACCTCTTTGGAAGATGAACGTTGTCCAGGGAAGAGTCAGTAGCGCAGTCTGGTCAGTTCCTTACAGAACCAAAGTATCGCTGGCAATCATGTCACTACAGGGGGTGTGTCCCGTAAACTTTGACTCCACTTTTGTTCCACCACAAGGCAAACATTCGACACAAGTCAAACCTTATTTCCACCTCCACTTTAAGGTAAACAATGATTTCAGGGAACTGACTTCAGGGGGAACTGACACCGACCTCTTTGGTCCACATCCATGGTGAGTAAAGTCACCTCCTGACTCGAGGTCTTCTATTTGGAATCTCGAATTTGCTTCGCCTTTCAGAGCAAGAAAATAACTCTCGGGTTTCAAAGTGAGCCCGGGTTTGGGGTTTTGTTTTGTTATCTTTCGAGAAGATGGAATTGAAGACAGGCTCCGTGAATAAGCCACTCCCTTACACGGCATCCAGATCATCATTTTGAAAACACGTGAGCTCGCAACAATGTTATCGAGTGCCGAAGGGGCAAGATTGAAATTGAAAACCTTCAAGTATCATGTAAACAAGATCGCAGGTAGTTATTTGTTGTATGGACATTGTGGTGTTTGTTTAGGTTTTGGCTTTCCATAGATAGCAGACGGCCGTTGGCACACTATGACTTGACTATCCGACGAATGTCGTCTTAAAACATGTTCCCCATCTGCACCTTTATATAGAGACCATGTTCCCCTGTATGCAGACAGCGTTGCTTCCCTTCTTCGGTTGCAGACGCTTTTCAAGGAGATACAGTGCCTGTGGCTGTATGTATTAAGTCAGATACAGTTAACCAGGTCTGGCAATCTTACCATCTACCCCCACGCCCCCACTCCACATCAGACCTCTTTATCGGGAAAGGGGGACACCCCGTCCGGTGAAAAAGAACCCGTGGTATATGAACGCCTTAAGCTATCCTCTTATAATCTGACAGGGAAGTTCAGGATATTGCATATCAAGATCCATCGGATTCTGTTGCGAAGCTTTCCCTCAATCTTTCTGGTATCGGTCAAGTCTCTTCAAAACAACCATTACATTTGTATCTGGTAAAAATAACATGAATTCCTTAGAATTGCATCCGGTTGGACTCTGGGGAAGATGCAAAAACAGGCTTTAGGAAAAATAGAGCGACCTGGAAAATGCCAAGATGAATCGAGATGTGCTCAATCTGACTCGGATGAGATTAGAGAAACGTGGGAGGGGTAGAGTTGATGAACTGTCACTTATTGTTAACGGTCTAAGGTTAATGGGGTTTATCGTAAAAGGGAGAAGATTAGCAATTAATTTCTTCTTCTTCGTCTTCTTCTTCTTTTTCTTCATCAGCTCCTTTGTCTTTTTCTTCTTCAAACCACCTTAATTTCAAACACAACTCTTTTACTTGTTTAAACGTGTATATTTCTGTTTATTCTGTTCATTGTCATGTATATTCATTATTATATTCATTATTTATTTCCATGTATGTTGATTCATGTCAAATGGATTGAAATAAAGTTTCCATTTGAAAAGTCAAAAGTCTTCTTCTTCTTCTTCTTCTTCATCTGACTTCTCATATATGTTTTGCTATTATACATATAATTTTCTCCTAAGTTTATTGTTTAATTATGTTATATTCATTTATTTAATTTATTATTTTCATAGCAATAAGCAATAAATATTGTTTATTTAGTTTGTTTTTGTTTCGGTTATTTTCAAAGGAATGAAATAAAGTTTTCCTCGTGAAAAGTCAAAAAAGTCTTCTTCTTTTTCTTCTTCTTCTTCGTCTCCTTCGTCTTCTTCTGCTTCTTCGTCTTCTTCGTCTTCTTCCCCTCATCCTCTTCACCTTCCTTCTTCTCCTCCTTCTCCTCCTCCCCTCATGTTTCTTCTCCCCATCCTTTCCCTTCTCCTCCTGATTGTTTCTCCCCTTTTTATTTTGTATTATTTGTTTTTGTATATATTTGTCAACTGTGTTTTTTTTTCATTTGGTTTCAGTTTTCCTTTGAAAAAGTCTCCTCTTCCTTCTCATTCTCCTTCTCCTTCTCCTTCTTCTCCTTCTCCTCCTCCTTCTCCTTCTCCTTCTCCTTCTTCTCCTTCTCCTCCTCCTTCTGCTCATCCTCCTTCTCCTTCTCCTTTTCCTTCTCCTCCTCCTCCTTCTCCTTCTCCTTCTCCTTCTCCTTCTCCTTCTCCTCCTCCTCCTTCTCCTCCTCCTCCTTCTCCTCCTCCTTCTCCTCCTCCTCCTCCTTCTCCTCCTCCTTCTACTCTTCCTTCTCCTCCTCCTTCTCCTTCTCCTCCTCCTCCTTCTCCTCCTCCTCCTTCTCCTCCTCCTTCTCCTCCTCCTTCTCCTCCTCCTCCTTCTCCTTCTTCTTCTCCTCCTCCTTCTCCTTCTCCACCTCCTTCTACTCTTCCTTCTCCTCCTCCTCCTCCTTCTCCTCCTCCTTCTACTCCTCCTTCTCCTCCTCCTCCTCCTTCTCCTCCTCCTTCTCCTCCTCCTTCTCCTCCTCCTCCTTTTCCTCCTTCTTCTCCTCCTCCTTCTCCTCCTCCTCCACCTCCTTCTCCACCTCCTTCTACTCTTCCTTCTCCTCCTCCTTCTCCTTCTCCTCCTCCTTCTCCTCCTCCTTCTCCTCCTCCTCCTTCTCCTCCTCCATCTCCTCCTCTTTCTTCTCCTCCTCCTCCTTCCCCTCCTCCTTCTTCTCCTCCTTCTTCTCGTTCTTCTTCGTCTTCTTGTTCATCTTGCCATATTTTCCAGGTTAACGAATGCAGAAAACCGATGGGCACTGACCACATCCCTCTTGGATTTCCTTCCTCGACCAAACTCGTCAGTTCCACAGCGCCCAAAGGAAAACGTTAGACAGTGTATGGTTAAAACATTCCCGGACAAAGCCCCCAGCCTAAAGTGATATGGATAGACAAGTCCCTGTGAATACCTCGTATATGGTCAGGTCAGGATAGATCATGCTCGGGTCATTTGCTGGAGATTCTTTCTCTGTTGCACCAGGGACCTACTGTCGGTGATACATGTCGGTCCGAGGACATGGTATTTAAAATCAAATCAGCGGGCAAACCAGGACCGACCAGGCCGTTAACTCCACGGAGACACCGCCTATCCTTCCCATCCTCACGTCCACTTTGATATCAACTCGTGTCCTCTACACCTCTCTATGGCTGCTTCCCTGTCTCTGTCTCTCTGTCTCTCTGTCTCTCTGTCTCTCTGTCTCTCTGTCTCTCTGTCTCTCTGTGTCGCTGTGTCTCTGTCTCTCTGTCTCTCTGTCTCTCTGTCTCTCTGTGTCGCTGTGTCTCTGTCTCTCTGTCTCTCTGTCTCTCTGTCTCTCTGTCTCTCTGTCTCTCTGTCTCTCTGTCTCTCTGTCTCTCTGTCTCTCTGTCTCTCTGTCTCTCTGTCTCTCTGTCTCTCTGTCTCTCTGTCTCTCTGTCTCTCTGTCTCTCTGTCTCTCTGTCTCTCTGTCTCTCTGTCTCTCTGTCTCTCTGTCTCTCTGTCTCTCTGTCTCTCTGTCTCTCTGTCTCTCTGTCTCTCTGTCTCTCTGTCTCTCTGTCTCTCTGTCTCTCTGTCTCTCTGTCTCTCTGTCTCTCTGTCTCTCTGTCTCTCTGTCTCTCTGTCTCTCTGTCTCTCTGTCTCTCTGTCTCTCTGTCTCTCTGTCTCTCTGTCTCTCTGTCTCTCTGTCTCTCTGTCTCTCTGTCTCTCTGTCTCTCTGTCTTTGCCTCTCTGCGTCTCTTTATATATCTTTACCTCTCTTTTTCTGTCTCCCTTTCACCCTCCCCTCTCTCTCCCCTCTCTCCTCTGTCAAATCCTCTCCATTGTTCCATGGATGTCAATGCCCCCTCCTTTTTTCTCTCTCTTCGTATTTCTGTCTCCTTGCCTGCCTGTCTGTCTCTGTCTCTGTCGGTCTCTATCTTCCCCGTCCGCTCTTAGTAACTCTGCGTGTCCGTCTGCCCAGGGTTTATCCGCCTGTTCTATATCTGTCTCTCTTCTCCGATCCCGCTCATTATCTTCGGGAGTGGTCGGCATAAATCAAAGGCTCCCGTTCATGTTGTAATTATCTCGTCAGCCATTCATCACAATAGACAGTCGGCATTGGGACGGTTGCCTATGCCGGCTGCGTCCGCTCCGATTTGTTCGGACACGAATCCTCGTTTATTTCGTCTTCTTTAAGCCGATGCCTCCTTCTGCCCGCCTCCTTCCACTCCCACCTCTTCCCCAGAGACCACACATCCTCCCCGGCCATCCGACGCGGAGATGGAGATTTTTTGACCGGGGACGAGGCTGATGAATTTGCGGTCTCTGTCCGCCGTACTCCCGTTGGTCGTTTCCTCCGTGTCGTAAAATCTTCAGAAGTATTCGGCAGCTAACGAAGAACAACGGCCAGCAAGAGGACCACTTTGTGACGAGGTCGTCAGAAGCAAGACGTGACCTCAACTAACATTGCATCTCATAACACCCTCTACCACTCTACCACCATCCAAAAGAACCGGTCTGAAAGTCTTGCAAAGAATGACGTCTGATTCCACTTGAATGTACGGGATTGAAAGTGGCGACTTTAATTCTTTCAAGAAACTGAACAGATTGGCATTGTGTTACACATTGTACGTCGTTGGTTGTCGACCTCGTGCAACCTGTTTTTCGTCAATTAATTAAATGTTGATGCTTGAGCACCTGTATGATAATTGTCCCGGATGCTATATACAAAATGGGTGCGAGGTCGCATCCTGATGGCAGTTCGTTGCTTGAAGGCATTCCCATGGCAACCACGGTGGTGTCAACCAGACCACGCCCATATGCACACCTTACCCGCGAAGCCTCACACAGATACGTGCTAGGTAACGCGCATGCGTGGCGCCCCTTGGAGCGATGACGTCAGCCCATAGGTGGGTGGACTGTTACCCATATGGTAGTCGTCAACGCCAGGGTGGCTGGTTTTACTGCAGGTATACACGAGAATGGGCTCGGTTACATGTGCATGCATAGATTCATGACTTCAACATGCCATCCATCACCTTTCACGTGATACCTTGCTCGGCTTATATCACTATAGCACACACAACGCCCGTAAATATTGTCTCTCACCAAGATTTATGGAGCGCCGAAAAGGCAAGAAAAGTCTCTTATTGAAAGTACAGGTTTCCGTAGTGTGTAGCATGAAATACAATATGTTTGATCAATTTGTAATTGGTTGCTTTGTATGCAGGCAATACCGTCCAGCATTCAGGGCATACATCCCCCATCAAACCATGTAGATTTCACATTATTTTAGATGAGGTTGTGGTGAGAAAAGTCATGTCGGACCTTCAGGTTGTGTTTGGAGTCAGCTAAAGCGATGAGATGCATGACTAATCATTATCAGATGCGGGCATGCCTGAGTGTTTTTCTTTGCAGGTTCGGACCAACTATGCCTCCCCTCCTTGCTCGCTAAATCGGTGCTCTTGCATTCGATGCGCTCAGCTGAGCTCCAAGTGCCGACCATGGGCTACCCTACTCGACAAGACAAGGGTCCTGATCAGACCGCAAGGGTTTGGCAGAGAAAACCCAGGGTCTCCTCAATTATGCGAGGACAGAATCCTAAATTAAGGATCTGACTGTGACCGTGTCTCTGGCACTCTCTCTTCCCTCCATTCCTCATTGCCATATCCGTCTGTCTTTCTGTCTCTCTGTCTGTTTGTCTGTTTGTCTGTTTGTCTATATATCTATCTATCTATATGTCTGTCTACCTGTCTGTCTCTATGTCTATCCGTCTCTCCGTCTGTCTCTATATCTGTCTTTTTGTTTGCCTCTCTGACAGTCTGTCTCGCTGCATCTGTTTCTCTCATCGTGTCTGTCTCTATGTCTGATTTTCTCACACCCTCCCCCTCTCTGTCTCTTTCTCCCCTCCCTCCTCTTTCACCGTCTCTGTCTCCTTCCTCTTTTTCCCTCTCCCTCTCCCTCTCCCTCTCCCTCTCCCTCTCCCTTTCCCTCTCCCTCTCCCTCTCCCTCTCCCTCTCCCTCTCCCTCTCCCTCTCCCTCTCCCTCTCCCTCTCCCTCTCCCTCTCCCTCTCCCTCTCCCTCTCCCTCTCCCTCTCCCTCTCCCTCTCCCTCTCCCTCTCCCTCTCCCTCTCCCTCTCCCTCTCCCTCTCCCTCTCCCTCTCCCTCTCCCTCTACCTCTATCTCTCTCTCTCTCTCCCTCTCCCTCTCCCTCTCCCTCTCCCTCTCCCTCTTCCTCTCCCTCTCCCTCTCCCCCTCCCTCTCCCTCTCCCTCTCCCTCTCCCTCTCCCTCTTCCATTCCCTCCCAGTCTGGTCATGTGAGCAGAGGACAGGTCTCTGAGGATTGGGACGAGGTCGATGGGTCTCGAGAGAAATCAGGGGACTAAGTGCATGGGGTAGAGGGCTAGGGAAAGGACAGAAGTTCTTGGCCGATCCGAAAGGAAAATATTGTGTGGGAGAACGAGGAGTTCCCCTGTGGTCTACGCATTGAGGAAAAGCAAGCGTCATACAGACCATACTGAGATATCAAGGTTCTGTGTGACGGCACATAATTCATAACTCGTGCTAAGGAGAGGGAGACAGGGAATATAGAAGACTTTTCTCTCTACTGAAGAGTGGACAATAGGGCTTAGGCTGCAGATTGGAATGAAATGCTTGATTCCTCTCTGCAGCGAGATGGAGCCGAGAGTAGGAATGGGAATTAATTCTATATTGGCTGGAGTCTGGGTGATTAGGCTGACGGGATTGAACGGGGCAAGGGGTGAAAGGTTAGGAGAGTCATCGACGAGGGGATAGAGAAGAGGGGATAGGATGGGTGGATCTTGGAATCATTCCAAAAATGCATGGAATGGAGGCAGAGAATTCTAACCCATCGGATACAATTCGAATCAAATGAAGTTACCAAGGAAATGTGGGTGTTTGTTGTTAGATTCAAAACCAATTTACGTGCTGATTGTCTTTCTAATCTTAACGGGCAATGCAAAAATGAATGTTTCGCATCTTTTAATGACATTAACACTAATCAATGTATCACAGACTAAATGCATTCCGGTACACAAGATTTGTTTACTGGTAAATAAACATCACTTTCTGTAACCATTTTATATCTTCGAACAACATAGGTTAAGTTATTCTCTAAAACCCCACAAATGAGAAGGGTGGATACACGACTGTAACAATAGATTCCGCGTTAATTTATCGTTTGACGAATTCATATACATCCCTACTGGGTGGAAAATTGGTATACCGTTACCTGAAAGAATTCGAAATCATGTCTTATCCCTCATTGTAAATTCAATGTTACTGCTGTAAAGCAGTAATACGAATGCCTCGTCAACTCGCCAGTGCGACTTGAATAGCACAACGCTCAATAAAGGCTGGGCCTTTTGAGTGACAAAGGAACAAAGTTGTACCCGCTGACAATATCAGCGAATCTAACATTGTAAAACACGAAGGTTATATCTCATAACGGCATGCAGTGAGCTTCGTGTGATGTAGATATCGTCTCTATTTGTGGGCAACTTTAATAACGTCCAATTCATGTTGAACTAATAGATAGATATTTTCAGGGATTCGCAGCGAATCTTGGCCGCCTACTCGTCCGTCCTGACTGACAGAAAGGCATCAGTCTTCATCGCTTACCAGTGATAACGCGGACCAGTGACGTCAGTAGGGATGTAGATTGGTATGGGTTGGTGGCCTCCTTGGGGTATAGGCGGCACACAGGCTGGGTGTCTGTGGGTGAAGGGGGCAGGGAGGCAGGCAGGCAGGGAGCTAGGGAGGGATGTAGATTGGTATGGGTTGGTGGCCTCCTTGGGGTATAGGCGGCACACAGGCTGGGTGTCTGTGGGTGAAGGGGGCAGGGAGGCAGGCAGGCAGGGAGCTAGGGAGGGATGTAGATTGGTATGGGTTGGTGGCCTCCTTGGGGTATAGGCGGTACACAGGCTGGGTGTCTGTGGGTGGAGGGGGCAGGGAGGCAGGCAGGCAGGGAGCGAGGGAGGGATGTAGATTGGTATGGGTTGGTGGCCTCCTTGGGGTAAAGGCGGCACACAGGCTGGGTGTCTGTGGGTGAAGGGGGCAGGGAGGCAGGCAGGGAGCTAGGGAGGGATGTAGATTGGTATGGGTTGGTGGCCTCCTTGGGGTATAGGCGGCACACAGGCTGGGTGTCTGTGGGTGGAGGGGGCAGGGAGGCAGGAAGGCAGGGAGCGAGGGAGGGATGTAGATTGGTATGGGTTGGTGGCCTCCTTGGGGTATAGGCGGCACACAGGCTGGGTGTCTGTGGGTGGAGGGGGCAGGGGGGCAGGCAGGCAGGGAGCTAGGGAGGGATGTAGATTGGTATGGGTTGGTGGCCTTCTTGGGGTATAGGCGGCACACAGGCTGGGTGTCTGTGGGTGAAGGGGGCAGGGAGGCAGGCAGGGAGCTAGGGAGGGATGTAGATTGGTATGGGTTGGTGGCCTCCTTGGGGTATAGGCGGCACACAGGCTGGGTGTCTGTGGGTGGAGGGGGCAGGGAGGCAGGCAGGCAGGGAGCTAGGGAGGGATGTAGATTGGTATGGGTTGGTGGCCTCCTTGGGGTATAGGCGGCACACAGGCTGGGTGTCTGTGGGTGGAGGGGGCAGGGAGGCAGGCAGGGAGCTAGGGAGGGATGTAGATTGGTATGGGTTGGTGGCCTCCTTGGGGTATAGGCGGCACACAGGCTGGGTGTCTGTGGGTGGAGGGGGCAGGGAGGCAGGCAGGGAGCTAGGGAGGGATGTAGATTGGTATGGGTTGGTGGCCTCCTTGGGGTATAGGCGGTACACAGGCTGGGTGTCTGTGGGTGGAGGGGGCAGGGAGGCAGGCAGGCAGGGAGCGAGGGAGGGAGGTAGGCAGGGAGCTAGGGAGGCAGGTAGGCAGGGAGCGAGAGATGGAGGGAGGCAGGCAGGCAGGGAGGGAGGCAGGCAGGGAGCTAGGGAGGCAGGTAGGCAGGGAGCGAGGAAGGGAGGTAGGCAGGAAGAGTGAGGGAGGCAGGCAGGGAGCTAGGGAGGGAGGCAGGCAGGGAGCGAGGAAGGGAGGCAGGCAGGGAGCTAGGGAGGCAGGTAGGCAGGGAGCGAGGGAGGAAGGGAGGCAGGCAGGCAGGGAGGGAGGTAGGCAGGGAGCGAGGGAGGGAGGTAGGCAGGGGAGGGGGTAGATGAGATAGGTGGTAGTTAGGTTTGACGCCAGTGTGTCCATAATGTGTGACTAAAATAATGTGACCAAATAATGTGTGACCAGTGTGACCAAATATAGAGGGCGAGAATATCAGTGTTTAAATGAATCCTCATCATAGAGTAGGCTTGCTTACGTCACAAACAGGAAACATATAGCTATATACGAATTGGCGTCGTGATCTCTGCGTATTAACGTATTAAATTCTCACTCCTGAAAAGCGTTTAGTTACGTACATGTAGAATATGTGCAAACAAATATAGCGCTATTTGCAGTTGCATACTGTCCAACCTGAAATATGAATTGCGTGGGTGAGGTCCTGATCTTATTTGGTGGATGAATATTGATGTCTGGTGCCCGAGGGATGTAGTCATATTTACTGATCAGCTTTGTTGAAAAAAAATACACGTGTAAATAGCCAGATAGCCTGGAGTTTTATTTCCACAAACAGGACGTTCCTCAAATTGGAAACTGGAATGTCTGTTTCAGGATGTGGCAGAAGATGTGGATTTATTGATGACATTGAGGGAAGGGGGATTTGCACTTATGGTTGTTGTTTGTTACGGTCGTTGTGGGTACTATGGTAGTTTTGGTTGTTGCTATCAACCACGTGGTTGGGAGATTGTAGTTGGCCTTGTTCTCTTGTTTTTTTGCCGATGATCATTTGGCTCTCCGCAACTTTAACTCTTCAGGTCTACCGATGGACCGGAATTTCAAAAACGTTACCCCATTGGACTTATTGTATTGAAACAGATTTAAGAATTTCACATCTAAGCATGTTACTTTATCAAATCAACTTTCACATCATGTGTTTCAAGTGTGCTTCCGGCTTTCAAAAGGATGTGAATACTTAATCTTATAAGAGCGTCTTGCATCTGGGAATCTACAGGTCGATCTACAGTAACCTTGTTTTCCTCCCTCAAGATGCCTTGCTTGGGAACCGTTCTATGTCTCGTGTTTGTCCCACTTGCTTTTTCTTCTCACGCGCTCAGAGGGATATCGACCGCTTGCTTTTCCTCTGGGTTCCAGTAATGGCCTCTTCGTATGGAGTAGACCCATGTGGTAGAAGATTTACCCATGGAAGACTTGTATCGATATAGTGTAAAGAGCAATTGCATTCTATAAGAAGGTCAGGTTCGCGCAGTGTATTGCATAAACTATAATGAAAAGTGCGTGGTGAATGCGATGTACGATGCATCAATAATGCCCTGTATTCTTACCCACCCTCGTGGGATTTCATTGCTCCGTGTCGTTTGCTGAGATCGAGTGGCGTGTCCAAAATGGGCATTCGTAGTTTGTTTGATAATTATGCGTTTGTCCCCGCTGGACTGTATGGCATTTCAACCCAGTATTCCCTTTGGAGAGACACGTTGACAGATGTAAGGATGAACCTTAAGGGAACAAAGTAATAGGCTACAGATGAGAGACGATGGACAGAGCTGGTAGCCAGACCAATTTTTTTTTTTTAGAAAAGGGAAATTCAAGAATGGAGGAGATTAGATAAGGGAATATCAACAATCTTGGATTGGAGTAATGTGGTTCAACCTATGAGAAATATGATTAGAAAACAGACGAATAGAACCTGGTATATGTCATCCTCCTAGTGAATGATCGGTACATGGATTTGATTACTCTGAAGATGCTTCATCCCCAGCTTTTCCCGGCTCAGACAGAAAGGTTCATTCCAGTGACCCAAGCCTTTCATATCAGAAATATAATGGGCAGGAAAATTGAAGGCTTTTTCTAGGTTCTCTGAGCTCAAATGAAAGGGTCGCCGCATTTATTGTGGATTTTTGA
The DNA here is from genome assembly GCA_949987565.1 of Luidia sarsii. Classification (NCBI taxonomy): domain Eukaryota; kingdom Metazoa; phylum Echinodermata; class Asteroidea; order Paxillosida; family Luidiidae; genus Luidia; species Luidia sarsii. The sequence goes on from OX465121.1 coordinate 11,380,598, forward strand.
CTTCCTCATGATTGAGTTTTACAAACTCAGCATAAGACGAAAAAATAATAGTAGATTACATTGGAAGAGTAACTGTTTACTTTGTGTATTCATGCGTGTTTTAAGAGAGACCTGAATTTGTTAGTTCTAGAGGAATAAAGTCAGACGTACGGCATGTTCATGGACTTAGTATTTACTCTGACTCATTCCAGACAAGATAAAGGGGATGATCACCTCTCCGATTAAGATCTATTTCCCCGATCTACTCCTCGGCATTTAATGCAATCACTCCTTGTCCACAAGGCCAAGGACAGGAATATACTCTCTCGATTGCGTAAAGGAAGGAGGATGAAGGGGGAATTATAGCCGTTCTGATCTACGAACTCACAGGCTACATTAAAGGGAGGTTGCTGATTGAATGGAGTAGTTGATGCCATGCAGATGTAGCTATCGGTCACGACCTACTCATGGTTAGATGAGCATAGAGGACGCTCTGTATGCTCCAATACATCAACAGGAAAACACTCACACCGCCTACACACTTAGACGGATCAGAAAGTCGACGTCAAGATGGACTTGCGGAGGAAGGGGACGGACAGATCGGAAAAGATGTTTTCTTGTTGGCTTGTTTGTTTGTTTTCATAATTATATGTTGGTTACAGGCAATTTTAGTTCAATGGAATCAGAGCACGTGGAACGGATGTTGTTGCTGCTGTTGCTCCTCCTGTTGTTGTTGTTGTTGCTTTTGTTGTTGCTGTCGCTATGGCTGATGCTGCTGCTGTTGTTGTTGTTGTTGTTGTTGCTGTTGTTGTTGTCGTCGTCGTTGTTGTTGTTGTTGATGTTGTTGTTGTTGTTGTGGTTGTGGTTGTGGTTGTGGTTGTGGTTGTTGTGGTTGTTAATGTTGTTGTTGTTGTTGATGTTGTTGTTGTTGTTGTCGACGTCGTCGTCGTTGTTTTTGTTGTTGTTGTTGTTGTTGTTGTTGTTGTTGTTGTTGTTGTTGTTGTTGTTGTTGTTGTTGTTGTTGTTGTTGTTGTTGTTGTTGTTGTTGTTGTTGTTGTTGTTGTTGTTGTTGTTGTTGTTGTTGTTGTTGTTGTTGTTGTTGTTGTTGTTGTTGTTGTTGTTGTTGTTGTTGTTGTTGTTGTTGTTGTTGTTGTTGTTGTTGTTGTTGTTGTTGTTGTTGTTGTTGTTGTTGTTGTTGTTGTTGTTGTTGTTGTTGTTGTTGTTGTTGTTGTTGTTGTTGTTGTTGTTGTTGTTGTTGTTGTTGTTGTTGTTGTTGTTGTTGTTGTTGTTGTTGTTGTTGTTGTTGTTGTTGTTGTTGTTGTTGTTGTTGTTGTTGTTGTTGTTGTTGTTGTTGTTGTTGTTGTTGTTGTTGTTGTTGTTGTTGTTGTTGTTGTTGTTGTTGTTGTTGTTGTTGTTGTTGTTGTTGTTGTTGTTGTTGTTGTTGTTGTTGTTGTTGTTGTTGTTGTTGTTGTCGATGTTGTTGTTGACGTCAATTGCTCACGAGCGTCCAATTGTTGTTTAAATGAAACATGTCTGCAGTGACTTCGTATAATTATGCAGATGTAAAATGCAGGTATAAAATAGACGATCGGAGCAGATGCAGAGATCTTTTTTTGATTTGTAAAAAGGCCCAAACATCTTATACATGGGAAGTAAGGCTTAACATTAGCCCTCGTCAACAACGCTGTTTAAGCAGTGTCGCTGCATCCGTTACATAGATACGGGCTTTATATAACTTCTCGTGCGTAGGCAGGGATGCGCTGGGACTCGGTGAGAAACGGCGAGACGTAGATAATGTGACAGGGTAGATTTAAATGCTGAAGACGATGCACATAATTTTATCTCACATCAAGGCCTGAATGAAGTCGCACTGGCAATCGTAAATTGTGAAGCTTATTATCACACGATAAAAACAATAGATCACCAGGGTTTAACGCATGATCGGGACATTAATGCGTGACATCAGAGGAATCTCGTCCAGTCAGATTGAAGGCTATAGGTTGTCTGGACTGAGCCGAATAACCTTTAGAGGTTCGTGCTGTTTTTCACAGTCTGGTTCAAGGGCTGTTCAAGGGACATATGGTGATGATTGTGAGTGAGGAGTGGTGTTCGGGGTGAGTTTATAAGAGGGTGGCGGTGGTGGTGGTGATGGTAGCGATTGTGATGGTTATGGTTATGGTGGTGGTGGTGGTGGTGGTGGTGGTGATGGTAGCAATCGATGGTGATGGTAGTGGTGGTGATGGTGACGGTGGTGACGGTGGTGGCGGTGATGGTGGTGGTGGTGGTGGTGGTGGTGGTGGTGAATTGGTCGAGTGGTCATACTGACAGTGTATAGGATGTGTCGGTGATGTATGGTGATGCAGAGGTAGTGATGACGTTAAGGAAGTGGGTGATGTAAGCTGTTGTGGTTGTTTATTTAACCTACAAACGATAAACCCCTGTTCACTTAACTCATCTTCATTCCGCCATTTCGTAGAAAACGTAGTATAGCAACACGGTACTGACTAATATCGGGCTTGCATCTAGGAGATCGATGTTTGTCCAATGTGCTTGCCCTCCTTGAGAACAACCTTAGGAAAGATCGGGAACGGAAAAAACATGTTTGGGAAGGCAGGAATGCACCACCTCCCAGCGGCCGTTGGGAACAAACAAACACACGTGACTTGCAATCGCTTGTACGGGCAAAGCTCGTCTGCTTCGATGGCTAAAAATAAGATTTGACGCACGAGATCCGGGACATATGGTGCGTTTTATAATACCGCCCTCAAGCGGCAGACCTTGTTTAAGCAGCATGAAGTGAAAAACGCCCTCTGTCGAAAAGTAAATACATGTAATTATGTAATTACAATTTATGTCGACATGGCAGGGCATTCGCTTTTCTGTTTCCTTGATGAGAGAGGGCGCTACTGTATGAGCATTTTTCTCATCGGATAATGTCGGTGCCTTTGAGACGGTGATGGTGAATAGCGCCCTCTATAACCGTCAAGCACGTTACAATTTTACCGTCCCCGTTTCGTCTGCCGCCCTCTGTTGACATCAGAGAGATCCCCCATGCCAATTTGAATGTTGGCGAATAAAGATGTCGCCGTGAGGGATGGAAACTGATATTTCTTGTACGGGAACAGGGATCAATGATATGATACAAACATGATAAAAACAAACGTTTAATGCAGCTTTATGTTTTATTTCATAGCCCATTCTGTGCCTATAAAATGTGTTCTTGATTTCAAAACAGTGTCGTGGCCATATGCTCGTGGTTAGTGATCATCGTCTGCTGTCTTATTGTCAAGTGTAGCACCTCATGGTTATTCTTCTCATTATATTCTTTCCATTTTTCACATCCTGCCTCTGAGAATTCTCCTGCTAGGACTGGCATGCTTGCAGTGAATGCTACAAAGCCTTACGACGCATCACGTGTGACAGGCAGTGCGATCATTTGGAATTCCTCTTAGTCGTGCGATTGATACTTATTGCGAAACTAATGTGAATTGGATCACATGTACTTATTGATAACTATGTTCCTCCAGATATCGGAACACGATCTGCTTTGTTTTAGGCCTCTTGTCAAAAAGATCATCGGTTGGGTATCAGATGATTTGACCCGTCCGATGACGTTTCCACCGGATAGCCATCGTGTATTTTTCACCCCAGAGTCCAGTATAATCGGCTTTCTACCGGGGGAAATTATGGGTCGGATGTATTCAAACGGCACCCAACCGATGATCTTTTTGACAAGAGACCTTAGCTGAAAAGAACGATTGATACTCGGTTGAAAGGAAAGAAAATGACATCTCACTCACTTAAGGAAAATAACTCCTATAGTGCCATCTTTCTGTATTACTCTTTTTTGCCAAAGTGTGAGACTCAAACTTAAACAAAAATGCACTACAGCCAAATTCTAAGTTATTATTTATATTATGTGATGACAGTCTATTATACTGTGGGCAAAGGGACAAGCAGCCTATTGTACTCGTAGTTTTACAGTCGGTTCGTGATTTTAATTCTAAACTAGTTTATAGACTGGCTTCAATCTCCATCCTCCCAAAACCACACTCCTCCGTTTCCGAGTGAACTGTTTGCCGGATCTGTCCTCCGTGCATCTGTGACGTGTTGTTTCTGCTGCGTCCTGGGGACGTGCGCGTGCGCAGATGCAGCGCGCGCGGCGTGTGGGCGCCGACGCCGCAAAGGTATTGCCGGCCAGCTGCGTCAACAAATCCAATCCTCCTAACAAAACTACGCGCGCCAATTGCTCTGGCATTGGTACATCGCACCTGGACGCTAAGGAAAGCGAAAGGGACAAAACTTTCATTAAAGATAATTATTCTGCGCTTATTCCCTCGGGTCTTTCAGCATTTTGTTTTCGTTTCTTTCTCTCAAACAACCTCGCGATGTTGTAATGAATATTGACACCTTTCCCTCGCCCCGCTCTCAACGAACAAGAATTTCTAAGATCGGTAGACCTTTTCGGTAATAGATTTAGAATTATCATCCACGATGCTATAAGGTGGAGTCGCTAAGAACGAGAAGAAAATGAGTATACCTATCCGGATGACGTAGTCAATTTGAAGTAGAATGTACATCTTAGAAATTAGTGGGCCAGTCGTTTCGACCCTAGTATGACTTTTTTACCGTTTCTCGTGATCATAATATATTTTAAGAACCAGCATTTTCTCAGTAGCCTATCAAGAGACAATTCTCGATAACGTGAGTCTACGATGTTTTGACCTGACCTATATCATTCATGAAATGTCCGACACCATACAGTCTTATAAATTAACGACAAAGCCATAGTGGACTCGCCGAAGTACTGTCCTGAACTTGTCGAAATGTTACACATGGGATGTGTGGATCTGTGTCAATCAGAAGACTCGTCAATCGACGGGAAAGGTCTTGCCCTTTGGCCTGCAGGTGCCGCACAAGTCCACACGGGGAAAATCCTAGATTCCGCCACTGAAGGGAAATAAACAAAGCGGACCTAACAAGCGAACTAATTAATCAAAGTCACTCCAATTAGTGGCCGGTCGACTTCCAATTAAACACCGTCTACTTTTTCCTCCCTACTCCACATTGTACGGTCAGTCAACACGGTCATGAATGCGCCGTCCAGCTCCCATTAGACCCTATGGTAATGTAACACCTCCCATCGATCCAGCTCGTCTTTTATCCACGTCTGCTTCTTCTCCTTAAACTGGACGCTTTTCACAATATTGACCGAGCCTTCATTGGCCAGCATCGTGTCTTTATAGCAGAGTCACCCACCGCTTCCCACCTTCTTATATTTAACACGTCACGGGCTTTGTTTTAAAGATACCTCGAGGCGCTGACAGAGAGAAACAGGAGCAGCGCTCCGAATCAGATTATTATGAGTCGTGCCGAGCATTCACGCGATAGGTGCAACCATTGGAAACCCGAACTGCGCTGCACTGTGTGTCTTTGCTGAGGATGCGAGGTAACCTTACATGGCCGGCGTGGTGAAGAGAATCCTTCGCCTTTATGGGGGAAAGGGGTAACACCGGGCACAAAGAGGGGGAGTGGAGGAGAACTGTAAGCGCCTTGGGGTCTTCGTATTCTCTGGGTATTTACCGGGTGAGCCTGGTATTCTCATGGGGCATGATACCGCCCACGGGAACCATAGAGCTGGCTACTTTGTGGTAAGGAAAGGAAACGAGATACAACCAGGCGTACTCCATCTCGTATTCAATCGCAGACGGATCTCATCTACCCGCAACGAGGCAGATTGACTAAGTACCCTCTGCCCTGTTGATTCGTAGAAATTATAAAAATAGAGAAAGAGTTCTAACACGTGATGAATATTGATTTAGGATAAAAATAGGACAAAGTTGCTGCCATCTATCTTCCAATTGTTTAACAGGTGTTTGTTCGTATGTTCTATTGAAATTAATTATAGAAAGATACTGCTATAGGATCGAAGAATTTTGACGTCTGCTTTTCGAGGTTCACATTCTGGTCGTTTGAGTCGCTATGCAATTTGCAACATCGTTGTATATTACTCGAAATTATTTACACTTATTAACAATTTTTTGAAATTAAGGTCAAAACAAAGAATTTGAACAGAATTAAAGAAAATGTCTGTAATAATTAGTATAATTGTTCAATGGAATCCAAACGACAGGTCAGCAAAGGGCAGGATAGATGTATGGCTCTCTTGATTCTCGTCATCCTTGGTGGGAGTTTGGTTGTATCGTGTTAGTGACGTAGAAGACACGCAACCCACGGGCTATGGAAGGCCGTCACGATTCCAAGCTTGGGCAAAAAAACAATACAAAATGAGCTAAAACAGCATAGGTGGCCATGAATGATGGAGGGCCGTATGCAACGATTTGACCTTACACTGGAACACCGGTTGCTCATCGTATTGAAGGTATGCAGGTCAGTTGCTCAGTGGCCGACGAAGGTGTCGACGCTTTCAGCTGCGGACTGCTAATATTTATCAAGCTGTCAAACACACAGAGTCTTCCTCTGTCTCTCTCTCCCCCCCCCTCTCTCTCTCTCTCACACACACACACTCCCTCTCCTTCTCCCCCACACTCTCCCTCACCCTGTCTCTGTCTCTCTCCCTCTCTCTCTCCCTCTTCCTCTCCCTCTCCCTCTCCTTCTCCCTCTCCCTCTCCCTCTCCCTCTCCCTCTCCCTCTCACTCTCACTCTCACTCTCACTCTCACTCTCACTCTCACTCTCCCTCTCCCTCTCCCTCTCCCTCTCCCTCTCCCTCTCCCTCTCCCTCTCCCTCTCCCTCTCCCTCTCCCTCTCACTCTCACTCTCACTCTCACTCTCACTCTCACTCTCACTCTCACTCTCACTCTCACTCTCACTCTCACTCTCACTCTCACTCTCCCTCTCACTCTCACTCTCACTCTCACTCTCACTCTCACTCTCACTCTCACTCTCACTCTCACTCTCACTCTCACTCTCCCTCTCACTCTCACTCTCACTCTCACTCTCACTCTCACTCTCACTCTCACTCTCACTCTCCCTCTCACTCTCACTCTCACTCTCACTCTCACTCTCACTCTCACTCTCACTCTCACTCTCACTCTCACTCTCACTCTCACTCTCACTCTCACTCTCACTCTCACTCTCACTCTCACTCTCACTCTCACTCTCACTCTCACTCTCACCCTCTCTCCCTCTCCCTCTCCCTCTCTCTCCCTCTCCCTCTCCCTCTCCCTCTCTCTCACTCTCTACCACTGTCTCCCCATCTCTCTCTCTCTTCATCTCTCTCTTTCCCTCTCTCTCTCTCTCCCTCTCTCCCTCTCTCTCTGTCTCTTTATCTCTCCCTATCTCGGTCTGCCCAATATGCGTTTCTCTGGTTATCCCGATGCTTGTTAGCCAGACCTGTTGATCAGAATAGAAGTAGACAGTATATATGATTTATGTTGAGTTTTAGGTGCGGCTGGTGAAGGCATATTATAAACTTTAAGCCAAAGCTCCCGTGAAATCGCTGCTTCGACAAAGCAATCTGACGTGCTCTTTCCACCGTCACACAGGCGTGCGATAGAGCATGGCTCGTAGATATATCCGCACGACTGGGCCCTATCTGCACGACATCCCGGAACTACGAGGCACGATCTACGCACGCCCACTAATCCTCGTCCAATCATCGAGCCATAATGTGCTCAGTCTATTCTCAGCCCGTTATTCTTGTAATGCAGAGTTCAATGTAGACATTCACCCGCCATTCTCCGTTTGGCAACAGACTCCATTTAGCCTAACCTTAGAAAACACTGCACATCAGTAAAGCATTATACAAAATAGACGGCCTGATGTTTGGATACTAGAGGAAACTTTCTCCAATGTCCTGCTGGTATATACACATCAGGTCCTATGTATATTTAGCTAAGCATCAGGGATCGATTTCACCAAACCTATCATAACTTACGATCAATTGCAAGACGATGAGCGATGCACAGAAACCATACGGCTTATCAAAAGTTATGGTGGGTTACCAGTCGTAAGTTGAGTTACGATGCATCGTAAGGCTTTGTGAAATCCAGCCCAAGTCAGTTAAGGTTATACTTTCTATTTTACATAAACATCTGACAAAAATATAAAGGTATCATTATTGAAATAGAGCAACCAATGTCTTGTAATGTACAGGTCAAAACCTAAGGTCAGATCAGGTCATGAAGCTACAGGTCACCTCACTTGGGCGTAGTGTGAGTGCTTGAGGTTGCAGATCAGGTCAAAGGTCATTGCCAATCTGCTGAAGTCATTCCTGGCAACTCTTCGGCACTACCACTTTTCAATACAATGTCAACAAATCCTTCACGAAATTCAAATTAAAAAATGGTTTTCTATCCCAGAGAGAGAGAGAGAGAGAGAGAGAGAGAGAGAGAGAGAATGAGAGAGAGAAAGAGACTACAGTCCTAGAAAGTCTTGGTTTTCTTAATTTTAAGATATATTTGGAGATCACTTTGTGCCCCCCCCAAAAAAAAAGATCAGTATCACCTGTTACGATGCCTACGCCAGGAAGCGTGTATTTCAAAACCATGTTAGGAAATTGATTCTAATTATCATTTTGAGAGTCTCTACCCTCAGTCTCTACCCGGGCTAGCGTTGGGGTCCTTCACCTCTTGTCTAATACTCTCTAAACATCCAACCAACTCCTATGCCAGTCCCACCTGCGGCGACACCCTTTTGCCACAAATTCTGTAAAACTCGAAAAGCAGGTCGTGAGATTAGCGCTGACGGGAGAGAACGTGGACGAGATTATGTCGTTCAGCTGGTCTGCCTCACACATCGTGATTGACCTATCTGTGATGCGACCTAGAATCTACAAGAGAGAGAGGGGGTGAGGGCGACGGAGACAGACATAGACGCTGGGAGACACAGGGGGACGTATAGTGACAAGGAGCTAGCATAAAGATATGATATATTGAAGTAGGGAGGCAGAAAGAGACATAGAGACACACAGAGAGACACACAGAGACAGAGAAAGGCAGAGAAAGACGAAAGAAACAGACAGAGAAAAAACATGAAGGGACAGAGAGTCAGGGAGAGACAGTGAGAGACAGAGGGGGACAGGGAGAGACAGGCAGGCAGGTGGAGGCATATGGAGGCAGAGAGAGGCAGAAATAAAGATGGAGACAGGGATAGGCAGAGAGACAGAGGGAGACAGAGAGACAAACAGACAGAGAGACAGAGAGAGACAGTGAGAGACAGAGAGATAGAGAGAGACAATGAGAGACAGTGAGAGACAGAGAGATAGAGAGAGACAATGAGAGACAGAGAGACAGAGACATAAATACAGAGGGAGACAGGGAGAGGCAGAGATACAGAGAGGCAGAGAGACAGAGGAAGACAGAGGGAGACAGAGGGAGACAGAGTGAAAAAAAAGACTGACAGAGAAAAGATAGAAAATCGACAGCATCCCTGTCATCTTCGCGGGGCTTAGAAGTTCATTTCCAAACTGATCCGGTAAATCCGGGATTACCCCTGTCAACGAGACCGACACGGCCGGCTAATGCCCGCATCGAACTATACCTTGGCCAACCAGTTGGTCATATTGCGTTCATTCCGCTCATTCAACAGTATTGTAAATATTCGCACACCGTTATTTTATTCATCGGTGCCTTCAGAAGTGTCATCAATCACAGCTGTTGGTCTATCGTCAATCGGGGAACCCTTATTTATGAATTGTTTAGCGCTTACCAAACATTCTCTTTCAAGATTCGTGTATGCGTTTGGTCTCGGCGTTTACTGATGGTGTAAGTTAATGGTGTGTGAAGCCGATGGTCATTTTCACACTTCTCCGTGAATCTAGTTAACCTTGGTTGGCACTCTACCATCTATATAAGGCTAGAGGCTCATGCTTGCTTTATACTAGTTGCCCCCTCCCAGTTCTATTTGTCAGCCTTGGCTGGCAGTCTACCGCCAATAGGGATGGAGGCTTATGCCTTGCTTCAGACTAACGATCTCATCCAGTTTTCTTACATGAGGTATCAGTCTAATAAGAACAAAGACTGGAGTCGTGGACTGTATAAGTTCCCTCCCAAACGACGAAAAGACCACCAATTATGTTCCTATAAGTCAATCAAGCAGGTGATACCTAGATAGGTAATGTCAATCTTATTTCATTCTAAGTTCGCATCCCATGCATTGCAATCAAGTCGAAAGACAACTAAAATGACCTTCAATGACACAAATTCCCCAAACAAGTCATTTCTACTTCCCCCCCATAAATCTGCCAAATCACTCCTTAATGATAACGAATCTGACCGCGTCAAATAGCCCCAGTAAACAGGAATCGGGATGTTCATTAATTTCATGGTTTTCTCAGATTCTATAAGTGACGATCAACATCTGTCTGGCTTCACTCATGAAAGGGATAGATGGCTTTATTGAGATAATTATGTTGGGGTTTTTTTCATCTGAAATTGACGCGCGATTTCTGATCTAAACAATCCTGGTTAAATAGCCCCGGGGGATAGGATAGGACGAGTCACGAGAACGACACTCCGGGTTTTCCGCCTGCGACGCTGCAACTTCAGCTTTTTGAGAGGCAACAGATTGGTCGTGATGTGAAGGGCCCAGTCTGCCGTGCATGATTGTACGCGGATATGGAGGAATTATAGGGTCACGATTTGAAAAATGGCAAGAGCCGATTTTTTTCCTCTCTCTCTCTCCTCTCAACACCCCCCCCCCCTCTCCCTCCCTCCCCTTCCTACCCCCCTCCTAAGGCAACCCATAAAAGGCGGCCCACAAAAATTGGCTGCCACACACACCAGGCAGCGACTGTTTGGCTAGCAATCTTATCTGGGGCTGATACTTTGTTTCGAAACCTGCAATAGATTCAGAGCATATTGAAGGGTGAGTTTGTGTGCGTTTTTGAGATTGCTCATGGTGGTAGTGTTTTTTTTGTGGCGAGTTTTGATGACAAGTGTATGTCGCAATTGATTATTACCGTCAAAAGGCTGGCCGAATTTTGGGGATTGTGTTATTTGTCGACCACCTTGTTGCTTTGGCTGTTGCTGGTGTCTTTGTACCACGACTGCTGTTGCTGGTGTCTTTGTACCACGACTGCTGTTGCTGGTGTCTTTGTACCACGACTGCTGTTGCTGGTGTCTTTGTACCACGACTGCTGTTGCTGGTGTCTTTGTACCACGACTGCTGTTGCTGGTGTCTTTGTACCACGACTGCTGTTGCTGGTGTCTTTGTACCACGACTGCTGTTGCTGGTGTCTTTGTACCACGACTGCTGTTGCTGGTGTCTTTGTACCACGACTGCTGTTGCTGGTGTCTTTGTACCACGACTGCTGTTGCTGGTGTCTTTGTACCACGACTGCTGTTGCTGGTGTCTTTGTACCACGACTGCTGTTGCTGCTGTTGAAGCTGTTGCTGCTGTAGTTGTCGTACCTGCTGTAACTGTTGTATATACCTGCTGTTATTGCTGCTGTTTCTAATGCTGACGATGCTGGTGTTGGTAGTATTTCAGTTGCTGTTGTTGCTGCTGTATCTGCCTTAACTGTTATTGCTGTTGTAGCTGTCGTTGCTGCTGTTTCTGCTGTACCTTCGATTGCTGTTGCTGCTGTTGTTGCTGCCATGTTGTTGTTGCTGCTGTAGCCCTCACTCCTTTGGCTCTGCGACATCTCAAGCTGCTGTTGTTGCTAATTATGTTGCTGCTGCTGATGCAGTTGCTGTCGTTGCTGATATTGCTATGCTGTCCCTGCTGCGTCTGTGCTGTCAATGCTGCTGTTGATGTTGAAGTTGATGTTGCTGCTGTTGTAACTTCTACTGCTGCTGTCGTTCCTGCTGCTGCTGCTGTGGTTGATGTTGCTAATGTTGCTGTTGTTATTCCACCGTTGCGACAAGGCCAAATTACTGATCCATTCATTCATTAATCAACCTGAGCGAATCCAATTCCCATCACAAATAGATAACTACTGATTACTATTAAATACTGCTACATTTTATCGATGCTACAGGTGAAGGGTTCGTATTTGCGAATTGTGCTCATTTTACTCAACACCTTTTAGGGACTAAAGTGTCGGGAATAAGGGCCTACTACGATCACAATTCAAAGCAAATATCCAAAAGCAATAACGCCAAATGGGTTTTACCTTTCCGCTTCGGCGCCTTATTAGGCTATCGTCATGGCAACATCCACACGTCCCCTGGTCACCTGCCTACTCCTCTGCCTCGCTATCATTCTGTGTCACGCCACGCCATTGGACGCCGCGGACGAAGACGGCAGTAAGACCTCTCCTGATTGGCCGACGTCCAACGACCTAGATCCATCTCAAGGTAAACACCTTTTCTTCCTCAATATCAAACATGCTTTAAAGACCAATAGCAATTAAATCTTAATGATTTAGAATCCTTGAGATTTCGATTCTAGCAGCAGGGCCTATCTAAAAAAAATTTGTTTTGTTTACTTTTTACTTGATTTAATGGTAACTTTACCAATAGACACATTCTATTTCAGTGCAGTCCAATAGATTATATAGGGCCAAAATTTAAGAAGTCTTTATCGAAGTATCCACGTATCTTATTACCACATGGCTCTATAGAGTGCCCCCAAAAAAGATGGAATTTCAATTCCAAGACCAAAATTGGACCGTTATTAGCGGGCAGCAACCCCTTCCAGTCCGTTGAAATTATATCCATTTGAAAAGGAACAAGCCACAAGGAAATGGCCTTTGATATTTGTGACCCGCTCTGCAAAAAGGGTATTATTGGGCGCTGTGATATAACATGAGAGAGGGTTCTATGTGGAGAGGGTGAAACAAAATCACATTTTGAATTTTATTTGGGGGTTTTGTGGAGAGTAGCAAGGGTTTGGTTTTCAAGGATCGTTAAATGCCACCTCCCTATATCCATTATTATACGATCCCACTGAACTGCAATTAAACCATTCACAGAGGATTTTATATATAGATGCCAACCTTTAATTAGAGATATTGATGAAAAGCTACTCCAGTATCGATTCCTATCTCTTGGATGTTTTTCTCAAGACTGAATACATTCATCATGAACTTGGAACCTTTGTTTTATTGTCCATGTGTCCTTCTACAAAAGCTCCCCTCCTACAAAGAAAGGTGTATGGTAACGGCATTTTGGATATGACTTGCGTTCCATACGATTTGGGGAACGTTTAGAGCAACGGTTTTAGGAGGAAGGTATTTGGTGAGGGGAGTGGGTGAGGAACGGATTTTAAACCAAACAAAAAATAGAATGGAGATGAAAGGGGATGGTTGGACCTCCAAGCTCCCGTGTCTTTGTCATATTTCTGTATGGGAGTACTGGAAGGATGGCGCCAGAGATAGGACACTCGGACCGAGTATAAGACGAGGCTTGAAAGAGTGGGCCGGCTAATGCCCCGCTCTCACCCACAAAGATCCGGGAGTCTTGTTTCCGAAAAGAGGAGCTAGGATTTCATGTGCCTCCACTCCCCCGTTTTGCCGACCGAGTCCCGTTTGACAAAAAAAAAACAAGAGAAAAAGAGAAAAAAGGACTAACCCACATCTCTCCTTTGCTGTATTGGGAATCCGTCTGCTTTCAGGGTCAGACACAATCAAGAATGAAAAGTGAGTAAAATGGTTCTCAATCTGAAGCATAGGCGAGGCGGTAAGGCGAGGTGAATGAATAAATCCGTTTCAGTTTTCAACAAAAAAATGAGCTGTCCTCTCCTGTCCTCTTCTCTCAATGCTTAATTTAGCGCCGATTCTGCGGACATAGATATCACATGGGTGAGCGATGAATCAAATCTGACGCTTCAATTTCCAAAAGCGAACTATTTAAACAACCCATTTCCTTTTTATGAACGAGGGAAGTGACGTGTGCATATTGGAAGTCGAACTAAATCGTAAAAAGGAAAAACAAATTACAAAAAAAGCAGAGATTAGGAGAGTGAATCATAAAAAAACGATGACTCGGAATGAGCTTCCACACTGCGCCAGAATAGACGCTGAAAAATAAACCCATTGTATTTCTACCTGTCTTCAGTTTTGTTTCGATTTCCCCTTTTTGACATCAGTCTGAATCAGCCTACTAATACGTCACAATCCCTTGAAGAATAGCTCGCTCAAAATCTAGAAAATAATAAATAGATCATTTCGACCGGTTTTCTGCCTTAGCCTTAGCTCCGCAGGCTCCCGGCAATTCGAACGAGTTGCAATTAGTTCGGGGAAGATATTACATGAGGACATGATTAAACTCGACCCAGTTGTCCGCGGTGTGGGTCCCAAATGACCGACCGAACGGACTGTGAAACACCCTCCCCCTGCCCCCTCCCCGACACCCTGACTAGACCATCCCTCATTTCTCCCGCCAAACTAATTCTTTGGCTGTGTGACCACTGTTCTCCGATGCCCGCAGAGGAACTGGCGAAGCGTGGCCTGACTGGAATCCCGACCTTTGACCTGCTTGGCAAGACGCCAAAAGGTGCCGGTTTCCCATGATGCATCTGCTCTGCAATTCGCACAAATGTGACAAAATCCATAAAAGGTGTCGTTCTCCCAAAAGGGAGGACAGCTGATGGCGATGTGTATTCATTAATTTGCAGCCAAACAATTATTTTTCAATTTTTTCAGTTTTCGTTGTGCTGCTCTTAAAGTTTGTAAATGGTTTTGAGTGAAGCTGTAAACTTCAAAGGTACTGCTATTGTTGTTGCTCTTATCGCTTGCTCCATTTGCTGTTTTTTATGTATGTCCTTGTCGTCGAAATTGCTATTTTTTTTGCATTAAAGGTACCGTAACGCGAAACGACGAATTGGCATTTTTTGGAGACAAAAGGTGCTAATTAAAGTCAACGATTTCCGAAGTCTTTGCACGAGCCTGAGAGAACTAAATGCAATACAATGCTTACTGAATTCCTTAAATCAATTTTCTGAAAGACAAGAGGATTCTTTGAAAGTGTGAACACGTTGTTCTTTTTTTTTTGGATTGAAACCAAAATTGTTTTGTTTTCATATAAAGGTAATTTTGTCTGTCTCCGCCTTGTCTGTAGAAAAGTACCACTTGTGGCAGTTAAACAAACGGTGCTTAGCGAACGGTGTGTCATTCAGCTCTGTGAATGAACTATCTTAACCTGATTTAACCATGCACTGAGAATGTCATATGTTATATTATTCACACCAGATGTGGGCAAGCGAGCCAGGTTCACGGGAGTGAGTCCTTTTGATCTGATGGGCAAACGATTTGACGGTAAGCTGATTTCATCCATCACTCCCTGACGACACTTGCTGCACTAATTACTGCCCTCAGTCCATTTCGGCTCATCGACATTTAAGCACTTATGAATTTATAATGCCTTCTCCATTAAGCTGGTAAAATATGAATGTTAATTGCTTTAAATGCTGCCGTCCTTCTGATTAGTGGAGAACGGTCACGTGGGTGTTTTTTTGCGGCCGTTTGTTGTAAGCGGAAGTAGTAACGTAATGGTCAGTCTTGGTAATGCAATATAGTCTTGCATCGCGAGACAACGATTTAAAGGGATTTGTTGGAACAATTTGAAAGGCGACGAGCTGATTTTTATGATATTTTAGTCGGTCGGTAGAGTGCAACATTTTGTCTTTTTTAATCTAGATATTTTAAATTGACCGTAAGGTGGGTACTCTTTCAGAAACTATGTCTATAGTGGAATAGTACAAGCGTTTAACACGATACTTGGCGTTTACTGCCACAGGATATTCGCCCACGTATCGCACGCACACATCGCCAAGATCCTTCTGAGTAATAGTCATATTACCATCAGGCCACACCTGCCCTTAATCATGCTCCTTCTCCTCCCCGATATCAGCGGTCCTGGGGTTGGTTGGGTTCACGGGGGTCGGTGCGAATCAATCACGGTGGAAGCGGAGGTGTGACATTTCCTGGACGACTCCTTGGGGCTATGAAAGGCTCTTTAAGGATGTCTGCAATCTCCGAGGCTGCGGCCCAGATCGGATGAGATTCCGTTTATTTCCAAAGACGAATTCCCCTCGACTGAAAAAAAAATAATGTCCATACGAGAAGATCTGCGCAACTTGCTTTCATCAGTTTCGACTCCACAGCCTAAAAGAATTAAACTGAGAATTAAACATTCAATTAATAAATAGACATAGGTATTTGACCGTGGTCTCCTCAAATTATACACCGCTTAACTCACTGGTGCCCGCTCCCATCACTGCCCGCCTGTCCAGTGCCGCGTCATTCAGTTCGCTGGTATCACACCCTGACCATTCACGGATGTTGTCCACCCAATTAAACATTACCAAACATAACGATCGGCATCTTTCCTGGGGCATTTTGACCTGAATAGAACAAAGTTGCAACTGCAGATTGTCTAGTAGCGACCCGGGAAAGGTCTGACGACCTGATGGTGTGATTCTAGGCGGATATTCCTCCACGCTTAAGTGACACGTTTTCCTTCACTCCATGTTATCAAGCTGTAATCCGACCCACGCTCCTGGGGAAGATATCGCGATTTACCACTTAGGATAAAGTAGCGGGTATATCACCGTAAATCAACCCCTGAATCATCCCGTTTCCTGGGAATTACCCGTGCGGCCTACATCACAGAAACCGTCGATAATTATTCTTTTAAGTGAAACGGCCCCGGGTTTTATCGCATAGAATCTCATAAAACAAACATGAAAACTGCCAAAAATATATCATAATTTTCCCGGTCATGGTTTGCAATATTTCATGATGTGTCAATATTTCCCCGATCGGCGAGCTATTTGTGGTGTCCCCCGGGATGTTTATATTGATTCATGTTCCATGTTTCCCTCAGTCCAGCAAAGATACTAGGTGGTGAGTAGCGATGCTTGGCTTAACAGCAAATTAATGACCGAAGCCATAAATCTGAAATGTTTTGGCAAACAGTGAGGGGATTTGGTGGTCATTGTGGGGCGATGGTTGTTGGTGGTTGCCATGGTGATTAGTGGATGTGAATTGAGGCATCAGGGAGTGATTTGTTGGTAGAAATGCTGATTTGACTGAGGGGTGATGGTTCTCGTGTTGATGAAGATGTTGGTACCTAATGAACACTCTGAGAGAAAACAAAGGGAAAATATATCTTCCTTTGAGAAAAGTCCTGCTAGGATTGAAAATGTCTGGCCCCTTTAATAAATCTTTAAAAAAAAATTAAAATCATTAGAAAATGTCAATTGGAATATGTGAGCAATCATTTCAATGGGTTGGACACTACTTGTACTGTTGTAGAGTTAGATGCAGTCTCCTTTTACCTGACGTTAAGAGGGAAAGCGCCCTCGTAGCTCCTACCTCCATTCACCAGACGTCATACTCCATCTTTATTACCTCATCTCAGTTCCCCAAACTCTTATCGCCAGCTGAAACGACAGCATGGTGTTCGGGATGAGCACTTGAACGTGTCACATTGTGTGTATCGGTATTGATGTAATCATTGTATACTTGTTCGCAGAGGCTGATAAACGAGCAAGATTCACCGGGGTCAGTCCTTTCGATCTAATGGGGAAAAGAGCCTATGGTAGGTTGATACTCTATTCCTATCATCTCCTCCATTTCTCCTCCTCGTCCTCCTCGTCCTTCTCACCATCCTCCTCCCCCTCCTCCCTACCTCCTTCTCCCCTCCTCCTCCTGATCATCACCTCCCTCCACTCTGATCCTTTTCTTCTTCCTCCTCCTCCTCCTACTCCTCATAATCATCACCTCCCCTCCTTTTCCCCTCCCTCCCCTCCTCCTCCTCCTCACCTCCCTCCCCTCCTTTTCCCCTCCCTCCCCTCCTACTCCTCATCACCTCCCTCATCTCCTTTTTCCCTTCCCCCTCTCCTCCTCCTCCTCCTCATCCCCTCCCTCCCCTCCTTTTACCCTTCCTCCCTCTCCACCTCCCTCTCCTTTCCCATGTTATCATTTGCAATCAATACATCCCCTTTCAAACTGTTTTATTGCTTCCAAAATAATCCCCCGAAATCCAGAGGCCGCCAAACGCGCCCGTTTCACTGGTGTAAGTCCCTTCGACTTGATGGGCAAACGAGATGACGGTAAGCTTCTCATCATTCTTAAAAAAAATTCTTTTAAATCCATGACATTGTCCAAATTAAACCAACGTCCCCAATCACAACACGATATACCAGGTACCAGTAGAACCATGCCTAACCACACTACTAGCCATGTGCATCGACACATCTCTAATGATGTGGATGTTCGATCAATAGCTAGACACCATTTTGAATGCCCAAAGCAAATTGAAAGTTTTTGCCGCATATTTTTGTTACAATTTTGATCACAGAATTCGAAGCCGAGAAAAGAGCTCGTTTCACCGGCGTGAGTCCCTTTGACCTGATGGGCAAAAGAGGTAAGACATTTTTTTTTTCAATCGAAAAATTGTGAAATATTAAACCAATCTGTTCATCCGAAAATTATCCCAGGGACGGAATCGTCAATCCCACATCAATCAAAGGGGAAAAGAGAAATGCCTGAATTTGATGAATGGTCACACAAATTACTTGCTGTTTAAGGTTCAATTGGACACCGTTTTCAATTTCTTTTGATTTGTAACCCCTGTGCAACCCTAGATGCTGAGAAGCGAGCACGCTTTACCGGTGTCAGCCCGTTTGATCTGATGGGCAAAAGATACGACGGTAAGATTTCTTAATTATTTCAGCCACACCACACATGAAGTATGTCTTTCCCAAGTAGCTTTAAGTCAATTTCATCTTCTGAACGTCCAAAATATCTTAAAACTTAGTGGACCTTTGAGAAAGGTCGTGCTATGATCGTAACGTCAGGCCCACTAAGTTTTAAGATTTGCATTTTGGTAATTTTAGTCAGTAAGCAGTTGGCAACATTTTTGTATATCACTTTAAGTCCAAAATATCTGGTAAATTACTCTGTTAATTACCTGCTGATGAATAAATTGCCTGTTGAATGAAATTAAGACAGCCCCGGTACGCAAAACCAGAGTTATCGGGTTCAAGACTGCTTCTGACATCCAAGATTATGACTTACCTCTTTAATCACCCCCG
Organism: Luidia sarsii; assembly: GCA_949987565.1. Lineage (NCBI taxonomy): Eukaryota > Metazoa > Echinodermata > Asteroidea > Paxillosida > Luidiidae > Luidia > Luidia sarsii. Next base: position 11,399,523 of record OX465121.1, read on the forward strand.
CGATAGCCCAAACAATTTAAAGTGATTTAAAAATCACCTCAAGTGATCCAACAGTGACCTCAAATGTTCCAAATTGACCTCAAGTGATGCCAAAATGACCTCAAGCTATTGTAATAATGACCTCAAGTGATCCTAAAATGACCTTAAGTGACCCAAGTGACCCCCAAAGTGACCTCCTCAAGTGATCCAAAAATTACCAAAGTGTCCCCAAAGTGACCTCAAGTGACCCCTTTATGACCTCATGACTGAATATTATTCAGAATGGACTGACTCAAATCTTACAGATTCCCGTCTCTGTTTCCAATTCTCCTTCGACTTTCAGATGCCCAGAAGCGAGCTCGCTTCACCGGTGTCAGTCCCTTCGACCTGATGGGCAAACGAGGGGAAGGTAAGGAGGGTTTTTTTCCCCACTCATGCCCGATAATACACCAAGAACATAATCGTTGTCCAAAAAATGAGAAGATCGTCACTGGGAAGGACACCGCCCTATTTACATCCGGGCCTCTTTCCTGCAAAATCTACCTTATAATGTCAAGGATATTGGTTGACTTTTGTGTGTGTGGGCATGAGCTAACCCCAACTTGTGTTTTCGACTTGGTGTAGTGGATGTTTAAGATGTTTCTGGAACAATTCTCGTTGCAGCCTTAGACGAAGCCAAACGAGCTCGCTTCACTGGAGTCAGTCCCTTTGACTTGATGGGCAAACGTGATGCCGGTAAGGAGATCGTTTAGAGCGTCGGTAAGGATGAACCATTTACCGAACATCTTGGGCTAGGTTAGGCCAGTTGGCTTCTGAAATAATTTCCTAAAGATTCCAGTTTTTCACACACCCTGACCTAGTAATCATTGGATGATTCCTGACAGACTTACTGACTTATTCGCCACCTGTGTGACCTCCTGAATGGATAACGTCCTCACTGAATGACCAACAAACTGAATGACCTGTAGACTGACCTTGGTGATCTGTGACTTCCTGTGTGACCCACTGATAGACTGGCTGGATGACCTCCTAACATAACGATATCTTCACTGGATGACGCCATGACCGACATATCTCATCATTAAACGTCCTCCTAACTGAATGACCACTTGAATATACCACTTCCTGAATGACCTCCTGACTTGATGATCTGCAGACTGACCTCATGGCTCTGCTATGATCCACTTTATGAACCCTTAAGTGACCTCTTGTATGACCTCAAGATTAAATGACCCCACTGTATGGCCTCCTAACTGAATGACCCCTGTATGACATCGTTACTAAATTACCCCATATGACCTCCAGACTAAATTACTGTTCTGTATGACTTCTTGACTGAATGACAAATTATATGACCTCCTTACTGATTGAACCCCGTATAACCTCCTAACCGAATGACCCCCATATGACCTGCTAACTGAATGACCCTTGTTTGACATCCTAACCGAATGACCCCCGTATGACCTCTTGACGTTCTAATTGATTGACTGAACCACTGCATGACCTACTACGATTCAATATAATTGTCCCATCCGTGACCACCTACATAACTGACCCCGGTTGAATAAACTCCCGACAAAATGGTCTCCCTGTCCTCTGATCTGACCCTCCACATTACTTTCTGACTGAACCTTTTTGTGGTCTGCTGAATGACCCTGACTAAATTATCTTGCATAACCTTCTGACTGACCTGCTGTCCAACTGACCTGCCCTCGCTAACTCATCTATGTTCTGTTTTTCTCTTGGTTTCACAGGGGCTCGATTTCCTGACAAGTCTCCTATCAACTTCCCGAATCTCTTTGCCCTGAAACTGGGCCGCATAGCGGAAGCTAACGACCTCCTTTTTTAGCCTCCTCCCTGGCAAATAAAGACCGCATAAAAAAATAATGAGAAATAGGGCGCCCCCAAAGTCCGTTCTGTCTATCGCATTTCTACACTGGTTTGCGACTGGTAATTGAGACTAGCCGCAGTGACATGCAGCCGACGCAGTCGCAGTACCCACGTGTGCATGCAGTACTCGCGACGGCTGTTGCCTGTGTCTACATAGTGCCCATTCTGTCGCGTTTGCTTTGCGTTTGAATCCAGGCTATTTATTCTTTCTCTGCTCGGTCAGTCAATAAACATTATGTAGACAGCCGTCGGATTAGACAAGTTTGGCCACGCCTATTTTCCAACGTGCCTTACTATGCGTTTTAGATTTAGCTCTTACTCCGAAAAAAAATACGATATTATTATAAGCACTTGATCTGAAGCTACATGATGTAAATCTAAGCCAGACAGTCTGGTTACTCGTGAGTAAATTGTGTCGTAGAGTCTGTATATTAACCCAATGCAAAGTTGAATCAATCGTCGGAATGTTGTCGTACTTTGGTTTCAATAATTTGTTGGGGTTTGGTAGGAAAGACCTTCCACCATTAACAGTAAGCCGACCCTTGGTCATATGCACTAGAATAGTTTAATATTGACTTCAAACATCTCCATGCTGTAAGATTTGTGCCCTCCATTCGTTTTTATCCATGAAGGAATTTGGTTGCAGAGAAATGGTCGTTATTATTCCGTCATGTCTCCCAGATCAGATGCATCCTTGTTTTAGGATAGCTATGTGCGGTGCATAGACCGACTACTAGACAATATTAGAGCCTGTACTTCCCCTTGTTGCTGACAGCAGGGTTGTGGCAGGTATCCCGATAGACTAAGAGACTACAACCCTAACCGGCATTGAAACCACAATTAACCACATATGGTTTTTCCTGTGGGAGGATAAGGGCCATGCACCAGGACATACCACAGCGTGGTTTTTTGGTGTCCTGTGGTATGTGAGCCTACATCCCTGTGGGCACTGTGGTAAATTGCGGTATACAGTGTGTGTCCTGTGCAGGAGGTGCAAAGTGTTACCAGAAAACTAAAACGGGCTTCTGAGAACCTTGAGAAGTAACAGTACCTCTCCTTGCTGTTTAGACACCCTATGGGTACTTTGAAAACGAGATCTAGCCCGTTTGTATCTTTGGCCGTTCTCAGATACATGTATACCACACAGCACATAGTACTCTGCCGTTGTACATATACACATGGAAGTGCCATCTATTTCAGACAAGCTTCCGGAGACCTATAAACATGGATTAAAGAGCTTTACGTCGACGTAATCATTTAAGTCGACGAAATCATTTTTCAGGCATCTTACAAGACGAGAGCGATTGAATCATAGTCTTATAGTGTAGTTAACCATGTATACTCAGCGTCTCGCCCGATTAATTTCTTGTGTGTCTTGAATGACAAGTGGGTCTTAAGCTGCCTATTGGTCGAAGCTCTGATCATAAAGAGCTTACTCTATTATTCGGTAGAGTAACCCTCATTATCAGATAATAATATCACTAATGCAAATTATGACATCTGGGGTACATTTGACTGCGTACAAAACAGAATGGCCGTTGGGCGTTGAGCAGAACTGCACTACTTCAAGTGTGAACCTTTTTCCAGACTATTATTTTCTTTATTGTTTCAGAACTACAGTTCTAAATGGATTGATATAAAGCTTTCTTCAGAATTGAATGCATGGCTGAAAAAGGGAAATAAATCACACATCACAGCTCATTCAAACTACTGAATTTATTGTTTTTAATTTATTCATGCGATATCATAAGCCCCTAATAATCGCTGGTCTATTTCATGATTCATATTACTAATAATAAGTCCCAGTTTCTCGTATTTCCAATTACATGTCCCTGTATCGATGTCATAATTTATTATGTAAGGCTATCGGTGCAAATTATGTGCCAAGATTAGATCCCAATCGGAAAATTAACAGGTATTGTTGGCCAGTTTGAATGTTGTATTATCATTCCACGGTGATATACGGTTGGATTGGATTAAATAATTAATGTCTATCCAGTTGGTTTGAAGTATTCCTTTTGTTTTGGCATGGCTGCCTGCTTGTCTGTCTGTCTGTCTGTCTGTCTGTCTGTCTGTCTGTCTGTCGGGTTACCTAATAAGCATAATTCTAGTCTTTTATTGCTTCATTTCTAGGTGAAATGTCCTAATGTTACCTGTACAATATGAAGTACACCGTGTCTTTGCATAGGGAGACCCGTGGAGCAGGTTCTATATTGGCAACATTTGGCAAAAATATTGTCACAATTAGCATAAACTTCAAGGCTATCCCCTTGCTATGTTCTCGTTTTTGGCAATTAATTTTATTTATCAAACTTTTCAGTTGATATTGACTCTGAAGTTCCCTGGGGTTCTGCAATGCCTCTGAACTTTGTTTCCAAAAGTGCCATTTTTTTGTCAAAATTGGCATAAACTGCAAGGTTAACCCCTTGCTGTTTTCTTCAGTTATTTAGTTGATATTGACTGTAGGGAACCCTAGGGTCTCTTAGAAAGCATTTCTGGGGTCCTGCAATGGCTCTGAACTTCTTTTCCAAAAATGCCAAATATTGGTTAAAATTAGCATCAACTGCAAGGGTAACCCCTTGCTATTTTCTTCAATTTTAAATAATTTATTTCATAATACAATTTTAGTTGATATTGACTCTAGGGACCCTATTGTCCCAAACAAAGCATTTCTGGGGTCCTGCAATGGCTCTGAACTTCGTTTCCTAAAAGGTCAAATTTTGGTCAAATTTAGTAAAAACTGCAAGGCTAACCCCTTGATACATAATTGTATAATTCAGATATTTAATTGTATAATTCAGATTTAGTTGATACTGACTGTGAAGACTACTAGAGCCCCCAGAAGTTATTTCTGGGGAACAGAAATGTCCTTTAACTTGTTTCCAAAAAGGTCAAATTTTGGTGAAAATTGGCATAAACTGCAAGGCTAACCCCTTGGTATTTTCTTTAAGTTTAGATATTTAATGTCATGTTTCATATATAGGTTATATTGACGCTAGGAAACCCTAGGGCCCCCTAGAGGTTAATTCTAGTGTTCTGAAATGGCTCCACATTTGTGGCCTGCTTTCCTCCTTTTTCGTGGCTGCTCCCAGATAAATCTGAAGACAACCAGTGAATCTTTCATTGCGTCAAATTTAACTAACAGACGAGTTGGCGAAACAAATGACATTGTCCCGCACGTAAATTATGCAGTTGAATCGTGACATGTTAACTCAATCATGGACATTGTCATTATTTAGGTCGGCGAAAAATTAATGGAGAGGATGTAGGTGGCTTCAGAAGAGAAAGGGGCAACCTGATCCCTTTGTGGCACGCCGTCATATTTTTTTTACTGCAGTGGAAATCGTCTTGTCCCATTCTTTGTCAAATTCTTTGTCCCATTTTTTGTTCCATTCTTTGTCTCATTCTTTTTCCCGTTCTTTGTCCCATTCTTTGTCCCATTCTTTGTCCTATTCTTTCTCCCATTCTTTGTCCCATTCTTTGTCCCATTCTTTGTCCCATTCTTTGTCCCATTCTTTGTCCCATTCTTTGTCCTATTCTTTCTCCCATTCTTTGTCCCATTCTTTGTCTCATTCTTTTTCCCGTTCTTTGTCCCATTCTTTGTCCCATTCTTTGTCCTATTCTTTCTCCCATTCTTTGTCCCGTTCTTTGTCCCGTTCTTTGTCCCATTCTTTGTCCCATTCTTTGTCCCATTCTTTGTCCCATTCTTTGTCCCATTCTTTGTCCCATTCTTTGTCCCATTCTTTGTTCTTGTTTGAATTTAAATGACTTTTACAAATAGTGTGTCAATAGTGTTATGTACATGACGAGTCTCGAACAAATGCTGAATTTTGCATCTGGGAGTAAGATTGTCTCTCTTGCCGAGCTGAAAATCAGGGGTAGGATCCAGACGCACTACTGTTTATAAACTGAAAAGGCACGTGAACTTTTCTTTAATCTCGCAAGGTGAAAGTATCGGTTTCAGCAATGAGAGTCGGCGTTACTGAAACACTAAACTTATTTCCGAGCTGTGCACCAATCTCATGTACATGTACACTCAGGGTGCTCCGGTGACCATTTTGAAACAAAACACACTTTGGTGTAAGTGGATTGCTCGCTCCGAGAGGAGGGTGTAGCCTTTCCGAGGTGATCTCTTAATGGATCGCCAAGCCCCTTCTCCCGCATTTATTTGGTAGGGCAGACCCCTGGAGGGTGACTATAAGGGGCTAGTGCGCCCTCTAGTGGCCATCGGCCAACACGTGGCATCTTGTAAAGGCACCACATACACGCATGCATTGTAAACAATTAAAACATCGAAATAAGTTTTCTTTGTTCTTGAAGGAGGGGTAAGTTGTCAGGTCATGATTGGTCAAGTGGAAGGTTTGCGGTGACACCATGTAAAACATGTCTTCGGGTCACTTTAAGAATCAGTCAGGCTTTAATGTGACACTTAATATTAAAGACTCTTTGTCGGAACTCCAAGAGACAGGCGGCGACTAATTGAAAGACCACAGCCTTTAGGGACGGTTAAACAGAGGAAGGTTTCAACAAGGCTGGCTCAGGTGTCTGCTATCTCTGGCCTTGCTTCATGAAGGATCATGCCCTTGGCTCAATGATGGCAGGACCTACTTTCATTGCTTTCAGCTCATGTTTAATTTCCATTAAGAGGTGGATGTTTGGAATGCAATTTGCCGTGAGGTCGTGTTGAAGGGGATGTCTCGTCACGTTTAGGGGAGGGAGAAATGAGCTGTGTGCTACGGTCGCTTGAAATCAATGGTGTGAGAAGGGAGGTTGTGTGGTCGGGAATTAGGTGGAGGTGCACGTAGGTGATTGGATGTGTTAGGAGCACGAACCGGCTAGCTGACTGCTTGGAAGGGTGAAGGCTGGCTGGCTGGCTGGCTGGTTGGTTGGTTGGTTGGTTGATTGGCTGGCTGGCTGCCTGGCTGGCTAGCTGGCTGGCTGGCTGGCTGGCTGGCTGGATGGCTGGCTAGCTGGCTGGCTGGCTGGCTGGCTGGCTGGCTGGCTGGCTGGCTGGCTGGCTGGCTGGCTGGCTGACTGGCTGGCTGGCTGGCTGGCTGGTTGGTTGGTTGGTTGGTTGGTTGATTGGCTGGTTGGTTGGTTGGTTGGTTGGTTGGTTGATTGGCTGGCTGGTTGTCTGGCTGGCTAGCTGGCTGGCTGGCTGGCTGGCTGGCTGGCTGGCTGGCTGGCTGGCTGGCTGGCTGGCTGGCTGGCTGGCTGGCTGGCTGGCTGGCTGGTTGGCTGGCTAGCTGGCTGGCTGGCTGGCTGGCTGGCTGGCTGGCTGGCTGACTGGCTGGCTGGCTAGTTGAAAGTAGATTGGCTGTCTAGATGGACAGGTAGACCAGTTAGCTAGCTATATATGTCAGCTTCTGAGAAATGAGACGATAATTTGGACACAATTAGCATGTTTCGCGCCATAGGCTCCTGGGACCTCCCAAACCCTAGGCTCGACAGGCTCTCGATGATAGCAATACAGCTCCTTATTAACTTGCGTGCAAGAAAACGATAGCCATGTAGGGTTGTGCTGTCGGCTCGATTCAGGC